>OY720605.1:7699382-8899382 GCA_963151315.1 Nymphalis c-album | reverse complement strand
AAACAGTGAGACCACGTCTATTTACCTACCCGGACGGGCTTGCACAAAGCCTTACCACCAAGTAAAATAAAGAATATTATATAGAATTTAAAGTTTGAAGAGGAAGTAAAACAATAAGCAGTCACATAGATTTTAATTTAAGCAAATGTATATAATACAATAGACATTGTCTTGGGCTAAGAAATAGGTAAATTCATTCAAGATTTTATTTGATTAAATTGCAATAACACAATCGTATACGTGCTTAAGATGCTGAAGATAGACAGAAGTAATGACAACCTGACGGAGAAGGTGCGCCAGACTGTGAAGTTCATCGACCTGATTTCAAAGAATTTGATTCCGTCAGAAATTTTATTTCGTAGTATGTCATCTAAACACAGTGTAAAATTGTATAAATTAATTATTTGATTAAGATTTATTTTGTCTCCTAACACTAATCATATTGAGCTAAGGAAAAAGCTAAATACACTATGTTACAAAACAGAAAAACAAGAACTATTTACAAACGAGAGATTACTACTTAATTTAAATTTAAATTTACGGTGAAAGCTATCAGATAACCAAGATTATAAAATAAACAAAAATTTTGACAAAACAAAAACCGACTTCAAGGGAAAAAGAAATTAATATGCACTAAAAAGTAAAAAAAAAATTGCGTATTCTTCTATAATTTGATAATTAACTTACTATTTTCTACTCATCAATATGTAGGTAATAATATTGTGTTGTGTGGTTAATAATGTAGTTACAATTATTGTTATTTTTGGAGTCGATGTCAGCCAAGGAAACACTTTAATATACCTAGCAATAATAATTCGGGAATCCTTTAAAAACAAACAAAAACTTACACATTAAAAGTTGAAGTTATGGTGACTGAAAAATCTAGATAGCCTATAAAAGATTCGGCCGTGTATCGTTAATTTGCTACTAAGAATTGAAGATTTCCGTTACTTTGTCATGGATCCTATAATCAGAATCTAACCAAACTGTCATCAAACAACTCTTCAAGTACACTCTTTCTAATAAAAAAAAAATCATCGAAATTGGCTGAATAGATATCGAGTTATTCGTCCATTTGTCGCGCACATATTTATGCAAATTTACGACTTATATGGTTTTGTCATGGATGCCCATGTCAAAATTGGACTACAAAAAAATGGGACCCCATGGGAAGCACCTCCTTTCACATAAAAAAAAAAATCATCAAAATCGATTCACCCCCATCGAAAGTTATGAGGTAACAAACACAAAAAAAAACATACAGACGAATTGATAACCTCCTCCTTTTTTGAAGTCGGTTAAAAAACCAAGGAAGTCATCAACGATATAGATCGTAAAATAGTCTTGTGAGATCAGGGCAGGATTTAAAGGAGGGTAACCGGGTCTACAGCCCTGGGGCCTCCACATAAGAGGGGCCCCCCAATACAGACCTCGAAAAAAAAAAAACTTTAAAATTCCGACTAGTAAACTACTTTTCCTTTTTACTTTTACCCTTGTACAAACATGATTATATTGTCCTTAAATATTAACAGAAATCATTGACCTATATTTGTTCACTCCAAATCTTGTGGGAGTATCCCTATAGCTCAATGGATGTGTGTGGTGGCACCAGAAAAAAAGGTTAACGACCGCACATCAGCAAAAATTATGAATTCCTCCAACATTTTTGCCCGGGGTGCCAGTGGCCTTCAGGCTCATTCAGGGAGATGGATATTTCTCCTAGATCAATGTCCCGTATAATCAAACAAGACCTTCAGATGTGTGCCTATCGTAGAAGGACTGGACAAAGACTCACGGACTCTTTAAAAAGGATCAGGACTGAAAGAGCCAAGACTTTGCTGAGCCGGTACGCTAACGGAGGTCATCGCAACATCTTGTTCTCCGACGAAAAAAATTCACAATTGAAGAAAAATTTAACCGTCAAAACGACATGGTTTATGCTTATAACTCTCTAGAAGCTCAGGAGAATATTGGGAGAGTTGAACGAGGCCATCATCCCGCTTCAGTGATGGTGTGGTGGGAAGTCAGCTTTAATGGCACTACAAAACTCCATTTTTGGGAACAAGGCATTAAAACTCGGGCCAAAAACTACCAGGATGGCATCCTAGAGCAAGTAGTTAAACCCTTGAGTGATAATTTCTTTGCGGGGAAAACATTGGGCTTTCCAGCAGGACTCTGCTCCTGCACACAAGGCTCGAATGACACAGCAGTGGCTGGAGGAAAACGTTCCTGAATTCATCAAGGCTTCAGAATGGCCTTCGGGAAGCCCATATCTGAACCCCTTGGACTACCAGCTGTGGTTTTATCTTGAGCTGATGGCTTGTCACAAAGGGCACACCTATTTAATAAAAAAAGCAAACGGTTACTAATTATTCTAAAAAAAAATCATATAAAACTCTCCTGTTTTGAAGTAAGTTATATTATGAAATTAAATATCACTTCTGTTTCTTTCAGATCTTTGTGGTATTGCTAAAATCTTAATAAATATTTTTACATCTAAAATATTTCCAGTCGCAACAGTGTATATATTGGTAACATATATTGGTTGTTACGGAGGCATCGCCCCGCATCGAAAATTATGCCATCTTGTACTGTATAATGTTCTGCACATATTTCGCGAAATAATAAAAAATAATTTTCAGGAATTTGTTAAATTTCGCATTAATACTAATATGTATTAAATTTAAATTTCGACAAATAACGGTTTGAAACTTTAATCCTCAAAAATAACAAGTATATACTATACACATAGTATAGTATATATGATTATAGTATATGCATCGGGTATATAATTGGTAGCTCATTGTGAACTACGTTAAAATTGCAACGCCATCAGTTCCGTTACAATGTTGACGTGACAACGTCTAGTAAATCGATGAACGCTGGCTGCATGCACGAAAAATTGTCCCGTTACGCTCATTGTCCCGTTACGCTGATTGTACGCTTGCGCCGGATCTATCTCTCTTTCCCTCGATTGACTGATTGTGACGTTACCACGTCAAACTATCGTCCGTAAACCGACTTTACGGACAACCATTTTTTGTATTAAAAAACATCTGGGCTCGGTGATACAGACATATCTGTAAACTAAAAATGCATGTTGTTTTTGAATGATTATTAAATAAACTACTTGTTCCGAAATTAATTGCTTTAAAATATTCATATTTGTTTTTTTTTCTAGATGATAAGCTTCGTAACAACTTACAACTTGTTGTTAATACAGATTACAAATAACAGATGGAAGAAGTAATTACAAAAATAATAAAGGGTTGTGAGGATAAACCGTTAGGAGAAAAAACGATGTTCCAAGAGATCAACAATTACTGTATTCTGAATTCAATCCAAAGTTGTACTTGTTTTAGAGTATATTAAAAATAATAAAAAAATAATAAAATAAAAATTATTCCAAAAACCTGTTTTGTTTTCATAAATAAAACGTTTCACCCGATTTAATATTGTATTCTGTCCACTACACCGTACCATACCATCACCGTGTTATAAGCGTATCAGGATCGGAAAAAATTACGATACGCTCAACTATGTTCACTAGAGCGTATCGCTTACGCATCTGTACGGTTTTAGTGACGGTAACATCCACATATCATCCTCGTATCATCCGCGTGTCATAACCGTGCGGTTTCCATTGTCGTGTTTGTAGTATTCACCTGTTTTCGAGTGAAGTAGACGTGTCAGGAAAAGCGAGCGGTTGCTTTTGTTGAGAAAATAGTTACGATACGATAGCTATTGGAAAATTTTCAACGAGGGAATTGTCAATTACAGCCATAGTCTTAAACGAAGAAGATGAAAGAGAAAATAGTACTATCAACCGACTGCGACGTCACTGGTTTTACGGTCGCTATACGCGCTTTTAACCCGTATGCTCGCAGCTTCGCCGCCTGCACGCACCGGTTTGGCAACGTCGCGGCATTGGCAAAATATTCTCACCGACAATTACTGGCGGTCCGTGCATAGCACGCGACGGTGCTGGTCGGTGATGGGACGGTCTAGTGGGCATAGTCTAATACTTTCCAGTAGATGAAAAGAACATTATATTATTTCGTCGGACTCGTTCCTACTACGGACTTAGTATGAAACGTTGTAGTGGGCAGACTCCATTAAACGTAATACTACGATATTCTGATATGGCATTGAAATAATATATATATATTTGATAAAAATAAAGATTAAAGAAATTATCATTAATTATTAATTTAATTAGTTGATAATAAATTGATGATTGAATACAGCTATGATGCAATGTCTATAAATAAAGATGATCATCTGTTATCAATTTATTATGAGCCAGTTCTATGATTATACCACTACATTATGTAATTTTTTATGCTCTCAGTAAAAATACATGTAAAACGTAAATAAATAAATCTTTTTTTTTCATTGAATTCTGTGTTGATATATTTATAAAATGTTGCTTTTATTTACTCTGATCCCTAACTCAACCTGATCACGAATGACGACACTAGTATGCATGTCACGCTTTCAACAATAAGAAATCCATGAACGGAAAACATCTTGGCAGACTGGTTTGTTTGCTATCACTCTTACATTTGTTTTTCATAATCACATGATATGTTTTTCATTTTTAGTAAATGGATTATAAGAGAATGAGAAGAATATACAGGGTTTAACAAAATAAGTGTCCGACCTGTGAAGTGGTTATTAGGTATCGTGAGTCGGTTCTATTTATGTAAACATTTTTAAATTATTATGCAAAAAAATACCCAAAAAAACATTTAACTGTCATTTTCAATTGTAAATGACGAAAATTTCATGGACATCTTTTTTTTTTTTTTTTTTTATTGCATAGGAAGGCGGACGAGCATATGGGCCACCTGATGGTAAGTGGTCACCAACGCCCATAGACATTGGCGTTGTAAGAGCTGTTAACCATCTCTTACATCGCCAATGCGCCACCAACCTTGGGAACTAAGATGTTATGTCCCTTGTGCCTGTAATTACACTGGCTCACTCACCCTTCAAACCGGAACACAGCAATAACAAGTACTGCTGTTTTGCGGTAGAATATCTGATGAGTGGGTGGTACCTACCCAGACGAGCTTGCACAAAGCTCTACCACCAAGTATCTGAGGTCATGGCCTCATCTACGAGCTACCCGATAGGTAAGAGCTACCGAGCGCTGACGCCCGCGCCCTGTGTTGCAATGTAATTGTCGTTATTTAGTTAAATTAAATTTTATTCGGGGTAAAATTTTTACTAAGATACCTAATAACCACTTCACGGGTCGGACACTTGTTTTCTTACACCCTGTATTAGGTCCTTAGATATGAAATTAGCGTTTTGTCGTACTGACCATTTTGATCTGAAATATGTCCTCTTTAATTTCAAAGTTATAAATAAATTTAGCTGGTACATTTGACTTTAGAAAACAGTTTTTCAATTGTTTTATCTTCATTATTTTTTCTTTGGCGTCGCTTACAAAACATGAAATATCAATATATTTACGAGTACGAGTTCTAGCGTGGCACCAGTGCTGCAGAAACAGCTCGAAGGATTAAAGATGTGTACGGCGCTGATATCGCAAAAGGAAGCACGGCACGTTTTTGGTTTCAACATTTTCGTTCTGGAAATTTCGACCTTAAGAACCAACCCCATGGATGGCCGGAGACCAAAGTGGAAAATGAAGAATATTGTGAAAGCGAATCCATCGCAAAGCACTTCAAAGATAACTGCAGGTTTCGGGGCAAGTGATAAAACTGTATTCATATCCACTTGAAGCAACTCGGGAAAGTAAAAAAACTTGAACGATAGGTACCTCATGAATTGAGTGAATCGAACTTGCAAACTCGCGTCCAAATATTTGCTTCATCACTAAATATAATTGGAAGCAACAGGGAATTGGACAGGGTTTTTGTTACACTTTTTGTTACACACTGTATATTTGGTTATTGTATTATTCCGTTTTGTGTAACTTAATAAATAAATAAATATTTACTAATTTATACTCGCGTCCTGTGCCGCGTGGATGTTCGTTTATGACAAATTGATTTTCCTTGACTTTTGACAGGTAAGACAATCACGTGATTGAAAAACATTCAAATTAAATTTAGTTGGACAAGTGTTATGAAATTTCAAATCTACGGGTACTTTTTATATTATTTGTCTATAAAACTGTACCTGTTTTAAGTTAGAAGCGTATTTCTTTAATTTATTTATCTTAATCTGACTTAACGTAATATTAAAAGGAAGCAAAAATCATCAAAGATATCTTGTAATTCAATAACACATTTATCGTTTGGAGATTACTAGATGATTACGAGGATTATCAACAATATAAAACGTCGCTGGGAAAGAAGTGAACAATTTAAAATTAAACAATGTACCTAATAACACTGTTGGCTCTCGTTAGCGCCGCGATTGGTAAGTACAATATTACTCGTTTGAATTCAATATTAATTTGAAATACTATGAATAAAATGGATAACAGATATAAAAAACACACAATTAGAAATCATATGCAAGCTGAAATATGAAGTATCGACGCCGCAAGTATTTCGTCAGAAACAGTTTACAATATATTTATACAAAAAAAACAACAATTTAATGAAATAAATATTGGCAGACTTAAAATACAGTAGCTAGTAAAATAGCATTATATTAATTTAACGAAAACATGTAATTTATACTATCAACTATTATTATCTTCTAACAGCGGCTCCAAGCGCACTGGGTCCGCGTATTGTTGAAGGATCTGCACAAAACGCACTGGCTCCGCGTATTGTTGGAGGAACTAATGCTACTATAGAAGATTACCCCTTTATGGCTAATATTCTAGTAATTGTCGAAGAAGAAGATTTTGTTCCTATTTTTTCCGTCTGCGGTGGAACTCTAATTACATCCAGATCCGTTCTTACTGCAGCCCACTGTTTATTGTAAGTCGAAATTCATATTGTTTTTCTTAGAATTGTGACACTTATAATTTACGATGACACACTGGTATGATAGTGTGCCTTCTGCACGTGTTTACATGTCAGCTTAATATATATTTTACTGATCTACTATATTAGAGTTGTTACTACTATTATTACTAGTCTACTATATACCTTAATATGTTAAGATATTATCATTAATACGACGAGCCGGTTGGCGTGTTTGGTAGACAGGCCGGTTGGCCTTTCGCGCCGCTGGTCGTGGGTTCGATTCCCACCCAGGACAAACATTTGTGTGCATGAACATGTCTGTTTGTCCTGAGTCTGGGTGTATCATCTATATAAGTATGTATTTACAAAAAGAAAAGTAGTATATGTAGTATATCAGTTGTCTGGTTCAAAGCTATTTCATGTGACCAAATCAATACTACACTGAAGTCAATTAACAGGCATGCGACTATAAAATCGAAATAAATTAATTTATAGTAAAACACATTTTTCAACGTAAGCGTTGTTGTTCTTAAAAGGAAAATAATTGTTATGACTTTTGTTAAATGTTGTGGATTTTTATTGAAACAATCTTTCATTTTCACAGAAACGGCCGCATAGATATAAATCTATTCAGAGTGCGACTTGGCTCGTCACTGCCATACGCTGGCGGTCACTTACATGAGGTCTCAAGTTTGGTTGAGCATCCTGGATACGCATTCCCTGAATTATATCACGACGTCGGAATTATAAAACTCTCCACACCCGCCATATTCTCCAACCGCGTTGCAGTCGCCCCTATCGCTGGACCCATGTACTCGCTCCCGGATAACACTACCGTCACAACTGCCGGATGGGGTGCACTTAATGTATGTTAACTAACTTATTTTCATACAATCAGTTTCTTAACCACACATACTTCTAGAAATACTTTATTTTATTATGTACACTATACTCCGTGTATATGATTTGTACACGGTACTTTACGGAAATGGTTTTATGCAGGCCCAAATAGGTAGGTACCAAATACTCATCATATAATCTACCGCCAAACATGCCAAAGTTAGTTTGGGTAAGTGAGCCAGTGTAACTAGAGGTACAAGAAACAATGTCTTAGTTTCCAAGTTCAACCCCAGTAGTCCATATTCCTGTATTATAAAATAAAAATGCTGTATCTTATAACAAAACCTTCCAACTATATGATGATAATGATACGCATTAAATCGTTGACAGAATAGCTCGTTTTCAAAATACACTCGTTCATAAAATGAATGAATCACACAATAATTGCTTCTTCCACAGTTTCCAGGTAGACCCGCAGAAGTCCTTCAGCAAGTTGATGTGAAAACAATCAACCACGATATCTGCAGAGAAAATTACGCTCAACTGCAGGCTGAGCTAGGTGAACATGTTATTCCTGACGTCACATCTGAAATGGTATGCGCTGGAATATTAGGGGTTGGTGGCAAGGATGCTTGCAGTGGTGATTCAGGAGGACCTCTTCTTCACCAAGGAGTTGTAATTGGAATCACCTCCTGGGGGCATGAATGCGCTCACCCAACATATCCCGGAGTCTATGTTAACGTTCCATCTTATACCAGTTGGATTGTTGATAATGCATAAAAATGATTAATCAATTAAATCTGTTTTATTGACACCGTAAAGCAATACAAGTTCAAGTGAAGTTGTAATAATATAAATATTAGCGTCACTTCTATTGTTAAAATATACTACACCGAATGATATATGATATATGAAATATAGACATATTTCATTATGTCGCCACATATGAAATATAGACAGTACAACAAAAAAGTCGTAGAACAAAAGTTGTTGCTTATAATGTTAGCTACCTAGTCCGGCGAGGTTGCTGGGTCATTAAAAATAACCCTGTATATATAAAATAACAAGTCCTGACTGACTGACTGACAGATTCATCATCATCAAAGTAAGGGCTATGAAATTTGGTGAGGGTCGTTTTATTGGCTCACTTTACACTACACTTTACACCCACTAAGATTTTTTTTGGATTTTCTATCCCTAAGGAAACAAACTTTCAACCCCTATTTTACCCAAATAGGGGTTGAAAGTTTGTATGGAAGTCCCTCATTTTTTAAGTAAAAAACATGATATTTTATATACAAGCCTCTGGATGGAAATAAATAAATACGTTTTCCGGGTTTTCGAAAATCTACCCCCCAAGAGGGTGAAATAGGGGTTGAAAGTTTGTATCGCGGTTTCGTCATTTTTCATGTAAGAAGCATGAAATTTTATATACAAGCCTCTGGTTAGAAATAAATAAAATTTTAACAAAAGAAAAACCGACTTCATAGGAAAAACAAATTAATATGCACTAAAAAGTAAAAAAATAATTGCGCATTCTCAAACAACGACAAAGTAGTAGAGACAGTCAATTTGTACGTATATTTAATATCTTTAAATAATATAGATTAAAAATAAAAGTTCCATTACTTGGCTAAGGTCACGCCGTCACATTGGATTAATAATAATTATATTTAATTTACGGACGCTTCAAACACTGTTTCGTATTAATTATTCAATATTCACATTTTTATTTATGTGACTTAAAATTAACTTTCTAAATACCCACATTCCTGGTCTCATTTTGCATGCGTTTTATTTATGAAATACAAGTACAAGTTGTGAGGTACTCGTAGCCACTCAAACCAATACAATCTAAATCATGATTTAAAACATTATTGACAGAGTCGCTAAACAAAAAGAGCTTTTTTGAAACTATCAAGAAACTGAACATTAAGTCATTTGACATATAGACATTAATCTGAAAGATAAAACTATTTACTTGAACTGGTAATAGTAATTTACTTAATATTCTAATGAAATCCTTAAAACTTAATAATACATAAAAATGGTACACAAATTTATCAAATTCCAACATATTCCATATCCAATACCAGCCTTTATTCCAGACTTAATTACTTACTAATTTCTTTTTTAGTCTAGATACATTATTTTTATGTAAAATTGGAGGCAAAGGTCTCCTCAAATACTTTAAATTTCCTGGCGTGGATTGCAAAAATATCTTCCTCAAAGAAAGGAACTCCTCAAAAATCATATTGTTAGGTTTATGACAATCTCAGAACGAGCAAACATTAATCAAAAACATGACTGGACTGGACATGGAATTTTAAAACATACGCCGAAATTTACTAAAACTACTATTAGAAGAATAATTTTAAATACATAATAATATTAATTATTACATCATTGCAAAATTAAAAGACAAATGAACCTCGGTCTACCAATTAGACAGATTAATAGAATATACTCTATCGTACATTATAAACATTAAATAAAATTACATAACAATAATTAGGTTGTATCCATTACGTCCCAACTGACGTACAGGTTTGGCGACCGTACATACAATTATACCATAGCCATATTTACTTGGTGGTAGAGCTTTGTGCAAGCTCGTCTGGGTAGGTACCACCCACTCATCAGATATTCTACCGCAAAACAGCAGTACTTGTTATTGCTGTGTTCCGGTTTGAAGGGTGAGTGAGCCAGTGTAATTACAGGCACAAGGGACATAACATCTTAGTTCCCAAGGTTGGTGGCGCATTGGCGATATAAGAGACTGTTGATAGCTCTTACAACGCCAATGTCTATGGGCGTTGGTGACCACTTACCATCAGGTGGCCCATATGGTCGTCCGCCTTCCTATGCAATAAAAAAAAAAACTTCCTGGCAACCAATATAATTAGTTAGATGTAATTGCGTAATATATGTAGAACATTTTGTAATGTGTCGCGTGTCATAAGTAAGTAATCACAAGCGAGTAGGTAATCAGATATTATCCTAATGCGCACACAATGTATTTATAATAATACTGAATTCATTACAACAGTCATTAGTGATTTAAAAGCATTATATATAAATATTTAAAAAACTGGTAAAAGAAAACAGTCCAACAAAACTACACTTTGTTGTTAGAAATAATTCATGGATAAAAATGTGAGTGTTGAGTCATCATTTTTAAATTTTACTATATAATATTTTCTATACTTCACCTGAAATGATCCAGCATACAAAAAAAAACAAGCCGTTTCAAATAAAACTAATGATAATGTTTATTAATTTTGTTCTAACATATAATCAGATTCTATTAAAAATCTCTCGCAGAGCTTAGCTTTTTCCTCTCGCTGCGTCACCAATGTTTCCAAAGTTGTAGAATGAGTGAAACTGCTATTACGGACGACATCGAGATCCAAAAGAGTGAACATCCTATTTAATTATAGACCAGAACTCCGAGCACTAGCAGTTCCAAAAAACTTTCACTAAAATGTCCTCGGAATAAGAAAAACCAAGGATGTAATTAGATTATTGATTAAGATATAGACCGTAAAATAGTCTGGTGAATTATCTAATAACCAAATATATAGAAAATCCCAAGTAATTAGTCCTGTATGGTATGTTTCAAAGTGTAAAGTGAGTGAGTCCATTCATTTATTGCCAGAAATAACCTAAAACCTTAGTTCAGGCTTCAGTCATCAAAGCATAGACCACACTTACATGATAACGAATACCCCTGACATTATCAGGTCTATATGTGTCATTATTTACTTCCTTTTCACGTGTTCCATTTTGTAAAACGGAATGAAGTAAAATAGTATTGTAACATTGACATTGTAATCATAGTGGTTCTCCTTTATCGCGACATCACATTGTAAATACAGAAGCTTGTCAAATATTTAAACGACCCTGTCCGTTTATTGGTTAAACATAAATCAAGATTGCTCCAAACAGTACAATATTTTAGTACATTTATAATCACTGTAGTATAATGTTAATATTGTAGTATTAATAATAATTTAAATTTATAGTTTTCTCAGATCTATGCATATCTCAATATTTAGTATCAAGTGGGTGCTTGAGACACAAAGTTAAATATGGATAATGAAGCATGCAAGGTGCAAGGCTCTCTGGTATTCGTGTTACGCGTGTCTCGCGCACTGGGCCTTGCTCCGCTACACCTCACACCAGGTCACGCGGGATGCACAGCGACCGTATCCCGACCGGCTGCTATTTATGGAACCATTTTTACTTTGTGTATTCGTAAGTTTTTTTTTATACATTAAGTACCTACAGTAACAGTAACGGCCTGAGAATGTCCCACTGCTGGGCTAAGGCCTCTTCTCCTTTTTGAGGAGAAGGTTTGAAGCTTATTTCACCACGCTGCTCCAATGCAACCAGCATGTGCAAGAATTTCTGTGCAATTTGACACATGCAGGTTTCCTCACGATGTTTTCCTTCACCGTCAAGCAAGAGATGAATTAAAACCACAAATTAAGCACATGAAATTTAGTGGTGCTTGCCCGGGTTTGAACCCACGATCATCGGCTAAGATTCACGCGTTCATACCACTGGGCCATCTCGGTAAGTACATATCGACACTTTTAGTTAAGTTTTACGGCATTTGCTACGACAACTTTCACTTTCTTTCTAGTATGATTACCTACGAATGAAAGGCTTATTCTTCAGCGCCAGTGTAAACTTGCCTCAGTAAAGTTAGGGACGGAATTAAAAAGCAATCTAATATTAAATCTCTTAATTTAGGACCGTAAACATAATAACTTAACGGATTATCAAATCATAACTAGATATTAATTTTAGACGTTGAAACAAAACTATTTCAAATATAAATATATTTTTGAATATATTTCTCCTAACAAAAAAAGTAAAGTTTAACACGAACGCCGTTAATGGCCAACACGTTCCACTGCTGGACTAACACCCAAAAAGGAGATAAGCCTTTTGAGAAGAATGTTCAGAGATCGTTCCACCACGCTGCTCCAATGTGGGTTTGATACATATGCGACAGGTTTTCACTGATGCAAGTTTCACGATATACCTTGATGATAGTCTTGAAAACATAGATCTCTAATTCTCTGAAAAATACTTAGTTTATTTATTTATTTAATAGAAGATGTTATATATTAAAGAAAATATATAGGCCTTAAGATGTTTAAAACAATTATAATAATGAATCTAACTCAGTGATAGTGTTTTGTGCAAGCCCATCTGGTTAGGTTTCTACCGCAAACAGCACTATTCAGTATTGTTATGTACAGGTTTAAAGGCTAAGTGAGCCAGTGTAACTACAGGCACAAGGAACATAATATCTTAATTCCCTAGGTTGGTGGAGCATTGGCGATGGCGAAATGGTTAATATTTCTTGCATAGCCAATGCTTATCAGCAGTGATGATCACTTACCATCAGGCCCATTTGCCAATCCTATCCTGGTTTTAATCCTGTTTGATAAGAACACCAATCGATGAGCATACATAAAAAAAATCATATAACATACTCCTGTTTTTGAAATCGGTTTCATTCTGAAATTAAAATATTACATCTCTTTCTTACAGATCTTTGTGGTCTTACTCAAATCTTAATAAATATTTTTACATCCAAAATATTTCCGGTGTCAACAGTTTTTATTACAATAACAACAGTCATTACAACTGGAATTAGTTGCTACGGAGGCATCGGCCGCATGAAAAGATTATTCGACCACACACGCGCGTTATATCAGGTAATCATTTATTTTGTCTGTCCGTCAAATAAATGTGAATATTATGTCATCTCATCATATAATGTTCAGCAGATATTTTGCGAAATATGAAATAAATTATTTCACAGTTAAAGGAGAACGCCAGGCTTGTATGGGAGTTGCGTACCGCTAATAAAATTTCTCGTGGGATATATTTTGTATTAATTGGTAGTTTACAAGCCCTTTTAAAATTCTTAGATTTTTAAAAGTCAGGACGTAAAAGTTATAACCAGTTTTATTTTTAAGGTTATATAGAATGACTGTATGTAGATTGTGTCAAATAGGTATGACGGCGAGATACATTTAGACGAGAGTAACTACGAGTACGATGGTATGTCACTCTATCGGAACGCCAAACGGACAGCTATATATCATGGTTGGTTGTCATCGAAGAGTCGCCGCTAATTTATAATAAAATTATAATTGAATTGTATTAAGATGAATGTACCTAAAGTTGTTATTAATATGCCGATAGGTACATAAATATTGTTTTGGTGATAAATTATATGTTCTAAACTGTTTGTCACTATCTTTTGTTATTATGCTTACCATTAACTTGGTGGTAGAGCTTTGTGCAAGCTCGTCTGGTTAGGCACCACCCTCTCATCGGATATTCTACCGCAAAACAGCAGTACTTGGTATTGTTGTGTTCCGGTTTGAAGGGTGAGAGAGCCAGTGTAATTACAGGCACAAGGGACGTAATATCTTAGTTCCCAAGGTTGGTGGCGCATTGGTGATGTAAGAGATGGTTAACATATCTTACAATACCAATGTCTATGGGCGTTGGTGATCACTTACCATCAGGTGACCCATATGCTCGTCCACCTTCCTATGCAATAAAAAAAAACTTGGTAGATTGAGTTGAGGATCGTACCTAGTACCTACTCAGTGGTGTGCATTAGGAGACACCTATGTCCATCAGCAGACTGGAACAGTTTGATAATGATGAAGTTTGAAATGAGTAAGTTAGGTTTTGAGTATAGGTAATAGAAACAATACTATATTTTTGGAAGTACATTTATTTCATTGTGCTTATAATTAATTTATTCTAAATATTACTTCATCTAAGAAGGGGACAGGTCGAGTAACACCCTCATGCCGAGCATAACTTAGGTACCAAATAATGCTCATCACATGTGAGCAGCATCCCTCTATTGTTAAACGTACAATGCAATTATAACAAGTTAGTCATTTTAAAGCACGAACGTCGTGCACACACAGCACATTATATAGCGTTCTTTCGCGAAACTATTATCAAAAAATAGAATACGTCGGCACAGATAATCAACGCTTAGACGCTTACAGATAAACAAAGCTTTTGCGGTATAAAAATAAGATTATTCACCGATGTTGATACGGCCCGCCTTGTGTATTTTAGTTACTTTCACAGTATAATGTCATATGGCATTGTGTTTTGGCATTGGGGTAATGCGGCCGCTATCAATACGATATTTGTGCTGCAAAAGAGGGCTATTCGTGCGATCTATAACCTAGGAGCTAAAGAATCCCTAAGACAGAAATTTAAAGAAGTTAAAATATTAACTGTTGCTTCTCAATATATATTATGTAATGTTATGTATGTACGGAAAAACATTAATGATTTTGTGAGAAAATGTGATACTCATAACATTGGTACAAGGAACAAAAACAAATTAATTACTCCCGTTACTCGACTGCATAGAGTCATTAACTCTTTTGTGGGGCTATGTGTACGTTTCTACAACAGGATCCCAGAAATCGTTCAAAATATTTCAGTTGCTAAATTTAATAAAATTGTAAAGGAATGCTTGTGTGCTAAAGGATATTATACAATTAATGAATTTATGGATGATAGCACACCTTGGGAATGAGACGATCGCTGCATGGCTATTTCTTTTGTTTTTTTTGTAAAAAAGCATAAAATAACAAACAAAAACAGTACAAAACAACAAACAACAAGGCAACTTCTAAAAACAAAACTGCGTTTAATTTATGCTTTTATTATTTTTATTTATTCAAATCTTCTTATTGATATAATTCATTATTCCTAGCTTGTAAAAATACTACACCTATATGAAAAAGAAAGGCTTAGTTGCCTTATTAAGTGGTACAAATATGATAACAAAACAAAAAAAAAAGTATACGGTACGAAATCTGCCATTCTCCTTTCACCTTGATCTCCACAAGCAATATTACAATAAAGCAATACTCTAGTATTTAGCTTTTAATTCAAATTTAGACAATCTACAAATAATTCCTTGAAACTTTACCCTTAGATGATCACGAGTAAGCTATGCCTGCATATAGTATGCCTATATAGTACATGTATAGGAAGCACATTATGAACGACACTAAAACCATCAGTAACATATTGCATGCAATAACAACATATTTACCTATTCACAATTCCACTACAATGGTTTTACTAAAAGTTAAATAAAGAAATACACGGTCGTGGAAGCGCTGCCACCCTAATAACATGTATCTATATTTCATATCGCCTATATGATTTGTAAAATTGTTATCGATGAATATGATTGTTTCAGGTAAACAACGATATTAATAACAATTGCGACATCAAAAATAACAAAAGGTTGTTAGCTAAATTTCCTCAAGTGACTTTAATTATTTTCACCGTAGTACTTGCTTTGACCAATTTTTTCACATTTAGCACAAAAAATTGTAAGTTTATTTTATTAATTTATTAATAACAATAATTTGAATCATTTAATTTAGTAATTTAAGTTTAACTGTTCTTCCAGTGACATTGGAATTGTTAGGTTTTATTTTTAATATTGAACACTATAAATTATTGCTGTTGGAATTGGAGAATATTGTGATTGATTTCGATGTCCACTGCGTGCTGCAGACAGTCACTATGAAGCTGAAACACTTGAGCAACGAAACAGCACATGGTAAATAATAAAATCATCAACTAAAAGACTTGTCGCCACAATAAGCTTATATGCTCATTAAAGTACATAACAACACATTCTAAACTAAATAGGAACATACATTTGTTTGGATACCAATAGATAATTTTGTTTTAGATAAAGTTTCAGCAGCCACATGCCGCTCGGTGTGTCAACGTATCCATGACCTAACTAAGTCATATGTGTCTATTTGCGATTTGGTGAAACGACTGAACGCGACCCGCGGGCTCATCATGTTTATGCTCTTTACATCGAATACTCTGTTTTTAATGTTCACTGTCTTCAATTTAGCTGACGTGATCTATCTATACTGTACGTACTTTTTTCCTAAATATATATTTTGTTTTATTGGTATATTATTCGAAATCACAAAATCTATTACAAAATCTTTTTTGTGTCTTTCAGCGGGAGAAATGAATCAACGAATAAACATTTGTCTTCAGATTCTGTGGTGTAGCCAATATGTGATTTCATTCCTACTATTTATTGAGCCATGGCATCAAATACACGAAGAGGTAATTTGAATATTTAAGGGTATTAAATCAACCATACTAAGAGCTGCCAAAGATATTTCTAGTACGAGAAACGATATGAACGGTTATTTCCGAGTTATACGATTTTCCCATCTATTGCTCTATCTATTAATGTAACTGCGACAATGTTAATTTTATTTGCAGGTGACTGAGATACAAATAGTTCTGACTAAGCTTATATTTAACATGACGCATGTTGGGAAGTCCATCCCTCTAAAACTGGACCTGATGTTCAAACAACTCCTTCTAAACAAGCCAACTGTATCGCCTTTACGAATGTTCTCAGTTCAGCGATCACTAATTATCAAGGTAATTATATAACTTTTTTCATTCGTGAAGCTAATCAAGTAATAAGGTTTTTTAAATTGATAAGCAGAGACGTCTCAACTTCGAATTTAGAGATTTATCTATTTTGTATCTGAGCGACGTGATAACCTAAGACACTTAAAGAGTACATATTTAAGTAGATAGCCTAAAGTTAACAGGTTTCATTCCAATAGACTTATTTGAAGCACGTTAACTTAATGGACATAAACAAATAATGTTTTTCTGAATAAACAATCACAGGGATCGGTGATTCATACATATCTGTCTTGCACAAAAAGTGATCAGATTCAAAAATAACTAAAAAATGCATGTTGTTTTTGATGTATAGTGAATATATTCATCAAGCCTTTTGTTTCCTAATTACGGATGTATTATTGTATAACAGGTATAATATTGTAAAGGTGGTTGGATCATCAAAAAGAATGTCTCGCAATTTAGCGTGCCTCTTGGTATAGGCCTCCTCCATCTCTTTCTATTGTGCCCTATCTGTCGCAAATTTAGTTCAATAATTTGTTATTGGGTGACCCCGTCTTCTAGAGCCTTACCTTGGGTACCATAGGTTATTCACTTGCTCCACTTGTTCAGTTCGCACCGTAGCATGTGTCCCGTCCAACCCCACTTCAGGTGGTCCACACGAGCCAAAATATCCACAACTTTGGTTTTTCGTCTAACCTCTGATGCTCATATCTTGTCTTGCAGTTTGATTTCCAGCATGCCCCTTTCCATTGCTCTTTGGCATTTTTAGTGAATATATTACTTGTTAGGAAATTAATCGTTTATTATTAATATACATATTTATTTTTAATCTTTTCTAGATGATTGGCTTCGTAACAACGTACAACTTGTTGTTAATACAGATAGCCAATAATAGGTGGAAGAAATAATTACAGCAATAAAGGTTTGTGAGGATAAACCGTTAGGAGAAAAAACGATGTTTCAAGAGATCAACAATTACTGTATTCTCGATTCAATCCAAAGTTGTACTTATTATACTCAAAAAATAATAAAATAACAATTAAAAAACTTGTGTTTCAAACAACAAACAATTTCTAAAACTTGTGTTTTTGTTTTGTTTGACAATTACTGGCGGTCCGTGCACGGCACGCGACGGTGCTGATCGGAGTGGGCATAGTCTAATACTTTCCAGTGCGAAGAATTATTTTTTTGTCAGACTCGTTCCTACGAGTCTATTACGGTCATATTAGGAAACGTAATACAGAATATCGTATTCTAATATTTCATTCATTTTCTGGTCATCAAAATCATTAAATATAAGATAAGATTAAATATAAGAAGAAGATATTTGTTTATGGTTTGTGATTAAAATGAAGAATAAAGAAAATATCATTAATTATTAATTAAATTAATTGATTAGTTATTATTGATGATTGAATACAGCTCTATGATACCATGTCGATACAGTCGATGTCAGCCAAGGTGGGCTTATAACTACATACGTCATAGTTGTAGGTGAGATGTGCTTGTGTCGCACGCGCAACTTAACGAAGCGAATAAGAGTCAATTTGTAATGTGTATGTTTTTAAAATATTCCCGTATTATTATTGCTAGGTATATTATAGTGTTTCCTTAGCTGACATCGACTCCAAAAATAACAATAATTGTAAATAAATTATCAATCACACAACACATTCGTACCTACATATTGATGAGTAGAAAATAGTAAGTTTATTATCAAATTATAGAAGAATACGCAATTATTTTATTACTTTTTAGTGCATATTAATATGTTTTTTTATGAAGTCGGTTTTTGTTTTGTTAAAATTTTTATTTATTTTTCGATTTTTAGTGAATCTGAAGTACACTCACTAATTTCTAGAATATGGGTGGTCTACCCATATTCTAGAAATTAGTGAGTACTAAACGTGCAGCTCATATGAGACAGCGCCATTTATATTATTATTTAAATATATTAAACTAAAACAGTGAAACATAAAGAAAAATGCATTTTGGTACTTAATTAATAAATATTAGTTAATATGGTTAAATGTATGAATATAAATTAACATGTTTTGATTAAATAGATTTAGTCGGTGGGGTAATTTAGTTGGGCAGCCATAACATAACCAAATAGTTATTTCTAGTAATAATTAAATAAACTGTATGTTTATAGATGTTGTGTTATACCATTCTTCACCATAAAATATGACGGAATGTCTGTATATTAAAAAAAGGGGAAGTATCTATATTATCCTAACTAATATTATAAATGCGAAAGTAAGCTTGTTTGTGACGCTTTCACGCCTAAACCACTAAGCCGATTTAATAAATTCTTTCACCAATGGAAAGCTACATTATCAGGGAGTAATTTAGGCTACATTTTGTCCCCATATTCCTACGGGAACAGGAACTACGCGGGTGAAACCGCGGGAAAAACACTAGTAATCAATATATAAATATACATAAATATAACATGTATATAAGAGTACTTATACGATTCTATATATACATATATGTATAATTTTCAAAATTGGTCTCAACTTTTAGGAGATGTTCAAATATGTTTCAATTACAAACATATACATTTATATACTAATGCTTACAATTACATGCATAACTCATATTATAAAGAGGAAAGATTTGATTTTTGTTTGATTTTTTATTACGATTCAAATCAAAAACTACTCGACCGATTTTAAAAATTCTTTCACCCTTAGAAAGCTACGTCTTTACCGAGTAATATAGGCTTTATTATATTTTCAAAAACTTATAGATCCCTACTTAAAATGGAGCAATGTAACCCAACGTATCAAACTGTTGCCTATAAAAGTTATTATTTCGCGTGCGCTGCGAAAACTATTGACGGTATATAAAGAAGTGTTTTTTACAATAGTACTATAATAACTTGATCATAACGATGTTATGGTAGGTGAATGATAAATCTAGATAGCCTATAAAAGATTCGGCCGTGTATCGTTAATTTGCTACTAAGAATTGAAGATTTCCGTTACTTTGTCATGGATCCTATAATCAGAATCTAACCAAACTATCATCAAACAACCCTTGAAGTATACTCTTTCTAATAAAAAAAAATCATCGAAATCGGTTGGCGTGATATTGAGTTATTCGTCCATTTGTCGCGCACATACCTCATGCAAATTTACGACTTATATGGTTTTCTCATGGATTCCATTGTCAAACCTGGACTAAAAAAAAATGGGACCCCATGGGAAGCAACCTCTTTCAAATAAAAAAAAAATCATCAAAATCGATTCACCCAGTCGAAAGTTATAAGGTAACAAACACAAAAAAAAAAAAAAAAAAAAAAAAAAAAAAAAAAAAAAAAAAAAAAAAAAAAAAAAAAAAACAAACATACAGACGAATTGATAACCTCCTCCTTTTTTTGAAGTCGGTTAAAAATGATCGTCTGTTATCAATTATTATAAGCCTGTTCTAAGATTATACGACTTTATCATGTAAATCTGAAAATTTATTATATCAATAAAATAAGTGTATAACGTAAAGAAAGAAACTCATTTTTAGTATATTACCAATTTTAATATTTGAAAATTCACTCCACACATGAACTATAATGACTACGGACCGCGCACACGCGGGTTTTGTTAATAGATACGAATAATTCGAAAGTAATAATTATTTTTTTTATAGCTTAATCAATAAATCTTATTGACACCGAAAAGTAACACAAGTTCAAGTAAAGTTGTAATAATATCAATATTAGCGTCACTTCTATTGTAGAAATATACTACACTGGTCCTAGTGTAGACATTGGTTGCCCCATTTATTAAGTCTCTTCTAAAGTAAGTTAGATTTCATCATCAATTGAATTATTTGAAACTAATATTTTTTTTAACTCTCTCTCTCTCTCTCCGTGGCATTTATTATTCCCATCTGATGGTGGGGTCTGCCTTTCTGGTTTTTCTCTTCCACTTCGCTCTATCGGACGTGTCCTCATCGGAGACATTGCAGGAACTTAGATCTTTTTTGACCACATCCGTCCATCTCGTCTTTGGTCGCCCTCTGGGTCTAGACCCCGTGATGTTTAGAGTGGCCACAACATTACCTGCATAGTCAGGAGGTCTTCTTTTTACGTGGCCATACCAACGTAGTCTGCTCTCTTGCAGCTTGTCGGCAATGTCGCGAACACCGAGACTGCCGCGGATGTACTCGTTGCGGATTTTGTCGAGTCTCGTCACTCCGCACATCCACCGAAGCATTTTCATCTTAGCGACTTGGATGGCATAAGTTTGGCGCTGAGTTACGGCCCAAGTTTCGCTGCCATATGTTAGGACCGGCGTGATCATGCTCTTATAAACTAAGCCCTTGAGTTTTACAGGCATTCGTTTGTCACAGGTTACGCCCGTCACTTCCCGCCACTTAAGCCAGGCCGCTGCTATACGATGTTGAATGTTTACGTCTACATTTCCGGAAGAGTGCAACATAGAACCCAAGTATTTATATTCTTCACGCTTAGTGACTTGTTGACCATCGATGCCAAGAGGTTGATGTGCTGAAACTGGGTCGTTGCAAACCATGTATTGAGTCTTCGAAACACTCAGTAGCAAGCCACCTTTTTGTAACTGACGCTTCCATTGTTCCAAGGCATTACAAATTTTAACGTTACACAAAAAAAAAACTTTTTCGGTATTTTAGTTTTTGACAGAAAATTCTGTCAGAATAAATAAAAATGTGGTAAGGGCGCTTAAAACCTGGAATAGAAAAAAAGTATGTATTCATTCATCTATATTTTGGAATAGTCGGTTATTCAAAAAGAAGACCAAACAGCATTGTAACAAAAGCTTTCCTATCAGACAACAGACAGAACCAATAAAAAGTAATATACAAGTACAGAGCATCTCGTATAATAATAATATAATAACTCGTATAATCGTCTAGAGACAAGGTTAGTCAGTCGCACTATTGTTTGACGTTTTGCAGACATATGGCGAAATGTTTTTTTTTTTAAATATACGGGTTTGGCTTTTACCTTACTTTGATTGTGAGTAGCTTCTCTTTTTCAATCACACGCACTCATTGTCAAAGAAACTGGTAGGAATATGACAAAATTGTAAAAAAAATGTTTATGTTCTCATCTTCTTGAACAAGAACAAGTATTGACAGTCCGCCTCAAGGCTGCGTGTGAGCCAGGTCTATGTCAATTAACTCAGGGACAATTAATACGTTAATAGTAAACAGGTATATGAACGAAGACTAAGGCATACACATAACGTTCGTAATTAATTAAATAAACACAAATAATATTGGAATACTAACCATAAAATTGAATCCTCTTGTTAAGTTAAAAATCCCGAGTAGAGAAAAAGTAGGCTTGATAAATGCGACGTGATAGATGAAGCTGCTTAATTCATCTGAGTGTCGCTCTTTAGTTATGGATACAAGTTGACTCAATTGTTGCTGTACATGTTGTAACTAAAACAAACTTGCTGTAGTCCAAGAGTCAAACTGTGTCCATGCTAAATTACTAATAATGCTCCCTAATTCCTCATTATTATATAATTATTTTCCTATTGCTATATATGTGTATATGAATTGGTTGATATTCCAAAAATGGCTGTGGAGCAGTGCTCAAAACAAAAGGATATAGGTATAATAAAACTTACTTCAGTGTGAATCCGATGAAATGGTTCAATAAGCAAGATCACTCTTATATATATAAATATCAACCTTACAATTTCTATAACAGTGAAAATTGTTAAGCCCGTCTCTAGTATATCTGTTTTAAACAAAAAACAACATTCAATTGAAATGCTTAGAACGTCACAAAACTGGATTATTATCACTTACTTGTGGATGCACAAGTCGATATTATCATTTGAATTGTAGTCGTAACAGTTGATATGTTAGTAAGTAGTATAGCTAGTAATAAAACACATTCTTCGTCATTAATTTTTTTCACTAACACGAATATTGAGACGTAAGTGCGGTAGAGATCACTTGTCATATTCCGTTGAGTCGTCGGCGTGTATTCTCTGCGTGAACCTGAAAACCATTTTTGAAGTGAAAACTTTTTTAGCGGCGTTGTGCACTTTTTTGTGATGGATAAAAAATAGTAAACTCACGCGACCCTGATTGAAAATTCGTAAGATGGATTCTGAAGTGTTAAAATTTTAATGTTATATAAATTGTCATGTCACGATAGCGCAATAAATGTATATTGTATTTTATGACATAAATGATAGTACTTTTATACTCATAATTAAAGCAATTCGTGCAAAGTTTTTCCCTAACCATTCCAAAATATCAAAAACGCACAACGTTAACATTTAAGTTTTCACTTCTGCCGGCACTCCCGGAGTGCAACCCGTTATTTTTTTTCTATAAAGCATACTTGCCTCGTTATTTAAGCACGCACTTATCTTAGAATTAAACAGTCCAATTAACACACGGAGGCGAATCACTAACGTTGAAACCGCATGGAGTAGTAACTGTATTATAATACTGCAACAACCGATTACCGAGTTATCTTTCTGCAATCTCACCTTTGGAGATCAAGTTCCTCAAACGTTTGTTGAACAAACAGATGGTACCGTGTACAATGCACATTAACAACATTTCAAACATTTGTAGAAGCATGATGAAGCTCAGTATTAGATAATAAAGTTCACGCAGCGGCAATGTGTACACTGAAACTAATGATAACATTATGAGTCGCACTTTAGCGAACCTCTGACGTGGTCTACGATAACATTTTGGGATGAGAAACTTACACTCTTTATTGATTGTCTGTAAATGTTTTGTGTAAATATAAAATGTACATTCAGCCAAGGCGAACATCAAAAAGAAATATATAATCCATAAAACAACTCCTGATTTCTTTAGTTTTATATTGATATAGCTGTTTTGTATCGCTGTGTTTATCTGTGAAAATGTATTGCAATTTAAACCCAATTAATAAGACATTGTTCGATAAGCGATCTAGCTTATTTTACAAGCCCGAGTTGAAAGCCCATGATTCAATGATTACATGATTCACGATGTGAATTAAAATCACGATTTTGCGGTGAAAACCGCGTGAAATAGTTGTCAGTTTTTCCCAATTACATACAGCCTTCGTTCAGTTCAGTTCACTTACTCGGTGGGCATCGTCGCTACCTGTTATCTCACGGAATACCTGTATGTTAAAAAACAACATTGCGCTGCTGATGTCACGGTATGTTGTTTTTTATTGTATAGGTAGGCGGACGAGCGTATGGGCCACCTGATGGCAAGTGGTCGCCAACGCCAATATACAATGGCATTATAAGAAATGTTAACCATCGCTTACATCTCCAATGCGCCACCAACGTTGGGAACTAAGATGGATGGAACACTGGTTCACTCACAATTCAAACCGGAACATAATAATACAAAGCACTGCTGTTTTGCGGTAGAATATATGATGAGTTGGTGGTACCTACAAAGACGAGCTTGCACAAAGCTCAACCACCGAGTAAAGTTTGTATTCATGCTAGATACGCGGCTCATGATCGATGTTTGATGATTTTATATTACCAAAACTATTCAAATTAAAATTTGAAGCTTTATTAGTAAACCTGAAGATTTCATTATAATAATAATAGTCCTTCTGACCGATTTCCATGCCATGGCGACAAATCTCAAGAGAGATTAGCCAACTGCGCAGGACATATTATAGTGCACAAGTGTGTGCGCAAACACAGGTGCACTCTCTACTCCCATACTCTCATAACCCGATGGAACGGCAATCCGACACGACCAGAAAGAGTTAAGGCGCAGGACCAACGGCTTAACGTGCTGTCCGAGGCACGGGAGTGTACACACTTCCAATTCCCAGACTTCAGGCTGCTACGGAGTAATTTCGAATATATTCAATAAGTTTACTCTTTGATATTAGGTAAAGAGCATACTTAAAAAAATGTTGATAATAATTAAATTTGTTCCTAAATAAACAAAGAAGATACATTAAAATTTCGAACACTCACTTTTTTTAATTCATTTATATATAATATAAATCGTCTCATTCTCTGCACACCATCATACGACGCCAATATCAATGTGAAGATTGTCAAACATTGTTCCATTGTGGACACCACCTTGGGTAACGTAGCAAATATACGTTCTTCTTCTGTTAAGTTCAATACGAAGGTGTCATATAGAAATCCAAACATCGTTAGCAAAGCTAAAAGAAACCATATCCATTTTTAATTAAGGTGATGTAACATTGTTTGTTCTTTTTTAAGCCACCTTCGATTATTGAGACTGGCAATATAAAAAGTGCTTTAGTAGTATTTCCTGCGCCGTCCACTTGCCGCCAACCTTGGCTCTAATAAACTTTAATACATGCTTCATGCTTTTTCATAGATGATCGCGATGGGTCTATAGTTGGCCAAGCCAGAACGGCTTCCGTTTTTGTTAACTTACTTAACTGATTTTCTTGTGAACTTTTCAGATATTAGCCTATATGTTAAATGAAATAGACTTGAGCTGTACTTACAAATTATCGCACATAAAACACGACTGTAAATTTCGTAGCAACGTGATATAGTCACTCGGTAGCCTCGAGGAGCTGGCAAGAGGTGTACGGGAGCCAAACCTATTGCCCTCATGAGTCGCAGCATTACCGCCATCTGACTGTTAACTACGCACGTATCTGGCTCCATTTTTAACAATCCTAAGAGATTGATTTAGATATTAACGATGAATTTGTGAAACAAAAATACAACTAAAAGGAATGTTTCTTTGTAACCTGTCTACTAGACGGTCTATTTAAAATTAAAGAATTTTTAAAAAAAGTAATAATTGGAGGTAATTTTTTCGATAGTCATTACATAGATGGCTCGTTTAGGGCGAAGTTTTTATTTTAATGGAATAATACGCCCACCGTGCGGTAGACAGCTTACGGTTGGGCTTCATATTACGTCAGCGGCATGGAAGCAGTTAAGATTCAAATATTTGAATCTCGCCAATCAAAGATTAAGAAACTATTTAAATTTTCAAATTCAAAACCCCTTTTTTTAATAGTAGCGGCCCGTATTTTAAGGTAAAAACCAATATTTTAACATTATTTTAATAATTTACCCCTTCAATTAAACAAAGTTTATGATGGGATTTGTGTTAATAGTCCAAAATTCGAACTGGTACCTGCGTGCTCGTAAGCCGTAGCGCTCTTGGTACTTATATGGTTTGTAATGTTAGGTAAGTATTTTAAATAAAATTAATTATTTTGATTGAGTTTTCTTATATATAATCTATACTAATATATAAAGCTGACGAGTTTGTTTGTATGATCCGGATCTCAGGAACTACTGGTTCGAATTTAAAAAATATTTTTGTGTTGTATAGTCCTTTTATCGAGGACGGCTCTAGGCTTATTTTTATTTATTATATTTTTATTAATTAAACGCAGGTGAAACCGTGGGACACAGCTAGTTAATAATAAAATGGTAGGCGCACTACACAGTTCACTCTCTAATGTTTGGCGACTGAATCGACTATGTTCCAACGCCAAACGCAACGCATAGGATGAGCGCTACTTCATTATATTATAATGACACGACATTGGGCCACTACCGTTTCACTTTACTGTAAGCCGAATATGCTCCAAAATTATGTAGTGTAGAATTCTTGATACACAAATATAATAAATATTATCATACACGTTACAAACCTATGAAAATGCTGACACACTATATAATCAAAGAATATTTAAACACAATTTGAGTATCATTTAATTTAAAAAAACATAAATAAATAATTTTTACATTCAAATTAAGTTAAACTTGAAGCGCGTGTGTGACCCGAAATTATATGTAATTATAGTGTTGCCATTGGTCGAGGACAAATCAATGTTAGGGTACAGCGAATCTTTAGGAATGGTATAAATATTAACAGCTACTGATCTACTGATCTTCAAGGGTCTACATAAAACGTTTATCTTGACTGCTTCCTTGGTCTAGTGGCTAGATGTAAGGTCAGATGTCCTGGATTCAAGTCGGGCCAATAAAAAATTACTGGGTTTTCCTATCGAAAATTCTCAGTAGCAGCCTGAAGTCTGGAAGTTGCAAGTATGTACACTCCCGTGCCTCGGAAAGCACGTTAGTACTGCGCCCGAACTATATCCGGTCGTGTGGTTATTCTACCTGCGGATCGTGGACGGAGCAACCAATATTAAATAAAAGTTCTTTTTCAATCGTACGAAACCCAATTGGCGATTGAAGTACAGTTTTATCATTTCATATCTCACGCATGCGATGTTTGGATTATAATGTGGCTGAACAGTATTTCATTTTGAAATAATGTTTTACTATACTTATACAGTAATTTAAAATATGATATTACATTTATAACCTAAGCTATAGTTCTATATTTATATTTTTTAATCTATAATTGCTTTAAACACATCTGATAAAAAAAAACATACAGACGAATTGATAACCTTGACGAATTGATTGATTTGTAACAAAATAATCATTTTCTAGCCTTGAATACTTCTTATATCACATTTTATTTTATACTATAACTTACTTCAATAAACTGCCTAAATACATATTTGTAGTTTGACGAGCAAATAGGCCACCTATTGGTGAGTGGTCACCGCCGTCCATAGAAATCGGGGCCATAAGAAATATTAACCATTCCTTACATTGTCAATGTGCCACTAACCTTGGGCAATAAGATGTTATGTCCCTTATGCCTGTTGTTACACTGGCTCACTCACCCTTCAAACCCTTTCCAATGGAACACAACAAACCAAGTATTGCTATTTGGCGGTGGAATATCTGATGAGTGAGTGGTCCCTATCCAGACGGGCTTAAACAAAGCCCTCCCTACCCTACCTATAGATATAGCCCTTTTATATATATTTATTAGCATGTAAATATACAAAAATATGTTTTTTATTAATCAATTAATAAAATGATTTGCAACAGCTAAGATATGCTTGCGACTTCCTAATATCCCACGATATTTGATATAGACCGGGAGATAATGACATAAAGTTTTCGGTCATTTATACCAGTATGGGGCCTACAGGTGGTCGTTATGGTGGGCTGTAACTCATACCAGCGAAGTATTGCATTACGCAACCGCCTACTTCTTCTTCCATCGACTATCGGAAAATACTTTGACTTTGCTTGTTTGACTTCGGTAATTTATCCGACATGTTCGATTATGGCCCAAGCGATTGGACCGCCAGTACCAGCGCTATGACCATCATTTTCCTTTTTATAATTACGTAACTAAGCCCCTAGAGTCGCCATACTGGTACAAATTACCGGAAAATTTGTGTCAGTATCTCCAGGTCTAATATGTTTAATTAGAAACTATACGGGGACAGGTGAATGTATAATATACATTAGCACCTAACATCACCCCACTTTTGCCCTCGTGGCAGTGGGGTAATGTTAGGTGCTCGTCCAGTACGGCTTACACACGCTATTTATTGGTATCGATTTCTGTACTTATATATTTACAAGCCAGAACTAGAAATGTGATTTGTATGATAAAAACGCATTAAGTTAACACAAATCAAATCAATCAAATCAAATATCTTTATTCAATGTTGAAGTGTTACACTTTCTTATTAATTGACATAAATCTACCACCGGTTCGGAAATAAACCTCAGACCTGAGAAGAACCGGCGAAAGAAACTCAGCGGGATTTTTTTTTTTCAACACTTATTTTACAATATTTATATAATATTATATAATAACAATACAACAATAATATTCTTATTTATTTGAAACAACCTGGAGGCGATCGTTTCATTCCCAGAGTGTGCAATCATCTAAAAAGTCATTGATTGTATAATATCCCCTAGCACACAAGCGATCCTTAACACTCCTTTTAAATTTCGCAATTTATTTTTGCACGCTTTCTGGGATCCTGTTGTAAAAGCGTATACATTGTCTCATAAAAGACTTACTAACCCTGTGTAATCTAGTAACAGTGGTTGTAAGTTTAAACTTGTTCCTGGTGTTAACAGTATGTACGTCACAATTTCTGGGAAAATCTTTTATGTTTTTGCGTACATACATAACATTATCAAATATATATTGAGAAGCGACAGTCATTATTTTTATTTCTTTAAATTTACATCTTAATGAATCTTTCGGGCCCAGGTTATAAATTGCACGAATAGCCCTCTTCTGCAGTACAAAGATCGTATTTATGTCAGCTGCATTACCCCAGAGTAGAATGCCATAAGACATTATACTGTGGAAATAGCTGAAATAAACTAGGCGAGCCGTTTCAACATCAATCAACATTCTAATTTTTTTTACCGCGAAAGCTGCAGAGCTGAGTCTATTTGCCAATTTATTAATATGAGGGCCCCATTGAAGCTTAGAATCTATGGTGATACCAAGAAATTCTGTGGCTTCTACGGAATCTAAAGGTTCCTCATTTAGAAGTACATTCGTTTTTACAAATTTCACGTTGGGAACAGTGAATTTAATACATTTAGTCTTTTTACTGTTTAACAGTAAATTATTAACATTAAACCAATGTACTATTACGGAGAGAGCATTGTTCGTATTTTGAAAAAAGCTAAAAAACATGAACATTAATCAAATATGGTTCACTTTTGCATGGGTTAAAATTATTGCAAAAAGTCACCCCTATCACCGCCTAACGGGAATACTTTTTAGGGTTCCGTACCTCAACCCTTATAGAATCACTTTGTTGTCCGTCCGTCTGTCTCTCTGGCAAGACCCTTTATCTCGGGAACGCGTGTTGAAATATCGAGTTGAAATTAAAATGAGTTGAAAATGACATAACGTAAAAAAAGATACTACCGTGTATGCCGCAAAAAACGTATATTTCGACACTCAAGGATATTTGACATCGACTCCAAAAATGACAATAATTGTAACTACATTATCAACCACACAACACAATCGTACCTACATATTGATGAGTAGAAAATAGTAAGTTAATTATCAAATTATAGAAGAATACGCAATTATTTTTTTACTTTTTAGTGCATATTAATTTGTTTTTTCTATGAAGTCGGTTTTTGTTTTGTTAAAATTTTTGTTTATTCAAATAATTTCGAAGCTTCGAGCTGCCATTGAAAAGTTCTTGAGAGAAAAATCCAATAACTTATTACTGACCCTGGGTCGGTCAGGCCAGAACTAATTTATATCCTAGACAATAAACCAACGACGCAAACTGTCACTATATATTTATAAAAACCACTTTCGTCAATTTTTATAAATAAACTAAAATTAAATACATAATCGGCGATGATTTGAACAAATAAACATAATAATAATTTTATCATTTATTATTTTTAACATTTGACTTTAATTGGTTATTTGTTCATGTTACTTATTTAAATAAATAAATATTTTATTCGCAAAAGCAAGAAAAAATGGAAATGTTTTAGATAATTCATAGACCATGTATATTATAAATATACTTTGTTTTTCAGACGATGCACTACGTAATAAAAACATGGAATTACGTCCAATTAAGTTCACCGTCTGGCGCGTATTCACCGTCAACTTGTCGTTACCGCTGTGTATGATCAGTGTCTTCGTAACATACACGATTGTAATATTGCAATTTAATCAACTGAAAATCTAAATTTATCTACTATTTTGGAATAGAATCTTCTTATCTGGAATCTACTCGTAGCATAGGCGATTTTCTGAATTAGGATTTAATTAGTAGACGTTTTTCACTAGTGGTATTTAATAGCAAATAAATATATTAATACAACCGACTATAATTTTAACTCAAAGTCTGCTTTTTTTAAAATCCCATTCAATATTCATAAAATTAATAGTCAGCGTATTTTAAACCATATATTAATATTATTTTAATATTACAAATAGATAGGTGGACTGGCAAATGAGCCACTTGATAGTAAATGGTTAGCACCGCTCGTCAATTCCAACACCAACACTGAAAACTAAAATGGTGGTACACTACAGCTTACATTGGCTCGTACTCCCTTCAAAACATAACTCAACAATATTGCTGTGACGCCTTAGAATTTGCAAAGTTTTGGGGTTTTTAAAATATCAGCAGCCCAGCTCCTATTTAATTCAGTAATAGGTACTGATTTTTTATTTTCATAGTAGTAAAGTAACAGCCTGTGAACGTCCACTGCTGAGCTTTTTGAGGAGAAGGTTTTTGGAGCTTATTCCACCACGCTCCTCCAATGCGAGTGGGTGGAAATTTCATTCTATTTATACCCCTTTCATAGATCTACAGAAAGTCCGCGAAGGCATATATTAATCTTTTAAGGATAGCTAACTTACCCACTTTATGTTTAAAAAAAATGGTTACATAATAAGTTATAATTAGAAAGCTATAAAAACGGATATGATATTAATCCTTATCAAATAAATACGATATTTACTTCACACCGATAGTAAAGCGTGATACAACCGCCCACTTGCGCCCGCGACCCCGCTGTCGCCCACGAATCGTAGCTATATGTGGTAAATATTTTAATTTGCTTCTTACAGAAAAACCGTTCTATAATATTTAAAAGATTTTCAGGATTGGAAATAAAAACTTACATTAAAAATACTCCAAGTAGAACAAACATACATTTAAATCTAATCCACATGCTAAAAGCTGATACAATACTACGACAGATGTTTTTAGGATTACTCTGCTAGCCGGACGAAGCCTGATCGGGTAGCTAGTAAGCATCGCTAGCTTCGGTCGCAAATAAGCACTAGGACATGTAGGAATAGATTGAAAGCAGGCAGGCCCCAAGCATCGCGCATTCCATAGCTCGCTGAGTGACCTTAAACTTGTGGACCAGTCCTACGGTGTGGTACGGCTGGACGCAAAGACCCTGGTCTTTAGCGACTGTGGGATCGACGATTCAAATATATGACGCAACCTCCCGAATGCCGCCCAGCCCAAACTTCTTTATTCTTGTTTTGGCTTCCTTCTCAAAGTTGTGCCGGCCCAGTTGTATAGTTTGGCCCAGGTAGATGTATTCCTGCACAACTTCGAGTGGAGAGTCATTTACGACATACCGACAGTCAATTAGGCATCTCTGCATGGATTCTAGAACAGCCCAGGTCTCGATGGTATCGAAGGCTTTTTCGTGGTCCACAAACGCTAGGCATAGAGACTGATTATATTCTTCGGTCTTCTGTAGTATTTGCCTAAGTGTGTGTATGTGGTCTACGGTACTGAAGCCTTTTCGAAACCCAGCCTGCTCAACGGGTTGGACGTCATCGAATTTTTGGGCAAGACGGTTCGTGATTACCCTCGAAAACAACTTGTAAACGTGGCTTAGAAGTAAAATGGGGCGGTAGTTTTTCAGAAGAGCTTTATCACCCTTCTTGAAAAACAGCACCACCACACCTCTGCTCCATGTCTTCAGTGTAATACTATTGTGGAGGACGGAAATGAACATACACTAAAGTCGTTGTCGGCTCCCCTTACCACCCCCCCCCCCCCCCGTCACGTGAATACGTGAACATAAATAGAAATTTACCGTTATAAAAGTCTGTAATCATAATAAAAGTCTCATGAGGAAAGCTCCAACGAACCACGAGCGGAGCACAGGACGGGAAAGGTCACAACCCAGTTGCCCTCCCCCCCACAAGCACACACACACACAATTAGGCCGAGTACCTTGAAGGCTACCATTGAAATATATAAATAATACCATTAAAAATTACTTTAAATAAAGTAACCGGAATACATTACATACATTCACTGTCATTATTTTGTAAATTAAAATCAGATACTAATAATAATGTTAATGGTTTCAGTGACATAATCATACATACATACATTATAAAGATGTGTTTTGTCGGGTTGCGTTATTCGGATTTTCTAAGCAAATTTTTGAGTACTTAGACATTATTTTGATAGATAGCCCGAAGTCGATAATATATCAGAGGCCCTAGCCAAGTTGACATTCTACAATCGTAAACGCTAATAGAAAACTAAACAAATGTATGAGAATGACATCTCTCAACGAAAAGTCACGTGGTCATTTACATACAATTTTCAGTTTTCTATTAGCGTTTACAATTGTAGAATTGTAGAATTTTCTAATATTTTACTAGCGACTGATAAAAACTGACTGAAAAGAAAAGGCCTTAACTTTACGTGTGCGAAGTCAGGACTATATTTAGTTATCATATATGTACTTATTTTTATTTATTTTCATATATCGTGAATTCATAGTTGTAAGATTTAAATGTGGTCGTTATATTTCCTACTTTTATATCCATTAGTACTAAAATATAGTGGAATAATTTATGCCTATTTGCCTACAAAGTAACATAATTTGTTGGAACACTAACGACGTTTGCGTTTGAAGATAATGTACATTACTATCATTTCGTTAAATCTAAGAATTATTATGTTCTCTACACTACATTAGTTTGTTTCTGTTAATAGTATTCTGAATCTTCTCAGCAATGGATCGTGGTTCGATGGGGTTGCTGCTTAAGATCTCTCGCCTGGTAGGCTTAGCACCCATCAAGTATGCGCCAGAATTCCAAGTGTCGCGTGATTTGGTAATTTATGGAAGATTTTTCATGATATTTAACGGTATTTCAAACTATCTAATAATAAAAGTTGATTTAAAATCCTAGTCCCTTATTATATTAACATGCTTTTGTTTATCTGTTGTTTTAGGACTTTTAGGTATGGCATCTGTCGCCGGATATCTTATATTGATTTACTATCAAGGTATAACAGCAGATGAAGTGATTAAAACATGTTCTTTTTTCTTACTCCTGACGACGACTTCGATAGGATTGTTCACTGCTCCGGCTAGGATGACTAGAATGGACAACTATTTAAAAAGGCTCAATCAGGTTATATTGGTATAATATTGTTTAAATATTACGCAACTAGATAAAGATAAACATAAAGTTTATCGTAAGGAATATCTTTAAAATTGTAAATGATGATTATATCTATACATCTTGCATACACCATCTCCCTTTTCATCTTCTGATATTTCGAATTGTATTTGTCTTAACCAAGGTACATGAGTGATCTATCTGTCGAAGTATTTTTGTTTATAGCATAGGTAGGCGACAAGCATATAGGCCACTTAATAGTAAGAAAAAGACAGTGGCTTTGTATATTTCTTTACAAAAACCTACGCCAATGTGCCACCAACCTTGGGAACTAAGGTTATGTCCCTTGTGCCTGTAATCACACTGGCTCACTCACCCTTCAAGCCGAAACACAACAGTACCAAGTACTACTGTACTAATTGTGTCAACAAATATAATTCGAACGCTTTGTAGGATGACTTTAGCGTAATTTATATGTATCACAAATAAAAAAAATGTAATGGTTAAATGGAAGAAATATGGCGTCCAATTTTGATCACTAAGAAATATTACAAGATATTTGATCAAGTGTCTGAAAAAACCGATCGCAAAATAAAAGCACATCACTTACAGCCAAATTGTTACAGGGCTCTGAGCTAAATACTGATTTTATTATAACATTCAAAAACCTTAACTAAGAAGAAGAAAAATATATAAGTATAGTATACAGACGATGTCCGTCATTAATTAAAAACGATTATCATGTCAGATTTTAAGTTGAATGTATTTAGCCTTAATCCACATCCTTTAAAATATTGAACTCAAGTCTATATTGTTTTAAGACGAGGGATTCTAAATTACGGTTATAGACATTTATTTTCTCAAAAGATTTACATTTAAATCACTTACAGAGAAAATTACAAAACAATTAATTAAACAATTAAGTCGTATAGGCGCAGTACAGTAATACGACAAAAGTTACAATAATCTAATAATATAAACAAGTATGGATATTTTGTGATGTAAAGTAGGGTAGTCTAGGAAAAAATGTAAATATAGGGCGCATACAAACTAATAAACAACTAAGGAAGGTGACACGTTAGATTTATCTGATGTTAAAAAACATTGGTTAATAATATTAATAATAATATTATCTTAATAATCATGTAAAATAAGTTATTTTTCTTACAGATCGATGTCAATTTAGAAGATATTTCGAAAACAAAAACACTAAATAAATCGAACTACAAAACTCTTATTTTGGTCGGAGGATATTTTATCTTACGAGTGACAGATCTCGGAAGCAATTTGTTAGAATCGAATGCGTCCCTCGTTATGGGTATTGATTTTTTTATAAAATATGTATGAGGACTGACAAATAACCAACTGATTGTAATGTTGACCACCATTGTGGTCCCGACCGTCCATGTTGACGGCTGCAAGAATCATTCCTTACATCGCCAATTCGTAACCAACGTTGGGAACGAAAACGTGACGTCTCAACACTAAAATGCTAAGTATTGCTTTCTGGCGGTAGAATATGTTATGAGTGTTTGTTTCCATACGAATTTTTGTACAGAACCCCACTACCAAGTTTTATTATACATATTTAAATACATGCAATCAAAGTTTTCAGTGTGGATAAAAATAATTTCAATTAGAGAACCTAATTTATGAATTATCATAATCATTAAAAATACTGCTGTTAATAAAAAAAAATCCCCATTCAAAATATAACTTTATTTATTACAATGCCACAGGACAATCTTTTAGACGGCGTTTTTTTTCTTTAAAATTTTAATGTGTGTTTTATTTTATTTATTTCTCTTTTTTATTTATTTTAATTTTAGATTATAATATTAGTTGGATCTAAAAAAATAATTATGTAATGAATTTCAGTGATAAGAAAGATAATAAGTTCAAGTTTCGTGCTAAATCTGTATATTTGGACCTTGCTACAACTGCAGATAATTTTTTTTGTGCAAGAAGTGAATATTACTCTGAACGCAATTAACAATACTTTACAAAAGCTATTATTTGATGCCGTCAGTGTCAGCAGTACTACAAGCGACCATGTACCAAGACGGAAAATTGGTAAGATTTACGATCATCACCTATTATTTACTGGTATTTCTCATATTTATATGAATCAGTGCTTTTTTTAATTCATAAGTTTTTGTGGCGTTTTAAAAACTTGGTATAATTGCCTCTGTGATTGTATTATATTGTACAGAATATGAATATATTAATAGAACATAGTGGTTTAGTTTGTTTTGACATTCACTTAAGATGGTAGTCTTATATATATAAGACTACCAGGACCAATAGAATAAAATTAGGAGATATATATATATATATATATATCCTTAGTTTCCTTTTCTGAATTCTTCTTTTACATTTTATTAATTTATAAATAATAGATAATGAAGAAAGTATGCCACATAAGATACGCCAAATGGCAACATCGTATAGATTTATATGCGAAATCGTTTTGATGACCACACGAGCACATGGAGCCGTCATGATTCTGGCATTGTTATGTATGATATTTCATTTACAAATACATATTCATCCAATTTTTGCTTCAGTCGTTTCAAGTAAGTATCGTTTTATTCATAACACGTTCATTCTTCGTACCACAATAATTGGTTTCCTTTTAGCTTTGTTACTAATCGTTCTACTTTCAATATTCTGATTTGTTCTATATATTTTTACTTATTGTACTATCATATACTAAGTATCTATTATAAGATACTTGAAAAAAAAACGTACAAAAACGAAATTATATAATATATTAGAAAAGATTCGTCTCATTATGATCAACATCAATAACTGCTATACTCTTTAACGACAAAGCCGCCGTTTCCTTTCAGCCACGTCCCTGACAAATATGGTTACTTACAGGAATGTTTTATTATTTCATTGGTCTATGTGTTGTTTATTTTTTATTATATATTATATTGAAAAATTTCACCAAACCCACTATGAGGTAAGCATTTACATGTATATAATAATTACACTATAAAAATAAATATTTAGATTATTTTAATATTACATATTACATCTTTAAATATAACGTACTGTGTCCGGGGACATTGAAGTTGTCTTATTCATGACAGATTGTCATGTACTATTAAATAAACCAAAAACAAAAATAAGTTATTTTAAACGGAGGGGTAGAATGGTCGCATCTCAAATAGATAGAACTAATCTAGTTTCATCTCGTGATTAACTGTAAAATAAAATATCAGAAGATAAACCAGCATAGGATGAAATTCCACATGCATTATCCAGCAGTCAGCAATAAAGCACTTACTTTACTGGATACACTATTGACAGATGCAACGGACACATAACTTGATCGTCAGCCGCCAGTCCAAGGAATATGAAAGAGAAGTGGAACATGAGCTCGAGTTATTCTATCGCATCTTAATACTATGCGATGTAAGCTACTCGCCACTTCGTATGTGCACTATTGACAGACCGCTTATGATAAAGGTACATTCATATGAAAAATAATCAAATCAAACTTTTTGTTATTTTATTTATTTTTTTGTTGTAAAGGTGGGCGGACGAGCATATGGGCCACCTAATTGACGAGCATAACGCCCATAAACAATGGCATTGTAAGAAATGTGAACCATCGCTTACATCGCCAATGCGCCACCAAACTTGGGAACTAAGATGTTATGTCCCTTGTGCCTGTAATTATACTGGCTCACTCACCCCTCAAATCGGAACATAACATTATCAAGTACTGCTGTTTTACGGTAGAATATCTAATGAGTGGGTGGTACCTACCCAGACAAGTTTGCACAAAACTCTACCACCGAGTTAAAAGTTCGAAGGCTTTTTACAAGCAGTCTGATAACGACATGTTACAGAATATTAAATGTTAAGCTACCCACTGGCTCGGAATGTTAATTCTACCGAAGCGAACCGGCAAAAAAAGTTAGAAGTTACTCTTTCTTTCCAATGTTAATAGTTAAATTCATGTGCTTTATGCATTCCATGCATAGCATGAGATTTAATTCTGTAACATGTTATAAGAACCTAAGACCAACGATATTAAAGGAAAAATATAAAAAGATACATAGAATAAAAATGTGATATCTTCAATTTATTCTTTTTTTCAGTTGTTTGGCTGTCTGATGACATACTTGGTTATAATATTGCAGTACGAACCCGAAACAGAACATTCGACTCGGATCGATATGAATGCAACAGGCCACGTGTGAACGTTTCCGTAAATAGGTTAATGAAACACTGAAAATGTTTTGCTTAAGCCAAACGAGTGTTTACCTTTTACGGTTTCTTCTGATTTGCTGTGTTATGTCACTCGTGTATGAAATTTCCAGTTCGATTTCCAGCGCACTTGTTTCATTCTACTTTAATTATAAATAAAATGTATTTTAATTTTAAAATAAAATAAAGAGGGACGTTTTAAGAAAATAAAAAGTGAAAAATAAGCTTAAATACATATTAATAACCGAATAAAGTTAAGAGTAAGCTGTTAAGAGAGGGAGGTAAGCATAGTCAAAGTCAAAAGTCAAAAATCTTTATTCAATATTCAGCGTTCTCCTTCATATTCTATTCATAACTCAGCGTTATACTTCCATCACGCACCGGCTCGAAAATAAACACCTGACCTGAGAAGAACCGGCGAAGACATTCAGTATGTATTTTTTAAGATGATAATAATATATAAAAAATAAAAAATCAAAATTATATTTTGTTTATTTAAAATACCCTCGAGGCGATTGTTTCATTGCCAAGGTGTGCAATCATATAAAAAGTCATCGATTGTGTAATGTCCTTTAGCACACAACAACAACAAAAAATATTTTAAATTTCACAATTGAACTTTTGTGAACGCTTTCTGGGATCCTGTTGTAAAAGCGTATACATTGTCCCATAAAATAACCTAATCTAACTCTGTGTAATCTAGTAATAGTGGTTGTAGTAATCCCGGTGTTAATAGTATGTACGTCACAATTTCTGGGAAAATCTTTTATTTTAATAAATAACCTATTATAATTTTTAAATTCGAACCAGTAGTTCCTGAGATTAGCCGGATCAAACGAACAAACTCTTCAGCTTTATATATTAGTATAAATACCCTCTCTATTATAATATGTACACGCCAGATAAATATTCTAGCTCTAAAAGGTATATCCCAAAATATAAACACGTAAAGATTTACTTATTTGACTAAGTTTTAAAAAACAATGTTCGGATTTTTATATAATTACCTTAATTAATAGTGGTCGCTGAACTGAGAACATTCGTAAAGGCGATATAGTTGGCTTGTTTAGAAAGAGTTGTTTGAACATCAGGTCCAGTTTTAGAGGGATGGGTTTCCCAACTAGCGTCATATTAAATATAAGCTTAGTCAGAACTATTTGTATCTCAGTCACCTGAAAGGAATTAACATCGTCACTATTACACACAGAAATTCGTTAAACTCCCAAACTGTGCAGCGGATATCGTTTGTCTCGTACTAGAAATGTCTTCGGTAGCTCTTAGTACGTGATGATTTAATACATTTAAATGTTCAAGTTACCTCTTCGTGTATTTGATGCCATGGTTCAATAAATAGCACGAATGAAATCACATATTTGCAACACCACAGCAACTGAAGACATATGTTTATTCGTTGATTCATTTCGCCTGCTGTACGAGACAAAAATTGATTTTATAACAGCCCGATTAATATACAAAGACAACAAAATATAGTGATATACTGTGAGGAAAAAAGTACATACAATATAAACAGATAACGTCAATTACGTGGAAGACGGTGAACATAAAAAACAGAGTGTTCGCTGAAAAGATCACAAACATGATGACACCGCGAGTCGCGTTCAGTCGTTTCACCAAATCGCAAATAGACACATATGACTTGGTTAGGTCATGGATACGTTGACACACCGAGCGGCATGTGGCTGCTGAAACATTATCTAAAACAAAATTAACTTCACGTAATTTTTAGCACTTTCTTACTATTGATATCCAAAGAAATTGATGTAACTATTTCGTTTTAAACGTGTTGTTTTTACTCTATTTAGCCTTTAAGTCATTTATGTAGCGATAAGTCTTTTAGTTGATGATTTTTTTATTTACCATGATCAGTTTCGTTGTTCAAGTGTTTCAGCTTCATAGTGATTGTCTGCAGCACGCAGTGGACATCGAAATTAATCAATATATTCTCTAATTCCAGCAGCAATATCTTATAACGGTCAATATTAAAAATAGAATCTAACAATTCTAATAACACTAAAAATATAATTTCACTTGTTTAAAATTAAATATTAGAAGGAAATAATTCAAACTAATTTAACGATAAATTAAATACTCACATCTTTTCGTACTGAAAGTGAAAATCTCGCTTAAAACAAGAAGAACCGTAAATATAGTTAAAGCCACTGACGGAATGTTCAAAAATAACCTTTTGTTGCGATTTATGTCGTAATTGCTATTAACGTCTTTGTTTATCTAAAATATTTAACTTACACTAGATTATATAAAACGGGGGTTTTCAAATAATATTATACGGATACTGATGTGCTTTCGTGCTTTTCATGTGTTGCAGACTACGAGCGATGGGCATCAGCGGTACTTTGACTTTTACTGAGCAAATACTAATGTCATTATAAAACTTTTAACTCAAATAGTTTATTTATTGTCACGACACAAGTACTAGTTTACTTGCAATACTCGAGGAGTAACACAGTACAGCCTCAAGGCTCATTTCATCAACATTTCAATTATAATTTATTGCTTATGTGGATCAACGGTAAGTTATTTCTTTACACATATTTCTACTTTCTTTCTATTTTTGACAATGAATAAATTATTTGCAAAAAACGTGCGTATATTATGAGCAACAACAAGGTGGCATAATATTCTCATTTTTGGTTTCATTTTTAATTTTAAATTAATTATCATTAAATAAAAGGGAAAAGGGAGATGGGCAGCAGCGTCCCCCCCGTTAACAACTTACCCCCCTACTGCGCTCGCCAACACGCCTGCCCAGCGCGGCGAGTATGGGCAATACCTCGAATGGTGGATGCGCAAAAAAGAAGGCCCCCAGTTACCGGCAAGCCCGCTAGACCCGACCAAGGTAGCGGTCGCGGTATCGGCAGGGCAGGGGGTGCTAAGAATCACCGGTTCATGGCAGGCTACCATAAAAGACGACTACATATGGCAACGTATAATGGACGCTCGATAAGGCTGGACCATCACCTCGCCGAATTAGAAGTAGAGTTAAGTCATATAAACTGGCATATACTGGGGTTATCTGAAGTCCGAAGACAGGGGGAGGACACGATAACTCTAGAGTCCGGTAACTTACTCTACTTCCGCGAAGGTGATAAACTCTCCCAGGGTGGTGTCGGTTTTCTGGTCAAAAAGGATCTTATTAGCAGCATTGTGGAAATCAGTAGTGTGTCGAACCGGGTAGCGTACCTTGTCCTAAAACTTTCCGACAGGTACTCCCTGAAGGTCGTACAGGTATATGCGCCAACTTCGGCATACTCTGATGATGTGGTAGAAGCGATGTACGAGGACATCGCAAAGGCCCTCAACAACACCTCGAAGGCCCACTACAATGTTGTTATGGGAGACTTTAATGCAAAAGTGGGAGTACAAGATAGCGGTGAATCGAAAGTCGGACCTTACGGCTTGGGCTGCAGAAATCACAGGGGGCAAATGCTGGTAAACTTTCTCGAAGCTCAGGGGCTCTTTTTGATGAATTCTTTCTTTGAAAAGAAGCCCCAGAGGAGGTGGACCTGGCGAAGCCCCGATAACGTGACAAGGAACGAGATAGACTTTATCATTTCGAATAAAAGGCACATATTTAGAGATGTCTCAGTGATCAACAGGTTTAATACCGGTAGTGATCACCGCTTGGTTAGAGGCACTCTAGATATCGACTTCAAAGCCGAAAGATCGCGAATGATGAGGTCTACTCTCCGACCTACCATGCTCCAAGCTGCTCAAGGCTCCGAAAAGTTCCAAATGGAGCTTCAAAATCAATTCACCGCGTTGGAAACCGTAAGCAGTATTGATGAGAAAACCGACACGCTGGTCAAAATACTGCAAAACACATCCCGCAAGTGTTTTCCGCCACAGAAAAGAGACAGCGCACCAAAACTCTCTGCTGAGACACTCGAGCTCATGAGGAAACGACGAGAACTACCATCGTTTTTGTCAGATAAGGCCTTAAACCGAACAATAAAAACGCTGACGCGACGCGATCTCCGATGCTCCAATACCCGCGCCATCAAGGCTGCGATTGAGCAAAATCGGGGATCGAAAGTGTTCGCTCGCAAGTTTGGGAGGCCGCGTCTGACAAAACTTAAAACCGAAAATGGTAAGGTCGTTACCTCTAAGCCTGAGATCGTCGGAGAAGTAGAGAGGTTTTATGGGCAGTTGTTCTCTTCAAGATCGGACAAACCTGTGGGAATCAGTATTGATGACCAGCGCGCCCCTCTTACGCGCCATTATTCCGAGGAGCTCCCGGTCGTTGACCAAGGCGAGATTAGGGCGGCTCTAGAACAGCTTAAAAACAACAAAGCTCCGGGAGATGACGGAATCACAACAGAGTTGCTTAAGGCAGGCGGGACTCCGGTCCTGAAAGAGCTAGCAAGCCTCTTTAATTCCGTCATCCAACATGGCAAGACCCCGGAAACGTGGAGCGGGAGTGAGGTGGTACTGTTCTTCAAGAAAGGTGATAAAACCCTCTTGAAAAACTACAGACCAATCTCCCTCCTGAGTCACGTGTATAAGCTGTTCTCAAGAGTCGTCACGAACCGTCTCGCCAGACGACTTGACGAGTTCCAGCCCCCAGAGCAAGCCGGCTTTCGATCAGGCTACAGCACCGTAGACCACATCCATACTGTTCGGCAGATTGTGCAGAAGACCGAAGAGTACAATCAGCCGCTGTGTATGGCTTTTGTGGATTACGAGAAAGCCTTTGACTCCATCGAAACCTGGGCAGTGCTCGACTCATTGCAGAGATGTCATATCGATTGGAGATATATCGAGGTACTGAGGTGTCTGTACAACGCCGCTACAATGACTGTCCACATCCAGGACTGTAAGACGAAGGCGATCCAACTGCGCAGAGGGGTGAGACAGGGGGATGTAATATCCCCGAAACTGTTCACCAACGCGTTGGAAGACGTCTTCAAGACGCTGGATTGGACTGGATATGGAGTCAATGTAAACGGCGAGTACATCTCACACCTTCGATTTGCCGATGATATCGTCATCATAGCAGAGTCGCTGGAACAACTAACCGAAATGCTGCGTAGCCTTAGCGATTCTTCCCGGCGTGTCGGTCTCGGTATGAACTTGGACAAGACCAAGGTCATGTTCAATAGGCATGTCGTGCCGGGGCCGATATACGTCGAAGGGAAACCTCTCGAAGTTGTCAGTGAATATACCTACCTAGGACAGGTCATTCAAGTCGGTAGGAACAACTTCGAGAAGGAAGCCGATCGAAGAATTCGCTTGGGATGGGCAGCATTTGGCAACCTTCGTCAAGTCCTCACGTCGTCTATACCGCAATGTTTGAAGACGAAAGTCTTCAATCAATGCGTCTTACCTGCCATGACATACGGTGCCGAAACGTGGACACTAACTGCGGGACTAGTCCACAAATTCAAAGTCGCTCAGCGTGCTATGGAGCGAGCTATGCTCGGAGTATCTTTGAAGGATAAGATCAGAAATGAGATTATCCGGAAAAGAACCGGAGTAACCGACATAGCTTGCAAAATTAGCAGGCTGAAGTGGCAGTGGGCTGGTCACGTATGTCGTAGGACCGATGGCCGTTGGAGCAGACGAGTCCTAGAGTGGAGACCGCGAATCGGCAAACGCAGCGTAGGGCGCCCTCCAGCTAGGTGGACCGATGACCTCATGAAGGTGGCGGGTACCAACTGGATGCGGAAGGCGGAGGACCGGGAGCTGTGGCGCACCTTGGGAGAGGCCTATGTTCAGCAGTGGACAACGATTGGCTGTTGATTGATTGATTGATCATTAAATAAATTTTAGAAATACTTTATATAATGCAACGAAATGGTTGATTATCCTTTTCATTCGGCCGATGCCTCCATACGAACCAATGCCAGTTGTAATAATTAATATGAATGTAATGAAAACAATTCCGACAGGAAATACTTCAGATTTTACAATATTTAGATAGATTATTGTAATGCCACAAATGTCTGAAAAAAAGAGAAGAAATATTCTTATTTCATTAACACTTGGTCAGTACTTAAATAATACAGATATAATAAAATCGACTGCCATTCAAACTAAAACAATGTTCGGATATAAAACGAATAGAAAGAGTACAAAAGCGACTACTGCGTCATCTTACGTATCGTACGAACTGCATGAAAACTGACGATTCCTATGAAAGAAAGCTGGAAAAATTTAACATTACATCACTTCAGTCACGTAGAACCATCGCGGATATGATATTCTTGCACAAAATTCTAAACAACAATATTGATTGTTCAGCAATAGTCCAACTATTTAATTTTAACATCCCGGTAAAAGTATTTATTATTAAACCAGTCGCTTTATTCCATATCCTATTGTACAAATCAAACTTGGTAAAGTATTCCCCATTAGCCAGACTAGCTCGCACCTACAATGATCTGTCCTCGAAGATTTCTGGCCTTGATATAGCTTGTGACTTTTTAAATCTAAATTATTTAAATTATTTAATAATAATCTTTAATAAAATTCTTTAATAATAATTATGTTATATGAATGCTTCAAATTTTGTTTATCAATTATTTTTATTCTTTTTATCCTTTTATTTGTATTTTCTAATTTTGTAATAATAATGTTAATTAATTGAATTTCTTTATAATAATGTTTATTACATTTTATATTTAATTGAAATTAATGAATATTTTATGCATGTTGTGATTACCTATAAAAAGAAATACAATTATCATGAGTGTTAATTATATATAACGTATCTATGTAATATTATTGTAATTTCTCTTGGTGATCCTAATAATAAATAAATAAATAAATATATTAAATAAAATCTCAGTTTAGGTAAAATACTTACGAGTGCAAAAACTAAGAATGCAACCATAAATAGCAGCCGGTCTGGATACGGTCGCTGTGCATCCCGCGCGACCTGGTGCGAGCTGTAGCGGAGCAAGGCCCAGCGCTCGTGACACGCGTAACACGAATACCAGAGAGCCTTGCACCTTGCATGATTCATTATCCATACTTAATTTTATACCTTAAGCACTCTCTTGAGATTCAACGCAGAAATTATGATCTTTTGTTCATAACTAAAAATTAACAATTTTATTTACCCCACGAATCTTAGAAGCGTCTGTTACCATAGCCATTGTTATCATACTAAAATTATTATTTGATTTGGAGCAATCATATTTTTTATGTTAAATATTGAGGGACAGTCATTTAAATTTTTTATAAGCTTTTGTATTTACATTGTGATGTATTGATTGATATAAACGAAAACCACTATTATTACAACAGGTTTTAAGATTTTCTTAAATCGATGAAAAAGTATCCATGTAGGTGTACAGTACATTTAAAATCTATGTAGTTGTAATATACTGACTGTCACACCTTATACATCAAATCAAAATATACAAACATAATAACTTGGCATGCCCTATTCTATATTTCAACGACTGTGGAATTAAATATTTAAAAAAGTATACCATAGGTGATGCTGGTTCACCAAACTCAGATAAGCCTGGACGGTTCAATAATACGGAAACTATAACTGAACTTATACGACATAATAACACTTTGTTCTGTATCGAGGTTTACACGCGCTGTTATTTACTGCTATCGATTGACATACCCACCAATTATGTGATTTATATGATAAGAAAGCATTAGTGATCGAATGTATTTCTCATATAAAAATATTAAAGTCAGAGTTCCTTCAATTTGCTGCAACATACATCACTACATATTATAAAACAAAGTCCCCCGCGGTTCCTGTCTGTCTGTATGAACGCGATAAACTAAAAAACTACTGAACGGATTTACATATTCGTAGAACAAAAGTTGTTGCTTATGATGTTAGCTATCTAGTCATGCGAGCTGTATAATGTAATAGTAAGGCCTTCGGTCTAAAATTCGCCGCTAAAACTCACTTAAACAGCACAATATATCTTAAAGCGGAATATAAAATGAAGGCTTACTAATACTGTCTACTCGTACTAATTCCAATTACCCAACAGTTCTATAATCAGTCCCGAATTTGAGAACATGGGGAGATATTCAAGCGTCGAAAGGAACTGACAAGAGTCTGATTAGGGATATGCATATATTTAGGTATATAATTAAATCCATTATGCAAATAATTATCTGCATTATAAAAAAACACATCTTAGCTACCTGTTAATCCTAATTCTAAGTAATATTATAGTCAAAGTCAAAATCTTTATTCAATATTCAAGCGTTACACTTACTTATTAATTGTCATATATCTACCACCGGTTCGGAAATAAACACCTCAGACCTGAGAAGAACCGGCGAAAGAAACTCGGCGTGTTTTTTTTTATATATATCTCATCTTTACAATACATGCAATTTATACAATAACAGATCTTTTTCTTTATTTGAAATACCCTGTAGGCGATCGTAACCATTTTATTTTAACTTTCACAATTGTGCATTTTTGAACGCTTTCTGGGATCCTGTTGTAAAAACGTATACATTGTCCCATAAAAGACTTACTAACCCTGTGTAATCTAGTAACAGTGGTTGTGTTAACTAACCAGTGTTAACCAACTCTAATAGACGAGATCACGTCATGTGACGTTATGCTAAGCGAGGGCTGGAGAGTACGGCTAGTGGCTACCAGTGATAACTATATCGCCTTGATGTTCACTGCCGCAATATATTATATTTTATTTTGTTTTATGCAATGGGGGGGGGGGGCAAACGAGCAGGAAGCTCACCTGATGGAAAGTCACCACCACCGCCCATGGACTTCTGCAACACCCGAGGTCATGCAGGTACGTTGCCGGCCTTAAAGAAATGAGAATAATCTTTTCATGAAGGTTGCAATGTCATATCGGTTTGGAAAAGTCGCCGGCAAAAGCTGGTTCCACACAGTGATTGTTCGGGGCAGGAAATGCCTTCAAAGTCACACTGTTGTGGATTTCCAGACATTGAGGTGGTGAGGATGGAACTTTGAATTCTGGCACGATGTCCAGTGGTGAAATTCAGCAGCCGGGACTAAGGTAACGAACTACTCAGACTATTCCCCGTGATACATGCGATAGAGGATGCAGATTGACCCGACATCTCTACGCAGATTTAAAGGATCAAGCCGATCCATGAGAACCTTATCGTCAACAATTCGAACTGCTCTACGTTGAATGCGAAAGGGAAGGAGCTGCTACTGGGGAGCTCCCGCGCAGAGATGAAAGTAGTACTACACGTGGGGCCGTTTTGTAAAGTTTGAGACGATGAACTGACGTGAAGTACTATCTGGCCTTATTGAGCACACCAAGCTTTTCAGACGCCAATTTGGCTATACCTTCCAATTGACGGTGGAACTGAAAAACTTTCGAAATCTCGACGCCAAGTAACCCGGTACTAGCTGTAGAAGCGAGGGGAGTATTCTCAAAATGAGGGGATACGACAAAAGGTGACTTTTTAGAAGTTAAGCGGCACACTTGAATCTTATTGGAGTTGAACTCACCAAGTTTAGTCAGCCCCGGTCCGAAACTTTGGTCAATAAAGTTCAGACACAGACGAGTTCCTGAAAAATATTAGCGCAGCCACAATGCTGCCATCTACATAGCACTAAATGTTACTGATTTGTAACATTTTATTGATATACAGAATAAACAGAGTAGGTTATAGAATGCAGCCTTGTTTGACGAATTTTAAATCAGAGCATGCACCGTCAACATCGACCTTGATGTTCCGATCCGATGCTTGATCTGCCAAAAAGCGGTAATCCAAAGCTCCTCTAATCGATCGATCCAAGCGAAGGAAGCTTCGAGAGAGGCGCTTTATGACATACCTGATCGAAGGCTTTTGCTATGTCCAGACGGACTGCTAATCATGCTTCAGCCCATCTGTGAGTTAGGTAAACTAGTAAAGAAAATCACCAGCTGAGCGACCCCGACGGAAACCGTACTAGCGGTCGCTGATCATTTGGTGCTCCTCTAGGTACCGCAGAAGCTGGCAGTTAACCCCAGCCCGCGGTTATATCAGCTGGGGATACTAGGTGGCAGGGGTGAGTGCAAGCTCGTTTGGGTAAATACCACCCACTCATCAGATATTCTACCGCAAAACACCAGTACTTGCTATTGTTGTGTTCCGGTTTGAAGGGTGAATGAGCCAGTGTAATTCCAGGCACAAGGGACAAAACATCTTTGTTCCCAAGGTCGGTGGCGCATTGGCGATGTAAGCGATGGTTAATATATCTTACGATGCCAATGTCTATGGGCGTTGGTGACCACTTACCAATGTCTACGTGGCCCATACGCTCGTCTGCCTTCATATGCAACAAAAAAAGACTAAGCCGCACCAGACCGTTATTAGTAGAATATGGAAACAGCTAAACGGCAACAATTTCATTTCGATTCGATTGCGATAAATTGATAATTTGTTAATATTTCTCTGAAACGAGCTTCTGGTATAAATTTTATATATTAGTTTAGTAGTTCTAGTAATAGAGAAAATAAAAATCGAACATTCAATTATCTTTTTTAATATTGTGATAATGAGATAGAGGTGAACATTTGACAATTCACATGAAAACGTTAAAAATTTCAATACATTACATGTTTAGTATATTTGAAAATTATTGTAGATTTAAATGAAGATTTCCAAATCCACCTTAATAATTAAATGATTTCCTTTGTTTTGCAGATTTTTCTTTATATTTTTTAATTATTTATTCCATCTATTCTTAGCACTTTGCACAATTATCACAAAGTATGTAGTTACAAAGCTCATCGTCTGAAACAAATGTCACTTGAATACAAAATGTTTTAAAGATCTTATTATTCACTAATTTTAATTTTCTTTGACCTGATATATCTTTCTTTGATAGCTGCACAAAAAAATAAAAAAACATGTGTGCAATTCAAACGTGGTAGAACTGAAACCTTCAAAAAAATTTGGCTTCAACTGAATAATGCTTCCTATCTCATTTTCTCCCACGTTAAATATTATGAATTTATGTGTCTGTCTCTTTTTCGTTTCATCGACTTTCAAATCACAACGATGCTGAAGAAGTTTTCACTTCAAAAAGGTTAAACTGGTAACGCTCGATACGAATTTGAAGTGAAAATGTGTTGTATCTGGTAGAGTTTTGGTCCTTATCGTAGTTTTCGAGAAAAATAAAAAAAAATTTTAACCTCAAAATGGGATAAATACGAAAGAAAAACATTACTGTCCTTTACTGTAAACACAACATAGATAAAAAATAACACAGATAATTTTGTAAACCTGCGACCAAAGCTCTACCAGATACAACACATTTCACCTCAAATTCGTGTCGAGCGATATCGCACCGAAACCAAACAAACAAAAAACATATTATTTCTTAATGACTTATGTCTAAGTACGTAAGGATTCTAGTCCTTATATATCGTTATTTATCAAGTTTTGTAATTCGTACAAACTTCACTGAGCTGCTGCTTCAATATTGCTTTTAATTACGCTCTAGTAAATAAACTATTCATATAAAATAACCGTTGAAAGAAGCGATCTCTGAACTGTGAACATCTCCAGTGGTGACATCATTGGCTGGTTGAGGAGGAGTTGTTTGAACATCAGATCCAGTTCCAGAGGAATTCGCTTTCCAGCCGGCGTCACATTTAAAATTAACTTACTCAAAAGTTTTTGTATCTCGTTAACCTACAAAAATATACTAATATTACTTTTTCATTTCTTTGAAGAAGACGGAAAAGCATTTAGTTCACCTAATGGTAAATCACTTTCACCCATAAACGTTACTTACACGTCAAGCCGGATCTGAGATGTTATATGTATATGCATTGTGCTTTTAATTACATTCATTACCTGGGGTAGAGAAGAGGTTGATCTAGGCGCTGAGGCTAGGCTAGGCGGAAGAGCAATGGGCGCGAAAATTTAAAATAAAATCCAGGAGTTTATTTTATTTTTTATGTTACCCGGGAAGGCTAATGACTACTCCATCTGATGGTAGTAGAATCCAAACGCGACGCGCGACGGCTAGTACTGTCGGGAAGAATGATCTGCACTAGCCGCCCCCGCCTTACCGGCTCCCAAGATGCCTCTTTACGCTTCGTTTGGAGGAACCCGTTCGTTTGTTGGAAAATAATTTCGTTTCTTGGAAGGTACGACAAAGAAAAGTGTTGAAATTTCTTAGTAAGAGATGGAATTGATGTCACAGTTAGGCGGTGACATCGAAAGCCAGCAAGCGTATACATCGCCAATGCGCCACCAATTTAATTACTATTATTAATTATATTAACTAATATAATACATTTCGTATTATAATATGTGAGTTGAACATAGTGCTGAATGACAATCTCGCTCTGGCGTTTATTTGCCGTAATTACTGTTTGGCCGAAAAATAACTCTTCTGTGTGTATCTCAGTCAGACTTACCTATAGAAAATAACCATCACCATCTTACCGTACTACCATCGTAACTAGTCTTGATACTATTTATCTTTCAGAATATTTGTTATTAAATTACCTCCATATTTGTTTGATGCCACGGCTCAACCAATAATATAGCCAATGACAAATGATAAGCACACCATAATAGCTGAACACATACGAATATAATTTGTTCTTTTCCTCCTGCTTTAGAAATTAAAATACGTCATCTTAACAAGCTTGGACAAAAATAAATTACGTAGTAAGTAATAAAAACACATACGAATCAAAAGAAATACATCGATTAAATTGAAGAAGGTCATCATCAAAAATAGAGTACTTGCTGAAAAGAGCATAAACATGAAGCCTCTGCGAGTCACGCTCAGTTGGTTCGTCATATCACAAGTAGATACATAAGCCTTCGCTAGGTCACGAATACGTTCCAATGATAACCGACATGTCACTGCTGAAACATTATCTAAAACAAAATTACAATGTTATTTATTTATTTGTTTGAATCTCCAACAGTTGTACATAACAAACATTCAAAACACACCATTCCCAAACACAATTACAAAAAGATGTAACAAAATTTAAAAATAAAAATAAATATTTAAACAAAAACAGAAACAAAAGGTAGTAACAAATTACATATAAAAATAAATTAACATTATAATATAACTAAAAGAAACAAGCCTGATAGGTTGTAATCCCGAAATCGTGGCCTCAATTCCTAGCCCAGTAAAAAGTAATTGAAAATTTTCTATGAACATGTTCTCAGTAGTAACTATGAGTTCAGAAGCGGTATCAAACAGAGCTGAGAGATTGGTCGTGTTGGATTAACATCCTATCAGATTATTTATGATAGTGAAAAGAATAGAATTTGCTTCAGTTTTTGCAAACTTTTACGCACTATAATGTCCACTCCACTTTGACTGAAATCAGTCAATATAAAACATGATCATTGTTACTAACCAGAATTTGTCTTGTCGATCAATTCTCTGAGTTTTACACTGATTGACTGCAGCATATAATAGACATCAAAATTAATCAACACATTCTCCATAAACAGTAGATATATATTGTAATATTCAATACAAAAGGTCATCTCGATAACTTCTTTCAACACTAAAATAAAAGATCACTCGTTAAATTGAATAAGGTAGCAAAATAATTACAATAGTAAAAGTAAATATCTTCGACAAAAAAGTAAGATATAGATTAAGCTGCGAATGTTCATTGCGATGCTTCATTGAGTGCTGATGAATTTAAAATGTTCGTGTGACAAAATTTCATTAAACAAATGTTGGATTATTTGCGATTATATTCTTCAACGACGTATCAGATATAACCGAATTAAGTGTAATTTCATGTTTTAATTAATACATGAAATCACAGTACACTTAATTCGGTTCTTATCCTAGTATTAAGACCTCAGTATGATGCCCACTGAACCAGAAATCAGGGACGAAAATAATAAATGTCTATTAAAAAAACTTACTTTGTTTCTTATCAAATGTTAAATATTTAGAAGCTGTGGGTAATGCTATCAATACCAATGTAAATGTTAAGTTAATTATCACAAATAGGTTTTTCTTCTGGCTTACGTAAAATTTGCCATTTAAATCATAATATGTCTGAAATAAATATAATTAGATAAATAATAAATAAAAATTTTAACAAAACAAAAACCGACTTCATAGAAAAAACAAATTAATATGCACTAAAAAGTAAAAAAATAATTGAGTATTCTTCTATAATTTGATAATTAACTTACTATTTTCTACTCATCAATATGTAGGTACGAATGTGTTGAGTTGATAATTTATTTACAATTATTGTTACTTTTGGAGTCGATGTCAGCCAAGGTGGGTTTATAACTACATACATAGTTATAGGTGAGATGTGCTTGTGTCGCACGCGCAACATTACGAGGCGAATAAAAGTCAATTTGTAATGTGTATGTTTTTGTTTGTTTTTAAAAGATTCCCCTATTATTATTGCTAGGTATATTATATAGTGTTGTAGCTGACATCGACTCCAAAAATAACAATAATTGTAAATACATTATCAACCACTCAACACATTCGTACCTACATATTGATGAGTAGAAAATAGTAAGTTAATTATCAAATTATAGAAGAATACTCAATTATTTTTTTACTTTTTAGTGCATATTAATTTGTTTTTTCTATGAAGTCGGTTTTTGTTTTGTTAAAATTTTTATTTATTTTTCGATTTTTAGTGAATCTGAAGTACACTCACTAATTTGTAGAATATGGGTAGACCTACTAAACGTGCAGCTCATATGAGACAGTGCCGTTTATATTATTATTTAAATACATTAATCTAAAACAGTGAAACGTAAAGAAAAATGCATTTTGGTAGGTACTTAATTAATAAATATTAGTTAATATGGTTAAATGTATGAATATAAATTAACATGTTTTGATTAAATAGATATAGTTGGTGGGGTGTTGGGCAGCCATAACATAATCAAATAAATATTTCTAGTAATAATTAAATAAACTGTATGTTTATAGATGTTGTGTTATACCATTCTTCACCATATAAATAAAAATTTTAACAAAACAAAAACCGACTTCATAGGAAAAACAAATTAATATGCACTAAAAAGTAAAAAAATAATTGCGTATTCTTCTATAATTTGATAATTAACTTACTATTTTCTACTCAACAATATGTAGGACGAATGTGTAGTGTGGTTGATAATTTATTTACAATTATTGTTACTTTTGGAGTCGATGTCAGCCACGATGGGTTTATAACTACATACATAGTTAGTTATAGGTGAGATGTGCTTGTGTCGCACGCGCAACTTAACGAGGCGAATAAAAGTCAATTTGTAATGTGTATGTTTTTAAAAGATTCCCGTATTATTATTGCTAGGTATATTATAGTGTTTCCTTAGCTGACATCGACTCCAAAAATAACAATAATTGTAAATAAATTATCAACCACACTACACATTCGTCCTACATATTGTTGAGTAGAAAATAGTAAGTTAATTATCAAATTATAGAAGAATACGCAATTATTTTTTTACTTTTTAGTGCATATTAATTTGTTTTTCCTATGAAGTCGGTTTTTGTTTTGTTAAAATTTTTATTTATTTTTCGATTTTTAGTGAATCTGAAGTACACTCACTAATTTGTAGAATATGGGTAGACCTACTAAACGTGCAGCTCATATGAGACAGCGCCGTTTATATTATTATTTAAATATATTAATCTAAAACAGTGAAACGTAAAGAAAAATGCATTTTGGTACTGAATTAATAAATATTAGTTAATATGGTTAAATGTATGAATATAAATTAACATGTTTTGATTAAATAGATTTAGTTGGTGGGGTAATTTAGTTGGGCAGCCATAACATAATCAAATAGTTATTTCTAGTAATAATTAAATAAACTGTATGTTTATAGATGTTGCGTTATACCATTCTTCACCATAAACTATGACGGAATGTCTGTATATTAAAAAAGGGGAAGTATCTATATTGTCCTAACTAATATTATAATTGCGAAAGTAAGTTTGCTTGTGACGCTTTCACGCATGTTTATGCGTGTAGTGGTTTTACTAAGCCGATTTAAAAAAATCTTTCACCAATGGAAAGCTACATTATCAGGGAGTAACATAGGCTACATTTTGTCCCCATATTCCCACGGGACCGGGAACTACGCGGGTGAAACCGCGGGAAAAACACTAGTAATCAATAAATAAATATAACATGTATATAAGAGTACTTATACGATATATTATATAATTTTCAAAATTGGTCTCAACTTTTAGTAGATGTTCAAATATGTTTCAATTACAAACATAACATATATACTAATGCTTACATGCATAACTCATATTATAAAGAGGAAAGATTTGATTTTGTTTGATTTTTTATTACGATTTAAATCAAAAACTACTCGACCGATTTTAAAAATTCTTTCACCCTTAGAAAGCTACGTCTTTACCAAGTAACATAGGCTATATTATATTTTCAAAAACTTATAGATCCCTTCTTAAAATGGAGCAATGTAACCCAACGTATTTAACTGTTGCCTATAAAAGTTATTATTTCGCGTGCGCTGCGAAAACTATTGACGGTATATAAAGAAGTGTTTTATACAATAGTACTACAAATACTTGATTATAACGATGTTATGGTAGGTGAATGATAAATCTAGATAGCCTATAAAAGATTCGGTCGTGTATCGTTAATTTGCTACTAAGAATTGAAGATTTCCGTTACTTTGTCATGGATCCTATAATCAGAATCTAACCAAACTATCATCAAACAACCCTTGAAGTATACTCTTTCCAATAAAAAAAAAATCATCGAAATCCGTTGAATAGAAATCGAGTTATTCGTCCATTTGTCGCGCACATACCTCATGCAAATTTACGACTTATATGGTTTTCTCATGGATTCCACTGTCAAAACTGGACCAAAAAAAAATGGGACCAATGGGAAAGCAAACCCTTTCAAATAAAAAAAAAATCATCGAAATCGATTCATCCAGTCGAAAGTTATGAGGTAACAACACCAAAAAAAAAAAAAAAAAAAAAAAAAAAAAAACATACAGACGAATTGATAACCTCCTCCTTTTTTTGAAGTCGGTTAAAAATATGACGGAATGTCTGTATATTAAAAAAAAGGGGAAGTATCTATATTATCCTAACTAATATTATAAATGCGAAAGTAAGTTTGTGACGCTTTCACGCCTAAACAGTGGCTTAGTGAAGCCGATTTAAAAAATTCTTTCACCAATGGAAAGCAACATTATCAGGGAGTAACATAGGCTACATTTTGTCCCCATATTCCCACGGGAACGGGAACTACACGGGTGAAACCGCGGGAAAAACACTAGTAATCAATATATAAATATACATAAATATAACATGTATATAAGAGTTCTTATACGATTCTATATATATATATATATAATTTTCAAAATTGGTCTCAACTTTTAGGAGATGTTCAAATATGTTTCAATTACAAACATATACATATATACTAATGCCTACATGCATAACTCATATTATAATAAAGAGGAAAGATTTGATTTTTGTTTGATTTTTTATTACGAATTAAATCAAAAACTACTCGACCGATTTTAAAAATTCTTTCACCCTTAGAAAGCTACGTCCTTACCAAGTAACACAAGCTATATTATATTTTCAAAATCTTATAGATCCCTACTTAAAATTGAGCAATGTATCCCAACGTATCAAACTGTTGCCTGTAAAAGTTATTATTTCGCGTGCGCTGCGAAAACTATTGATGGTATATAAAGAAGTGTTTTATACAATAGTACTAGAATTACTTGATCATAACGATGTTATGGTAGGTGAATGATAAATCTAGATAGCCTATAAAAGATTCGGCCGTGTATCGTTAATTTGCTACTAAGAATTGAAGATTTCCGTTACTTTGTCATGGATCCTATAATCAGAATCTAACCAAACTATCATCAAACAACCCTTGAAGTATACTCTTTCCAATAAAAAAAAAATCATCGAAATCGGTTGGCGTGATATTGAGTTATTCGTCTATTTGTCGCGCACATACCTCATGCAAATTCACGACTTATATGGTTTTCTCATGGATTCCACTGTCAAAACTGGACCAAAAAAAAATGGGACCAATGGGAAAGCAAACCCTTTCAAATAAAAAAAAAATCATCGAAATCGATTCATCCAGTCGAAAGTTATGAGGTAACAACGTCAAAAAAAAAAAAAAAAAAAAAAAAAAAAACATACAGACGAATTGATAACCTCCTCCTTTTTTTGAAGTCGGTTAAAAATAATTAGTCATATAAGGATTATTCAATTTGCAACACACACTGCAATAAAGGAGAACTTTAGCCTAATAGTACAGCTACTGCATATTTTTTTAGTCGCGTTCATTCAGTATAGCCCTACATACGTCCTCGGATGTTGCACGTGTCCATGGGCGGTGGTAGTCAGTCTCCATCAGGTGAGCCTCCTGTTCGTTTGCCCCCTCTTGGATCAAAAAAAAATCTACGTAACTACTAAACTGGACATGTGCTACTGATTACTGATTAGCAACTTTAGTTAAATTATTATACATAATCATAATTACTCTAATAAAACTAATCTGATTAGTAGATAGGTGCTATATTATTTTTCTTTGTTTTTATATTTTTAACGTGCAAAAAATCAAATATTTTACAGTAATACCCAAAAAGAAAGCCAATGACAACATCACTTATAGCCACAAACAATCTCATTGTCATTTAAATTATTATTTTTATGGGAAATTAGCAATATAAAATAAAATACTTTATTAAAAAAATTTGAATGTTTTGCCATCTTTTTCATTCGGTCAATGCCTCCATAAGATCCCACTCCTGTTATAATTATTATTGTCACCAGAACGAAAGACTCTCCAATAGAAAACTGCTTGTCAAGTTCAACAAAATTGTTGTATGCCACTATCAATCCACACAAGTCTAAAATTAAGTTAAAATTTCATTAATTTGATATAATAAATTATTATTTTACACAAAAGTGCATTTATGACATCTCTGAGTTTCTTTCGACGGTTCATCTCAGGTCGTAGTCATTAATTTCCGAACTGGTAGTAGATATTCGACCATCAATAAGCAAGTGTAAATCTTTATTCAATACAGAAGGAAAAAATTGAATACGCGCCATTAATACTTACGCACGCAGAACGTGAAGATGCAACCATATATAGCAGCTGGTCGAGATACAGTAGCTATGTAACCTCCACGATCGTGCGCAAAGCGAAGTGGAGCAATCCCCAGTGCCCGTGACAGACGTAACACGAACGCCAGTGAACCCTGCACCTTACATGCTTCATCGTCCATTTTTACACCTCGTTAACACTTATGATGTTCTACATTAAATTCTTGATTCTTCTGTAGTCCAAGTAAAACCTTAAAGTTTGATAAATGTTTCCCTTTAATTATGGAAAAGCTGTACAATGGTAAGTCAACCCATGCGATATAACATTGAAAAACATGTGGATTTCTTCACACATTTCTTTAAATACCTATCTAAAAAGCCAAATATTAAGTTACAGTTGACATACATTTGCCTTTTAAACCAATCAACAAATTATCCATAAAACATGCAATAATGTCCTCCAGACCGATTTTCGATCACGGCGTCCAATCTCAAGAGAGGTTAGCCAACTGCGCAGGAGATATTATAGTGCACAAACTATGTGCGCAAACACAAGTGCACTCTCTATTCCCTAACTCTCATAATACAATGGGACGGCAATTATATCTAGCCACTAGACCAGCGAGGCAGTTCTACTTGCAATATTAAAATATGCAATATTATCTATAAAGAAGAACTATATACCAATGCTGATTTTTCTGTTGTAATTTCGGAGACCTACAAATCTTTTATATAAATTTTTGTGCGTCTAATCATCATTGTGAAATTTAGCCAGCGTTCACTTCATAAGTGCTTGCGTCTGGAACTTCTCTCTGACTATATAGGCGTATAAAAAGTCCATCCTGAATCATTCAATGTCCTGAATCTATAAAATATAACTACCACATCAATCATTGGAGTTTTTATAAAACACAAAACTTACCTCTTTATAATAAAAGATTTATGATAAAACAGTAGGTCCTTGGCAACGCTGGACTCGTACTCTGTTATTCGATGTTAATAAAATTTGTTATTGTATCATTATATACAGATGATATCAAAGCTACAATTTCCATGATAAGAATCGAATGAAATAGAATTAATGATTCTCTATGACTATAATAACCATATAGATGCTACATTGTTAGCTGAATTAGGATTTCCATATAGAAGCTCTTTACAAAAAAAAGTTATTTTTTAATTTAAATGCTAATAATTTATGACGCTTACTTAAGAACTTAAAAAAACTTAAAACACCTTTGTCAGTTTTTTTCTAATTAAAAAGTGATATTACCACTTTTTAATGTCCTCCAGACCGATTTCGGCCACGGCTGCCAATCTCAATAGAGATTAGTCAACTGCGCAGGAGATATTAATAGTGCACAAGAGTGTGCGCAAACACAAGTGCCCTCTCTATTCCCTAGCTCTCATAATCCGATGGGACGGCAAGGCGACACGACCGGAAAGAGTTCAAGCGCAGGATCAACAGCTTAACGTGCTTTAGACACTTCCAACTTCCAGACTCCGGGCTGCTACTGAAAATTTTCTGTCAGAAAAACCGAATAATTATTTATTGGCCCGACCTGGGAATTGAACCCAGTGCCACCGAATCTGCGGCCTTATATCAAGCAACTAGACCAACGAGACAACAACTAACAACTATTTATTAAAACTTACAGTGGTAGTGCCATGCTGCATACCTTCAGTCAAACCCACTCTGGACATCCATGTTCAGGACATACACCACCTGAGCAGGGATGCCCAGGCTGCCCTTCGAACTCTGGGGGGGGGCAATTTTGCACTCCAGAATGGTCGGGGCAAACGGAGCAGGCATCATAAGGCAACCCCTTCTACCCTCGCTGTGGACTTCTCCAAAATAACATAATAAATACCATAACGTAGGTATATATTGCTCGCTTGCGCAATAAAGAGGTGCTGTAGCCAAGACACGCCGAGTCCGTTTGTGCACGATTCGGCGATAAGCGTAGAGGCTTATTGCGAATCGGCGATAGTTGAAGCGGTACCAGACCGAGCGAGCTGGAGATGCGAAGCACACTTGCTAATGGACCACTGACATTGCAACTCTCGATAATTTCCATATTGTAGCTATTTTATGGGCGTGATAAAATAATGAATTCATGTATTATTCGTTGATTTTCCCATAGAATATTGCTTCACTTCCAAGTTCATTTATTTTTTATCATAATTTTTTTTTTTTTTATGTAAGAGGGGCTAACGAGCAGGAGGCTCACCTGATGGAAAGTGACAACCACCGCCCATGGACACCTGCAACATCCGAGGACTTGCAGGTGCGTTGCCGGCCTTGGAGGAAAGAGTACGCTCTCTTCTTGAAGGTTTTTATGTCATATCGGTTCGGAAAAGTCGCCGGCGAAAGCTGGTTCCACAGAGTGATTGTGCGAGGCAGGAAATGCCTTAAGAAACGCACTGTTGTGGATTTCCAGACATCGAGGTGATGGGGATGGAATTTGGAGTTCTGGCGCGATGTCCGGTGGTGAAATTCAGCTGCCGGGACTAATCCAAACAACTCCTCAGAACACTCCCCGTGATATATGCGATAGAGTATGCAGAGTGACCCAACATCTCTACGCAAGGCCAAAGGATCAAGCCGGTCGGTAATAGCCTGATCGTCGACAATTCGAACCGCTCTACGTTGAATGCGGTCAAAAGGAAGAAGCTGGTACTGGGGAGCTCCCGCCCAGAGGTGAGAACAGTACTCCATGTGGGGCCGAATTTGCGCCTTGTAAAGTTTTAGGCGATGGTCCGACGTGAAGTACCGTCTCGCCTTGTTGAGCACTCCAAGCTTTTTAGAAGCCAATTTGGCTTTAACTTCCAAGGTCTCGACTTCAGACACAAGTTTGTTCCGACACTCGTCGACGTGTTCCCGAGAAATATTAGCACGGCCGGTGTAATGGACGTCTACAGTGCTGTCATCCGCATAGCAGTGAATGTTACTGATTTGTAACATATCATTGATATGCAGAAGAAACAGAGTAGGTGAAAGAACGCAGCCTTGTGGAACACCAGAATTGACGATGAGATGATGAGATGAGAGAGATGAGACGAATTTTAAGTCAGAGCATGCACCGTCGACAACGACCTTGATGCTCCGATCTGCCAAAAAACTGGTGATCCACTTGCACAATTTCTCGGGAAGCCCGTAAAATGGAAGCTTGGAGAGTAGCGCTTTATGCCATACCCGATCGAAGGCTTTCGCTATGTCCAGACTGACTGCTTATGCCTCCCCCTTGGACTCAACCGCCGTAGCCCATCTGTGAGTAAGGTAAACTAGAAGATCACCAGCTGAGCGACCCCGAAGGAAGCCGTACTGGCGGTCGCTAATCAGCTGATGCTCCTCTAGGTACCGCAGGAGCTGGCAGTTAATGATGGACTCCATCACCTTGGAGAACAAGGAGGTGATAGCAATAGGCCTATAATTTGTTGGATCAGAGCGATTGCCTTTTTTAGGGATCGGGTGCACTAAAGCCGTCTTCCAAGAATTCGGGACAACGCCTAATGTGTAAGAGTGTCGGAAAAGATGCGTTAAGACCGGTGCCAGCTCGGGAGCACAAGTGCGCAGCACAATCGGAGGAATGCCATCGGGCCCACTCGACTTATGGATGTCCAAGGAAAAAAGTGCTTTACGAACTGCACTCTGCCGGAATTTAATTTCCGGCATCGTGGTATCACACCGCAAGATTGTCGGTGGTGTCTTTCCTTGATCATCAAGAGTCGAGTTGTACGCGAAGAGAGATCCCAAAAGGTCGGCTTTCTCTTTCGCAGAATGGGCCAACGAGTCATCGCTCCTGTGCAGAGATGGAAGGGAGGGCTGACAGAAATTCCCTAAGACAGCCTTAGCGAGAGACCAGAATGCGCGTGTTCCCGAAGGAAGACGCACCAATCTCTCACCAATCCTGCCTATGTGCTCCGATTTCGCCTTGGCAATAACACTTTTGAAAGACCTGGAGGCAGAGTTGTATTCCTTTTTAAATGCGCTGGTATTTACATCACGCGATGCCGATGCTTCAGCCCAGGCTTGGTAGCATTCTACCTTTCGACGTGACGCCGTTTTGCAGAAGCGACCAAACCAAGGCTGGGATCTGCCGCCGATGGGTATTGCAGAGTACGGAATGAAGAGTTCCATACCCTGAAACACCACATCAGCGACCGAGTCAGCAACGACATCGGGATCATCCGGCGAGAAACAAATCCGCCCCCATGGGTAGGATGCAAAGAAGGACCGCATCCCATCCCAGTCCGCTAACCTGTAGTGCCACACACGGCGACAACCCACGAACCGAGGCCGTGAGGTGCGTGTAATCGGCACTGTACTCCGGACAAGGCAGTGGTCCGACGAGCCAAGAGGAGGCTCTACGGAAACATGGTACCCGTCCGGATGAGAGGTCAGCAGAAGGTCTAACAGGGAAGGTGTATGATCCTCCACATCAGGGATTCGCGTTGGCGAGGTAACCAGTTGTGTCAGATCATATGCCAAGGCAAAATCGACCACAGATCTCCCCGCATGATCGGTGGTACGTGATCCAAGCCATTCGGCATGGTGGGCGTTAAAATCGCCAAGAATCACGATCTCTGCGGATGGGATCTGCTGCAGCGCGGAATCTGTAGCCCATTGGATGTGCTCAACGAGCCGGTCAGTTTTGGCATTACCGCTATGGGACCTATATAGGCACGCGTAGATTCGCGGATCATCGCAGTCTACGCGCAGCCAGAGAATGGATAGGTCCCTCCCTTCAAGATGGGCGAGGCGACGAGAGCAGATATCCTCTCTGACGTAAACACACACTCCAGCCCGTGGCACAAAGGAATGTTCCAACTTGTACCTGGGGTAGGAGAGGAATGAGGTGTCCGCCGGAGACAATATCTGGGTCTCGGTTAAAAAGAGCAAGGCCGGCTTCGCCGTCTCGAGATGGAAGTGGACGGCGTTTAAGTTGGAATTCAGTCCCCTAATGTTGCAGAAGTCCACAGTGAGGGTGGAAGGGGTTGCCTTAAGATGCCTGCTCCGTTTGCCCCGACCATTTAAGAGCGCAAAATTGCCCCCCCCCCAGAATTCGAAGGGCAGCCTGGGCATCCCTGCACAGGTGGTGTATGTCCTGAGCATGGATGTCCAGAGAGGGATTGTCCACCGCAGGCGCAGATGGTACCCTCCTGGGGTAGTTGTTCTTTATTCTGCGCACTCATTTTGTTGGGGGGGGGGAATTGGGCCTCCGGAACTCTCACATACCGAACGAAACGCGGTAGCTTGGCTACCACTTCACGCCGATTTTAAGTGAGAGAGTGGTACTTCCCCGGGCGTGCCGGCCCATTCGGCTACAACCTGAAGGTATGCAGCATGGCACTACCACTATAAAATTACTATATAATTATTAATTACGTGGTATATCCCTCGAAACATAAAAAAAATGGTTGTCTGTAAAGTCGGTTTACGGGCGATAGTTTAACGTGACAACGTCATAACAAAACATTGATGACATGACTGCAATCGAGTGAAAGAGAGATAGATGCAACGCAAGCGTACAAACAGCGTAACGGGATAATGAGCGTAACGGGACAATGTTTCGTGCGTGCAGCCAGCGTTCATCGATTTATTAGACGAGTGAGTGAGTAGATACCACCCACATATCGGATATTCCACCGCAAAACAACAGTACTTGCTATTGTTGTGTTCCGGTTTGAAGGGTGAATGAGCCAGTGTAAATTAGGATACGATGAGACTGAACTATTGCTAATGCGTCAAATATAGCATCTTCCTACCTTATGTCTCCTTCCTACCCCATCCCTTCCTTATTATATAATTTATAGATTGTGTTTAGTTATATATGTTTTTAATTCGGATATTATTTTATTTTGTATAAAGTTAAAAAGGAAAAAGGAAACAATAATAAGATAATGTGTTTGTCAATTTTTATATTACATTTAATTAAATTATATTTTGTTTATTTTAGTTTATGTTTGAACAAATATTATAAAATGATAATGTGCTGTCGATTTGGAGGGCGTTAGTAACTACGACACAGAGAAATACTATTGTAGTTGCTATCGTATAAATTGTTTGGGATAATTATGTATTATTGTGTAATAATTAAATAAATAAAAATAAAAATAAAAAAAATTGGCGTTGGTGACCACTTACCAATGTCTACGTGGCCCATACGCTCGTCTGCCTTCATATGCAATAAAAAAAAGACTAAGCCGCACCAGACCGTTATTAGTAGAATATGGAAACAGCTAAACGGCAACAATTTCATTTCGATTCGATTGCGATAAATTGATAATTTGTTAATATTTCTCTGAAACGAGCTTCTGGTATAAATTTTATATATTAGATTAGTAGTTCTAGTAATAGAGAAAATAAAAATCGAACATTCAATTATCTTTTTTAATATTGTGATAATGAGACAAAGGTTAACATTTGACAGTTCACATGAAAACGTTAAAAATTTCAATACATTACATGTGTTTAGTATATTTGAAAATTATTGTTGATTTTAATGAAGATTTCCAAATCCACTTTGATAATTAAATGATTTCCTTTGTTTTTGCAGTTTTTTCTTTATATTTTTTAATTATTTATTCCATCTATTCTTAGCACTTTGCACAATTATCACAAAGTATGTAGTTACAAAGCTCATCGTCTGAAACAAATGTCACTTGAATACAAAATGTTTTAAAGATCTTATTATTCACTAATTTTAATTTTCTTTGACCATAGTTGACCAAAAAAATAAAAAAACATGTGTGCAATTCAAACGTGGAAGAACTGAAACCTGCAAAAAAAATTGGCTTCAACTGAATAATGCTTCCTATCTCAATTTCTCCCACGTTAAATATTATGAGTTTATGTGTCTGTCTCTTTTTCGTTTCATCGACTTTCAAATCACAACGATGCTGAAGAAGTTTTCACTTCAAAAAGGTTAAACTGGATATCGCTCGATACGTATTTGAAGTGAAAATGTGTTGTATCTGGTAGAGTTTTGGTCCTTATCGTAGTTTTCGAGAAAATTAAGAAATAAAATTTAACCTCAAAATGGGATAAATACGAAAAAAAAACATTACTGTCCTTTACTGTAAACACAACATAGATAAAAAATAACACAGATAATTTTGTAAACCTGCGACCAAAGCTCTACCAGATACAACACATTTCACCTCAAATTCGTGTCGAGCGATATCGCACCGAAACCAAACAAACAAAAAACATATTATTTCTTAATGACTTATGTCTAAGTACGTAAGGATTCTAGTCCTTATATATCGTTATTTATCAAGTTTTGTAATTCGTACAAACTTCAGTGAGCTGCTGCTTCAATATTGCTTTTAATTACGCTCTAGTAAATAAACTATTCATATAAAATAACCGTTGAAAGAAGCGATCTCTGAACTGTGAACATCTCCAGTGGTGACATCATTGGCTGGTTGAGGAGAAGTTGTTTGAACATCAGATCCAGTTCCAGAGGAATTCGCTTTCCGGCCGGCGTCACATTTATAATTAACTTACTCAAAAGTTTTTGTATCTCGTTAACCTACAAAAATATACTAATATCACTTTTTAATTTCTTCGAAGAAGACGGAAAAGCATTTAGTTCACCTAATGGTGAATCACTTTCACCCATAAACGTTACTTACACTGCCAATCTGGATCTGAGATGTTATATGTATGTGCATTGTGCTTTTAATTACATTCATTACCTGGGTTAGAATGAGAGAAGAGATCGATCTAGGCGCTGAGGCAAGGCTAGGCGGAAGAGCAATGGGCGCGAAAATTTAAAATAAAATCCAGGAGTTTATTTTATTTTTTATGTTACCCGGGAAGGCAAATGACTACCCCATCTGATGGTAGTAGAATCCAAACGCGACGCGCGACGGCTAGTACTGTCGGGAATGATCTGCACTAGCCTCCTTAGCGGCCCCCAAGATGCCTCTTTTCGCTTCGCTTGGAGGAACCCGCGCCATAAGAGGAGGGGAACACGTTTGTTGGAAAAGAATTTCGTTTTTCGGGAGGTGCGACAAGGAAAAGTGTTGAAATTTCTTAGTGAGAGATGGAATTGATGTCACAGATAGGCGGTGACATCGAAATCCAGCACGCGTATACTTCGCCAATGCGCCACCAATTTAATTACTATTATTGATTATATTAACTGAAATCTTATATATTTAAACGATTAATTCTTGTATATATATATAATCTGAATCTCGGAAACGGCTCCAACGATTTTCATGAAATTTAGTATGCTGGCGGTTTCGGGGGCGATAAATCGATCTAGCTAGGTTTCATTTTTAGAAAATGTCATTTTTTTCGTATTTTCAATAATCAACTTTATCGATAATAATCAATAACTCTTCCTAACATCTATTGGCGAGTATTTTTTTAATTGTGAGCAACGACACAACAACACTAAAGCAACACTCCAGTAGATGGCGTTGTATAATTTCGAAAAATCACACAATTTACCAATAAAAAAATACCGAGCCAAGCTCGGTCATCCAAGTACTGTATTATAATATGTGAGTTGAACATAGTGCTGAATGACAATCTCGCTCTGGCGTTTATTTGCCGTAATTACTGTTTGGCCGAAAAATAACTCTTCTGTGTGTATCTCAGTCAGACTTACCTATAGAAAATAACCATCACCATCTTACCGTACTACATTTCAGTTTCAGAATATTTGTTATTAAATTACCTCCATATTTGTTTGATGCCACGGCTCAACCAATAATATAGCCAATGACAAATGATAAGCACACCATAATAGCTGAACACATACGAATATAATTTGTTCTTTTCCTCCTGCTTTAGAAATTAAAATACGTCATCTTAACAAGCTTGGACAAAAATAAATTACGTAGTAAGTAATAAAAACACATACGAATCAAAATAAATACATCGATTAAATTGAAGAAGGTCATCATCAAAAATAGAGTACTTGCTGAAAAGAGCATAAACATGAAGCCTCCGCGAGTCACGCTCAGTTGGTTCGTCATATCACAAGTAGATACATAAGCCTTCGCTAGGTCACGAATACGTTCCAATGATAACCGACATGTCACTGCTGAAACATTATCTAAAACAATATTACAATGTTATTTATTTATTTGTTTGAATCTCCAACAGTTGTACATAACAAACATTCAAAACACACCATTCCCAAACACAATTACAAAAAGATGTAACAAAATTTAAAAATAAAAATAAATATTTAAACAAAAACAGAAACAAAAGGTAGTAACAAATTACATATAAAAATAAATTAACATTATAATATAACTAAAAGAAACAAGCCTGATAGGTTGTAATCCCGAAATCGTGGCCTCAATTCCTAGCCCAGTAAAAAGTAATTGAAAATTTTCTATGAACATGTTCTCAGTAGTAACTATGAGTTCAGAAGCGGTATCAAACAGAGCTGAGTGATTGGTCGTGTTGGATTAACATCCTATCAGATTATATATGAGAGTGAAAAGAATAGAATTTGCTTCAGTTTTTGCAAACGCTACGCACTATAATGTCCACTCCACTTTGACTGAAATCAGTCAATATAAAACATGATCATTGTTACTAACCAGAATTTGTCTTGTCGATCAATTCTCTGAGTTTTACACTGATTGACTGCAGCATATAATAGACATCAAAATTAATCAACACATTCTCCATAAACAGTAGATATATATTGTAATATTCAATACAAAAGGTCATCTCGATAACTTCTTTCAACACTAAAATAAAAGATCACTCGTTAAATTGAATAAGGTAGAAAATAATTACAATAGTAAAAGTAAATATCTTCGACAAAAAAGTAAGATATAGATTAAGCTGCGAATGTTCATTGCGATGCTTCATTGAGTGCTGATGAATTTAAAATGTTCGTGTGACAAAATTTCATTAAACAAATGTTGGATTATTTGCGATTATATTCTTCAACGATGTATCAGGTATAACCGAATTAAGTGTAATTTCATGTTTTAATTAATACATGAAATCACAGTACACTTAATTCGGTTCTTATCCTAGTATTAAGACCTCAGTATGATGCCCACTGAACCAGAAATCACGGACGAAAATAATAAATGTCTATTAAAAAAACTTACTTTGTTTCTTATCAAATGTTAAATATTTAGAAGCTGTGGGTAATGCTATCAATACCAATGTAAATGTTAAGTTAATTATCACAAATAGGTTTTTCTTCTGGCTTACGTAAAATTTGCCATTTAAATCATAATATGTCTGAAATAAATATAATTAGATAAATAAAAATAATTAGTCATATAAGGATTATTCAATTTGCAACACACACTGCAATAAAGGAGAACTTTAGCCTAATAGTACAGCTACTGCATATTTTTTTAGTCGCGTTCATTCAGTATAGCCCTACATACGTCCTCGGATGTTGCACGTGTCCATGGGCGGTGGTAGTCAGTCTCCATCAGGTGAGCCTCCTGTTCGTTTGCCCCCTCTTGGATCAAAAAAAAATCTACGTAACTACTAAACTGGACACGTGCTACTGATTACTGATTAGCAACTTTAGTTAAATTATTATACATAATCATAATTACTCTAATAAAACTAATCTGATTAGTAGATAGGTGCTATATTATTTTTCTTTGTTTTTATATTTTTAACGTGCAAAAAATCAAATATTTTACAGTAATACCCAAAAAGAAAGCCAATGACAACATCACTTATAGCCACAAACAATCTCATTGTCATTTAAATTATTATTTTTATGGGAAATTAGCAATATAAAATAAAATACTTTATTAAAAAAATTTGAATGTTTTGCCATCTTTTTCATTCGGTCAATGCCTCCATAAGATCCCACTCCTGTTATAATTATTATTGTCACCAGAACGAAAGACTCTCCAATAGAAAACTGCTTGTCAAGTTCAACAAAATTGTTGTATGCCACTATCAATCCACACAAGTCTAAAATTAAGTTAAAATTTCATTAATTTGATATAATAAATTATTATTTTACACAAAAGTGCATTTATGACATCTCTGAGTTTCTTTCGACGGTTCATCTCAGGTCGTAGTCATTAATTTCCGAACTGGTGGTAGATATTCGACCATCAATAGGCAAGTATAAATCTTTATTCAGTATAGAAGGAAGAAATTGAATACGCGCCATTAATACTTACGCACGCAGAACGTGAAGATGCAACCATATATAGCAGCTGGTCGAGATACAGTAGCTATGTACTCTCCACGATCGTACGCAAAGCGAAGTGGAGCAATCCCCAGTGCCCGTGACAGACGTAACACGAACGCCAAAGAACCCTGCACCTTGCATGCTTCATCGTCCATCTTTAAATCTCGTTAACGCTTATGATGTTCTACGTTAAATTCTTGATTCTGCTGTAGTCCAACTAAGTTTCTTAAAGTTAGATAAATTATAAATGACTGTTTCCCATTAATTATGGAAAAGCTATTCAATGGTAAATCAACCGATCGATTCGCCCGTACTGCGCTTGTGTGAGACATTTATTATTATTGTTATTATTAATATTACATAAAACAACATGTGTATTTATTCACGCGTTTCCTTAAATATACCTATCTAAAAATCCATTTTTACATTAAACTAGATTTGAGATACATTTGCATTTAAAAAAATATATAAATTGTCAAATAAAATATGGAATATTATATATAAAGATGGTATAATATACTAACGCTGTTTTTTTATTGTAATTTTGCAGACCTACAAATCTTTGTATATATGTCAATGTTTGTGCATCATCATTGTGAAATTTAGCCAATGTTCACTTCAAGAGTCTGAGAGAGCTTGTGTCTGGAACTTCCACTTCCAAAGTCCATACTGAATCTATAATCTAAAATTAAATATAACTACCACAGTCCACATCAATTATTGGAGTTTTTTTATGAAACACTAAAGTTACCTATTTATAATAACAGATGTATGATAAAACAGTAAATCCTTGTCAACCCTGGCTCGTACTCTGTTATTTGTTGATAACAAAATTTGTTATTGCGTCATTATACATAGATGATATCAAAGCTACATTTTCCATGATAAGAATCGAATGAAATAGAATTAATGATTCTTTATAACCATAATAGTCATATGAAGAGTCTATACTTACATTGTCAACTGACGTTCGATTTTCACATAAAAATTCTTTACATAATAAATTATTTTTCAATTTATAATGCTACTTCCGTTAGATATTCTTATCTAACGGTAGTAGCTTTATAATATATTGCACGATTTTCCCTTTTTTTCAATAAGTGGTATACTAATTGTAAAATATAATAATGGTCCTCCTAACCGATATCGGCCACGGCGGCCAATTTCAAGAGACATTAGGCAACTACTCAGGACATATTATAGTACACAAGTGTGTGCGGAAACACAGGTGCACTCTCTATTCCTATACTCTCATAACCCGATGGGACAGCAATCCGACACGACCGGAAAGAGTTCAGGCGCAGAACCAACGGCTTTACGTGGCACGGGAGTGTACACACTTATAACATCCAGACTCTGGGCTGCTAGTAACAAATTGGCATTGATCATAGAAACTCGAATCAATTTAAATAACCAAAATTTAATTAAAAGGTTAAAATTATGTCTCGTTGACATTTCAAGATTAAGCTTGTTTGATACAACACTTTTGCTTTGCTTAGGAAAAAAAATAAACGTTGACAAATTGACGTTGACACTGGTCAATGACTGACTTACTTTGACATTTAATGACAATCCGTAAGAAGAGTTTATCTTGTTAGTCGTATTTATGTGGTCGTATTATTGCACGTATAATAATCAAAGAAATCACTTTATGTGGATGATATCACAAGTCCCAACGTAAAATGGCGACTTCAAGTGATACATCGGACCAGAATGTGAAATCAAGACGTCCTGCAGGTAATTTATGAATATAACGACACACCTTCGGTGGCCTCGCGTTATTGATCCGTGATATTTAACTTTTAACTTCTAGAATCAGCCTTTAAACAGCAGCGACTGCCTGCTTGGCAACCAATACTGACAGCAGGCACTGTTCTCCCTACGTTTTTCGTAATAGGTATTGCATTTATACCTGTTGGCATTGGTCTGCTCTATTTCTCTGATGAGGTAAGCTTCACAAATAGATAAGACATTAACATTAGTTATAATGCAAACAAAAGATCAACTTTTTATAATTCTTTATCATAATACTATTTAAGTATCTATAATAATTTGGTCATTGTAGGTAAAAGAGCATGTTATAGACTATACATACTGTCTGAAGGATGATGAAAATATTACATGCGCTGAATACATAAGGCAAAATAATATGGAGCCTTGTACTTGTCAAATTCCATTTAATCTAACTGAAGACTTTAAAGGTGATGTCTACTTTTATTACGGCCTCAGTAACTACTACCAAAATCACAGAAGATATGTAAAGTCGAGGTATATAAATTACTAATTTATTTAAAATATACTACTGTTCCTAGATAGTTGTATACAAAGACATTTCAGTGACAAATAATTGGTATTTATTTATTTAGGGATGATAGTCAGTTGCTTGGACGCTTGTCGCTCACACCGTCATCAGACTGTGAGCCGTTTGCATATGCTGAAGAAGATGGAAAGATGAAACCTATTGCACCATGCGGTGCCATCGCTAATTCTCTCTTTAATGGTAAAGTTATTTCTTAACTAAGATTTCAATCATTGAATTCATGACACATATGTCATCTTAGATAATTTTGATATGAAAAATCACACACTTCCTCACTATAGACTACAATATCTTGAACAAGATCAATATTAAACAAGCATTAGTCATTTTATTTTGATTTCATTGTTTATTTATTTATTTTTCCTGAGATTAGCCGGATCAAACAAACAAACTTTTCAGCTTTATATATTAGTATAGACAGGTTATTACATATAAAGTCCTGTTTTGTCCTTAGTAATAAAGTAAAAAATTGTTAGTGAAATTTCCAATTTATATATTTTTGTTATGCAGGACACAGTTACCTAAGTCTATGAATTATATAAAATATAGATATATTATAATATTATATGGTTGAATAAAAATTTTCATGGTACCTATTTAAACCACGACAATAATGGTGCAATATTATATGGAAAAGTGGCCTTTTTGTTGTTTCTTAAGCTATTTGTTATGTTATAATGTCTTTATTCCAGCCATTTAATCCTATTGTTTTCAGATACGTTGTTAGTACGCTCTCAGGATTCGGATAAAAATGTACCGGTTCTAAGAACAGGTATTGCATGGACATCAGATAAAGATATCAAGTTTAGGAATCCACCTGGAGACCTAAAGACTGGTATGATCATCTCTTAATTGATAACTTATTTTTGAAACGAAGTTCTTTTACGCGGCTTACAGTAGAGTGAAATGGCAGTGGCCCAAGGTCACGTGAGTAACGAAATGGCGTTCATACTGTGCCACCAAAATGCGATGTATTCGAATTAAAGAGGTCGATATAAAGGAGGCTGAGGTGCTTTTCGATGTGACAAAAATAAAGTTTTATAATCAATTAAAAACACGGTTTCAGCCGAAAAATATCGCAAAGAACTTCGTTTCTGCATAATCTATAATCAATCAATTGTATTAAATACTTTAGGGCAATTCTAATGAGATTATATCCAACAAAACGTTGAAGAATGAACTCTATAATAGGCTTCTCCGCGATACATCGCAGATTCTTTAAGAAAACGATTTTTAAAAAGATTCAGATTTTAATAATTAGTATATTTCAACTTTAATATTTATATAAATAAAAATATAAATGTGTGTTAAAATTTATTAATTATTCCAGCCTTTGCAAACTTCACAAAACCAATCAATTGGCGCAATCCAGTTTGGATGTTGGATCCAAACAACACCGATAATAATGGATTCCAGGTAAAATTATAACATTTTATGTAATTTAGGAACTGGAAACAGTTCCAATGCAGGACCAATTGACTTGCTTTTTGAAGCACTCAATTGCTCCGAACCGGGTTTTGAACCCACTACCTTGGAATCTGATGCTCATTTTTTTAAGCAGATGGGCAAAGCGGCCACCTGATGGTAATTGGCCATAGAAATGCGCTACCGACGTTGGTGATTCCAACCAGATGTTATGTAGTTAAACTCACTTAAACTAATTGACATTTATCGTTTGATATAATAAAAATAATAAATAAATAATTAAAAACAATTAAAATATTAAAAATAATTATCATACAAGTCGTGACCGCGTGGAATGGTGGCAAGAATGCTAGCAGCATTTCCCCTTTGAATCGCAATTCCGATTCTCTGGGCGAAAAATGAACCAGCCCTCCTGTCGCCAGTGGAGGCAATAAGGCGGGGAGTAATATTTTGGATGTATTTTTCGGCACTATTACTCCAAACTTAAAACCAAATGCAACAATATTCATTATTCCATATTAGCACCTACTACCAACCTTTAATAAGTTTTAATACACAATTGTAAGTTACGATATTTGGTGCAAAGTACTTTGGATTGTCAATTAGAAATCACCGAGTATTGAACAACTCATTTATGAATTTAAAAAAAATACCACATTTTTTTCACATATGGGCCACCTTATGGTAAGTGGTCACCAACGCCCATAGCCTCTGTCATTGTAAGAGATGTTAACCATCACTCACATCAGCAATACGCCACCTACCTTAGGTCCCGAGATGTTATGGTTACACTGGCTCACTCACCCTTCAAACCGGAACACAACAATAGCAAGTACTGCTGTTTTGCGGTAGAATATCTGATGAGTGGGTGGTACCTACCCAGACGAGCTTGCGCAAAGCTACCACCAAGTAGAAAGTTGTCTTAGAGTGATGAAACTTTTGCACAGCATTGGGACTTCCTCAAACAGTTACTTAATTACTTTACTGTTGCATTTTCAAGAATGAGGACTTGATAGTGTGGATGCGTACTGCAGCTCTGCCAACCTTCCGCAAGCTGTACCGAAGAGTCGATCATTCTCAAGTTGGGTTCAGTACTGGACTTTTTAAAGGACCTTACATCCTTAGAGTGGACTACAGTGAGTATATAGCTCTCTTATGTCATATCAGATTCACGATTATAATGTTATTGCCTGAACCTGACATAAATTCAATATTTTTTTATTTGTAATGTTGATGAGAAAATGCTCCATGAGAAACCAATAGCAATGTAAATAATACAAATATTTTTACACCTTCAAGATAACGAGATAAGCTAAGGCATAACGAGATAAGCCAAGGGATGTCCTATGTGACTTAATTACGCTGGCTCACTTAACCATTAAACCAGAACACAGCAAAACAAAGAAGCGGTGATCAGTGTTGATACAACTAGAGCGTAGAAGTGCCTACACCTCTTCCTAACAACGATATGCTACTATAGTATACATTGTAATAAAAACTGTCTTAATAGAATTTCAAGTTGATTTGTGATGTTTCGCCGCCACGACAATTTTCCTTAAATTTTTCATATAGGTACTCTAATATTGGGGCTAATAATGTAACATGTATAATATAATTATACAGCTATTATACAATAACATTGACCGTTAATAACTATTGATACACTGAAATGTTTACTCAGACTACCCGGTGACAGACTTCGATGGAACGAAATCATTTATAATATCGACAACGTCGTTGCTCGGAGGGAAGAATCCTTTCCTGGGCGTGGCGTACGTGGTGGTGGGCACGCTGTGCCTGCTGCTGGGCATCGTGCTGCTCGTCATACACGTTAGATGCTCGAAGAGGTATGTGGTTCATATTATAACGAGAGTATTCGTTATCTATTGTCTGCTATATTGAAGTCAGCTATATAAAAATGTATATATTCCTATGGGCGTAGCTACCGCCATATCAGCATTATCAAAGATGTGGGGACCTCTAGCTACAGGGGCCCCGTACAACAACAATTCATAAAATTTTATCCATAATGTCACCCGATCTGTAAGAACGTAGGCAAAATTATTACCAAACATTGGCAATATAAGAAGTGTAAGTTTCTTTCACTGGCAATGCATCGCCAGCCACTGGATCTAAGATGTTGCGTCACTTGTCTTGTACACATATTTAATGCCTCGTTGATCTAGTGGCTTGATATAAGGCCGCAGACTCGGTGGTTCTGGGTTCAATTCCCAGGTCGGGCCAATAAATAGTTATGGGGGTTGTCTGTCAGAAAATTCTCAGTAGCAGCCCGGAGTCTGGAAGTTGGAAGTGTGTACACGTGCCTCAGAAAGCACGTTAAGCCGTTGGTCCTGCGCCTGAACTCTTTCCGGTCGTGTCAGATTGCCGTCCCATCGGATTATGAGAGCTAAGGAAAAGAGAGTGCATTTGTGTTTGCGCACACACTTGTGCACTATAATATCTACTGCGCAGTTGGCTAATCTCTCTTGAGATTGGCCGCCGTGGCCGAAATCGGTCTGGAGGACCTTATTAAATATACATATTTACCCATTATTGTTTGGTAATTTGGTATTACCTTATTACTGATTAATGAAAGTGATAACTTGTAGAGTTATTATGTAAAATATCTAAAATAGAATAATTAATTAAAATATAAAAATTAAAAAACATGATTATAGATATCCTCCTCATATCCCCCGATCCGGTTACGTTGAACATGTTAGTGTAAATCAAAATGTCAATTTACCTTCGTAAGTTTTTTTTTTGTTCTTTAGTTCAATGAGTTTTCTGTTAAACTTGTAGTTTCTTAAACGCTGGTCAATGTCAGCTTACCTAATTTGAGTTTTAACTGAACGGTGATTGGTCGATGAGAGCCGATGACGTAATAGGTGACCAATAAGCGTTCATTACATAGTCTGATTGCTCATAATTTTGGAAACTGTTTAGGTTACATCCTAAGTGGACTAATTTGACAGGAATAAAATACTATTTAATTAGGTACGGAACATTATTAGAATAATCTAATATTATAAATTCGAATGTGAGTTTTTTTGTTACGTGTTAGCGTTTATAACGCATTGTTTTGGAATTAATGGCGATAAAAGAGATTCCATATACTCATATTGTTTATTATTGTTACGTTGAAGGCAGATGTGCAAAAGATAAAACACGAATATAATTTGTTTACATACAGCGACACTTACTACTAACCTACTTAAATGCGGAATGTGTTTGAGCGAAATTGAACCTTAAAATTATCACGATTAGGATTTAATTTATTCGAAGCGAAAGACATAACAGTTTTGTTTAATTCTGTCAAATTAGTCCATAAAATAGTACAAGTATTAAACGTTAATAACATTGATGTATGCATAAATTAAAATATTATACAGGTGTAACAAAATTCGTGTCCGACCCGTGAAGTGGTTATTAGGTATCGTGAGTCGGTTCTACTTATGTAAACATTTTAAAAATATTATGTAAAAAAATTACCCATAAAAAAATATTAATTGTCATTTTCAATTGTAAATGACGAAAATTTAATAGACAACTGAGGTCATGACCTCGTGTCCGAGCTACCCGATAGGTAAGAGCTATCGAGCGCTGCCGTCCGCGCCTTTTTTGCATTGTAAATGTCGTTATTTAGTTAAATTAAATTTTATTTGGGGAACATTATTGCTTAAAATTTTAAAAATTTATTATATATTTATGATTACATAAATAGAACCGACTCACGATACCTAACAACCACTTCACGGGTCGGACACGAATTTTGTTACACTCTGTATTGTAGTTAAAATAATAGACAAACATTTTTATTTATTTAAGTAATTTTGTTACAATGTATTTGTTGGATATTTATTAGGTACATACATGTATATAGGTATTGTTTTCCATCCTTACATAGTGTTGTATTACAGTTGTTTTTTTTAATGTTTTTTCTTAATTTATAGTCTAATATAGGCAACGCATAAATGAGGTACTACACTTGATATTAACATTTTCGCATACCCTTATTTGTTTTTCCAAATATTGACTGTACCCGAAATTAAAATATGCCAAATTATTAGATTGCAAAAAGGCGACGTACTGCTATTGTCCGAATTAGCGATCAATGTAAATATTTACCTTATATTACTGTATTAATTAGTATTTGCAAATTGGTGGAATATGTATTTAAATCGAATATAGTCTTTCCACTCATCATATACTTTTTCATCAATGCTACCAACTTCACAAGATTATCTTAATTCTCCTACCATTGGAGTTAACATGACATTTTCAAGTCAAAGTCAAAAATCTTTATTCAATATTCAATCGTTACACTTGCTTATTGATTGTCATAAATCTACCACCGGTTCGGAAATAAACTTTCCTCAAAGGCCGGCAACGCACCTGCAAGTCCTCGGATGTTGCAGATGTCCATGGGCGGTGGTAGTCACTTTCCATCAGGCCTCCTGCTCGTTTGTTTATGTATAAATATATATATATATAAAAATAAAAAAATAAAAAAAACAAAAAAATAACAACTCAAACCTGATAAGAACCGGCGAAAAAAAGTCAGCGGGTTATTTTTGTTCAAGGAAGGCGCGATCTTTATATATTGTAAATTGAAAACATTTCACAAATACAACAAATCAATGTCTATTATAGTAACTATAATGTAATCGTGTTTAATTTCAGCACAACAGAGATGATCAACGTGAACCCCCGCACTCCGTATTCTTAAATTATACGAGATTTGCTATTCTGTAAGAAATCACCTCATTACTCAAACGTAAAATGTTGGTAACCGACTTATGGTGATATGCTATTTTGATGCGTGTAGACTTGAAATGTTATGATTAATATGTTCAATATCGCATATCACTATATATTTTACGACCTTTTTCCACGGCGGTCGGTGAGATTCGAGTTTGTTCTTACAGTATAGCTGGAATAAATAAAAATCATTTAAACATACAAACGTTACTAAAATCTTAAATGTAATTTTACTGTTTCAATATATTAGTCGTTTTTTTTTAAATTACACTTGCGTTTTTTAAACTTAGATGTAGTTTAGCGCCACACTCCTAATATTTGACCAATATAAATTCTTGTGTCGACTGAAATACATATGTAACATCGAAATATGATAAATATATGAAGTCTCTTAGGCCTGTCTTCGTCAGCAGTAAAAATAACATGTTAATAAAATTTTGTGTGTTAATTGATGGCGAGAAGCGCAGTTGTTAAGGATTTCGTGTGCCGATTCCAAGTGGGGTCTGCCCCCAGTTTAGTTCGTAGTTGGCGGCGCTGGCGTCATTCTCCGTCTCTCTTGCTCTTGTCGCAGAAAGTTTCTCTTCAGAGCGCCCATAAGAACTGCGCTTCTATGTACGTCTGAATTCATTGCTGATGGTTAAGATAAAGGAAACAATGTCAACAATTTTGCTATTTTATATATTTTATTCAGTATGATCGCAGTTTTTATCTGAATATAATATATAAAATAAATAATATACACCGCGAACGTTCTTAACGTGTACGTATATTAATTTTGTAAACAAGACAAGATTAGTCCGATATGTTTGTTGCCAGTATTTTTCTACTAATAAACTAAAACTTTTTTATCTATGATTCTTATTATACGTATTTGAAAATGGAATTTACATGACATTAAAAAAGAAAAAAAAAATCATCTATTAAATACGAAGTAATTAATCACTTTAGTGTTATAGATGCTTTTTAGAATTGTATACTTCCGATAAAGAACTTTATTATTATATATATAAGATGCACTCTCGTGTACGTCGGACAACCTAATTATTTGTTAATTTTGACTGTCATATCGACCTGTTACTAATTTAGGTAGGATTATATGAATTCATTTAAAATAAACGGCTTTAAGTAATGTTGTTTAGTTCAGGATTCGTTAATCTAATCAATGCTGAAAGAGAGAAACTATTTAACTTATCAACTACTAAACAATGTTTCTGAGGCCGTTGTCGTATATGTTCGCTTTATCTTTTAATTATTATCAAGAAATATACGAACATGTTTTTTTTATTGTTTAATGTTTTTAATACTATACAGTAAATTTAAAATAATATAGGTACAGGAATTGAAAATGTTAATAATGATATTTTTATTTGTAAAGACGGGTTTTCTGAACGTCAACAAGTTGACGTTTATTTTTTTTAAATCTCGGTCTAGCCTTAATTATTTAGGCAGCAGAAATATATAATAGCAGAAATTACTGCTTAAAACTCGAAATATGAGTTTTATTGTAAAATAATATGTTTTGTTTTGATATTGTTATTGAATTATTTGTGATAAACTATTTATTGATACGTTATTCATTTAGTTTTTAAATTATAATTTAGATTTATATTTTTTTATTTCTTTAACAGTATTTTATAAATAAACTATAGGCTTTACTAATAAAAGCTATGGATTGATTATTATTTAAACAATGTTTTCTTGACATATAGAGAGAAATCACTGTTTAAGGAAACCACAGTCTTGTATACAGGTCTATCAACGAAGCCAATTTCATTGGTGAGAGATTGCTATATCACAATCGTAGCAACGATTGTGATATAACTTTTATTTCGCATCAACGCCGCTGTACGTCGCTGCTATCGTACGCGGTTGAGTGACACGCGGCGTGTATTTTTCTCTCCCAAGTATTGTTTTATATCGTTTTGTTTAGTTTTGAAATTTGTTGTTATTTTTGTTTTGTTATATAACTGTTGTATGAATTTGAAAAAGTGTTCGGCACATCCGTCTATCGATCAGGTCTATGGCGGCCGTAAATTGAACAGAACAGTAATAATTAAGCCGAAGTACCCGCTACTGTAGTTGATAGACTTGTGTGGCCGCGTATAAGACCGAAGGAAACACAAGATGAAATACGTTTATAAGTAAGACCATTATAGTTCTTATCGTGATTATTTAAATAAATATATAAATAACAAAAGAAGATGCTAAGTGCCTTTTAGAAATATTAGATTGTAATTCTTAGGTTAAAGTCATATTAAAACATTTTCAAAGTACTTAACACGTTACAGATAAACAAATAAACAACGTAAAAAGTTTTTATGTAAATGAATAATTTAAAAATAATACGACTTCAAAGTACTGTTTCATAAGCAGGAACATGTTTGAAATGTAATTGTAATGTTTGAGCCAAACATACTAATAAATGAAATTAAAAGCTTGTAGAATGTATTGATTTGCACTTAAATATGCAATTGATAACCAAAGGCGATAATGCTGAGAGTTAAATAATGTGATTTAAATTATTTAAAAAACGATATTTGTGTTTGAATAACAAACATGCATTTATTATAAAAATATGTTATTCAAATAAAGCTTATGTCCTTAAATTTATTGTAATAAATGCTTCAGATAAAGTTATTGTGTTTTATTTTCTTCCTAATACCTATATTATGTAGTTGTTTTTTTCTTGTGTAACAAATATTGGCGTGCCTTCGTGCTGTGACGAGAGACGGTAAGTCGTTCTCTTATCCTAGCGATGCTCAACCTTTTCTTTATAGGGGCCGCAAACAAGTGTTAGTCATGGTGTCCGCAAATATTTATCACGTATAATTTATTTTTATTGTATAGATAGACGAAAGAGCATATGGGCTACCTGATGATAAGTGGTCACTAACGCCAATAGACAATGGTATTATAAGAGATGTTAACCATCGCTTACATCGGCAATGCTGAAAAGAACAGATACTACACTTTGATCTTAGCCAAAAGGCCGAGAAGCGATACATCGCCAATGCGCCACCAACCTTGAGAACTAATGTTATGTCTCCTGTGTCTGTAATTGCACTGACTCACTCACCCTTTAAACCGGAACACAACAATACAAAGTACTGCTGTTTTGCGGTAGAATATCTGATGAGTGGAGAGATCTACACAGAGCTTCCGGCCGCAGGTTGAGTACCGCAGACCGATGTCTTATGCCGTTGCCCGTTATGGTGTTCGTCGTCTGTCTCGCGCGGGAATACTATATACTCATTATACACTATATTCCTACTAGCTGTGCCCCGCGGTTTCACCCGCGTATGAAATTCATTGGAATGATAGTGGCGCCATTTGCCATAGATTGGTCGTACCAACTCAGAAACCTTTGTGGGCTCATGCACAACACTGCTGAACATCATGACATGATCAAATGCGTAGTTTACGATTCTATAAAGGACATACAGACAAACATTTGTTTTTAAGTATATAGATAGGTCAGCGTTTGGGCCGTAGACGTTTAGCACACTTGTTTGAAAGAAACCTTGTTCGCTCTAGCTTTGAAGATACCAACGATTTACTTTTCAGGAAATACAAGCTCAGGCAAAGAAAAGTATATGTTTAGTTTGTGGTTGATAAGATACTTGCCTTTCAACCTGCAGGTCGTCGGTTCGATTCCCACCCAGGACAGACATTTGTGTGCATGAACTTGTCTGTTTGTCCTGAGTCTGGGTTTAATTATTTATATAAGTATGTATTTACAAAAGAAAAGTAGTATATGTAAGTATATCAGTTGTCTGGTTTCCATAGTACAAGCTCTGCTTCGTTTGGGATCAAATGGATGACTTTGTGTGAATTAGATCCCAAGACATTATTATGTTATATACAATACTTTAAATATATATATATATATATATATATATTGTTATAAATTAAACAACATTATTACTATTTTTTATTAAATATCTGGAAATAATTATGCGGTTTATAAAATTACAATTTAAATCAAATATAATGAAGACAACAATGGGCAGAGTATTAATGTAGCTTCTAGAATCATTTGACAAGCAGAGAAACAAAAGCAACGCCGTCCGTCAGCTCGCATGTTTTATAGATGGCCTGGGTATGGTGTTGCCATCTAACAATATTATAAAAATAAAGTCCTTCGAATCCACATATATTATTCGCAATGAAAAACTGTGTCTGATGCCAAACGACTGATTCTTAACATGTTAATTATGTTAAATATGTCAACACATTTAGCCCATGTAATACCTATCATAATGCAAAAGCTCAATATGAACCGGATTAGTAAACATTTCATTGTTATTGGATTTTCGTTATCTTATATAATACATACATGTAGATAATTATTAATGCGATGCTTTACCAGCTATGTAACGAATGATCATTTAAAAAAACGATTAGATATTAATTATTAAACTAAAGCCGATATTGATGTAGCGAGATAAGATTTGAGGTATCACATTTTTGCATGCTCCACGCAGTGGTCATCCGCGAAACACGGCGCTATGTCTATCCATCTGGCGTTTGTTTTATTTATAAGTGCAGTGTCTGCTCAAAATGATAGTGATTTATTTGAATTGAATATTATCCATTACAACGATTTTCACGCGCAGTAAGTAATTTTTATCTTATTCTAATTTATCGCGCCGCATCATCCTAATGGGTCACCGTCCGTCGTCGATACTGACAATGAAAGAAGTTGAAACATAGCTACACTATCAAGATACATATATATAAGACTGAACAAAATAATATAAAGGATTGCTCTTTATTGGTATAAAAGGCTACCCATCATTCAAAAAGCCCTTCCGGTAAAAAAAAAACAAATCTAAATCTGTATTACTATCACATTCATATATTGGGTTATGGGTTTTATTTAGTGTAATATCATTCAACCAACTTAGAGATAGCCTTCTGAAATACTCTCTAAATGATATAAATTACTTTTAAGCCTTAAATAAATAAAAATTAAAAATAATTACTGTAGGTACAAAACTTGCTTTTCCCGAAAAATGAACCATGTTTCCTCTGGGCGAAAAATGCACCAGCCATCCTGTCACCAGGCAAATGTAAATAATCAAAGATTAAGATGTTCCTATAGACAATATTTATCGGTAGAATGACAATTATAAGACTAGGTATATTATGTATATCAAAGTATGATAATCTTTAAATGTGCAATTCGTGAAATACTAATAAATTAAAATTTAATTATGTCTTAATGTATATTTTTAGTTTTGACCAAATAGCATTAAGTGGAGGACCATGCAATCCAACGGAGGGAGACTGCATTGGTGGCTTCTCTCGTCTCTACACCGCTGTCATGCAGGCGCTGGAAGCTGAGCCAGACTCCTTGCTCCTCAATGGCGGGGATACATTTCAAGGCACAATCTGGTATAACATTCTGAGATGGAATGTGAGCCAGCATTTTATGAACATGTTACCGCACGATGCCCATGTAAGTGTTTACCTTTACTTGAAATACATTTTTAAGTTTAAAATCATAATTTGAATGGATTAACTATTTGTATATTTAATTTTTGTTTTATCTGCCAGATTGTCCTCATGCTGACAATATTGCTATATTTTTTAAGACTGTTATTCCTATTACAAAGTAATAAGGTCTCGTTTACCATATTATATAAAAGTGCAGTATATTTGTATATTTAAATAGGTACTTGGAAATCATGAGTTCGATCACGGCGTGGAAGGTCTAATGCCATATTTGCGAAAGCTGGAGTCTCCAATGTTAGGTGCCAATGTTAACACGACCTTCGAGCCAGAGATGACGCCTTATATTAAAAATCATATCGTCGTTGAACGGAATGGGCGCAAGATTGGAATCATTGGCATACTACTTCGGACGGTTGGTTCTGATATTTTTTGTTATATATATTGTTAGTAAACTTTATTACTGGTGGTAGGACTTTATGCAAGCTCGTCTGGGAAGGTACCACCGACTCATCAGATATTCTAGTGCAAAACAATAGTACACATAGCAGGTACAGTAACCGTTTGCGTACTCCAGAAGATAGCCTAAGACGCGATATGGATGCGATGATGACGCGCCTTAGAACAATGGAAGATAAATTTATAACGCCACAGTACATTATGTCTGTATGAATATTGCTGTTATTTTGCGCTATCAAATTGTTTTTTTTAAACTTCCCATTTTTCTGTAAAACAAACTACTCAGATGATTTATTTGTAGTTACTGTATCAACTGATGTAAAAGAAGTCGTTATAACTGTGGCAAAAAGTTAAATAATGCAAACAAAATTGTATTTCAAGCAGTACCTAACAAGTTCCAGTTGATCGGACAAGTTTAATAACGTTCCCGTTTTTATTTAGACATTTCCATCACATAACATCGTTGTTATTAAGTTATTGTTAAAAATAAGAGAATAAAAAAATTAAATTTATGAAATAGGTTACGTTATTAGTTATTGCAAAGCTTACAAATATTTTACGAAGAAGTATTTACATAGAAATAATGTTATTCTTAAAGAATGAAAAATATGTGATTAACGCGCGATAAGTTTGGCATCAATCATTACTTTTAAAATAAATGAATTATCAAAATGCGCGTAAAATTGTAATTCCCTATCTGATAGTAGTAATCTTTTGAGATTAAACAGCACTATACTTTATTAAGATATTCACGTTACACTTCTTGTATTGATATCAAATAGCGCCTAATGATGGTCACCACCTTTTCGCGGTAGTGGTAAATCGTATCGTATCAGCAATGACGCGATGGGATAGTAACGGAGTGTTATCTTTTGTAATGTACCGGTTAACATGAGAGACTACACAGAGCCAACCGTTAACCACATAAAGAAAATGAGCGGGTACTTTTTGACAATTTTTATAATTGTTATCACTTCATGTTATATTCTAACTAACATTATAGTAAATGCGAATGTGTTTGTTTGTATGTGACGCTTTCGCGCCTAAACCACTAGACCGATTTCAAAAATTCTTTCACCAATGGTATGCTACATTATAAGGCAGTAATGTAGGCTACATTTTGTCCCTACGGAACCGGAACTACGCGGGTGAAACCGCGGGCAAAACGTTAATCTTAAATAAGAGCAAGATGGTCCAGTGCTTAGAACGCCCGAAACAACCGACCCCCATTAAATTTGGCATACACGTTGCATACAGGAAAGGACATAACTAATAATTAATTTACTAGAATGCCTTATATACGCCCTATAAACATATACGGGTAAATGCGAGTGTCAAATCGTATTCCACATTTAAAAACTCAATCAGATATGATTTCAGTTCTCTGCGCCAGTCGGACGAGTTATAATGGAAGACGAACTAGAAGCAGTTAATCGGGAAGCTGCCTTACTCACTGAGCAGAAAATCGATATTATTATTGTGCTGTCACATGTCGGATATACGAGTGATCTGTGAGTTAAACGGTTATTATATAATAATAAAAAACATTTCATTATTCGCTTAAAGTATACTGGTAATTTTATACACCGTTGATTTTTTTTTTGTAGTATGAATAATACTAGCAATCCGTAAATATCCCACTTTGCGCTGTGTCTTTTTCGCTTATGGTTTGGTGCTTAATCCACCACACTGGTTCAATACGGCTCTGGTGTACAAACATGTTTAATTTCATCCGACACTGAATGTTTCCTCACGAAGTTTTCTTTACCAGCAAGGATGGGATGATGTATAAACACAAATTAATCAAATTGACATTAGTGCTTACGTGTTTTTAAAGTCGCTCTTTGAGAACATTGTTGTGCTTAAACATTTAAGCTATTTCACTATAACATCTTCAGTGCAGATTAGTCTCCGGTAAGAGCGCCCCTACTTAAATCGGTCAGGTGGACATCTTTATTTCGATTTTACAGATCATTGGCTGCACGCATGTCTTCAGACGTAGACATTATAGTGGGCGCTCACTCGCACTCATTGCTCTACAATGGTGAGGCTCCGGACGGCTCCAGACCAGTCGGGGAGTATCCCACTATTGTAACACAAGATAGTGGGCACAGGGTAATATTTCCGTGTGCTATTAGATTATAAATTAAATTTGACTGAACTTTTTATATCTTAATTTATTTTTGAGAAAACTTGACGTTATGCTTTTTATCTGATCTGTAATTTTCTTTAACTTTTTTTCTAGATATTAGTCGTGCAAGCGTCATGTTACACGAGATATCTTGGTGACATAAAGTTATATATAGATAAAGCTGGAAAAATTGTATCTTGGAAGGGACAACCTATTTACCTTGGCACGTCTATTGTTAGAGGTACGCCTCATTGTTATAAGTTGATTATAATATATCAGTGTTGCATCTGTCTGATTATAATAGAGTTTATAAGATGTAGTAAGAGACGACTAAAATTTTGGTCGTCTTAAGCGCATCCATCAATCATAATTGAATAATGCATTCTGCATATACTCCTTGACCCATTTTAAATAAATAAAAAACACGTCAATCACCCTTCACGAAAGCGGGAATCTAGCGTATTATCTAAAAAAAATATTCAGGGATGAAACGTTATTTTTGCCCAGATCCCCGCATAGAGAGTCTGTTGGAGCCGTGGAGACAGGAAGTGGACACAATCGGCAAGAAGGTGTTGGGCCGCTCCCTGTCGGCGCTACAACGCGGCTGTTACCGCGGGGAGTGCAACGTGGCCAACTGGGCTTGCGATGGTCTCATCGATGAGGTAAACTATCTCTTTTCACGGAAAGGAGTTATTCTAAAGTATATCCGTTTCAAAAATTCATAATTTTTACCCACTTACAATCATGTAAAGTCCGTCCTCAACGGATCCGAAGTAGGTACTTAATGGTGTATGATCTCATTTTAATATCTTAGATACCATAATAGAATTTAATGTACGTGTTAGCTACTGCAAGTTGACGTTTTACATGTAATATATGCCCCATGGGGCAGGTGGTGGGGCTGGCGCGGGAGGACGAGTGGGGCGCGGCGCACGTGTGTCTGATGAACGCGGGCGGCGTGCGCGCGCACATCGACAGCGGAGGTTCGCTTTGTGTACACGATTAGTTCATCATCATTGTCTATCTTATCTTACACCAAGTAAAATAGGTTGGCACACTGGTGAATAAGCCACTACCTTCCACAGAAATTGGTACTATAAAAATCACTACCACTTTACATAGTCAATGTACAACAATAACTTGGAACCTAAGACGTAATGTCTCTTATGCCTGTAGTAGCACTGGGCCTATTCACCCTTCCCAGAGAAATAAAAAAGCACTAAGCTTCTACCACAATTTTCATATATTTTTGTTTATAAAGTCCTTTTAAAGCGAAAATGGGAAAACATTGTTAGCAAATTTGTGAATATATTTGCCTTACCAAGTCATAACATTCATCAATGTTATGTTTCCAGCAAGCTATCAACAATATCATAATTAGTAAATTAGCTCTTATTTAAAGGGAATTCTCAGAAAAACTTCGTCTTGCATATTTTATAGATATATTTAAAGGTACAGATATAACTTTCGATTTAGAAATAAGCAAATATGTTGGTGATTATCTAAAACTATATTGATAATATTTTATTAAACAGATATAACGACCGAGGCGCTACTGATGGCTTTTCCGTTCGAGAATTACGTTCAGCTTTACGATTTGAAAGGAGAGTATCTTCTGGAAGCGCTGGAGTTCTCAGTGGGAGTTTCAATAAGCGATCCTACTAACTTCTCCAGCGGTCGGATGTTGCAAATAGGCGGTAAGCTTATAAGCGGAAACACTCATACTTTTAGAAGCGGTTTTCGGGAAAAGTTTAATAAATGTACTTCATCTCAACTCTCGAGTATTATCGTTTGAGATCTTTTAGGGTTTTGTTTTATATCCGACCATCAGGACAGCGCTACCGTAACTAGGCGAGGTACCCACCCAGCAGTGACAGCATTCCTATGGAAGGTCGACGACCGGCCGAACGACCGAATGTAGAAATAGGCCCAAATTCTATAACTTGCAGTGTTTTAAAGTGAAACTCTAGCAATAGCAAGTTAATGCAGTAAGTGGTGTCGGTAGGGCTGCGCGTCGTGTACAACGCGTCGGCGCCGGCGGGCGCGCGCGTGCTGCGGGCGGCGGCGCGCTGCGTGCGCTGCGCCGTGCCGCGCTACGAGCCGCTCCGCCGCGACGCGCGCTACCGCGTCGTCTCGCAGAACTACATCGGCGACGGCGGCGGCGGCTACACGGTGCGACCTGTGGCGACACCCCCGGGGCGTATTTGTATAATCTGTGCTCTCGCGTGCAGCTTAAAGTGTGCCACTATCATTACATGCACGACGGATACGTCATCTTAGATTCCGTGGTTGGCGACGTATTAACGAATAACGTAACGTTTATAATATGTCACCGTACCGTTAACTGCGAGGCCGACCAATGAGGGACGGCCTTCGAACAGTTGACAATTTGACAATTGTGAAACAAAGACAAAGATTGTGATTTAACAGTTTCACTTCGATAGATTATAATCTACCGAATAATAATACGTTAAATTGTAAGCAGTATGTTACACAATCTTTCGACAATCTTCCGACAGTTCACACTCTCGCGAGATAGATTATAACCTGACGGTATTTACAATTCGGATTCATTTTACTTCCACAACAATTACATATAACTAATTCTAAAGCTGTGAGCTATTTTCGACACGAAATCTATTTACAATCACTAAAACACTGTTTGTTTACTATCGACGACAAACAAATTAACAAAAAACCGACACCAAGTGCCATAGAGTGCAACTATATTTATTACTTAATACACTTATTGTACAAAAATAAGGATTAGACAGTTTACATATTTTTTTTATTACACATTTTAATATCTGTGGAACAGCTACGTTCTAAGGTCTAGAACACAAAATTGCGATGCAACGTCGAAACGCAACGCTCGCACACATCGTAAGAATTTGCGTATTCATTCGCGTCGCTAACTATATTTTTGTTTCGACCCAATGGCAGTAGAAATAAAATGTCAATTCTATTATAATCATAAATATAAACAAACACGTTTGTGTCATTATTTATTACAGATGTTGTCACAGAATAGAGAGAATCTAGTGACCCTAGATTTGGATTATGAAATGCTGCAGCGATACCTGCGTCGACAAGGCACAGTCTTGCAAGATTTGGACGGAAGAATTCAAATCGTGTATTAGTTATTATTACAATGATGAAACCAAATAACAAGTTTCAATATACAATAGACTAACTAAGATGGTTGGAGTTTTAAAGAATTTAAAAAAAAAAAAAACACAACCTGATCTGAAATTAATTGAAAATAAAAATTGTCAATTATCAAAGGTATTTATTTTATTTTATGAGAAATTATTTCTAATTTCTTTAAAACAGTCCGTTTTTTATTCGTTATATTTTATTACAGTACAAATAACAATTATATAATGATTTTATATAACTTTGTATACAATATAATAAATAGGTTTCATTTGTTAAATATATAAATAATTATATAATATTTATTATTTTAAGTAGCAACACCGTAAGTCACTTATTTTGTCAAGATTTATTTATAAGATAACTTTTTAGGCTTTATTATATTAACATTGAGTTAGTTCGACTTTAGGAACATCTATTAACGGTAAATCTTTTTTGAACTGATCAATATCTTCGATAAAATCTGCATCGTTCTCATTGTTGGAGTTCTCCATAGCACCTTCGTTTTCTTTCAAATAATGAAGGGTTAAATTCTTCGGTTGATCGTCAATTATTTCATTGTCATCTTTAGGCTTATTTCCCACTATCTGGAAATAAAAACATATAAAATTAACACAAAACCTAATACTAATATAACACGCGTTTGAAGGTTATACAGTAACCCTATTGAAGCTTTTCAACAACAGATGGAATAAAAATAATTTAGAAAATAAATTGACGCCATTTCATTGGTCAAGATCTTAAATAACCTATTATTTTAAAATGCATAAACAAAAAAATGGTTTTAAAACTCGAGAAATATCGTAACTTTTGAAATAAAATTTGTAAATATCTACAAATGTATATAAGAATATGTAAATCTAAGGTTTATGTATCTTTACTATTTCTTCGATTGAAATTAGCATATATAGTAGTCACTTGTTTCATTAGCAACTTATATAATCGTCATATACCTAATTTTAAATAAATCATCTTGAATGTTTACCTGTATAGATAATTTTCGAAATTGAGTTTTATTTCCACTACCGAAGTGATCGTCGATCCAACTTTTTACATCTGCAAGTCTAATTTGTTCGATCGCCTCGGCCTGAAATTATGTCCATATTATTTTTATTTGTGGAATATTATTAAATGAACATTATTAAATTATAAAACATTAACAACATACCTCTATAAATAATCTTTGGAATTGATATTCCCGACTGATTATCTCGCGCCAATTTCTCTCAACCTTTAAGAATAAAAAAATATTTTGTTAAGTATTCTCTTCTTATTAAAAAAAAGGTAATTAACTTAAAATTAAAATATAATTAGCATTATTTTGGAAGTAAATAACTCGACTTTAGTTTATGTGTTCGCTTTCTTTCTTCTCGCTCTCCGCCTCGCCTCGTGTCGCTCTATGGTGCACGTACCTCCTCCTTGAGCTCGTAGTCGGTGGTGTGCTTGAGCTGCGTGAGCGCATGTCTGGCCGCCGCCAGGGCTCGCTCTCCGCCTCGCCTCGTGTCGCTCTATGGTGCACGTACCTCCTCCTTGAGCTCGTAGTCGGTGGTGTGCTTGAGCTGCGTGAGCGCATGTCTGGCCGCCGCCAGGGCTCGCTCTCCGCCTCGCCTCGTGTCGCTCTATGGTGCACGTACCTCCTCCTTGAGCTCGTAGTCGGTGGTGTGCTTGAGCTGCGTGAGCGCATGTCTGGCCGCCGCCAGGGCTCGCTCTCCGCCTCGCCTCGTGTCGCTCTATGGTGCACGTACCTCCTCCTTGAGCTCGTAGTCGGTGGTGTGCTTGAGCTGCGTGAGCGCATGTCTGGCCGCCGCCAGGGCTCGCTCTCCGCCTCGCCTCGTGTCGCTCTATGGTGCACGTACCTCCTCCTTGAGCTCGTAGTCGGTGGTGTGCTTGAGCTGCGTGAGCGCATGTCTGGCCGCCGCCAGGGCTCGCTCTCCGCCTCGCCTCGTGTCGCTCTATGGTGCACGTACCTCCTCCTTGAGCTCGTAGTCGGTGGTGTGCTTGAGCTGCGTGAGCGCATGTCTGGCCGCCGCCAGGGCTCGCTCTCCGCCTCGCCTCGTGTCGCTCTATGGTGCACGTACCTCCTCCTTGAGCTCGTAGTCGGTGGTGTGCTTGAGCTGCGTGAGCGCATGTCTGGCCGCCGCCAGGGCTCGCTCTCCGCCTCGCCTCGTGTCGCTCTATGGTGCACGTACCTCCTCCTTGAGCTCGTAGTCGGTGGTGTGCTTGAGCTGCGTGAGCGCATGTCTGGCCGCCGCCAGGGCTCGCTCTCCGCCTCGCCTCGTGTCGCTCTATGGTGCACGTACCTCCTCCTTGAGCTCGTAGTCGGTGGTGTGCTTGAGCTGCGTGAGCGCATGTCTGGCCGCCGCCAGGGCTCGCTCTCCGCCTCGCCTCGTGTCGCTCTATGGTGCACGTACCTCCTCCTTGAGCTCGTAGTCGGTGGTGTGCTTGAGCTGCGTGAGCGCATGTCTGGCCGCCGCCAGGGCTCGCTCTCCGCCTCGCCTCGTGTCGCTCTATGGTGCACGTACCTCCTCCTTGAGCTCGTAGTCGGTGGTGTGCTTGAGCTGCGTGAGCGCATGTCTGGCCGCCGCCAGGGCTCGCTCTCCGCCTCGCCTCGTGTCTCGTGCGAACTTCTTCAGGAACGCCTCGATGCGCTGATCCACGTGCGACACGCTGTGAGTATATAAACAATGTATTTATTGTGTTAACCAACCTAATAACAGTTGTAATATTTCTCCTATCATTATTTTCTTACTAATTCCATAGCATTTTTACCTGAATTTATCAACTTGCGTGTTAACCGTCACGGAAAATCCGAGCACGCCGAAGGTGTATCTCATCATGCTGAAGACGCTGTACCCGAGTTGCTCCTTGGTCCTCAAAACGTCGAACACCGGCTCCTCCATCAGCATCTACTCTAGCAAGAATTAAATATTTCTCTAAGAAGTCGGTCGTGTCAAAAACGTTTTAAAAGTATTTTAAAACAGTAATATATTAAACAATAAGCCAAGATGAGCTACCGACCATCAGCACCTCGAGCGCCGCGGTGTGCTTGGGCGAGGAGGCGCCCCCCTGGTAGTAGTTGGTGACGATGCTGTTGGTGGACGCGGGGTTGAGGCTGCGCACGCGCGCGCGACGCTCGCCGCGCGGCAGGCGGTGCACGCGCACCTGCGGGGGGGGGCAGGGGGGGGGCGTTAGTACGGGAGAACATCTACATTCTAGTCCATCAATGAATTCAATTGTAACCTATCTTACTTCGGGGAATTCATCTTCTGCCAACGGTTGCCATTTAATGGTATCGAGTAAGTTTTCCGATATCCTGATAGCCTCGTGCCACGGTATATTTCCCTGTACCAGTACCTAGAAAAAAAAGCATACAGTTATTATTTAATCAGAATTTAATAGAGCAATGTCAACGTAGAGCGATAATAATACAAAACAAATTACAAATTCTCACCTGTAAGTACAACTTATCCAGTAATCTCTCGCTGAAATCTTGAAGATCCGCCAAAGTAATGTTGTGTATAACCGCGGCTTTATCGCGCGGCGAAATATACGGCTCTAGTAAAATATTCATTCGAATATCCCTGCAAGAGGGTTGAATTAAGATTTAAGGCTGAATGAGCACAATATGATCTTTATTGATTTGTTTAATAAGATTATTTCTTGTTCACCAATGGTCTAAATAAAAACTAGAATAGAATACAAAAAGTAAGATGTACAGAAGGCAGCCTCATTGTTAAGCTATCTATTTTTTACAGACTTGAAAATTTATACATATCGCAAACAATCAGTCAAATAAAAATAAATGCAAGGTCGTTCAAAATAAAATTTAAAAAAATATGTATATCTTTACTCTTATATGTATATCTCTATTATTTTGGGGTAAATAAGTAAGTGGTCACGCCCATGAACACTCGACCATCAAGTACTACAAATATAGTATTCTAATAATTTTCGTTTTTCAATAGATGGCGCCATTCACTCTTAAATTATTCCTGAACCACACCCGTTCGGTCGAAGAAAAGACGACCAGTTCGTAATTAATTCAACTAAAATATATTCTATGTGGGGACGAGTAGCGTTCCTTAAGCTATAATGTACAGGCGGTCGTACTTGGCGAGCTTGTGCGGCTTGATGAGCACGTTGTGGTAGAGGCGCGCGCGCACGTCGCGCACGGCGCCGAACAGCGCGGCCGGCAGCGCGCCGCACCCCGCGCGCACCGAGCGCGCCACCAGCGCCGCCACCAGCTGCGGGCGCACAAGTGTTAGCTATACGTACGCGGACGAGCGGGTGGCCACCGAAGCACATAGACATCGGCATCGTAAGAGATGTTAATGCGCTCGCCTCGCGAACTGAGATGTTAAGTCTCTTGTGCCTGTAATTACACTGGCTCACTCACATTTCAAACCGGAACACACCAATACACTTGGCACTGCTGTTTTGCGGTAGAAGACCTGATGAGTCGGTGGTACCTACCCAGACGAGCTTGCACAAAGCTCTACCGCCGAGTAATCCACACAAAACAAGTAAGCCATCGAGTGCGTCTCACTCACAGATATTGAGTTATTTAAATTATTGAAGTCTATTCTATTAATTGTATGCACTTGTAATTACTTCAATTATATACGGTTTAAATCATTCCACATTTGACGTTTAACTGCTCTAAGATTTATACTCCACTACATTGATAACTGATAGCCAGTTCTAATCTAGAACATTGGGCATATAAAAAGTGACTTACGTGTAAATTTTGATTGTAGCCGCTGACTTTTAACGTGAAGCCTTTATCGGAAACGTATAAAGAATGCGCCAGATCAGCCATGTTCGCCGGATACACTTGTTCCTGAGGAAAATATACTTTAAAAATCCCATAACGAAAACACAAATGACTTATAATATTAGCCATTGATAAAAACATGAGTTTAATTTAAAGACTAAACACACATCATATTTCATTTGTTTTTTAAGTCGATGCCAAAAAATCATTCAGTCAGTATGATTTTTAACATCTTCAACAATAATCATCATATTTAAAATACATTAACCTTACTAATGAATTCATTGGTGAAAACCATATCAAAATCCGTTCAGTAGTATTTATTGCACTTATTATTTATTCATCACTCAGAAATCACACTTATTCGTTACAAGATATCACACCGTAATTCACATTTAAACACTTATCAAATTTATTCACAATCAGACAGAGTTTCAGCTTACAATAAAGTCTGCTGCCTGCAGCCTGCGAATGTCCCACTGTGATATGAATGTGAGGAGAAGGTTTTGCTTATTCCACCACGCTGCTCCAATGCGGGTTGGTGGAATACATATGTGACAGAATGTCAATGAAATTTGACAGAATGACTTGTCTATGATTGGCTGGCTTGGTTGAACGGCGCGCTGCCATTGGCTGAGGCGATGTGACGTGATAATTGTTAAAATTTATATGTAACATTATACTTATAAATAGAAAGAATTACCTTTAGTTCTTGTTGCATTACGTCAGTCCAAAGATCGATGAGACACGCCCTAGAAAACAATAATAAATAATAAGAATTTCTGTAATTTCCCTCCCTTGCACAGTACACTGACCCTCTGGTTCTTCAAACCAGTATACAACACTAGGTATTGCTGTTTGGCGGTTGCATTAGTGATGGTGCCTACCCTGAGGGGCTTACATTAGGTCTTTACACTTTGACTGTGTTAATAATAGAGAGGGAGATCGTTTGCTTCAAAGGAATGCGAAATACGAAAGCGTTAGTGTGATATCCGTCTCTCCTACTAAAATAAGTACAGCAATGGTGGGAACGGATGCTTCATATGAAAACGATCTTACGACCTTTTTTATTGTATAGGTTGTCGGACGAGCAAATGGGCCACCTGATGGTAAGTGGTCATCAACGCCTTAAGGCATTGGCATTGTAAACAATTTTTATTTATTTATTTAATACTTTATTGCACAACAACATATAAATAACACCAAAGGAAAAAAAAGAAACATTAACAAATGGTGCGCAAAGGCGGTCTTATCGCTTATAGCGATCTCTCACAGACAACCTTTATTGGAAGGAGCTTTGTAAGAGAACAGGTAAGTGCAAAATAAAAAAAATATATATATAACAATATAATATAAAATTAAATATAGATAATAGTAATCTACATACTATTCCATACATATATACATACCAATATACATACATATATACATACATACATACACACATACATACATACATATACATAGTTTATTTAGTAAGTGACAAATAATAGTTTGTCAAGCGATGTTTGAAGATGTTCAGTGAATTCGACTGCCGGATATCAGGTAGTGCATTCCATAGCTTGATAGTTTTTACAGTAAAAGAATTACTGTAGGTGTGTGTCCGGCTACAGGGAAGAATAAGTTTATTATCCTCCGAAGAACGAAGGTTGTGTGTGCTGTCACTTCCAAGAAATTTGAAGCGTTCTTTGAGGTAGGAAGGTGTGTAGCCGATATACAGGACAGAGTAGAGAAGGGATAAGGCGTGTAGATTTCTTCGAAGTCTGATTGGCAGCCACTTTAATTGAGACCGATACTGAGAAACATGATCAAATTTTCGTAGACCGAAGATAAATCTAATGGCTATATTCTGAAGCCGTTCTAATTTATTCAGAAGGTCTTCAGTTAAATCCATGTAGCAGACATCAGCATAATCCAGCAAGGGCAAAAGGAAAGAATTGGCTAAGCTAATCTTAGCCTTGATAGGTAGCAGATTTTTCCACCGCCTTAAAAAAGTAATGATAGCAAAAATCTTACGGCTCATTTCTGCAACCTGGGGTACCCAGGAAAAGGAAGCATCAAAGAGAAGTCCAAGATTTCTAGCCGTTTCTTGCAACTGCAATATTTGGCCTTCGAATAAGATTGGCGGTAGGTGTTTACCTTGGACCCTCGATAATATCTTAGGGCTACCAAACATAACTACTTGCGACTTTCTTGGATTTACTAGGAGACCGTAAGACTTACACCATTCAGATATCTTAGCCAGATCATGATTCAAAGTTGCAATGGCCTCATCGACACCGTCTAAGGGAGCGGTGACGTAAATCTGCAGATCATCAGCATATAGATGATAAGAGGAAGAAATAAGTGAAGAGAGAGTATTAATGAATATAGAAAAAAGGAGAGGAGAGAGTACACCACCTTGTGGAACACCGGAAGAGACGTCTAAATAAGATGAATATTCATTATTAACCATTACGCATTGCTGCCTATTAAACAGATAAGAGCGAAACCAATCAATGGTTGTATTATCTATGTTTAAAGATCTTAAGATAGCCAAACATATGTCAAAGTCGATGTTATTAAAGGCATTTGAAAAGTCAAGGAGAGCTAGTATAGTTACAGACTTGTTATCGATACTGTAGCGAATATCGTCACATACCTTAACGAGAGCTGTAACTGTGCTATGGCCTAATCTAAACCCGGATTGAAAAGGGCACAGAATTTTATTGATAGTGAGGAACTGGTTTAATTGAGAATGAACAACACGCTCTAACACCTTGGAAAGAAATGGAAGAATAGAAATAGGTCTGAAATGAGAAGGCAGCAAAGGACTGGAAACTTTAGGAATAGGAATAACAAGAGCTTTACGCCATACAGAAGGAAAGGTACCGTTTGATAAAGAATAGTTAAATATATGGCATAAAGTAGGAAGAATACTGTCAAGGGTAAGAAGTATCAGTTTTCGGCTAATTCCATCACAACCAACTGCATCCGATTTGATGCTCATAATGTGTTTTTTTAACTCTCCCATGGTGATAGGACTGAATTGGAAGGGTGGGTAGTCAGGGATTGGCAAGGAATTGAGATAGTTGAGTGTGGTGATCTTGTCTTGATGATTTATAGAGGAAGAGGAAGAAATGAAATGATTATTAAGATCATCGAGTTTGAAATTGGCAGGAAAGGTTTCCCGCTGACGCCCGATCCCCAATGATCTCAAAAACTGCCACATCTTAGAAGTTCCGCTGTTATCGATAGCATTAGAGATAAATTTACGCTGAGCATCCCGACAAAGCATACTGCAACGATTTCGCAGCTTTTTATATTTTGCCAGATTATCGTCAAGCGATAGTTAACAATGTTAACTATCGCTTACATCGCCAATGCACGACCAACCTTGGGTTGAGGTGTTATGTCCTTTGTGCATGTAATTACAAAAAAACTTTTAAAAACGAGTTTGTTTTAGTAGAGATTACTCGGTTATAAAGCTTTGTGCAAGCTTATCTGGGTAGGAACCACCCACTCATCAGATATTCTACCGCAAAACATCAGTACTTTGTATTGTTGTGTTTCGGTTTGAAGAGGAAAAACATGACCTAATATAAGTGCTACACAATAATACATAGAAAGAACACTAACTCTCTCGGCGAGCGCAGGCTGAGGGGGGTGATGAAGTAGAAGTAGAGCAGAGCGGTCGGCAGGCGGAACTTGAAGTCGGGCTTGTACCACAGCTCCATGTGACGGTTCTTGCGCAGCAGGTTGGGCTGGTCCAACCTGGAATACATATATTATTTATTTTTTAAGGACAACCAATACTAGACACATTAGATCGACAGTTAAATGTTCTACTAAATAAATTTGTTCTACTAAAGAAAGTTTTGCCAGCTTCCCAAGTCTAGTCTGCTACTAAATATTTCTTGACAGCAAAACCCAGTAACTTTAATTGGCACCCCATAGAATTTAAATTAAATTAAAACTACATCTAAATAGAATATCGACAGGCCCAGAGCAAGCACCATTAAATTTTCATTAGCTTAATTTGTGTTTATACTTCATGCTTGACGGTGAAGGAATTATGAGGAAACCTGCATGTGCCTAATTTCACTGAAATGTGTCACCATGTGTATTCCATCAACTCGGAATGGAGCAGCGTTTTATCTTCAAAAAAAGCAGAGGAGGACTCAGCACTGTACATTGGGACATACCTGAAGTTATTAACGGTAGCCATCAAGTCCCCTTGTGTCAATACTTTCGTGTCCCTCTCACTCGTGGACACTTTCTTATGTATATCTTTAACGGAACTGTTCTTCAGGTCTACCCCCAGTTTCTCAGCTTCCTCGAGGTACGGGGGTGCGGGAGGGATGAGGTCGAAGTTTGTGGTGATGTATATGTTTTTATCCGGCAAGTGGAAGTCATTGTATGGCTCAACATTCAACCATTTTGCTAACCATGCTTTTGGTTTGTCTAGAAAAAAAAACGATTATAAATATTAGTCTTATATCAAAATAAGTTTTAAAAAAGGAATCTGTTTTACATTTAAGTTACATGTTTTACTAAATAAAAGTTTGAATATTTTATTTGTCATTTTACAAGTTTTATATAAAGCTATCACCGGTTAATGTAGATTATATCGAAAAGAACCGGCGAGAATCCCAAAAGTTCCACTTTTGCATCAAATTTGATTATATATGCCAACAACTACATTAGTAATCAGATAATATACTCCAAATGAAAATCGATCAATACTTACTCGCCACTATTATCATTATATGTCACAGAATTAGGGTTTGGGAATTCCCGACAATTTCAAAGTCCCGGGACACGAGACAGCCTACAAGCCAAGTCCCGGGAATTCCCGGGACTTCGAGACTTAAGATTTTTTCTGTTTTTTTTTGGAGGAATAAGTCTTTTTTGTAGAATTTTAATTGAGTTCATTTCTGACATATTCACAAAAAGCATTTTTTTGTAAAATCAACATTTATTAAGCAGAAAATTAATTCTTAATAACTTTAACGTTTATTTAAATCTTAATAATTGCTTTGTTTAGTTATTTTAATCACACATAGATTCACTTTTAAGCAGTTAAATCTTATAGTTATTAAACATAGTTAAAAATCATACTAATTCTTCACAAATTTAATTTTATCCAGTACCGTACCTAATTTTAGTTAATCTATATAAATAAAATGATAGAGGTCCGCAGTTGTGCGCGCATCACGGAAAAACTATTGGATAGATTTCAATGAAATTTTCTAAATTTTATTTCTTAGACACTTGGCCCTTATCAAAAAAAATGATTGCGATATATATTATATAAGTTATTAAAGTTTCAAGAAACAAAGATTTGTATATACACTGCGTGTTCAGTGATGTATGTTTAAACAAACTATATTTTTGCTTGCGATCTTTTTGATGTTTTTTTTCTTTCGTATATAAGAAAACTTTGTTAATGTATCAAGCAACGCGGACGGAGTCGCAGGTATCAGCTAGTTAGTCACAAACACAAATTCACAACATTGTTAATCCAAGGTTAATTCTCATAATCACAAATTTGATTCATAGTTAAATAATCTAAATATAAATAATAAAACAGACTAATAAATCAGTATTTTAAATAATAATTACCTAACACATTAAACAGACTTCAGTGATGATTTTACTTGGTGATAGTTTTGTACAAGCTCGTCTAGGTACGTTCACCCACCTACTCATCAAATATTCTACCACAAAACAGCAGTACTTTGTATTGTTGTGTTCCGGTTTGAAGGGTGAGTGAGCCAGTGTAATTACAGACACAGGAGACATAACATCTTAGTTCCCAAGGTTGGTAGCGCATTGGCGATGTTAACATTTCTTACAATGCCATTATCTATGAGCGTTGGTGACCACTTACCTTCAGGTGGCCCATATACTCGTCGATCTACCTATAAATAAAAATAAAATAAAATAAAATACGCCTTTAAAATAATCAGTGTCCACAGCTTTGTCCGAGTTTGCTTCTGATATTTGTAGTATAAACACCGGACAAGGAATACACTCTTGTTTTCAACAGATGTCGGTTCAATGGTGTTTAAGGCTTTATTAGGCTACGCTAGGCTCCTTAATTATTTGAAAATAAAAATGATACCATAACAATTTAAACAATCTTGTCTCGTCTCGAGTCTCGACCCGAAAGTCCCGGGACTCGAGACAGCTAAAATTACGAAAATTCCCGGGACTTCGAGACACGAGACGTCCCGGGACCCAAACCCTGCACAGAATGGTATACCTTTTTCATTAATTTTTATTTATAGCCTATTCCAAACACAAGATAAGTGATTGATGATAATCATTTTTGATTCCCGAAAAAATGGCGTTCAGCCAGCCAAGTTTTTAGTTAAGTGGAATAGTGTTGTATTATAAATCGATATATATACAATCGAGAACTGTTCGTATATCATTTGCAAATCGCATGGAACATGTTAATCTAAGTTTTACTTATACCTACTTCTTTAATAATATTCAAAATTTACCAATTTTCTTGTATTCGGTGCCGAACCATTCCTCTTTAGCGTCGTACTGTATGGGCGTGGAGTGCTTGTTTGAGAGGATCATGATGTTGACCATATCGGCACTCATACAATCCAACAACTCCGTGATTCTCTGCCACAATACAAGACATCATTACATTATTAGGCCTTATGAAATTAAACTAAATTTTACTCCACTTCAACTTTATGCAGTCGGATTAAAAATGCGTTCCTGTACGTACAAACATAAACAGTTGACATAACATTGTCACAGCGTTGTATGGATAGAATGTATCTTACGGCCGAATACTGAAACTTCATCCAAAATGAAGTGGGACTTAATTATTTGGAACGTCATTAATTTCAAAATTTAGTATGCGAAATTTGAATTAATGGCGTTCCAAATAATTAAGTCCCAGTTCATACTTGAAAGACGTTTCAGTATTCGGCCATTAGTGTAACAATGAGAACTATTTGTTTAAGCTTTAGCAATTTATTTTGATGTTTCGGGCAAAAGTTACAGTTGACATCTTCGATCAATAATGCAATAGATTACCGGTAAGCGCTTCAAAAACGGTCCCAAAATGTAAGAACACAATGACGTTTGTGAGGTTATTTCAAATTAGTATGGTCCAATCATAACTTATTGCTAAGGAAATAAGGTTGAATATGGATCAACCGTTATTGTACATTTCCTATGTCTTTCTGTCATTCATGGCGTAAGATCGTAATTGAATGTCGATACAATCTAAACCGCACTTTATTGCTCGGGAACAAGGCATAGTTTAGGCTAAAATTATTAAACCTTTACATCGTTTTCTTCATTTTACGGTCGGTGCCACATTTGAGTATTGTTTTTGTTCGTGACGCATTATCTAGTACTATTGTTGATCGAAGGCAAAGTTACATAATTTTGCGTTTTGCGTGAGTGGTTGGCGTTCACAGTTTGTAATTATGTTATTCGTTAGCAGGCCATAAAAAAACATTTGAATCGTAGCATTCACTTGGTGGTAGAGCTTTGTGCAAGCTCGTCTGAGTAGATACCACCCACTCATCTGACATTCAACCGCAAAACAGCAGTAGTTGGTATTATCATGTACCGGTTTGAAGGGTGAATGAGCCAGTATAATTACTGCCTGTAATTACACTGGCTCATAACAACATCTTAATTCCTAAGGTTGGTGGCTTATAGGCGATGTTTAACATTTCTAACACAGCTAGTGTCTAAGGGTGTTGGTGAACACTTCAGATTGCCCACATGCTCGTGCGCCTACATATCCTATAAAAAAAATCTTAAATTCAAAATTACACCGTCCATACGATCAAGGACGGATGTCAGGAACGCACTTTACCTCAGGTTCGAACTTGTAGTACAACTTATCGCCGGATATGTAGTGCTCGGGCGGGAAGAAGTGCATGTTCTCAGCCAACGCCTCCACGTAGTCGGCGGGCTGAGATTCAGCTTCAAAACGAAAGCTGGTCTCCTCTATCGTCTGCAATTGATAAATTGAAGGATCTTACACATTAAACAAATCTATAAAAAACTATTTCTAATATTCTACCCATTTAGTATTAAATCTTTGCAACGAGTTACCACATGCTTAATAAACTTAAGCATGTGATAACTCTTTATAAGTTCAGCGATGGAGGAAGAACTCGTGCGGAATCCTGCATCTAACAGATAAATTCTGCCACTTAGTCATTCAAGTCTCCTAAAGTAAAGTTGCCCAGCAGTGGGACATGTACCGGCTGCTTACTTTATACTAAACTTACTTTCAATTCCTTGTATATACGTTCCGATGGACCGATTTTCTTTAACATATTGATATAAGAAAATATCGCTTCGAGAACCTGAAAGTATATAGGACCTATTAGAAATGATGGATTATATAAATATGCTTTATGTATGTATGTCTATGTGTTACTAATCTTTACTTATATTATATGTTCATCTACATTGTGTGTGGGGTTGTGTTATCTAGTATATGTCCTTTTTTGTAGCTGATAATGTGTATGCAAATTACATAATTGTCTAGTTAACACCTGTCAGTGTGCTCGTGACTAAAAGCGTCGATATTACTTGCACTATAATGCAGAAGCATTTATAATATTAGTAAGTGTTGGAATATCAATTTATTTAACAGATTGTCTAGCGACTATTTTTTAGGCAAAAAATCATCTTTTGTAAAAAAAGTCTTCGAAAATTAATTAAAAAAAGAGCCAACAATATGATATTGACGATTGTCAATTATCAATTTACTTTTTTTTCTCCAGGGCAATAAACAATTGGCATTGGTTGACAATTGGCTTTAATATAAGTGACGTTAATATAAATAGAATAGAAATTAATAAGAATAGAATAGAATGTTCGACATATATTTGACATGTTTCGAACGCAAATGTCATAAATACAATCTCATACATGAATTATTATTTTCTATTCTATTCTATTCTATTAACGTAAAAGCCACTTGTCTATGGGCCCTGGTATGTATTTATCGGTGAATTAAATTTCAAAAACCGAATCGCTTCCATTATTGACTAACCTACATTAAGGATGTACACAGACTATAGTGTCTACCATGTTATGTATGTAGTATATAAGTTCACATACCTCGTCGACGTGTTCCAGTCCATCTTTAGTGAGCACGACCTGTATCGAGAACAGACTGTACATAGATGTATAGTCGATGCCACTTTCAGAATTACCCGTGTATATACCGAGCGCCCAAATTCTGTGAACATAATAATATTCAGCTATACAATAACATACAACCTTTTTTTTGTGGAGAAATAATAATTTATTTACTATTATTTTTATAATTATTTAAAATTTCATATCACAACACAAATTATATTCAAATTCTAAATCATTCAATACTTTATTCAATATTGAAGTATTTGTTATTGATTGTCAAACTGGAAACTACTATATACTTTATCTACCTTCAAAAAGCAATACATACTCTTGTTTGTTCCCTTTTGAAGGATATGTGAGCCAGTGTAAGTGCAGGCACAGCATTATCGTGGACATTATCTTTGTAAGGGATAGTTAATATTTCTTACAGTGTCTATGGACGGCGGTGACCACTTACCATCATGTGGTCTATTGCCACCACCTTTAGTAAAATAAAAATAAAAAACAGATTTCTTTTTGAAAATCACCTCATAAAAAGATTCTAATTTAATACGTGAACTAAAAACTATATAATAATCTAACCTGTTCTTTAGATAGGAAAGTAAGCTGCCCTTGCCTTCGTGGCCCAGTAAGTACGATATGTACTGGTGTGGTTTCGACTCGTACTCGGAGATTAACGAACGCATACACCACGTTAAATGTACCTGCAAAGTAAAACGAACTCTATATCAACGTGCTTAAAGTTTAAAATATAAAAAATACAGAATTCAAGTAGGCTCTTATAGTATATAGGCACTTATAGTAGTATAGTAGTAGCTGTCAAATTAGCTACAAAGAAGAACCGACAAGAAACTGAGTACATGGTACTGGTATAAATTACTACAAATTAAAGTACATCATATTTTAGTTATCCGATATGTATAAACGTAAATGTTAAATCACATCTGTAAACATTTTGAAACCACCTTTGAAAAGGGAGGATCTCCGACCAGACGGACGTTGAGTCTGGTGGGCTACTGCCCTTCACGGTTGAATACGTAAGCGAGCCCGTGGCACTCCCCTTAAAACGGGAAGAGTACCGCTGGTTTTTTATAGGGTATTCCGATGTCCGGGGTGCTATCGGTGCCCTGGACATACGGCGAGTCCCACATACCTCCCCCCCCCCCACTGTTCCCGTGGGGGAAACGCGTCATCCGTTTTTCCAGCGTAAAAAAAATAGTGGGCTACTACCCGACGGTTGTTGTCGGGTTCTTGTATATTTGTTCAATCTCTAGGATAACTTTAATATCGCGATGTAAGATACGTCAGTTTTTACTTCGTATGTGGCGAGATAGATGTCGCTACAGGTTTTATACAAACAGGACAACATTTTAGGTCGTTTAATATAAGTATTATCATAATAAGATATTCGATATTTAAATTTGTTTACCTCAGTCGTATCGCTGACGGGTTTTACGTAGTATATACTTTTGAACTCCGGAGTGACCATGTCGGGTTTGAACGCGAACTCCGTGAAGTCATCGGGCGGCAGTTTGTTTGTCGGAATCTGTCCGAATGTATTCACAACGTATTGCTCCAAAGTTGAGAGTTCCATACGAGCCTGGAAGGAATTTAAATATTATTAACTTCGCTTATATGCAAGTGGTCATAGAAAAGTCTGCGACATCATGCAATTATAGATAAGACACGGGCATCACTTTTATGTATAATATAAAATCAGAAAACATATTGAAACCCTTCAATTGATTTTTAAAAGCAGTTTTCATATCAAAAATAAATTACATGTTAACTTCTATCACTCATAGTGAAGTTTACGCTTTTCAATTTGGAACATTAGTACGTAGAGAGAAACGTATAGAATGTAAGTACCTGCACGGCGACGGTCATGCGGTGCGCGCTGTAGTGGCGCGCGCGGAAGGCGTGCGCGGCGGCGTGCAGGCGCGCGTCGCCCGCCACGCGCTCGCGCAGGCTGCGCGCGTCGCCCCACGTGAACGTGCGCGCCGGGTGGCCGGCCGGGAACGTGCTCGACAGCAGCTGGTCCTTGCGGTTCGAGTCCGACGGCGCCGCGATCGCGAACTCTGTTCGCCGCACCCATACGATACTATCGTCGTCATTCGCTTGCCCCCATCCCGTTACCGATTATATATTGCAGTATAGTAACTTCCCGTGAATGTCTCACTGCTGGCCTAAGGCCTCTTCTCCTCTTTTCGAGGAAAAGGTTTGGAGATTATTCAACCGCGCTGCTCCAAAACGGGTCGGTGGAATACATATGTGACAGAATTTCATTGAAATTTGACACATGCAGGTTTCCTCACGATGTTTCCCTTCACCGTCAAACACGAGATGAATTATAATCACAATAATAAGCACACGAAGTTCAGTGGTGCTTGCCCGGGTTTGCACCCACGAAAAAGAAAACACAGAGGACAGAATGACGGTAGTTAACAGTGGCAACTTGAACACACTACGCCTACATATTATGACTATTTTCTCTACTTACATATATTATTTATCACAAGGTTATAAATAATATTGAAAAAAATTATTAAATATATTTTCAATAAAATTAATTGATGGAAGATTAGTGGGAGAAAAATAAAATTGATCTTAGTAATCTCATGGTTACGATATTATGTATCTTATTTTCTATATATATACCTGACTGTATGGCCTCTCGTTCCCGCTGCATGGCCTCCTTCTTCATCAGGGGACTGACGAAGAACTGGCTGAAAATGTCCATAGCTTGGGGCAGGTGTTTCTCTTGAATCTCGAAGTAGAACGTTGTAATTTCGCAGTCGGTTGACGCATTGTCGGAGCCGCCTTTTTTCTAATTTCAAATCGATTATAGTTTCCCTTTACGTTTAACATGATGAAAATTGAAATTTGTTTTTTAATAATTTAATTAAATTAATTTCTAATCTCACCTTAATGAAAGAATCAAACTCGTTCTCTTTGGGATACTTCTCGCTGCCCATAAAGACCATGTGTTCAACGAAATGAGCGAGCCCTTGAATTTCAGGAGGGTCACTGTAGCTGCCCACTCCTACAGAGAGCGCACATGCCGCCTGGAAAATGAAACGAAATTAACTTTATACAGATTTAAGATGGTACGGATTATGAAATTGGTATGAATGACAAAATATATTTTTTTTGATGACCTTTCCGATGGTAAGCCGTCACTTTCTCTAATAGACACCGGTGGCCGCCAATTATGCGATGTAAGATTTATGTCTCTTGTCAGTGAGCCAGTGTAATTACAGGCACAAGGGACATAACTTCTTAGTTCTCAAGGTTGGTGGCGCATTGGCGATGAAAGCGATGGTTAACATCTCTTACAATACTAATGTCTATGGGCGCTGGTAACCACTTACCATCAGGTGGCCCATACGCACGTCCGCCTACCTATGCAGTATAATATGTTAATACATTGTTACGCATTATTTTCAATCAATGCAAAAATTTATCTTCTATAGAAATCGTCTAGAATTATATTAAAATGAACAGAATATAAGCCAAGTTGTACTTAGAATGATTTATTATTATAGCATATTATGTGAATACAAATACGCGTTCACTTGTTCACGACACTTTAGCGATTTATCAGATTCAGCTAGCGTATCACTGAAGTTAACTACAGCGAACTTTACGTTGCACAGTACTGCCACCTATTGAGTTGATGTAAAAATATGTCCGGTATAACCCGATAGCGATAATAGTATTTTTTTTTTTTATGTTAGAGGGGGCAAACGAGCATTAGGCTCACCTGATGGAAAGTGACTACCACCGCCCATGGACGTCTGCAACATCCGAGGACATGCAGATGCGTTGCCGGCCTTTTAGGAAAGAGTACGCTCTCTTCTTGAAGGTTTTAAATTTTAATTATGACGCTTTTTAATTATGACGTATTCTATTTTTAAACGAGATTTGCACATAACGGCTAGAGCCTAGAACGCGTCGATTTTATTCGAAGATTTTTAATCGAAACCAAACTCGAGAATTTTTATGCAACTGCGAATAAATTCTCTTTATTTTGTTTTCGGCGGTCAAGGAAAACTTCCTTCATCTTCCTTACTTCCTTCAGCTTCATGTGTCGAGTGAATAATTTAAAAAAATGTAAACAACTAACAGTCTTATTTAAAGACTTACTCACATTTTTATGTTTGGACTATATTTTATGATATAACTACACTTAAATCATGAATACAAACAAGCTACAGATAACAAAATAATTAAAAATAAATTTACTAAATATGTATAATAATATAACTTCCGCACAAGAAAATAATGCATTAATAACATCTGCGGTAGACCGCATCGCAATTTAAATAAAACAAAGAACACCATGAAGGTTGTAATTACATCTACTATCTTAAAGAGTAATGTTTTTTACAAACTTGATTCAAAACTACAAAAATTTATTACACATCTTTTTTTATTGGCCCCAATAAAATGTACAAGTATACAACATTTTATTCCTTTTAGAAAATGTGTAAAGTAAATGCTTGTTATTAAATGGTATATTTTTTTATTGATGCCCAGAGGTAAACACAAAAACGTAAAGAGATTTGACCAATGATCGCAAGTTCTAACACACAAGCCCTACTGAAATGTCATGTGTTTATATGTAGTCCATCTCGTTGAGGAAGTCTGCATGTGTCTAATTGCACTGAAATTCTAAAGGGGGGGGCACGAGGTCCGGGGGCGCCGCGTCTCAGAAGCCGTGAACGCAAGGAAAAATGGGACTCGTCTTCGTCGTCAATCGAAACATACATTTTTTCCCAGGAAAAACTCGCCCACATAAAATTTCGGTCTTGCGCCGCCATTGGTTTCATACGCTTCACACCTTCAAAAGGCACCTTAGCCCACATTACCTTTGTTAACATATGGATATTCCACATATCACTAAATATTATAAAACAAAGGCTCCTGTCTGTCTGTATGAACGCGATAAACTAAAAAGCTACTGAACGGATTTTCATACGGTTTTCACCAATGAGTAAAGTGATTCAATATGAATTTTAACGTGTATAATTCATTAATGTTTTCTGTAAATATGTTAAAATATGACGATAATTGTTGAAGAAGTCAGAAAAAAACGAGCCGCTTGGGAGCTTCCATCGAAAACGCTGCAAAATCCCTCTGAATTATAACAAAATAATGTATGGTGAAATTATTCTCTTTTCATAGATCTACAGAAAAGTCGCGATGGCATATGTCTATCTTTTAAGGGTAGCTATACCCACTTTAATGTTTAAAAAAATGGTTACATAATAATGTTATAATTGGAAAGCTATAAAAACGACTATGATATTAATCCTTATCAAATTAAATACGTTATTTGCTTTAAGCATTTCCCACACCGATCATACTAACGCGTGATGCAACCGCTTGCGCACCCCGCGTCTCGGGCGCTACTCGGGCGAAGACGGGGCGGGTCGCTAGTACGTTAATATTTTGTTTTAAGATATGTACATTGTTTTTGTGTTCTTCCCACGCACACGTTTCATACTTGGTAGTAAAATATGACTTCAAACTTATAAACTAGTATTTATCTCATATATCAATTATATTTAAATAAGCAACATTAACTATCTACTTAGATACCTACTTTATTAAATTACACAAATTATCAATAATTAATAATATCATAATATTGAAAATTTAACCATAAAACATAATAAACAACGGCGATATTTATATAAATAAATTAAAAAAATAAATGCAAACATATTTTCGTACTACCATAAAACTACCATTTTGTAAACCATAAACAAATCTATATTTTTTTGTTAACTAAACAAATGAATGAAAGAACGAATGATAAGTCAATAATATGATACAATAATAATAAGCCGGTAGTAAAAGTTTGCTAATCGGTGTTAACACCTCATACCGTGTCAAGTGAAAGTTGTCTGAACAATATCTTGCATCGCTTTCTAGATATATGTTCAAACTTGTTCTTCATCATTCTAAATATATTTCGTCTGTGCCGACAATCCTGTCAAAGGTATGAAGTGTTAGCACGTTGGGAAATATTAAACATTCACTTATCACGTATAAACTCAATTATTCACGTTATTTCACTTGTTATCGTTTTAAATTAAAAACATCACGTCATTGGCAACCTGACATTCTTTTATTACCAGCCTGTTATTAATACAACTATAACAGTTATTAGAAATGCTAATGATTGATACGAACGAACCACCGCCCATTTACGTCATAAAGAAAGAAAACAAAAGAAATATTTGTATCGGATATACTTGGTGGTAGGTCTGGGTAGCTACCACATACTCGACCGGGAAGGAATCGGCGCTATGCATACCTACACCCACTGCTGTAAGAGCCGCCGGGGCGAGTTGGGGTCTCTGAATCACGGGAACCAAACTACGGACTAACAACCATAAGTGCATTACGATAGTATGCACTATGCACAAGCGATCCCGTGACGCCCCCCGAAGAGTATTCCGAACGGAAGGTTGACTGAGCCACTCTAACTACAGGCACAACGTAACATCTTAGTTCGCAAGGATGACGGCGAATCAACGTTTAAAGGGAAAAATATTTTTTCCTACAGAGCCAATATCTATAGGCGGAAACCACTTACCATCAAGAGACCCATTTATTCGACTGTACCAATTTTTGGTCAAATAAATAAATACATTAGAGACTCAGTTAGTAAACACAGAGCTAAGATTAGTACTCATTGTTTATTAGCGATTACACATTCGTATCATGCACTATTGTCACGTATGAATAGATTAATTTATTTAAATTTAGTTTAGGAAGTATTCTAAGTCTATATTTAGATGCCACGGAATGGATTTAACACGTGAACGTGATATAGACTGTTAACATCGCCTACTTACTTACTTCTACTACTAAAGTCCTTTCAGTTTTGAACAGTCGTGTAGAAGTAAAGAAGGCTTAGAAATCGACTCGGTAACATGAGGGAGAGAATCCGCGGCGCTTCTTGTTAAGACGGAGAGGGTATCGCTGGATTTTTAGTGGGTAATCTGATGTTCGGGGCGCATTTGCCAATCCCATATGGGTTATGTGTTACCAAGGAGGAAAGCTTGAAGAAAACATAGAGACGATAAAATTATCGATCATAATGATTTAAGCAATAATAACTTTTCTTTGTTAAAAAAACAAACACGAATAAATATCCAGTTAAACTGAAAAATGTAACGTTGCACAATAATACGTGTTTTATTTACAAAATCGATGATAAAAAAAAAGCAAACATCATCGACGTTGTCTCGGTCTAGTTCAATTGTAGGTAACAAACGACTCGCGTAATAATATTTAACTTATCGATCGCTGTGAATGCCTTTCTACGATAATATTATATATTATTTTACATCTGTTAAGGAAACTTTTACAAAATCTTATTACACTTTATTCAAGTAGGCTCTTACATTTCACTGGATAACAGACATGTTCATGCACACAAATATCTGTCCTGGGTGGGAATCGAACCCATGACCTGCGGCGCGAAAGGCAGGGTATCTACCAATCACGCCAACCGGCTCGTCGAATTTCATCAAACCATCACTATTCGATTCCACCCGTATTTGAACTTAATAAATAATAATTTAAACAAAAACTATTATTGTGGCTTAACTATAATAGTTAGGCATATAACATCGCAGACTTTTTTTGTGAGCAATCAGGAGTTCTATTAAAATTTAAAACACTATTTTATATATCGTCAATAGTTTAATAATGACTGCCTCGTTGGTCTAGTGGCTTGATATAAGGCCGCAGACTCGGTAGTCCTGGGTTCAATTCCCAGGTCGGGCCAATAAATAGTTATTGGGGTTTTCTGTCAGAAAACTCTCAGTAGCAGCCCGGAGTCTGGAAGTTGGAAGTGTGAACACTCCCGTGCCTCGGAAAGCACGTTACGTTCGTCCTGCGCCTGAACTCTTCCCGGTCGTGTCGGATTGCCGTCCCATCGGATTATGAGAGCTAAGGAAAAGAGAGTGCATTTGTGTTTGCGCACTTGTACGCACTATAATATCTCCTGCGCAGTTGGCTAATCACTCTTGAGATTGGCCGCCGTGGCCGAAATCGGTCTGGAGGACCTTATATATTATTATTATATTATTTTAATGACTTTTATTGGCATAATTTTGAAAATTTGGGTTTCATTGTTCCATTTGAGGAAGTGATCTCTAATTTTTTGAAAATATAATATAGCTTATGTTACTCGGTAAAGACGTAGCTTTCTAATGATGAATTAGAATTTTTAAAATCGATCAAGCAATTTTTGAGTTAAATTGTCACAAACAAAGAAACAAATAATCAATTTTTTCCTTTTTATTATATTAGTTTAGATTAATATCAGCATAATAAACATATGGCTATTAAAATTGTATTTGTACATAAGGACAAAAAATTATATTTAAAAATGTCATGTCATTGTATTTTTTTTTTTTTAATTAGAAATCTGTAACATTAGGTCTGTGGTCATAACAATAAATTCGACCGTGAACTTAGACAATGCCATTTATATATAAAAAGAGCTATTTAAGCCATGGTCATTATTGCAACACAATAAATATACATAATACCGAAATTTCGGTTAAACTCTCCTAATTGCCTACTTATGACATTGCATAATACTAATATTCAATATATTTTATTTTACTTAGAATTGGAAATCAAATTTATAATACTAAGCTATTACATATGTTTTATAATAAAAAAAACTGGTGTTAATTTTGTCATTGTTCTGTTCGATTTCTCTTTGATATAGATGATGTTATTTCATGTTCTCTTTGACCATAGACAAATGACAATTGAACACAGACAACATGTACAATTTAAAGCAAGATTATATTTTGATTTATACCTTAGCTTCATCAAATAAAGTATTTTTATTGTTTCAAATAAATATATATTTAACTAAATTCAGATAGAATGTATTGGATATTATTTATTTTAGTGTGTTAGAGCAGTCAATTGAACATTGACCATCAAAAAATTACAGATAACATTATACATTTTTTTTGGGGCACCTGATGGTAAGTCGTCACTAAAGCTCATAGACAATCGCATTGGAAGAAATGTTAACCATCACTTACATCGCCAATGCACCACCAACTTTAGGAAATAAGATTTTATATCCCTTGTGCCTGTAATTACACTGGCTCACTCACCCTTTAAACCAGAACACAACAATGCAAAGTACTGTTGTTTTGCAGTAGAATATCTGATGTGTGGGTAGTACCCTACCCGGACATGCTTGCACAAAGCACTACCACCAAGTAAAATAATAGTAAGTAGTAATACCTAAATGCAGACATAATTAAACTTTTCTTTTGGGTATCTGTATTGCAACTATATTTTTATTAAAAATATATAAATAGAATTAAATATACTAACTAGTTTTTCCTCATCAAATTCTGCACGCTTTTTGCTGCCATGTTGATCACTGGCTGCTGACTGTCCTGATTTGCTGCCGTCACTATCTTGCCCTGAACTCTCATCAGAACCACTTGTCTCTTCTTCACTTGAAGTATTTTCATCAGCAACAAATTGACGACTTGGATCTGATATAAGCAGTGCAGTAAGGCCATTCTCCAACCTTATTGTTCTGAAATATACATTTCTTGTTACATCTTAATTATATTAAATAATAAATCAATATTTACTTGTAGTAGTATAATAATTAATTTGCATACATATAAATACATATATATTTAGTATCTATATAAATAAAATGATAGAGGTCTGCAGTTGTGCACACATCACGGAAAAACAACTTGATAAATTTCAATGAAATTTTCTAAATTTTATTTCTAAGACACTTAGATCTTATCAAAAAAAAATATTATTGCGATATCTTCATTTAATAAAAAGTTATTAAAGTTTCAAGAAACAACGATTTGTATTCAGTGATGTATGTGTAAACAAAGTATATTTTTGCTTGCGATCATTTTGATGTTTTTCCTTCGTACATAAGAAAACTTTGTTAATATATCAAGCAACACAGATGAAGTCACGGGTATCAGCATGTAGTAATGTTTATAAATGGTAAGATACTCAGTACATGATATTGTTCACAAAATAAATTTTAGTCATCAATATACAATTAAATTAGGTCTATTTAAAAATCAGTAAATAGTAAGTTTTTTCATATGATTTAAAAGTGTTAATAATTTCAGTAAATCAATACAGTTAAATAGATTGATGATGATGACATTATTACATATTTATTAATTTAAAAATAATATTTCACGGGCAGGTGTTGAGAGAACTTTTAATTGCTAATTATGTAGTCCATAATGGAGGAAAGTGAAATAAAAACATCTCAATGAAGTATGACTTGATTATAGAAATCGACAATATAATACTATTTACATAAATTGCCTTTCACTTAGATCAGAAAATTTTATATATTCACCTGCATGTTAGCTTCTCATAAGTTTATAGTTTTACACAAAGTTCCTCGAGTTCAAGTAAAATTTAAAAAACATAATAAAAATTTTTAGTAAATAAATTTAAAATATTCGTCATGCGTTTTTATTAAGGGACTGCAAAAAAGCAAAGAAAAATCCGAACTTACTTGTAAAGTTTCTTATCAGACACAGACTTGATGGGTTCAGGAAGAACCTGCACTTTCTCTTTCCTACTGGACATAGTAACCGAGTGTTTAGGTCGGTTGTTTGCGGCTTTTACTTCGGGCTTAAATTTTGGAGCTCTGTGAAAACTACTTCTCTTAGACATTTTGGTCAGTGTGTGTTTTGTATGTAGAGAACCAGAAGTTATTTGAAATTGAATGAATGTGAACCAAAATTTTGACATTTATTGGTTCGTTTGACATTTCACTTGACAGACTGTTACTTCAATCGTCTGCTTCTTTATTCTTTATGCTAACATAATGGGATCCATACACGTGACAAATTGGAAATTGAATATTTTAAGCAGACTACTTGGGTACAATACAATCGGATTTATGATTAAGTACTATGTTTGCAATATGTAATCATCAATCATGGTTACGTTATAACGAAAGTAATCAAAAAGGTAAAGTGAGAGTAAACCATTCCCGCGCTCCCTATTAACTGTGGCAGATTAAGCAAGACCGTAGCAATTTCTTTCGAAAGGCCCTTGATTTGACTTTTTTTTCTCGCTGGAAAAACGCGTTTACGTTTTTCCTCCGCATTAAGAGGGGTAGCATAGAATAATAACGCGTGCTATATAAAATTTCACTCAAAATAGAAGCCTTTAGAATTATTGTGTGCGTAAGTGTCACGTAATTGCTTCACCGTCACACACACATGCGACCGAATTATGCTGCAAGTGAATAGATATTTCCCCCATAAAGCGAGGAAATTGATACTGTTTGTTTGTAAAAGTATAATAATTATATATGTATTGCAATATTATTTATTACATTTAAGCTTTTATTATTATAGCGATCTCTTTTTTAAAAATTTATTTAATATGTATATCGGAATGGTGGAGTGATTGTCGAAGGTCCGGACGTCATATTGTTAAAAATAATAACGTCAGCGTTGCTGACGTTATTCTCTTCATTACTATCTTCATTATTCATAGTAGTAATAATTAAAAACGACAACTTCTTCCAATAACACTTTTATTGAATGTTAATAACAGAGCAGAGCTTCGTACTGCTCGGCTGCTTATATTGATCTTTTTTTATGTAAAGACCATTACTCGTATTTATACCAAACGAGAGTTACAAATAAATCTGAATTCAAAATAGTGACAATTGATAATTTATAATTTAAAATAACAATTTTAGAATATTAATCAAATGAGTTTTTTATGAGAACCTCTTTAGACAATGTAAATAAATCATTCATATAATTGTAACTAGTTTTAAGTCACAATATCTCAAGTAACTTAAGTAAATAACTTAAGTAAATGATATTGCGCCGATATGTAATATTATTAAGTGTTGCTTTGATTTAATATATAATCGTAAAGAAAATTAAAAAAATATTTATAACTATTTGAACAGTATTAATGTAATTTATATTTTTATTATTTAGTAATTTATATGTAATTAAAAAAAGTAAAAATAAAAATGCTAAATAATTATTAGATTTTTATTATTTAAAATATTATGCAATCGTGGTAAATATGTTTTCCACAGCTGACAACATTTTTATCGTAATGACGTATTTTGTTCATAGTAGGGGAGCCCACGATGCTAAATGGGGATTTACTCGAGCGTCATAGAGACCGATTGGGTTGCAAAGCTCAGATGATAAAAGAAAAAAATGTTATATAATGTATACGTTTTCATCGGTGAGGGGAGCGGCTATAGATTTTTAAAAAATGTAAAAAAGCAAAAGAATTAGAGCGTTTTTTAGATTCACTTAACATCCCCTTCTATCTTTCTGACGCGCTCAATAGTTTTTTTTTTCATTTTTAACCACGTACGACCATCCCCATCGTGCAAACGATCAGATTAACATACGTATGTACATCATTAAAAATATGTTGGACATGTATGCTATCAATACCTAACGCGCCCTTTCTTTACGTCACTGTCAAACTGTCAGATTAGTTGAATATACACATATTAGCATGTCACATTACCTTAATCTGACGCCCTCAAAAATATCAGCGGAAATATATTATATTTTTTTTATTTAGGAAATCCCGAAATCCCCTCTTGGGCTCCCCTACTATTACAAATTATTTTTATGTTTTGATTAATGTATTCACCTAAAATTATTTAAATAAAAACCTTAAATAAATACAAACAAAAATAAAAAAAGAAATAGTAAACAAGTCGTGACCGCGCGAATAGGACGGGGAGCATTTTTTTTGGCACTATTACTCCAAGGTCCACACGTTTCAACTGCAAATTAAAAATTATAAGTTGCCAAATAGAACTTACGAGTGACACGTGATTTTCTTTTCCTTATTTCTTTTATGGGCAGCGTTGTAACACCCTACACAGTAGGTCATTTTTTAAGAAATTGCACGAGATTATTACTATATTACTTTATCAAGACGACTGACGTGACGTCAAATGTATTGATCCTATTTGGATGTAATTGAATGATTTCAATTTGCTTGGGCCCACGGTCTTGCATACGGATCTAGCAACTGAGTCCAATTTCAGAGGTGAGAGATAGGCGCGGTTGTGTTACAACTGATACTTCGCAGGGGCGCCCGCTGTAAGTCGCTGCTATCGCCTATCGAGTTTTCCATATTTATCTTCTAAAATTGTCCTTTACGAATTTTGCTGTAGTGCGAAAAAGAAACGTTATTGTATGTATGTTTTCTGTATCCAGCACGCCCCTATCGTCAGGCTTCTGTCAGCCGTAAATTGAACTGAACAACGTCAATAAGTCGACGTATCCCCACTTCTGAAGTTACAAGACTGTGCTTGGGCCAGATCATTCTATGGGGGGTGGGGGTGTATGTGGGGCTCGCTGGAGGTAAATGCGCCGGAATACACTTTAAAAACCAGCGCTATCCATATTTTTTTTTATATTTACATTGGTAAATATTTACGGTTTATTTATACAGGGTTATTTCTAATGACCCAGCAACCTCGTAGGACTAGATATGTTAGCTATCCATGAGCAACAACCTTTGTTCTACGAGTTTTGATAATTTGTTAGATTTTATTTTCTTACAAAAATAAGTATTAATGTAATTTCCGTCTTGAACGTTTAAAAATCTACGCACAACGCAAAGATCTAATCGGCGCATCGTCCTTTCGTGTATGAATGAAATATAGACCTACGAATGTCAAGACAGTACTACAAAAACTTTGAAAAACATTTTTTTTCATGTATTATGTCCGAAGTCGTAGAACAAAAGTTGTTTCTTATGATGTTGGCTACCAAGTCCTGCGAGGTTGCTGGGTCATTAAAAATAACCTGTACAATGATATTTTTTTGGAAATTTTTATTCTTTTTTTTATTAATAAACGCCTCACTGGTTTTCGTACAAAAAATTTGTTTAGTTTTTTGAATGGTTATAACCTTATAATAAAAAAACATTAATTACAATTCGATTTTAATGTACCTAAATAAAAATATTATAAACAATATTTCTCAAGTCTGTTTCTGTTACAATGTTGAAGGTAGCAACTCTAAAATTCTATTTTGACAGCAATTTGAAATGTACTGTTCTGTTGATAACTTGATATAATAAATATTCACTAAAAATTGTAATTGCTAAGAAGTATATGTATGACTCTGTTTGCACAATAGAGTGTAATGTTATAATTTAAACAGACGAGTAATTTTGAATACGTAATTGTAGTGTAGAATGATGGACCAATCATACTCAGAAAGTGATGTTTCGATATCTCCATCACAAATTTTAGATCGCTTACAAGTACTCAGGCAATTACAAATTTTACAACGCGGGAAATTGCAAAAGCATCGTCTACAGTACGAAAATTCACCTGAAATAACTTCTAGCATCACTGAAATCGTTAGTCAATTTAGTAATAGTACAAGTTATAATACTTTCCGCAGCTTGTTACAGTCTTCTCAAGAAACTAATGAAGTATCTCGCTCGAACACAACTCCTTCATTAAGAAAAGAAAACTTGCAAAATGTTATAGAAGGTGTTTCAGTATTGAATTTATCTGAAGAATCTGAATTTATTGCTAATTCTGTTTCATCAAGAAATTCTTGTTCACCTAAACAAGGTAGTGAAGGATCTCACAATTTCGTAGAATCAAACCTTTCAAAAAAACAAATATCTCTCGATGAAATGCCTATATTGTCTCCAAAAAAGGATTTTGAAACTTTAATTGCAGAAAAATTGAAGAATGAGAAGAAGATTATGAAAGAAGCACCTACTGATTTACACCAAAAAAAAAGTATCACAAGGCCATTTCTTAGGAAAGGTGAAGGTATGGGCCGATTTGGAATCCAGAAAAATGACTTAGTCATTCAGAATACAAAATCATTACCGTGGAAAAGAAAAAAAACTGACAATAAAACAGCCTCCAAAGCAGTTAACAGTAAACCTAATAAAAAACTTCCTAAAAAAGATAACATTCCAATACAAATAATAGACAAGGATACAACATCTAAGGATTTAAAAGAAAAGGGTCCCTTTGATTCGTATAAAAAAATCAACAGCAGAGTAGATTCAGCTCCAAGTCCTAAAGAAATAATGACAGAAATGGAACAAAATGAACAAACATCTGCTAATCATTTAACTTCTAAACCTAACAAGGAAACACTTGCTATTAGTATGCCTAAACTAAAACAGCCACTATGCACCGGTCAAAGCAAAACATGGGCATCTGTGTTTACCAAGGAACAGGATGACTTTTTGAGGCAATTAAAGCAAAGTGAGTATTATAAAAATTTTGTTTCCCCAGCCAAAAGTAGCATCTCAGATATCAGTACCAATGAAAATATATCAAGATTACAGGAGAAGGAAATTGCTGAACAGAATTTGTTTGAACTTATTGAGAATAAAGTCACTCATGACAGTTTTAGTATAGATAATTCTTTCTTCAACCGGTTTTTGAAAAAGAGCAATATGGATTGTTCGGGTGAGAGCACACCACTAGTTATGCAGAAATGTTTAAATAAAAATCCTAATTTAATGCATATATTACCAGATATAGCTTCCAGAAATAGAAATGATAACTCATGTAGCGATATTGAAACATGTAACAGTGAGTGTACAGAATGCAGTGAAAGCTGTTCTTCTGTGTCAAGCTGCTGTTCATGCCAAACTACCACACAAACAAATATATCAGAAAGTTGCATCAAAGAAGGTAAAAACCATGAAAAAGGTGATATTAAAAAAACACAAAGATCTAAGTCTAACAGACAAAAGAATGAAGAAAAAGAAAAATGTCACAATGACACATTGATAGCTGAAAATGAAGCAATGAATTCTAATATGGCAGAGATGAATGCTAAGTTAATAGCCACAAGTGAGCTATTAAAAGATAGGCTTAAAGAGTTAGAGGATGAAATTGATACATTTCGAAAAGAAAATGCCAACTTGACTAAAATGCGAGAAGAAGTTGATATGGAACGTCAAAAGTTATATGAAGAAAAAAACACATTTGAGCAAAAATTTAATGAAGAAAAAATTCTATCAGAATATTATTTAGCAGAAGAAAAAGAAAAACTTAATAAACAAAAGCAAACCTATGAAAGGTATGTGAGAGAAATGCGAGGTAGATTGAATAAAAAAGAAAAAGATGAGATAATCAACTTGAAGAAAGAAATTCAAGATTTGAAAGATGAAATAAGAATCAAAGATGCCAAATCTACATCTACTATCGCTCGATTACGTAATCAAATAAAAGTAATAGAGAAAGAAAAAAAAAATCTTGAAGATGAAGTAGAAAAACTTAAAAAAGAAAACAAACGAATACAACATAGTAACGATATAACACGACGATTGACTAATCTAAAATATCTAGAGCAAATAAATAAAAAACTTTCTACAATGACTTCCAAGGATACTATGTCAGATGTAGAATTAGATCCTAATATAAAATATAAGGCTTTCGAAATTGAAAGACAAAGTAGAGTTAGAAAAAGTTATCCTAATGCAAAAGGGACAATGAAATTGAGAGCAAAAAGTGTCCCAAACTTGCATGTTACTTCCAGATATGCTAAATATTTTAGTCAAAAAGATTCACTTAGTGATAAACATAAAAATATGGAGCTAAATGATGAAATTGATTGTCCTAACACATACAATATGGAAAACGATCATAGTAATAACAAAAGCAATTCTAATAATTCCGATCAATCAAACAACAATTCTGATAGTGATGAAGAAAACAATTTGGAAAAATTATACAATGACAGATTTAAATCAACTTCCTTAGAATGTCCATCAAGTAACAGGTCAGATCAGTTGGAAAACTTGGACAGGCTTTCTGGGTGTAATAGTGACTATTTTATTGAAAAATCTAACAAGGGCTCTTCATTCAAATCATTAGACAAATGTTTTTCAACTAAAACACAATCCATAAATCATTCACATTCAAGAAGTTCAAAGTCGCCTTCTATGCCTTATAATAGATTATCTCAAGAATCAAAATCACCTACAAACTATTTTAGCGAAATTGACTATGCATCAGATAACCATATTGATATAAATAATAGAAATAAATCACCAGTCTCCATTTTGAGCAACCATTCGTCTTCCAGTCTTAAATATGGAACTGTTATAAACAAAGAAGTATATCCTGATAGGATTATTCCTAGCCCAGAACCAATTTCTAGTAAAGCAAACTTATCAAAGACAAATTTGAATCCAACAGAAATAAGGAAGCCAGATGGAACAAGAGAGCTTAGATTTCCAAATGGTAATGTTAAGATTTTGTCAGCTGATGGCAAATATAGCAAATTTTTGTACTACAATGGTGATATCAAAGAAAACTTTTATAATGAAGGTAGAATTAAATATTTTTATGCAGAGACAAAGACGTTTCACACTACACATCCCGATGGACTGGAAATATTGGAGTTTCCCGAGTAAGTTTTATTAATATATTTGCTTGCATTAGTTTATAAAACTTTACATTTTACATTATAAACAGTAGGGTAGTGAAAGTATAAAAATGAAAAGTATCTTTTGGGATTAAATAATTATTGATATTAATGTAAACAAAAATTTAATTCACCTATGTATTTTCATCCCAAATTTAAATTATGTTAAGAAAGATAAACTCAAAAGGATAAGTTATTGCGGTTCAATCTATATCGAATAAATGATTGTTTGCAGTGGTCAAGTCGAGAAGCGTTACAAGGATGGCTCTTCTGAAATTAAACTGCCAAATGGAAGTATACGATATTATGACCCTAAGAATGAACATGTGCGTGAAGAATGGCGCTTCCCAGATGGTGCTTCCCTGACTGTCTCAGCTAATGGTGAACAACGTATTGTCTTTGCTAATGGACAAGTAGAAGTTCATGCCAAGGATCACAAGGTACCATTCAGATTTAGAGTACTCTCAACTTAATCAATCTTCAAGATTGATTAATAATTCTATTCATATTATACGTTCAAACACATTTTAAAGAGGATACAAATGTTATATTTAAAGAATTATATATTTGATTGACAACTAAAATAATTAGGAATAAATATAAATTTCAATATATCTTTCAGCGGCGTGAATTTCCTGATGGCAGCGTCAAGTTAGTCTACAATGATGGCACAGCAGAGACACGCTATGCATCTGGCCGCATCAGAATTAAAGATAAACATGGCAATCTTATTATGGACTCTGCTCCTGGTTGAGTATCAAATTTGGCAGCTTACTGTGATTTAATGTGCCTTTTATACTTGGAAATAAAATTTATTTTATAACAAAACACATTTATGCTTGGTTACTACATTGAAGAATGGATTTATTTCGCTTACAGATAGTAAAATGTTATGAGACTTATGATGCTACTTATGGGTTGAAAAGGCTAAGAATGGCATTCAAACTATCAGCAAGCAAAGTATATATTTTATTTAGTATAGTAACTGGGTTATAGTTAATAAGAATTAATATATTAATCTAATGTGACAGCTATTGTGTACATGTGCCAATATATTTTGTATATGTATTTGTTATCTATTTTAAAAAATAAGTATGCAAATGGAATTAAAGATTAAAACTTATATTACGATTTTTATTGTTATTACCTTATTCTACATGCACTATTTAGTAAAAATCAATTTGCAGATATTTTGTATCTTATGTCTGAGGTTGATTTTGGTATTCCATCTAATTTAAAATTCAATGGAAACATATTTTCTTCTGTGCCAAAAATCCTTTTCAAGGCCTCTCTTGCAGCCATTTCTTTTGCTATCGCTACTGATTCACCAAAGCCTAAAATATCATAAAAATCAATTTACACAAAAATATATTTAATCTTTCTATGAAACTCGATTTGGGTATGATATTGTTAAAAAAACATGTGTTTTGAGCTTAGAATTTTTTTTGTATAATTATTAAAAAATATTAGTCTTATGGCATTTTGAAAGAGAAATCTAGAAGCCTCATAAATGTAACTTAGTTATTGTAATACAAACCTGAAGATAACATTTTCTTGTCCAAATAGAGACCAACTCTATAACAAGCGAGTAATGTATTCTTTCCAACCTCACCAATCAGCCTAGGTTCTAATTCACTGCTTGTTTTAGATATCAAATCAGTGAGCATTGCCCAAGGATCTTCAATATGCCAGTAATCGTTTACATCTTGACCTGAATGTGAACCAAAAGTTAAATTTTGCTGAGAACAAAACACCCGCAGAAATAAACCTATTATACTGTTAAAGTTATGTAGCAATTATTTAGTTAAACAATGTTTTATCTTTTACTTTCAAATTGATTTGTAAATAATCTTTAAGTTTCATAATTCGGTTAAAGTTATTTATTTACCTTGTAACTGTGTTATTACAAAGTCCCGTACAAAATGGCCAGTTTTTTCATCACCAGATGATTGTAATAAGGCTCCAACTACAGCTTTGAATGTATTTGCTAGTATCTGATGTTCAACAGGATATTCCTATAAACATTACATACAACAATCATTTATGAGATGTTATAATAGGCATTACTTGGTGGTAGAGCTTTGTGCAAGCTCGTCTGGGTAGGTACCACCCACTCATCAGATATTCTACCGCAAAACAGCAGTACTTGGTACTGTTGTGTTCCGGTTTGAAGGGTGAGTGAGCCAGTGTAATTCCAGGCACAAGGGACATAACATCTTAGTTCCCAAGGTTGGTGGCCCATTGGTGATGATGAAGTGTTGGTTAACATCTCTTACAATACCAATGTCTATGGGCGTTGGTGACCACTTACCATCAGGTGGCCCATACGCTCGTCCGCCTTTCTATGCAATAAAATAAATTAAAAAATTAAATAAACTATACTTTATTTTGAGCAGAGATTGTGGGTTTTTCTTGTTTAAATTTAACTCTCATGATCATTGGTTAAAGAAAATATTTTGATGAAATTTGCATGTATCAGATGAATATCTATCACATATGTAATCAACCCACATTGGAACTGATTGAATAAGCCTCAGAAGAAAAAGTCTTAGCTCAGCAGAGGGACATGTTCTTTTTAAACAGAAAAAGATATTGATAAGTACAGGTTACTTACAGCAGCTAATATGATATCTTTTGTGCCAAGGTGTAAGGATATATTGGCAAGGACACTTTCACTCATAAGATGATCTCTTACACCAACTACGCCTTCCACTGGGAACTTTGGTAAGACTGTTTCCAAATAAATTTTAATATATTCCTCCATAAATTTTTCACCTGAAATAGATAAGAGTTTTTATGTTTACTTTAAAACTGGATTAAAGTAGTTTATTAAGATCATTTCATTGTCAAGCCACTAAGATGAACAAAAAATGTTATGGTAGAAAACTAATACAACAGCAAGAGCTTCATGCATTACTTATAATTGATATAATTATCAGAAATTATTTATATATAATATAAATGTTATGTGTAGTTATTATATATATTTTTAGTGTGATTAAAAATAAATAAGTAGATGCTTTACATACTAATGCTTTTCTTGTTGTATTTAACACAAAATAAACGAGACTAAGGCTGTTTTAGAAGTCCTCTAATATATTCAACCAAGGGTATTATTAAATTAATTATGTTATTATATATCCTGTAACTTTACAATTTGTAGATATCAATATGCTTCTTTAATTAATCGAATATTATGACTTTGTGCCTCCCAACTCAATCATGTAAGAGCTTTCATCATTGAAGGTAACATAATCACTCGAGTTACATTATTATTACATCATTTTCAATGAAATCTTACCTTCTGCGGCTAATTCTCTGTTATCTTTCATTTTTAAATCAAATTCCATTTCCTTTTGTTTCATTTCCTCTTTAATTACATATGAGCGATCTGTAAATGCTTGAAGTAAAAGATCGGAATCAAATTCTTCATTGAGACGCTTTCCTAAAGCATATAGTTCGGCTTCTAAATTCCATTCTAAGAATGTGTTTCTCGGATGTGTAACCTTTCCGCCTTGCTTTTTTTCTCGATATTTTAATTCTATTAAAGTTGGTGCTACCCAACGATGTATTCTCCGACCTAGGGAGTAGTTAATGGAATGAAAGAGCTGTATCAAAACTTTGAAATGTTTGTTTGTGACATATTAAACTTACCTTGTGTACTGATAGGAAAATTCAGAAGAGATTTTGTTAAAAGAGGTGTGAAACGTCTTACAAATGCCATCTTATAGGTATAATAATGCACCCAATTAATGTTACTGAAAAATAAACATGGCTTTATCCAAAAACAATAAATTTATTCTGTTGTTATGTTAAGTAAAACGAACTGAACAATAAATGATGATAGGTTATGTTATTTAATTTCAGCTCAGTTTTAACTTGAGAACTTGACAACTTGTGTTTGTGAAATCATGAAATGTCAATTGACAAATGACAATGGCAGAATAACTTTTTTCCTCTTCGTAAGAGTTAAGGTAGTGCTCTATACAACTCAATGATAACGACGAGAATAGCGCTGTAGTGTAATACATAATCCCTCTTTCATAATTTTAATTCGAAAACAATGTACAAAGCATATTTATTTTTTCATAACTATATAGACTAAGATCCGGCTGCAAGATCACTACGTTCATAACGTATAGGATCCAAATGTATTTTTTATGTTTAATTATAAATAGGAGAACCTATTTTTGCCAGGGTGCCAGTCAAAATTTGCCCGCAAGTACTTTTAATTAAAATAATAATTATTGAGTTTTTCCAAAAAATTTCATTCACTTGTCATCACTTGTAGAATAAACTACAATCCACTCCATAGCAGTGTATGTAAATAACTCGGAAAAGTATGGTTGCCGTTACCCACTCGGCCGCAACCTATTCGCAGCCAGGTCTAAAGAGGTCATATTTTGTTACGTTGATACGTTCATGACGTATATATATATGTATATATTATATATCAAATTGAAGCCATTTTTTTTCTGTGCATGACAAAATACCTCTGCCTGTGTAAAATTGCCCGCAAATAGAGGCTGCCTGCTGTTAATCGTGGTACCAAGGCATAGTGCCAAAAGTTTTGAAGGTTTCACTTCTACCAAGTGTGAGTTGCACACATGTTTTTTTAAATTATTAATCAATTCGATTACGCTCTGTAGAATGACAACCAAAAATGAGTATCTATGAGCCACAAATAAGCCACATTACTACTTTCGTTGAATGGCCGCGCCAAAATGGTCAAAATTCAACAGCCGACGCCGTAAAAGAAAATATATTTATGCTCCGTCCTAATAAAAAATGACAATAAAAATCATAGTATGAATAAAAACGACAATTTATACAACAATATAAAAAGTAACCAAGTCCATATGGTATACATTACAAAATTAAAAGCAGTTATTATTTAAAAAAATATCTTAATTTCTTTTAATTGTCAGGAACCCTCTCACAGAGTTAAAGAACCCTCTTTTTGTTTTATTTATTGGAATAATTGAATGGTTGCTGTAGAAAGAGGCTGATGTATCATAAATTGATGATGACATTTCCAATGCCTGGAAAAAAAAACATTGCATGAAAACAGCATTAAAACACAAAAAGGAAGTAGTGAGTATCAATACAACTTACGCAAAGAGATGTGCTTATGAAATAGGAATCTAGTGAACTGTTTTGAATTGGCAATTTACGTCGCTTCTCGAAATCCTTTAAATCAGATGATTGAGGTGACCGCATTACTAAACAGGACAACAGCCTCTGAAGGAATGGCTTCTTTATTTTACTATCACCTGAGTATGGAAGTGGTGGCTTAATAGAATAGTTGGAACCATTTCTACTGTTCGAGTTTAATGAAAATACCGATGTTCCAAGATTAGGTGTAGCACATTTCCGTGGTCCTGAAATAATAATTAATTATTTGTTCTTAAATACTGCAGATCATTTTACTTTTACAATATATTATCAACAATGGTTACAAACTAACGTATCACATAGGATGTGATACCAAAGTATATAATCATTGTTATATATAGGTATTCGAAATATACATCCGATTTTATGCAATATAAAAGTATTGTTTTAATTTTAACAGTTTAATATTATAATTCATTATTTTATTCCTATTATGATATAGATACTCTAAACTATTTCTAAAGTATCGCATTACATTTATTTTATTAGGCAGTTGCACATTTTCATTGGTATGTATGCTATACATACTTATAGTGTTTACATACTAAGATATTGTACTCGTATAACCTCATGAGGTTGATAAAAAATATCGTAACGAAATGAATGGCTCTGTGGAAAATGATCAAATAACGAATTCTAGGGAATTAAGGGAAGTGTCGTAATTTATATTTTTAAATTAGCAACACTTACCTTTGATAACATTTACCTTTGAAAATTGTGCGAAGAGATTTATCGTCTCTCTCCATATTGCTCTCGTGAAATGGTTTTACAGTGTCTTTTTCAAATTGCAATGATGAAATCGAGACATGTTTTATGTATCCAACACTCGCGTATCGAACCTCCACAGAGGACATAGCGTGCCGAGGTGTGTGATTATTTTCATTCGTATCTTTTTTCGTCATGTTAAAAATACTATCATTAATTTTTCTATCACTTTCTTTACAGATAATTTGATTTTGATTTTGTGGATCATATTGACTGCCGGTGCATTTAAACATTATCTCTGTCTGGACTTCACAATGACGTTGCAGTGGTCGTTTTGATTTACGTTTAACTTTAATATTTCCAATAGAAACAACATTGCAATGTTTAATGCTATATCGTTTTCTTCTTTCCGAACTCAATTTTTTCGACACAGTACGTTTTATAATTCTTTTTACTTTATCATATTGTTTCTTCGTTAAAATGATTGGTCTATCGTAATCAGTTTGTTCATTAAGTGTAAAATCGTCATGCCGATTCAAAACTTGTTTTTCATTTTCAACGGATGATAAAAAATGTTGTTTTTTGTAAGACACATCATTCACCATTAAATTTTTAAGTTTATTCCATCTTGTTTTAGCTTTTTTGTGTACTGCGTTATGTATATCATCTGTTTTTGTTTGAACATAAAATATATTATCTTTTACTTTTCGAGTGCCAAACTTTGAATCTTTTTGTACCTCTTGGACACCTTTTTTAATTTTTATTGTCAAGACCTGACTTGAAGGAAATTTAGGAGAATTCGATTTTATCGTCAATTCTTTAACACTGTAATGACAAAACGTAAAATGTTATAATGGAATGGGTTCGAACGTGGGTTCAAACCCGGGCGAGCACCACTGATGTTCATGTGCTTAATTTGTGATTATAATTCATCTCGTGCTTGACGGTGAAGGAAAACATCGCGAGGAAACCTGCATGTGTCAAATTGCATTGAAATTCTGTCACATGTCAACCAACCCGCGTTGGAGCAGCTTGGTTGAATAAGCTCCAAAACCTTCTCCTCACAAAGAGGAGAAGAGGTCTTAGCCCAGCAGTGGGACATTAACAGGCTGTTACTTTTTTATGCCAATCAATACTTGGTGAGCCAAAAGTACTATAGTTTTGTGCAAGCCCGTTTGCTTAGATACCACCCACTCACTACATATTTTGCCGCCAAACAGTAATACTTAGTATTATTATGTTCCGATTTGAAGTGAGTGAAGCAGTGTAACTTTACTAGAGGCGATAGGAATTTCATATTCAAGATTGGTATCGCAGTGGCGATGCCAGCGATGTCTAATTTCTTACAGCGACGATGTCTTTGGCGATTTCTACGTACCATCAGGTGTTCCATTTGTTATTCTGCCAAAATATTTTTAGTACAAAAAGATATACCCTATAAACTTAGGGCAAAAACTACTCAAAAAAATTAAAAATTAATAACCGTGGATTATTAATACAGCAATCCCCATTTTCATAATTGGTGCAAATCTAAAAAAAAAAAAATAGTTAAAAAAATTGCAATCTTATTTATTATAACAGGTAATTTTTCTTGGTCATTGATACCTTGCGCTCCTTCCTATCTTGATATCGATTATCCCTTAGTACACCTAGTAGTCTTCTAATTTCTTTGTCTCTCTCATCCGGATCTGTTACGGAGCAGTTGTCACCTCGGAAATGTTTGCTTTGATCTGCGAAAAAAAGCTCCTTGAAATTTAGTGCAAATTAGATTTTTGAGTTTAACTGAAGTTCATTTATTTATTTGCACAATAATACATACAACATACATAAATAAACAATATCTCTGATATGTATATAAATTATAAGTGTACATAACATTCACAGACTAATATTAGACTAGAATTCATAGTGAATTATGGGGAAGTCTATTGGATGGATTGGTAGTGGATCACAATGATAATAAATGTGTTTTGTTAGTTTTTTTTTATTGTATAGGAAGGCGGACGAGCATATGGGCCACCTGATTGTAAGTGGTCACCAACGCCCATAGACAATGGCATTGTAAGAAATGGTAACCATCACTTACATCGCCAATGCGCCACCAACCTTGGGAACTAAGATGTTATGTCCCTTGTGCCTGTAATTACACTGGCTCACTCACCCTTCAAACCGGAAAACAGCAGTACAAAGTACTAAGTACAAAGTACTGCTGTTTAATTGATTTCAAGAAATTCAATTTACCCATTATTTGTAAATTATAATTTTGGCACGTTTAGTAAAAATTAATAATGAAAACGATTTAATCAATTTATTTCCTTGGAGATTTAAAACAGTAATCGTATTTTTTTATTTTCTGCAATTAAAGAAATTTAATTAGTAGTTTTTTGAAAAATTGAAAAAATGTCGGATTTTTTTTATGTAAGAGGGGGCAAACGAGCAGGAGGCTCACCTGATGGAAAGTGACTACCACCGCCAATGGACATCTGCAACATCCGAGGACTTGCAGGTGCGTTGCCGACCTTTGAGGAAAGAGTACGCTCTCTTCTGGAAGGTGTGTAAGTCGTATCGGTTCGGAAAAGTCGCCGGCGAAAGCTGTGAGCTGTCCATATAGTAATTGTGCGAGGCAGGAAATGCCTCAGAAAACGCACTGTTGTGGACTTCCAGACATCGAGGTGGTGAGGATGGAATTTTGAGTTCTGTCGCGATGTCCGGTGGTGAAATTCAGCGGCCGGGACAAACAAATGTAATAACTTGATCGTCGACAATTCGAACTGTTCTACGTTGAATGCGGTCAAAGGGAAGAAGCTGGTTCTGTGGAGCTCCTGCCCAGTGGTGAGAGCAGTACTCCATGTGGGGCCGAATTGGCGCCTGGAAGCCAATTTGGCTTTAACTTCCAGTTGACCGCGGAACTAAACAACGCTCGAAATCTCGACGCCAAGTATCCCGATACTGGCTGTGGCAGCGAGGGCAGTATTGTCAAAATGACACGACAAAAGGGGTCTTTTTAGCGGTTAACGCGCAAACTTGATTTTTATTGGGTTTAAATTGGACAAAGTTTAGTCGGCCCCAGTCCGAGACTTTGGTTAACAAAGTCTCGACTTCAGACACAAGTTTGTTCCGACACTCTTCGACGTGTTCCCGAGAAATATTGCTACGGCCGGTGTAAAGAACGTCCACATTGTTGTTATAGCAGTGAATTTTACTGATTCGTAACATATCATTGACATGCAGAAGAAACAGAGTAGGTGAAAGAACGCAGCCTTGTGGAACACCAGAATTGACGAATTTTAAGTCAGAGCATGCACCGTTGACAACGACCTTGATGCTCCGATCTGCCAAAAAGCTGGTGATCCACCTGCATAATTCCTCGGGAAGCCCGTAGAAAAGAAGCTTCGAGAGCGCTTTATGCCATACCCGATCGAAGGCTTTCGCCATGTCCAGACTGACTGCTACTGCCTCCTCCTTGGACTCAACCCCTGCAACACATCTGTGAGTCAGGTAAACTAGAAGATCACCAGCTGAGCGACCTCGACGGAAGCCGTACTAAGGGACTCCATTATCTTGGAGAACAAGGAGGTGACAGCAATAGGTCTATAGTTCGTTGGATCTGAGTGATTGCCTTTTTTAGGGATCGGGTGCACCAAAGCAGTCTTCCAAGAACTCGGGACTACGCCTAATGTGTAGGAGTGGCAGAAAAGACGCGTTAAGACCGGTGCCAACTCGAGAGCACAAGTACGCAGCACGATCGGAGGAATGTCATCAGGCACACTCGACTTATGAATATCCAAAGAAAGAAGTGCTCTGCGAACCACACTTTGTCGGAATTTAATTTCCGCCATCGTGGTATGACACCGCAAGATTGTCGGTGGTATCTTTCGTTATTTATCCAGAGTCGGGTTGGACGCGAAGAGAGTGCTCAAAAGGTCAGCATTCTCCTTCGCGGTATGAGCCAACGTGTCATCGCTCCTATGCAGATATGGAAGGGAGGGCTGACAAAAATTCCCTAAGACAGCCTTAGCGAGAGACCAAAATGCGCGTGTACCCAAAGGAAGACGCACCAATCTCTCGGCAATCCTGCCTATGTGCTCCGACTTCACCTTGGCAATAACGCTTTTGAAAGACCTGGAGGCAGATTTGTATTCCTTTTTAAATGTGCTGGTGTTTACATCACGCGATGCCGATGCTCCAAGCCCAGGCTTGATTGAGCTACCTACCTACCTTTCGGCGTGACGCCGTTTTGCAGAAGCAACCAAACCAGAGCCGGGATCTGCTGCAGACTGCAGTATTTTTTGCATTTTTTAAAACATAATAACTTTTGTTTTTATTGATTGATTTTTGATTGATTAAAGCAATCAATGAATTTAAAAAAAAAACGTTATTATTTATCGATTACACCAATTGACTTTAATTTAAACGAAAATCTTATATTTTTGAAAAGCAATAAATTAATTATTTTAGTTTTGAAAAATAAAATATATAAATTACAGTTTAAGTAAAATTCTAGTATTTTTTTTGGGCGGATTTTTTTCCGGTGCCCAGGGCGGCATTAAGCTTAAATCCGGCCCTGAGTGGGTGGTACCTACCCAGACGAGCTTGCACAAAGCTCTACCACCAAGTTGTTCCTCAACTTAAACGAAAATTATCGAAGAAAACCTAGGTCATTTCTAATATTACACAGACTTAAGAACCGAGTTGGCGTAGTGGTTAGACCACCACAATATCTTTTTTCAAATTCAAATTCAAATTCAAATATCTTTATTCAATGTAGAAGTGTTACACTTACTTATTGATTGTCATAAGTCTACCACCGGTTCGGAAATAAACACCTCAGACCTGAGAAGAACCGGCGAAAGAAACTCAGCGGGATTTTTTTTTTTCATCTTATTTTTTACAATATTTATATAATATATAATAACAATACAATAATAATATTCTTCTTTAATTGAAACAGCCTGGAGGCGATCGTTTCATTCCCAAGGTGTGCAATCATCTAAAAATTCATTGATTGTATAATATCCTTTAGCACACAAGCGTCCCTTAACAACTCTTTTAAATTTCACAATAGAATATTTTTGAACGCTTTCTGGGATCCTGTTGTAAAAACGTATACATTGTCCCATAAAAGACCTACTAACCCTGTGTAATCTAGTAACAGTGGTTGTAAGTTTATACTTGTTCCTGGTGTTAACAGTATGTACGTCACAATTTCTGGGAAAATCTTTTAAGTTTTTGCGGACATACATAACATTATCAAATATATATTGAGAAGCGACAGTCATTATTTTAATTTCTTTAAATTTACATCTTAATGAATCTTTCGGGCCCAGGTTATAAATTGCACGAATAGCCCTCTTCTGCAGTACAAAAATCGTATTTATGTCGGCTGCATTACCCCAGAGTAGAATGCCATAAGACATTATACTGTGGAAATAGCTGAAATACACTAGGCGAGCCGTTTCAATATCAGTCAACATTCTAATTTTTTTACCGCGAATGCTGCAGAGCTGAGTCTATTTGCCAATTTATTAATATGAGGGCCCCATTGAAGCTTAGAGTCTATGGTGATACCAAGAAATTCTGTGGCTTCTACAGAATCTAACGGTTCCTCATTAAGAAGTACATTCGTTTTTACAAATTTCACGTTGGGAACAGTGAATTTAATACATTTTGTCTTTTTACTGTTTAACAGTAAATTATTAACACTAAACCAATGTACTATTTCAGAGAGAGCATTGTTTACCTCGTCATATATCGATAGGCGTCTTTTAATTTTAAAAATTAAAGAAGTATCATCAGCAAACAATACTATCTCATGTTTATTATTTAAAAGATGGGGCAAGTCATTTATATAGATGAGGAACAGAAATGGACCAAGAATAGATCCTTGAGGGACCCCCACACCAACTGGAGCCCCGGGAGATCTCTTTCCATTAATATCAACCCTCTGAATCCGATCGCTCAAATACGAATTCAGAAGGCTGAGTGCTTTATCTCTAATGCCATAGTGACGTAGTTTCCTGATCAACGTTTCGTGTTGCACACAATCAAAAGCCTTAGATAAGTCACAAAATATTCCTAAGGCATCCTGTGACTCTTCCCAGGCTCTATAAATATTTTTAACGAGCTCGACACCAGCATCGGTTGTCGAGCGACCCCTTGTGAAGCCAAATTGTTTACTGTGTAGCAACTTGTATGTATCAAAATGTTTTAGCATCTGATTAAGCATTAATTTTTCAAAGATTTTACTAAGCGTTGGAAGTACAGAAATGGGTCTATAATTATTGGGGTCTGAAGTACTACCAGATTTAAAAATAGGAATTACCTTACTATGTTTCATAAGGTCAGGAAACACGCCACTAAGGATACAATTATTAAATATAAAAACTAAATAAGGTGCAATCACATCAATAACTGATTTGACTACCTTAACAGAAATCCCCCACAGATCGGCCGTTTTCTTAACATCCAATGAGTTGAAAGTTCTGATTATATCTTTAACATTTACAGTTTCAAAATTAAAGCTAATGTTGCACCTACTTACATTATTTTTTAGTAACGATTCAGCGACGGTAGGAGAGGTATTTAGTGCTTTGGTTGTTGAGATCGGAATATCAACAAAAAATTTTTCAAAAACAGTAGCAACATTCTTGTCAGAAGTAACTGGCATATTGTCTATAGACAGAGGGAAGTCAGTAGTGTTATTTTTTACTTTTCCAGTTTCACTATTAATAATTTTCCAAGTAATATTTATTTTATTTGGTGCGTCTACAATTTTTTTTTTAATATGCAAAGACTTGGCTAGGGAACACACTCGTTTGAATAGTTTAGAGTAGGCACTAACATAATTAATGAAAGAAAGAGACCGGTTGTAAGTTCTTTCATTATAAAGTTCATATAACCTTTGCCTACTCTTATGAATTCCTACAGTCGCCCAATCATTAAATGTGAGAAAACTCTTTGAATTGACTGTCTTAGAAGTAAATATGGCATTGAATTCATTTTTAATTAATTTAAAAAAGTTGTTATAAAACACATTGGAGTTTTCGTGAAATGGTAGATATGAGAGCTTTGCCATAATATTACCTCTGAACTTCTCCATTCGATTCTTATTAATTGGGACAAATGTTTGTTTTAATTGTTTATTATATTTTTTGATTTGTGAATTAAATGAGGCCAACTGTCCACAATGATCAGAACTTAACATATTTATAATAGATTTATGATGTGGTACACAATTTGTAAATATGTTATCAATACATGTTGCAGTGGTTTCTGTAATTCTAGTTGGCTCCAGGAACAAGTTAACAAGGTTATATGAATTTAAGAGAGATCTAAATCTTATACTTGTACCACAGTTTTCTAATAAATTTATGTTGAAATCACCACAAACAAAGATATGTTTATTAGAACTTGATAATTTCAACAATACATTTTCCAATATCTTCTCAAATAATTCATACAACCCACTGGGAGGTCTGTATACGCATACAACAATGACACGCTCAAGCTCTGCACAGGCTATTTCAATAGTCTGTTCAATAGAAAGGCTCACAATGTCCTTGCGTTCTTTAAACTTAAAATTTTTACTAATGAGAATTAATGAGCCACCGCGTTTTGCTTTTTTTCTACTAAACAGACTAGCTAACTGGTGACCATCAAAGTTAAACATAAATTGGTAATTTAAGAGCCAATGTTCTGTAATACATAAAATATCAATGTCATTACTGTTAATGAATAGCTCAATTTCTAAATCTTTTCCTAACATTCCTTGAATGTTTTGGTGCACCAGGTTAACAGATTTATTATTTGTATTCCTATTTGTTGAATTAACTGCTACTGATTTAGCAGGTAATAAATTACTATTGACACATTTAAAACTACAATATGTCAAACTATTACAAGATTCTAAATCCTTGCCACCTAAGCCCTGTACATTTTTATGTACAATATTTAAGTCATTAAACTTAGGCTTTGTCTTCTTAACTAGTTTAAACCTACCGTAGGTATTGGCGTGTCAATACAGTTTATATTATCTAGTCGCTGGTATATGTTTATAATACGTGAGGTACGTATCCATCCCGCGTTGGAGTCGCTTGTCCTCTAAACCACACCTATTCATCAAAAAAAAGTTGCGGCCAGCACAGTAAATATATTTATATTTTAATTTTACACGGTAGTATTTTTTTAGTTGTTGTCAGATTTGTAAAATTGGACTTAGAATTATGAATTTACAAATATTAAACTTATACTTACTAGTGATCGAATTCGTTTGTCTTGGACTGTGCTCTAAAAGTGAGCTATTTCGATCTTCTCGCCTAGAATGAAATGTTTTATTGTGATTTCAATTTGAATATATGGATAGATACATTTATGGATTTGTACATAATACACAACATGCTGTGTGATATTGTCGCTATATTGTGTGTCTTGTTTATTTAACTATCTATTATTTACGTGTTAATTGTGACAGAGTTATCCGGCATAGACACCCTACCTGCACGTAGCCTGTCAACATACTAATATAATCCAACATATTGAAAATATATTTGAAACCATGCACAATTTAGTATTTTTAAATAATTTCACATACACCTAATATCATGTACATTTATCTCGTTTATCTTACTAAAATCAAAAACTTATGCAAAGTTTCTAAAATATAATATCTCGGTCCCTTAAATTCTGGCACATATATACCTAGTACCCGAATATTATTTTAATTATTAAAAAATAAAAAATAAAACTACTACTACCTGTGAAAAATTTCAAGACTATCTTTTACTTTCAATCTTGATTCAGACGCCAACAGCGTAGGATTGATGCGACATTGCTGAAAAAAAAAAACGAAAAAAATTCATCTCGCAAAAATACTAACTATATTACGCGTTAAAAATCTTACCGGACTATAAAGCCTGCCTTTGCAAGACTCCTTATCTTCATTATCTGATAATAATAACAACTTTTTCATCAATTTTCCATCATCTCTTTGATTGTCTTTTTTATGAGACTGTGCTTTCACCGTTTTTCGTACTGTTAATCCAGTATCAAAATTACGCTTCTCGAATAAAACATTATATTGTTCTTTATCACCATTGATATCTATGGTTATTTTTGAATTGTCTTCTTTAGGATCTAAGAGTTTATTTTTTTTAAGAAAAGTGTTAACCAAAGCCTTTTTAACTTGTTCTTTATTTGAATTTCTAACGTCGCGTTGTTCTTTTTGAAAATCCGATTCTTTTATAGATTTAGAAGTATAACAAATGTTCTGTTTGATATCATTAGATTTATTTACTGATTTATTAGGACTCGTTTGACGAAGAGGTTTCGGTCTGTTATTCATTCTTGTTTTTGAATCTGTATTTCTATTTTTAGCCTTGGTAACTGTTTGACAAGCAGGCGAAGGCGACCTGCTTTTGATAAATTTATGTTCTACAAGACCATTGCTTGTAGTTTCTGTTTTCGGCTTTCTTTCTCTCTTAACTTGGACATTGTTGATTTGATGTGTTCTACTAAACATTTTATTATAGGGTGGAGGTTGGTGATGAATAATTTTGACGGGTTTATTTTTAATATTTTCCTCTGAATCCTGCCTCGGATAGACTGATATCACGACTAATGGACTTTTGCACTTTTTTAGCTCAATGTCTTCAGATTCGGTATCAGAAATAATGCTTTCGCAATTTTTACTATTACAACAACATTGCACTGTTTTATTTTTGTATCCTTTTATCGGTTTCTGCTTTGAAAAGTTAAAATTGACTTGTGTTGCCTGCGTTGCCTTTCTGAAAACAACATGCTTAGTCCAACACATCTAACCTTGCTAATTGCTACTACCATGAAATATTAGAATAACATAAAATATAAAGATCGTATACCAAATTAAAAATCATTTTCGTAAATAATATAAATTATTGATGTGTGAAAAAAAATTATGTTCAACCATAATTCTTTGTACGCAATAAACGGTAATTTATAAAGTTAATTATAATTCTATTACATGATATAGTTATAGTCAATGATATTATAAGTAAAAAGGTGCAGATAGGTTACAAGCACTCCGTGAGCAGTAGTTCGAAATCAAGATTACTATCAATATCAACACTTCACCTCAGTATTATGTCACCATTGTCAAAGGATAGACGTCACGTAGCGAGTACAATTATAATTAAAAGTGACCCAAAATAACCAGAAATCCCGTCGTGTGTTATGAGATATTGCACAAATTATACTATCAAAACTTCTTAAACTTAAGGATTCACTTCTCATTAGTAATTTTACTATTTATCTTAATATTTTCACAAATCAAATAATATATTCGTAAAATATGACGTTAGAAATGAATGAATGCAACAAAAGTATATTAATGAACGAGTGCAATAGAGATAGACGACGTTACTGATCATAGAGTAAAACACAAACAGTGGTGGCAGTTGGCTCACCTATAATAATTTTATATGTTTGTATAATTAATACAAATGAAAAAGGATATTAAATTATTAATTATATTACTAAATTGAAATCAAAATATTTATAATCATTTTTTTCAGTATGTCGTAAAGAAGATGTTTATTTAGAAGTATAATTGTTTCTAGATTTCCATCGAAAGGTGCATCCAGTGGGTTGATATTGTTTATTTGATATTATTTTTTTATATTTTTGATAGTTTGCCTATTTTAAATTAATTTTTAGTACTTTTACAAAATGAATTTATGAGTAATCGCATTCATAGGCATAAATCCGGGTAAGAAAAACGTAGTGTCTGATAATTTATTCTATGTCGTTTCTTTGACACGAGACGATGCACTCTCGCAAATATATTCGTCTTTTTTTCACTCGTGATACTTAAATCATGCCACCCTACTTTAGCGACGAATCGTAATATAGTGTGTATATCGCAATATAATGTTATTTATGTTTGCGTAACAGTGTCATTTTCGTAGATTGAATGCTATGTATGTAACCTATCTACACCTTTTTACTTATAATATCATTGGTTATAGTGATTTAATATATCTTAATTACTAACGTGTCCTCGTCGTTATTAGTTTCTCGCTGATAAAAACTTTTATTTTGATCCATATAATTCGTCTGTACTGAAATAATATTAATTTTAAATAATTATTTTCATTTAGTTACAGTTAAAGATGTATAGTTACTTAATATTAATACTATATATCTTTGCAAATCTTACTAGGTTTGTCGTTCAACGTTGCAGCACAGTTTAAGACATATCGGTCATCTTGCGTTAATCCGAGTTGACCAAAAATCGTAACTCGACTTTTTTTACCATTGACATCATTTAATTGATGCTCCCTTTTACAATTTGAACATTCACAGCCCAAGCATTCATTACTATCGCCACCTTTTAAGCGACTAATTTTCATTTTATTTCCTTTACGTGGATTTTTGTCCATATTTAATGAACCAGTTATCTGTTTTGTTTCAGTGAAGATATTTTCATATTTTTTCTTATAATTGTTATTGCAAGAATTATTACTTTCTGTCTTTTTTATATAATGATACACTCTTTGTTTTCGTTTTGAAAAACGACCTTCGTTCTGTCGTTTAATAGAGTTTTCCTTAATTGAGCTTTGAATTGTTGTATAGATATTTTGGTACGGTTTATTAACTGTTAAATTTGTAGAATTTAAAAATTCTAAATTAGATAGATTAAATAGCTCGTATGGAATTTCAGCTTGTCTCGATATTTTTTTTTGACAATTTCTTACAATATTAATTCCACTTAGATTTTGATGTTTTTCAGTGTATTTAAAATTTCTATATATATTTTTTGCCCTTTTAACAGGAAAAAGAAGAAAGTCCAGTGAATCTAAACAAATAAAATATATGCATTGTAATTAGACGAAAAAAAAAACAAATAAATCAGAACTGTTTAAATTTTTTCGAATAATCACTGTTTTCGTCCATATTGCAAATTTTAATCCGTTTTATATTTATAGGTATATCCGTTTAAATATATTCCACCAAGTTTTAGATAAACATATTAAAAAATCGACTTTGATCCTTCATATTTCACGACATTTACAAATAAATATTAATGTCAGACAAATATCATAAACTTAATTTTATGGTTTTGTAGAATCAACCTCCTTCGTGCCTTATCAGTATTGTATTGCGTCTATCATATAGATTTGGACTTTTTGATATGAATTTATAACTATTTTTTTTCCTTCTGTATAGAGTTTTGTGCAAGCTCATCTGGGTAGGTACCAACCAATCATCAAATATTCTATCGCAAAATGGCAGTACTTGCTATTGTTGCGTTCCGGTTTGAAGGGTGAGTGAGCCACTGTAATTCCAGGCACAAGGGACATAACATCTTAGTTCCCAAGGTTGGCGGCGCATTGGTGATGTAAGTGACGGTTAACAGCTCTTACAATGCCAATGTCTATGGGCGTTGGTGACCACTTACCATCAGGTGGCCTATACGCACGTCCGCCTTTCTATGCAATAAAAAAAAATCATGTTCGAATTCATTAACACTGCATGTAGCTTCACACCTAATGGTACGGCTTTTTACAAGAACTTAAATAAAACGAAAAAAATAAAGGCACCCTCATCACTCATTACATACCTAGGTCTACCGATAAAAGGCAATAGTGTGTATGCTCTATCTCTGTGTATCTCTACTAACTACTATTTTTCTATTTTTTTAATAATTTATAACGATTACGCTACGTTCTAAATTCAATTACGATCCCACTTCGATCGAACCGCAACTGTATAGTTTTGTTTTAGAATAGTAAAATAGGGGGTAGGTATAGCACGATTCAAACTATGGCGGCTCGGATATTGGCGGCAAGTGCGGGCACGCGCATGCCATGTACAGTATAGTCGCATGTACCGCGAATACCGAATTTTGTATATTGCGCATTGTTTCGCGCGAAGTTCAGAGCGATCATATAGTTTGAACTTAAAATAATAGTAATGGTAATATAGTTATACTAGCTGATACCCGCGACTTCGTCCGCGTTACTTGATATGTTAACAAAGTTTCCTTATGTACGAAGGAAAAAACATCAAAAAGATCGCAAGAAAAAATATACGCAGTGCATATACAAATCGTTGTTTCTTGAAACCTTTTGAAAATAACTTTTTATTAAATAAAGATATCGCAACAATTATTTTTTTTGATAAGGGCCAAGTGTCTAACGGCCGAATACTGAAACGTCATTCAAAATGAAGTGGGAATTAATTATTTGGAACGTCATTAATTTCAAAATTTAGTATGCGAAATATGAAATTAATGGCGTTCCAAATAATTAAGTCCCACTTCATATATGAAAGACGTTTCAGTATTCGGCCATAAGAAATAAAATTTAGAAAATTTCATTGAAAACTATCCAGCAGTTTTTCCGTGATGCGCGCACAACTGCAGATCGCTATCATTTTATTTACACAGATTATGGAAGTAAAAAAACATAAAAAAATATTCAATTAGGTTATCTACTTAGTAAGTAAATAAGCAAGATTTCATATAACATGCTGACGATGATTACTTTTTAATTGTTTAAACAATTAGTGCTAGAATCCACGACCACAATTTTAACTAATAGCATTACTGCCAAAACTAGTATACCTATCCATTTATCCTATTATTTGATTTGTCAAAGATTATTGAAATTTGATTTTAATGTCAACTAACACAATGTCAAATTATTTCCGAAAAATAAATGGGCACAATCTAAAGATTTAACATCAAAATTTCGTTCTTACCTAATTTAACAAAATTATAAGTATTTTCACCATGTTACCAGATCGTCTTGGAACACAAATGGTTATACCAGTTTCTAAAGAGACATATTTTAATACAAAATGGAAAAGTAATAGGGAACAACTTTGTGCCTATGACATGCTTTATCATCCACCCGATTATAATCCCAAGTCTGCGAGATCTGATCGACAAGAGCCAAAAATTATACGACGTAATATGTGGGATCAAGTAAGTTAATACTTATTACTACTTTATAGGAATTGATATAAAGCAGTTGGAATGACCTCAAGGCAGTAGTAACAGAAGTAGTAATAGAATATCTGAATTACTTGGTGGCTGAGATTTGTGCAAGTCCATCTGGATAGTTACCCCCATCCTTCACATATTCAATCGCCAAACAGCGATACTTAGTATCCATGTTCAACTTGGAAGAGTGACTGAGCCAGTGTAATAGACACATGGGATATAATATCTTAGTTCGCATTGTTGTTGGCGTATTGTCTACGCATGGGGTGATTAATATTTTTATAATGCAAAAGACATTGGCCTTGGGTGATGGGGACCACTTACCATTAGATGGCAGTCCACCGACATATTATTATGAATATGACTACCTCGTTGGTCTAGTGGTTAGGTATAAGGCCGCAGACCGGTGGTCCCGGGTTCAATTCCCAGGTCGGGCTAATAAATTGTTATTGGGTTTTTCTGTCAGAAAATTCTCAGTAGCAGCCCGGAGTCTGGAAGTTGGAAGTGTGTACACTCCCGTGCCTCGGAAAGCACGTTAACCCGTTGGTCCTGCGCCTGAACTCTTTCCGGTCGTGTCGGATTGCCGTCCCGTTGGATTATGAGAGCTAAGGAAAAGAGAGTGCACTTGTGTTTGCGCACACGCTTGTGCACTATAATATCTCCTGCGCAGTTGGCTAATCTTTCTTGAGATTGGCCGCCGTGGCCGAAATCGGCCTGGAGGACCTTATTATACATATGCAATGTAAAATTTAATAACTAAAATTGATTTAAAACAAAACGTTTTATAAGGAACAGCACAAAGGCATTGCTTCAACGACTCATTTTCAACTCAGTAGACCAAAGTGGAAGCCATATGACTTGCCTACAAAAGAATTTGTTAGAGTACAAGGTAAGATATGGTTAAATAGTTTGTTTACTTATAAACTTATATATAATCGATTATGTAACATAAAATTGTCGACGTCATTACAGTCAAGAACGAGAATGCTCATATGCGAATAGGCGGTGTGTTGGAATGGACAGTTCTTCTCAGTGAAGGCAAACCAAGTTTATGTAACCAGTAACTTGAAATTTTCCAGTAAATACTTTCAACTATTATGGCGTGGTTTCTTTACTTAAATAATTATGTCCGATATCGGCAATGACGCCCATGCAGAAGGGAGACTAATCAACTGCCCAAGTCATGTTTAAGTGGTCAATTTTGTGCACAAACTCACTCTCTATCTACCTAAGGGAGGTACCTAGTCTTATAATCTGACTAGCTGTGCCCCACGGTTGCACCCGCGTATAATTAATAAAAATATAATTAATAAAAATAAGACTAGAGCCTTCCTCGATAAAAGGATTATACAACATATAAATATTTTTTAAATTCGAACCAGTAGTTCCTGAGATTACCGTACACAACTTTGCCCATATTCAATAAACGCTTTTTTTTTTACAAATCCATAATGAATAGCATAGATTATTCGAGACCCATTACCAATATAATTTAAAATCAAAATTGTTTGTTTTTTGGTTTAAAACCCTTTAGTTGGCTATAGCTTACATATGTGACCAAATAAAAAAATTTACAGTTTTATATTTAGGTAAAGTGAAGTACCAGCTTGTGAATGTCCCACTGCTGAGCTAAGGCCTCTTCTCCTTTTTTGTGGAGAAGGCTTGGAGCTTATTCCACCACGCTCCAAAGCGAGTTGGTGGAATATACATGTGGCAGAATTTGAGTAAAATTTGGCACATGCAGGTTCCTCACGATGTTTGCCTTCACCGTCAAGCACGAGATGAATTATAGACACAAATTAAGCACTTGAAAATTCAGTGGTGCCTGCCCGGGTTTGAACTCACGATTATCGATAACGCTTGAATCTTATTCAAGCGTTATCGATAATCATAATAATAAATTATAGCCACTGGGCCATCTCGGTTTATATTTAGGTATTAAGTACAATTTTTATAATAAGTACATTTAAAATCACCGGAAAGCTCTTTCATTGGAAAATCAATTAATGAAATATTGTAACTTAATTTTTACTTCAATTAGTGAAACCACGTATACTGTGTCATTATCGAAACGTGCTATTACGATAGTAAAACTACATGATTAAGCAACGGGTCTTTAATGTAAATATAAGTGATAATAATTAGTGGCTATGAATATCTTAAATATTTTTCTTGGTCAGTACTTATTAAAATACACAAAAATTAGTTTTTTTTTATTGTATAGGTAGGCGGACGAGCATATGGGCCACCTGATGGTAAGAGGTCACCAACGCCCATATAAATTGGCTTTATAAGAGATGTTACCATCGCTTTCATCGCCAATGCGCCACCAACCTTGGGAACTAAGATCTTATGTCCCATATGCCTGTAATTACACTGGCTCACTCACCCTTCATACCGGACCACAACAATAGCAAGTACTGCTGTTTTGCGGTAGAATATCTGATGTTACCTGGTGGTCTGGTGGTACCTACCCCAGTCGAGCTCGCACAAAGCCCTACCACCAAGTAAGTATTAGATTCGTTATACGTTTATCTTATAAAAAGATTTAAAACTGCTTGTAAGAACCGACTCAAATAAAACCATTTTCAACTCGGTAGATTACACGGACCGTTTATTTCCTCATGGTTTTATTTGAATTCAATTTATTCATAACCCAAAACCCAGACAATGTCTTGCCTGTGTATAATTTACCTCATTAGGTATTATAGGTACCGGTTGAAGTGTGTAGAAGTTTTTGTGCAGCGCTATCTAGCGGTGGCATTGGTCAAATGGTATCAAATATTCATTTTAACAATGTATATAATATGATCTGTATTATAAAGAACATAAGGTTGATAATCAAAGCAGTACTATTTCGGAATATTTATAACTGACTGGGTACACGTTCCATAAATTGACGCTAAGCGCTATTTTTGGTATTTCAAAAATAGTCGAGTTTCAAGACGCGCTTGTTTAACGACACATCATTCAACACAGTTAATTAATTAAAAAAGGGTATTCTATAAATTAAAAAAAAAAAACGTATAATATTTAAAAGAATTTATAAGAAAACTCAAAATAAATACATAATCGTTGAATATATAATATGTTACTTCCTACACATGATTGGTTAGGTTAGTAGTAAGATATTTATTGTTAGTTTATATAACTATACTACTAGTACTTCTTAATTAAGTCGGATTTGATAATTCAAAAACATAATTTCATATACAAATTAAAAAGTTAGCTCAATCTGGTTACAAAACGGAATGACTTAATACTTTTCGAATCACATACAATTCACATTTTCATATAATTTTGTTCCGGATTGTTATAAGTTCATAAATAAACTTTAGACATTCATGAACATTTTTTTCATTTATTTTTTTTAAATATAAAATTAACGGAACAATTAAGTACAAACAAATGTTAATAAATAAAATCATATCAATCAAAAAAAAAAACCAGATGATTTACACTCAACCTAATTATACTGGAAATGTTTATAACAAATGCATGATTAAAATCAATCGAAATTGCAACAAATCTAATACATATCTCTATTCTTAGCACCGCGGTGTCTTTTGAGATTGACGAAATCCATACAAGAAAACCTATACCTAATAAGATTTAATCGATCTTATATAAAATGAATTAGTTTGGCATATAATGTATATGGTTACATAATTAAAAAAAATGAATAAAAATTATTATGGCAGATTGAAACATTTTTAAAAACTGAAAAGTTAAAACATAGGCAGTCGATTTCTCTTTTGTAGACTTTAGTTAAATATATGAATTTATTTATAATCAGTCATGAGTATGTAAGAGAAAAATACTCTCAAGTAAAACGTTTCAACCTGCCCATTGTTATTTCTTTATTGTTCGTCCTTGTCTTTTGCGCCATGCTTCAATATGCGCGTGAACTCAACGTAGTCGAAGATTCCATCTCGGATTGGAGCTTCGCGGAGCATTTCGTCGACATCGTCGTCCGTGAAACGATCGCCCATCGTCGTCAGCAACTCGCGGAGACGTTCCTCTCCTATTACACCCGTATTCTCTTCATCGAAGCATCTGTAATAATTGCACATGTTATATATTCGAGAAGATTTTAAAAAGTAATATGCCAATGCTAGACTAACGGCCGAACACTGAGATGTCTCTCATAGTAAATGCTATTTAACATTGAGCTCCTATTATTAGTATGCGAAATTTTAAATTAACGGCGTCTCAAATAATTAAGTTACATTTAATATTTAAGTGACGTTTCAGTATTCACCCGTAAGGCATTTTACATAAGACGAAATTATATAAGTTTTCCAACACCTTTTTGTTGTTGTTAGTTGTTGATGTACACATGAGACAGAATTCCATGTGAGCAACTAGAAGATTTTTTTACTCAGAAAATATGAAATTACATAAAATGAACGTTTCCATAAAATATAATTAAAAAGCAACTAATTATTTATATAAGAACCTTGACACTATTGGCAGTAATACCATGATTACGAGTGTACTAGTTTGGCATTAATTAACAAACTAATATTAGAAAATTTCCACTGTAATCGTTATGAGAAGTTGATCCATTAGCAAAATGTAATATGGATTATGGATGGGTAGTTTCTAGTTTGACATTCAATAAGAAAGTGTAATACTTCAATAGTGAAGTGTTTTTGAATTTGAATCTTGGATAGCATACTTCCATTAATTTCTTATTTATAGCATATTAGCATAATAAAGTTTTAAAATAGTATTACCATTTACTTTTTAAAATTAACAGATGTACTTAGAATATTAAAAGTCATACTTACCCAAAGGCATTCTTGATAACATCCTCTGGATCGGTTCCTTGTAAACGCTCACCAAACAGTGTAAGGAACATGGTGAAGTTAATGGGACCAGGGGCTTCATTCATCATACCTTCCAAATAATCTTCAGTTGGATTTTTGCCTGAACAAAATTATCAGTAGTTTAATTACATTTTTAGTAAACACTTTATCAAAATTAATTTATGAAAACAATTTAAAAGGTTACATAACATTAATAAAGGTTAAGGCAAAACTTGACCATTAAAGTAGATATTGAATTCTCTGAAATATTGTTGTTTGCTGGGAATTTGCTGCCTCTGATGTTTGAACAAAAATGATGAAATTTAGTTATGATCGAAAATTATATATTTTTTTAATAATAATATCCTGGGACATACATCCTTTTAATAGAGATAAATTCACCCAGACTCAGGACAAACAGACATGTTCATGCAAACAATGTCTGTCCTGGGTGGGATTCAAACCTAACACTAACTGGGACACGAAAGGTAAGTACCCCAAACACCCATCAATATAAACTACAGGGTGCTCTGCATGTTCTTAAATTTGCATGAAACATCACTATTCCATTCACATGGGTCACAGAATAATACCATATAGTTTATAACCTTTAATAAATTTGGCTTTCTACTGCAAAAGACTTATCAAATTGGATTCATAGATCCTGAGGTTAATGTTCAAACTTTTCCGCTTTATATAGTAATACAGATACCATAAACGATATAAGCGGTTGAATTATCATTATACATTTTTATACATAATTATTTATTTATTTATTATTTATTTATTTATATACATAAATATCTGTAAATGTCAGTAAGTAAATAATTGATTGGGCAACAAGTTAGCACCTACTTCACTAAAACCTCTTTATTTAGAAATTATATGAAATCTTTAATTCTTACCTAGTGATGCAAGCATGTCATGTAAATCATCTTTATCAACAAATCCATCCCTGTTCTGGTCAATCATGTTAAATGCTTCTTTAAATTCTGCAATCTGTGCTTGATCAAACATAGCAAATACATTGGATGTGGCACGCTGGGCCCGTTTCTTGTTGGTGCCACGACGACCAGCAGTCTTGCGAGAGGACATCTTTGTTATTATCTAATAAAAAGAAAATAATATGGGCATTTAGACAGGCGATATAGTTGAATATAGAATATTTATAAAATAATTTAAAACCTTAAGACTTCAAACAAAGGAAGAACAATCACGACAATCACCTAATTAATGAAGTTGACCAAAATCACCAAATACCAATTTTCACTAATGTACGTATTACTAAGAAGGTGAGTCACACCGACGAATATAAAAGATATTTGTTAAAAATTTTCAAGGAAAACAGCTGCCATGTATGTAGGGCACACGATGTCACAATTTGATCTCAACTAGAATACCATAAAAGGATCTGAATTTATATTTGTCGGCTGCAGAGGTATGAATGTTATCGTAACAAATGAAATACTTTACACAAGTTTTTGCTTCATTTTATAGTAATACTTACTTATTAATTTGTTGAAATACAAATATGTCTTTGCAAAATATGTTTTAACACTTAAATAGAATCTGAAGTTTTAAGTCAAAAGTTGATTTAATAATAAAACAATCAACGAATAGTTCTGCTTAACGTTCGTTCCGATGACTAATACTAAAAAATATTAAATACCTAACAAGCAAAGATAACGATTTTTTTATAGACGTTATTGCTCTAGAAAATCGTAACTTGTTGACCACAGACTATATTTCTTAGTTTATATATATTGCACTTACTTTGTAGTCACCTAATTTGGTTATATTTATCCACGTCTATTTAAAAATAAATATACGTAATATCATATTTTGGCAAGAAATGTTATTATTAACTTTTTGAAATTGCATTAATATGAAGAGTATTAACCACGTCTCTTACCAATGTCAAAAGTAGGATTTAAAATATAAAAATTAGTTCCAGCGCAGATTGAAATAATTAGCAACATAAATTAGTTTTAAATAATAGTGTACGTGTATCTACCATCTTAATTTTTATTTGTGTATAAGGCTGTTGCATGTTGACATTTGACAATGACATTGTCGATTATTGTATAATCACAACACGAGACGGCAATCATTATGATCACAAGCAGTTTAGACTAAAGTATCTAATTTGTAATGCTGGTGTATAGTAATTGTACGTATTAAAACTAAGTAATATTAATCTAACGAATGAGAAGAAGTATTAGCAATATAATGTAGAAATATTTTTTTTTTTTACTTATCATAATGTCATTTCATCTTTCCAGGTTTCGATAATGTTAGCCCAAAATAAGGCAAGGTTTATTTCCGGTGTTCTACGTTCAATTAGCACGACGCCTAGTTTAGCAGCCAGTCATTATGATGTATTGGGAGTTACACCGAGATCTACTCAAAGCGATATAAAGTCTGCATATTATGAATTATCGAAGCTTTACCATCCAGATACGTCCAAGGTCAAATATCTAATATTATTAAATTTTTAGATCTAGGAGCATGATTCTATAGTAACACAATTAATTTAAAATAACATATTTTATGTAAATTGTCTTGGATTATATAAAGCACCATAATATATCTAAAAAATATCCAAACTATTGTTATCTATTTTTTATTTACTGTTGAAGGTTTTTTGTAATTACTGTAAAGTAAACTTTCATAATTTCTGATTTCAATTAGTTGAAAAATAAACATGACCACATAAAAATATCTCTTTTTATCACTTTTAAATAAACAGAAACAAAAATATTTTTAGAAAAATTTATATTTTGTATTTTATTTTTTTTAACAATTGATTCCAATGTTAATTATAATATCTGTGTTCTAGGATGAAGAATCGGCTAAAAAATTTAGAGCAATCACGGAAGCATATAAAGTATTAGGAAATATAAAACTTAAAAAAATGTATGACAAAGGTAACAAAAGAAAATTTACAATATTATACTTACTTATTACTATAACAATTTAAAAATTTTGGGTTAATTTTCTTTTCAGGTCTTCTTGTTGGCACAGAGAATACTTCTCGAATGGACTTCAAACCAGAACCTGAACCTGAAGATCCAACACTAAGGTTCTATAAGTCTCGTCAAGTACGTAACGTTGTACCGAATACAGATGGAAGAACACCAATTTATGACTTTGATACTTGGTATGCAAATTTCTTTTAAATAATTCATAGTTATAACAACAACACACTGAAAATATTAAAAACATACATTTTATATAAAAAGAATTCAAATAATATCAAGACTCCTTTCATTCCTATTTATTATTATTATATTTCTATTTTTTCTTCCACTTTAAAGTTAATTTTATGCTAGTAGTAGCAATAGCGAAATTAACCGAATCAAATCTACAATTTCCCATGTACATATAAAAAGATTGTGTACCATGCAATGTTAAGTACAATATAATTGTACCAATTTCATTTATAATATGTAACTGTTCCACAATTCACAAACTAAAATGTTTTATTTTAAGGATGGAAATATTAATATGTAATATTCTAATTGCAGGTCTAGAAATCACTATGGAGATTTATTAAAAAAAAAACAGTATGAACAAAATTTCATTAAAAATCAACAACAAAAACAAATACATATTGATAATGATATGAGTCAGGAAAAGATAATGTATGTGATAGTTTCAATTCTAATACTTTTTATTGGTTTAATAACTTACGGTCAAAGTGATTATGACACGGATAATACTGAAAAACAAAAGAAAGCAGGACAAGAATCAACAAGCAATGGATAAAGCTCCTAATATGTAGTAAATTACGATAGAAATATATTTTATTGTTACACATAGTGCTTTGTTAATTATTAGTATATAAATATATGAAACATATATTGAAATGTATATATTGTACATACCTCATTACTGAATAATTGTAGATAACTTAGTTTTTGTTTTAATAAATTATTAGAATATAATATATATTTTTCATTTTCTATTATTATAAAACTATTTACAGACTGAAAAACAAATGATGATAGTATAACAATGAAACACCAGTTTTCTTGATAAATTTATATGTACTTATATATTTAGATCAGAAAATAAAATATTAATATACATTCATAGTATATACATCATATATATTTCAAACACATATTGTATGCATTAAAATGACATTATCTTTGAACTTACTTGTCTAAATATTTCTTTTTTCAATAATCAAACTACAACATTATATTCTACAATAAATCATGATCACATTTTATCTACAAGCACCAACATCAAGCGGATAGTTCAAAATGTATTTATTAAAAACAATTGACAAATTATTTTTTTCTAATTAGTATTAATCCTATTATAATTTTTATTCCACCAAACCGCTTTGGTGCAGCATAGTGGAATACACTCCAAATTTTTTACAAAAGAAAAGGTCTTAGCCAAGTAGAGGGAAATTTGTAAATAAGTCTGTAGACTTATTAATATAAAAAGCAATATGTATTCAAATTTAATTTAATACAAGAAATTCTAATAAAAATTATCTAATTGAATAATATCATAAAGTTATTTTAATTAAACTATAATTTAAAATGGCTTGAAGGTAATCGTTGTATTATACTAGGTAAGCCTGTGGTTTTAACCACATTTAATTTGAATGATATATGGTTGTTATCACACAGTACTTGTTTACAATTTCAAAGTTACTGTTCCGGTGCTTGGTAATGTTAAATTACATAATTAATTGGATAACTTGTGCCATGTAATTATTCAAATTGGGCTGGAAGTTTTTGACCATAATATAATCTACGATATAAATTATCCATATTTGTAATATATTATATGAATATAATTATTTAGATGTGCTTTTTTAATTTAAAATGATAATCTATGTAATTGTAATGGAATTTTTAAGAATAGAAGTGCAGATCAAAATTTCTTTTTACATCACAATTATAATTATAATATAATATTATATTTATTAAAATTATGTACCTCTTATGTTATTTATTAATATAGAAAGCAGTGGTTTTTACTTTTAATAAACTAAAAGAAAATAATAGCATGATCTTCTTTTGTTAAAATGAGATTAAAATATTTAGAGTTAGAACTTTCTAGTAATTTGTTTTAAAATCTAGTTTCTACACTGGCGGCTTCATCTTTCTATATTCCACTTTTATTATATTCATTGATAAAAACTACATATATCAATTTGAAATATTTTTATGCATTATAATATAGGTTTTACTACACTAAGACAAAATCAAATAACACAATCGGTAATCGTCCCTGTTATTCAGTTGTAAGGTGTAACATTCATTATTGAACATCTGGTTCCTTTCACTCAGCTTATGATGCTTAAACTTGACTATTTCTTTTATTTTATAACACTAGAATGTATTCATAGACTAATAATTTCAAAAGTGGTTGCCATACATACCTGGCATTGGCATATTTAACGGGCCTACAGGATATGGAACGTTTGGCATTTGCTGTGGGTTACCATAACTTGGATATGGTAAAAATGGCTTAGATATTCCATTTCCATAGGAACTTTGGCTACCAATCCTCAACAGTTCACTCATTTTTTCTGATTTAAATTTCCTTAGGTGCATAATTTTTCGATTTAGTTCAAAGTCTTCAAGGAACTTATCAACATCTATCTTTCCTGCAAGGAAATCTTGTGCTATGTTTTCTGATTGTTCTTCAGCTTCCGCTGAAGCTGTTTGCAGTAGTGCTAATGTGGTGTCAGGGGATATTCCTGCTGACTTTGATTCTGAAAATTGTATAATCACTAATAATACTTATAAGAAAATATAACTATGTATATCTATCAACTGGTATTAGAGTAGTGTTGTGGACGAAGTGCCACACCTTCTCAAAAGGAAGCTCGGCAATGGGACATAGAGTCTGTTTCTTTTCTTATTATGATAGAAATATAAGAAATCTTAGTACAATGTCAATTGTGTTGTAATTTTTGTAGCAAGTTTTCGTTTTTATATATTTTATAATACTAAATGAGTTATTCTTATATAAATAATATAACAGTATATAATTTATCTAGTGTTCTTAGTATCTTGGAAATGACTAGGTCAGATTGTGCTATATATGTTTACCTAAATTTATATTAAACACCTGACAAAAAACAATTTTGCACAAAAATATACAAATTATTAGGGCAGACTAAAGCTTGGTCAGACCCAGGTTTTTATTGTGTGATAATACTGACTGTATTCATTTAGTAGCTCCTGTATGCGACCGCATAGTTGCTCTCCTAATTCCGATTTTTCTTGCACTTGGGCTTTCAAGTCTTGTAAATCTGGTTCCTTGCTCAAGTTGAATTCTGCTAGTGATCTATTACTAGCTATGATCATCTCTTTCTCCGTATCCCAATCTTTCACCTTAAATGAAAATATTTTTAGTAAAATTTTGTACCATAGAACTAGTGATAGTTTAATATGTAATGAGTCACTAATTTTCACACAAATTTCGTATATTTAGAGATTTATAGTTTGTAATTATATGTGTACCTGTTTCACGTCTTTTAGCACTGTATCGAATTTTGTATCATCATTTAGCATTTCTTTCAGCTCATCCGAGTTCAGATGAGCCAGTAGGCCGACAGTAGAAGGATAATCAGGCTGAATCATCTTCTTTTAGGATTTTACTCTGTCAAAAGTTGTTAAATCTATTGAATTGAACTAATATAACCAGAAACGTACAATGAAGTTAAATATTATACCTACTTTGTATTCAATAATCTAATAGATTATTTCCGGAACAAAATACTATTGTTTTCGTTTTATTAATACTCTTTCCCACTGCGGGTTTATACGAAACCATAGACCACTATGATACGAAACTGCTTTTTTCATATTATGACAGGCTATAGCATTAACGTAACGTTGCGTTTTTAACGTTAATGCGCAAACGGGAAAACTGCTGATTGCTGAACTGGTATTGCTATACTAAATACATATCGTCCAGTCAAAATATACAAAAATAAGTTATAACTTAGGAAAAATTTGCGTAGAGCTGAAAATTAGTAGAGACGTTAAATATCATTAGCAATAAAATATCCAAAATCCCCTTTGCTAGGAGCAAAAAATGCAAAAAAATGTATGCAAGTTTTTCCATTTTTTCTCAAAAACAGTAAGTTTTATCGTGAAAATAGGCAAGACAAAGGTCGTAGATTATACAATTCTCTACAAAAATTGTTAAGACACATGAAAAATTTATGACAAAAGAATGTAATTTTATTCATGTTTGATAATTGTCCTATTGTCATATTAAGTAAAGTAAATTGTTAACTGTTTTGGTTTTTTTTTAATGTAATAATATACGAAGTTAACAGCGTAATTATAGGAATAATTACGACAATGACACTTGCGGTGTATATATTATGGAGGGTAGACGTAAGGAGAACCATCTCTTATAGTAGAAAACTTAAAAAAGTGTCCAGCTGTAAGCTGCAAACTGGCGCTAGTGTAGACAAAGTGTATGGTATGAATATAGCAATAATTGTAAACGAATTGAAGTATGCCGAGTTAAAAAAAATAATATTAATGTTGACTAAAGTAGTTACTTATTGAAAATTTCAACTACCTTGCGTAGTAAAATGTAGTAAATATAACCTTAAATAATTATTGATTTTATTTCATGATCTGTGAATAGTAAGTTTATTTTTTAAATTTGGCGCTTCCTTTAAAATTTACCCTTATGCTAATGTGGGGCCACCCTAATTTGCTGCTTTTGGCGGACATTTTTCGTGTACACAGATGGTTCTCCTTACCTCTCCCTCCATAGTATATATATATCCTTTAATTATCAAAATTGAAAATATATTTACTTATAGACTTAAAAATTCCCTTTAAAATATATTTTTAATACTTTGTATTTATATATATTTTTTGTCATGGTAAAAATTACTTCATAATATGACAAATTAAATTAAACACAGAATAAAACATACTATTAAAGTTCACATTTCCCAAGTCCTAACTGTCATCAAAACAAAATCATATGGGTATCAACTATCAAATTATCTACAAGTCACAACACAATTAATAAAAATTTAATTTTATTATATTTATAAGAGTAAAACAGATGAATAAAAAGTATTTACCATATTATTTGATAAAAAATACTTTATGTCCTAGTCAGAAATGTTATTTAATGAGTCAACACATAATTTAGAATATGTCTACGATATTTACTTGAACTTTGTAGCTGAAACATTAATTTATGTAAGAAATTTTATATTGTACATTAGTGTATGGCTGTTCGGCTACTTGTTAGTGTGTTGTGTTGTGTATCGTCGTTACGCCAGGAAATTGCCAACTCGGACTCGTGGAGCCCTCGGGGCCAAGAGAGTATTATTAGTAATTGCTCACCCAGATGATGAGTGCATGTTTTTTGGTCCCACAATTTTTAGATTGTGCGAACAAGGTGCCGAAGTGTATTTACTGTGTTTATCCAATGGTAATTAAACCATTACTTTCCTATTTTTTTTAATGTTAATATTAGTAAGTTAATACAACTAATTACTAATTAAACTATATACGGTTACAGGTAATTATGAAGGAAAGGGCGCTGAAAGAAAGAAAGAATTATGGGAAGCTTGTCATGTCCTTGGAGTACCCGACTGTAATATATGCCTTATTTCGGACACAAGGCTCCAGGACAGTCCTAAGGCTCAGTGGGAGATCCCGGTCATAGCAAAGCTTATACAGCACCAGGTGGAAGCTTTAGATATTGATACTCTAGTCACATTCGATAGAGGAGGTGTTTCTTCTCATCCAAATCACTCTGCGGTGTTTTATGCAGTTGCATATATGTTTGTTGAAAAGAATATGCCACAAAGTGAGTATTTAAAATAATATATAGTTTACTAATCTTGTCAGTTCAGAATAATAAATTAATTTTCTATTTTTTTATATAATAATAACATAAAAAATGTATCTATTAAATACAGTAAAAGTTCTTTATTCATGGGGTATGGGTTTCGAATATATGCCTCAAATACAGAAACGATGAATATGAAATGGTAATTTATATGGGATTATAGGGTGTTTCTAGGTGGCAAAATAAAAAAAAATATATAAAAAGCAATTTATAGAAGTTTTTGACCATATTGATTAGTTGTTATTGTCAGGTTTAGGCAATGGTTTAAAAAACTTTCTAATTTTTTTCTTGCTTTAAAAAGATTCAGATTAAGCAGTGGCATTAGCACTTCGCCTTTTAAAAATAAGACTTAGTTCCATAGAAGGACGGACGGACCAGTTTTCAAGAAGAAATCACAGTGGCACATGGTACATGGTGGCTTGATGAAGCCTCTTCTTCAGTGGCCTGCGAATTTAACATTTCCTCTAAGTCGGTTTTAGTCAAATCTACATCTTGCGATTCAAGCAACTCTTGCATGTCACTTGATACTATCTGTTCGAAATCCAAATTTCGGCATTGTTTACAGTTATTTGAATGAGCATAATTTGGATGCAAATGAGTCTCCAAGACGTAAACAATCAAGCATTTCTATTTTCACCTTTGTACTAATACAAGGTTAGGTCTGTTTTACTTTTTTATTAGTCTATTTGTTGACACATTTACAATGGATTCCAAAACCTGTTTATTAATAGGTACTTTGAATCGCGAATAAAGAAATCTTTAGCCACAAATAAAGGAAGTGTGAATAAGGAGCTTTTACTGTAATTAACTTGATCAATAATACACCCCTAAGCAAATTTCACACAATATTAAAGTGTTCTACCTTGACTATGAAATAATAAATTATGATTTTATATGCGAAGCAAGGACCTATAAGTTTGATTATTCCGTTTCAGAGTGTACAGTTTATACCTTAGATTCTGTAAATATATTGAGGAAATATTTGGGCTTTTTGGATTTGCCACTAAGTTTCGTACTGTCTTCTAAAAGGTAATTATTAATATATTATTATTTTACTTTAAATCCAATTAAACTGTAATTAATTGTACAATTCACTCATCAATGTACATTCTTTATAGGTATTTGTTAAAAGTAACTTTAAGGCTCATATGATTTGTCTTAGGGTAGCAATATAATTATGTTTATATGTCTTAATCTATACTAATATATAAAGCTGAAGAGTTTGTTTGTTTGATCTGGCTACTCTCAGGAACTACTGACTTGAGTTTAAAAAATATTTTTGTGTTGTATAGTTCTTTTATCGAGGAAGGCTGTAGGCGATTTTTATTCATTATATTTTTATTAATTATACGCGGGTGAAACCGCGCGGCACAGCTAGTATTTCATAAAAATCTAAAATATGTTTTATATATATTGTTCAAAAATGAATGATCTGATTGTGTGAAGTTTTTATATGTAGTACTGATGGTACAACAATATCATATCACGAATAAATCTTGTAGAATAATTGCTTGTAAAAAATCATCTGGATATCCAATATTCAGTTGATATTCGATATGGAATACTTAAAAACAAAAGTAAAAAATAACAATAGACAAACTTTAATTTCTTCTATCATCGTCATAGTTGACGAAAATCCCACCTTTAAAAAGTCTGGAATAACAGTGCCATCTCGCCAGAGTGTAATTTATAGAGTACTGCATAATACTTGTCTATTGCATTACTAAGTTATGTATACCAAGTTTTTTTTTTTTTAATTTACAGATACTTCCTGCGGTGGACGGAAAGCCGTCGCGTAACGCGAGCTATGAAAAAACACAAAAGCCAAATGGTCTGGTTTAGATATTTATATATAATGTTTTCTCGTTACATGATCATAAACACACTAAGGAAGATTAATCTTGCAGATATAGAACTCGAATTAGAGGTTGACGATTAACTTTTTGAACATTTTTGTGCATAATGCGTGTTTGACAAATGCTAGATAAAATAATTCCTTTATATTATAATAAGGTATTAGAGCTTTAGTCGATGTTGTGTTGATAATTCCAAATGGGTCTTTGAAATTTCATCAAGACTGTTGTGACATAATTATGTGAATTTATTTCTATAGTTCATGCTATATTTTTTATGTTTAATTTTATTTTTATTTTATATTCTAGTCTTTTCAATACATATCGAAATTTGTTATTTTCGATTTTATGCTTATAATTTTGTGATTACAAATTGTTTCACAAAAAATGTTCTATGCCATAGAGTATTAATGTTTTAACTTTCTGTCCATGTGTATGTATTTTTAAATTATATGATTATTACAAAAGTGTGAGTTCTGGATGTGTGTTTTACGTTATTTTTTTTTTTTCTTAAGGATTACGAATTTGGTAATCAAACATGAACAAATTATACGGTAGGTATATATTTATTTTCATACATTTTGTGGGTCACACACACAAAGATATTTGTTCTTACCTCTTCACTCTATTCTTATCATGGTTGTCACCATGATGATTCGATAACATTTTCGTTGTTAAAAATCGTATTGAAATTTCGCTCGCCATCTCGCTAACCATTTGTTGTATTAGTTGTTCGGTTATTGTTATTTTATAATGGAAAGATTATATAAATGCATAGATTTATAATATTTTTTTCAAATAAGGCCTTAATAGCTTTATTTTTTCTTCATCTCAGACGGACAGATTACTAAAGGTTTTATTTATAAACATTGTTTAACAGTATAATAACAAAGTGTTTACATAAAGCAGAGATTGCCCTATGGTAATAACGCGAGAATGTTAACCGATGATTGTGGGTTCAAACCCGGGCAAGCACCATTGAATTCCACGTGCTTAATTTATGATTATAATACACCTCTTGCTTGACGGGGAAGGAAACCTGCATGTGTCAAATTTCACTGAAATTCTGTCACATGTGTAGGTATTCCACAAACCCGCATTGGAACAGCGTGGTGGAATAAGCTCGAAACCTTCTCTTCAAAAGAGGAGAAGAGGCCTTAGCCCAGCAGTGAGACATTCACAAAGCCTATATTGTATGTAAACTCAGCGTATATTGTGTGTAAGATTGTACAAAAAACGTTTTTGAAATTCATCATTTTATTGTTAAAACGTTTTTGAAATTCATCATGTTCAAATTAGATTAAGAAAAATAAAATAAATTCTGATACAACAACAATCTTTAAAATTTTAAATAGTCTATTGTTATTTATACCCACGTTCATAGATGTTCGTTCATAGTTGCTGAGTTTTATAGGACTTATGCTAAAGCACTTGTATCACACGTCAAAATCTTTAATCTGTGGTTTATATTGCGTTTGGAATAGACTACTTTATTTACAACACAAAAAATATATAATCAAAACTTTTATTAACGAAGAATGATGAGGTATGTAGTTAGTGTATTTTAAAAATATTTACGATAACTATTGTTCTGTAAAGGTTATATTTTCTAATGTGTCAAAAATATTAATAAAGCTTGGTTAGTATTTGACCGCAGCAAACATTTTGGACATTCTGACATGGCACTAGTCTGCATTCTTGATTCTACAGTCATTAGTTTCATATTAATGTCATTCACGTTGCTTACATTCTTGAAAGCTTGTGGCGTGGCTGATTGTAACGCCTTGTATAATATTATATGACGGACTTACCCTGCAGTTGTTTTGACTATATTTTGACGTGACAACGTCTTATAAATTGGTTTGCCGGGTGACACTTCAAGAAACTGCGTTACGCTCCGCTCACGTTATGCGCTCACAATGAGAGCGAGTGAGAGGCACGCGTCCCTTCCACTCGGGCATGGTTAGCCCGCCTAAGAGCGAGAGAGACAGACATAAAAAGTGAAAGGCACGCGTCCCTTCCACTCGATTAAGTGCGAGATTCTTTGTATAAATTAATGTTTTAAATATAATTCTTTGTATAAATAAATGTTTTAAATTGTTACTATTATTTCATCCTTCTTCCTACTATACGAATGAATATTCACATTAAAATTATTTTACCACTCAAAGTCGTTGTCACGTAAAACTTTCGCCCGTATACCGACTTTACAGGCAACCAATTTTTTTTATCTTAAAATTATTTTATATTATATAAAAACAACGCACACTACAGTATTACGCGCGTACGGCAATGTTGAATGTTGCTGCTGTGTAAACCGGGCTTTAGGCTTACGATTAGTCATTGAAAATGACCAGAGCCAGCGCTCATAACCGCTGAAAACTGTGATAATTTTGCGCCAGTCCATTGTGTTAACCACATAACCAGATAAATGGAAAAGCTTTCTTCTAATAATTCATACCCACAGTGTAAACAGTGATTGACTTTGTACAAATCATTGATTAGGATTTTTTTCTCTCTTGAAAATTCTGAATTATGAAAGTACCTATATATACTCTACTACCACGTACCAAGTGGAGCAGTGTCATTTGCCCTCCCGAGTCTCGAGTTATATATATGAAAAATACGTGGACCGCGTTGTGCCGCAATGTTTTAACCCACAGGGCCACTAATAAAAGTTGTAAGATTTTTTTTTTTAATGACAAATCAAACATTATGACATTCATTCTAGTATAATATAATGAAGTGCATAATGCATATTATAATTATCTATAAATTGTAAATTTTATGAAATCGAAATTGTAGTAAAGGTCACATCACATGTTTTATTAATTTACCCAAAAATCTATTATAAATAAAATGTCCTTGTGTTACATATTTATTTATAAGCAAAGATGGCCCAGTGGCTACGACGCGTGAATCTTAACCGATGATCGTGGGTTCAAACCCGGGCAGGCACCGCTGAATGTTCAAGTGCTTAATTTGTGTTTATAATTCATCTCGTGCTTGACGGTGAAGGAAAACATCGTGAGGAAACCTTCTCTTCAAAAGAGGAGAAGAGGCTTTAGCTCAGCAGTGGGACATTCACAGGCTGTTACTTTTTACATATTTACGCGACACTCTTTTCCGAAATTATCTCTTAGTTTTTACTCAATGTATGAAATCATTGTATTTATTTTGCAAATTATGAATATTTTTCAATTGTATTTAATATTTACTACAAACTTTGAGGCCATTCCCGTGGTTTTCATTTACGATAATCCTTTTGAATATGCTAAAACGCTAGGCACGGTGTCGTACTGCCGATGTCGTCCCACTAACTTCAATAACCACAGCTGGTAATAACATTCTAAGGTCCGAATAGAAAAATTTTACTGAACCAATAAAAAAAATGTGAATTATTGCCACTATTACATATACATACAATTAAACTGTGTTAGCTCAAAAAAGAAAAAAAAATTAACGCAGTGCGCGCCATAAAAAGTATTGCCCGGAGTGTCTGTAGCCCTAAGACCGGCAATGGGCATAAAATATTGATAATGTTATATGTTAATCATATTTGAATATTTTTATATTTAACCATAAAATATGAGACGGTAACATTAAATAATAGTAAACACGGGCAGATTAAAAGTATTTTATTTCTGTTGGCATTCAAAATATCCATAATACATTTTACAACAAATGTTATTTACCTTATATATATAATGCGAGAACTCGTCGAAACATTTTAATCGCTAGACATTAAAATTGACAATTACAGCGTATCTATACAAGAATGTAACTGCTGTTTTATAATATGTATCTACAAAAATCTTGTATTCTATTTAAATAACAGATGAGTGATTTTATATAGATTAATTAAATATGATAATCTAAATTACTACATCACATTAGAAGCTGACACGGAGCGTATTGATATTGACTTTACAGACAATAAAACTTGGAATAATATTTAAATATTTCTATTAATTTTAGTTACAGCTAAGTTTACATTAAATATCGCCAAAAACTTCTATATTTAAATCATAAATATATATTGATAAGTTATGTAAAATCAAAGATCTTTCTGTGTTTGCTTCGTTAAAACACTATCGAGGAAATAACAACAAAATATTTCATATGTACTTAATTTTTATTTGGTAACTGCAACAAGTTAAATTGTAAATAATATAAAATACGAACTGCACTTCTTTGTCAATAATTTCACATTTCCTCTATTTACTTTTGGCCACAGAACAGCTAATCGAATATTATGCACAAGGAATTATTTTAATGAAAATAGGTAAAATTAAGTAGCTTAAATGCAAACAGATATAAAAAAATATAAAAATACAGAAAATAAAACACAAAAGCACTATGCGACGCTAAAAGCTGAAGCCAATTATCCTCTAAACTATTAAAAGAATGCTCCCGATATTGTTTTGTTTGTTGTAAAATGAATATTTTATAAAAATTAAAAAAAAAGCACACAAATTAGTGTAACTCAATTCCTAGGAAATATAATAAAAGACTTGTATGAAGAACCAAAAAAGGTATCTATTTCATAGAAAAAAAAGGTAATTCAAATGAATTAATTCAGAAATTTGAATGAATACAAAATCAAAATAAACGATCACAAACTATTTATTTATGTTAAAAAAATAATAATAATGAAGGAACATGAATAGTAATATTTTACTTCGTAAACACTAACAGTATTACCACTGAATAACAACTTTAGACACTCGAATGTACTGACAATAAATTAAGTATATAATATTATAAGCAACTTTATATATGCAATACATAATCGCACATTTTCGCAATCGACAAGACAGAGAGCTATTTAGGGCGATGAATCGATATTTCTATCCAAAAAAAAAAACCGTTCAAATATCTCTCTCTCGGTACAGAATCTGGAATGTCACACAAATATAAAAAATACTGATCTGTTAAACGAACTTAAATAAAAAAAAAATAATGTATATATACATGCGATCACTTCACATTAGTGTTGCAAACTGAACACAGAGTGCCAACGATACTCCAGCCACCGAACCGACATATTTAATAAATAATATTCCAAAAATTCACCTCGCAACATCCCCAATATTACATAAAAGTAACCGAGATACCATTTATATATCCAAAGGATGCCGTCGTTAGTAATACGAATGTATATATATATTGCACCAATAATTTTTTTCTTCCCCCCCCCCCCCCCCAAACATTCGTGTCCTCGAATTTATTAAGTTAAATCACAAAACTATTACGCGAAATTACATGCAATATGAATCATTTTTACTATCTATCGTAGTATATAATACAAAACAGCCGAACGACACCCGCCCTAGACAGGTGTTAAATCTTATAGTAGAATGTTATTTATTAAACAGCGAAATATTCAAAAACTGACCTAAAATGCCATTAAGTATATACGAACAATAAAACGTTGCTAAGTATCCGTCTAATATTTTAATTTTTTTCGAATTATTTTTTGTTATGTAACGACAGTACTAACTTTCAACCACTGACTACATCGACTTATTATTTATTTTAAATAGTATCTATACCACTTTTCAGTGAATATATTTCGCTAATGGTAAGTTATGCCCTTGCTTCAAACGAGATCGACGTTCGAATGTATATAGGCTATATAGCTTGTTCTTATACATTTTATGAACTTGATTCAATTAATATTATGTTAATACTAACACATATTGCTTTTAATGTTAATTTACTATAATATATATATATGTATATACATTATATTGTGCAATGTGAAAATCGTCAATAAAGGACTTTTTTGTTTCTAATTCTACGCAACGAGATTGAAAAATTCATTTAACATCAAGATTTCTCCATGGATAATACCGAGTCAATTAATTAATAAAAGTTAACAAGTTACATTCGGTAAACTACAATCATAGTAAATATAATACGTAGTGTAAACGATGAGCTCTAGACTGCCTGCAGTCGTTTTGAAAACGCAATCTCTGACTTTGAGGCTCGGGCATCGGGCGGCACGACGCACTGCGGGCGAGTCGTCGCGCCGCCCGCGGAGAGCGCGCTCGCTCGCCTCCTACTCGTTGTCTGCGCGCATCCCGCGAACTTCTCCCTCGCGACGGAGCTTTTCCAGCTCCTCTTTAGTACGATCTTCGATAGCTCGGATGTCCGCCATCGTCATGCCGTACCAGTCGTCCATGGAGCAGAATACCTGCCTGGAATTTAAAAAAATAATAATTTAGCCTCGTATGAATCGCAAACCCGAGATAATCCAACGGCTAGAACGCGTGATTCTAATTTCAAAACTGAAGATTTATAGATTTACATTCGTACAAAACGGAGTAGATGTTTACCCACATAATTATGTCGGACATGATTTACAGTTTACACCATTTGACACATAGAATAAGCTCCAAACCATAAAATGAAAATAAAACATTGTCCAATAAGACATTTACAGACTGGGGGGACAATTCCACTAACAAATTGTCACTTTATAAAAAGACGAATCAAAGCGTTTGCCTATTCTTAAAATGTAACTATCTACTATTAGAATAAAAGTTGAAAATTAAGTTTGCTTTTGACATAGCGCTATAATATGTTAACATCATATCGGTACGGTTGCGTACTATGGAATCGTCAAAGTTGTATTAGAATCGAATCGGGGACGTATCGTAGTCGTTATTGATTAGTAGAATTGTCCCCGCGATCGTTGAACCGGAGACTAAACTATTATACGACATTAAAATCAGAGACTTACCTGTGGAATATGGTGAACAATCGTCGCTCCGACTTCTGGATCACACTTTCAACTTTGCTCTGAAAATAAATAAATTACATTCGTTAAATAAACCGTTACGTGTATTAAGAGATAATTATCGAATATCAAATTTTAGACGAAAAAAAAATACAGGTCGACAAACTCATATTTCAATCATATTGAATGTAACGGAACTCGAATAAGGTGATGTTATCTTATACCCACAGATAGATAACATACACTATATTCCAGTAGCAAGAGTAATAAAGATGTAAAGATTCACATATACCATGAGATTTTTTAATACCCTGCTATATTACGCACTAAAAATGCAGTTATTAAACAATATATCTTTACTTATAATACAATAATTAATATTCTTATTATATACATTTTAATTTTACTTCCGAAGTTCCGATTAACAACTTAGCCGACATTAAAAAGACCATTTATTCAAGAATTCATAGTGAACACCATAGATTATTCAAGACATAGACCAATGACATCACGTCAAATCAAAGTCAAAGTTGTTTATTTAGTTTAACTCCTCTCATTGATATATATTATAGTACATTTGTATCATATATATATATTGACTGCCTCGTTGATCTAGTGGCTTGATATAAGGCCGCAGACTCGGTGGTCCTGGGTTCATTTATTGGGGTTCGTTGGTATTGGGGTTTTCTGTCAGAAAATTCTCAGTAGCAGCCCGGAGTCTGGAAGTTGGAAGTGTGTACACTCCCGTGCCACGGAAAGCACGTAAAACCGTTGGTCCTGCGCCTGAACTCTTTCCGGTCGTGTCGGATTGCCGTCCCATCGGATTATGAGAGCTAAGGAAAAGAGAGTGCACCTGTGTTTGCGCACACACTTGTGATCTCTCTTGAGATTGGCCGCCGTGGCCGAAATCGGAGGAGCTTATATTATGTATATACTTTAACATAATTTAAACATATACCACTATATAATATGCTAAATTAAGTCATACAGCTTACATTGTAATCTTATTATATAAATATAACAATGAGTTGTGTTTGAATATATATTATATTTTTTGACGGAGGTTGGATGGTTAATAACTCTTACCATAGACATTGGAAATTCCGTACACCAAAAAGCTGCTAACCTACTGACTATGAAATCCATCTAAGTCCAAGGGGGGCTTTTTATATTGGTTCTATTACCATCGAACGAGGAAATACAACGTAAATAACTATTAGAAAGATGGCTCTACACATACGTCCAAACCTGCACTAACTTTAGATATAAAGTTACGTTCTAAATTTGATTTATAGTGAACGAAAAACAATCCATTTTTTTTTATTTGTTTTTATTTTTAAAATATGGAATGAAATATTAAATTTCATATATATTCTTTAAAATAATTCTAAGCATTTAGCATTATCATAACACGTGTTCGTCTTGCGCATTACAACGCTCGATGCTGCTAAATTGCGTTAACAAAATGTGATTAGAACTATATACAGCGTGACCGAAAATGAAACCATAATATGTAAATTTGAAAGGACTAGTATTTTCATAAATATACAACAGTTTTAATTAAGTGTTTCGAAAATAATATTTGCTATCCTATCTATTGTACCACACATCGAGTTACATTTGTATTTGGTCAGGATCGGCTTTGCGTAAAGGTTTTTTTTTAAGTAACAAGACTTATTATTTTATAAACAATCTACAAGACTTACAAAAGTCGACCCCACACTATTGTCGACTTCAAGAGATTCCTAACGTAGATAGCACCTATTTCACAATACATGAAACACATTATACGTCGTTTGCTAAATTTCATATATAATCTTGATTCTATCAATTATTTATTAAACATTATTTACAGATCATACTATATAATTTTATTAAGTACTTTCGTAAAAAAAGTCTCACATAAAAATTAATCTTATTCGAATTTCGAACGCGTTAAAGTTTTTTGAATCAGCCTGTATTTCGAGCGTACATTAATACACTTAAATGTGCGAAGCATCGTGTTAATAAAGAGCTATTCTTATGTTACGTACGACCCATCTTCAATACTGTACACATGGATCATAACATTATTTATTTTCTTCTTATTGTAATATTTATAAAATAAAACAATTGATAATTTGCATTAAGACATTGATGACGTATTTTTATCATTTTCATTTATGTAATATGATATACATATAAAACTTAAAAAAAAGTTATTGAGTTTCGTTCAAAAATTCTCAGAAGAAGTCCGGAGTCTGAGAGACGGTTTACACTCCGCTGCCTCGGGAAGCAGGTAAACCCCCCACGCGACGGTCCAGCGCGTAATCTCTTACCGCCCATATTGCGTTTGCCGTCACCGTACTCGTGTGTGGACAAGTGCACTCGTGTTTGCGCTGACACTTGTACAAATATCTCGATGACTCATATATATATATATATATATATTTTATTTCATAGGAAGGCGGAGTGCGGACGAACATATGGGCCACCTGATGGGTAGTGGTCACCAACGCCCATAGAAAATGGCATTGTAAGAGAAGTTAACCATCGCTTACATCGCCAATGCGCCGCCAACCTTGGGAACTAAGATGTTATGTCCCTTGTGCCTGTAATTACACTGGCTCACTCACCCTTCAAACCGGAACACAACAGTACCAAGTACTGCTGTTTTGCGGTAGAATATCTGATGAGTGGGTGGTACCTACCCAGACGAGCTTGCACAAAGCTCTACCGCCAAGTGAATGATAGTCCCCTTAAGAGTGGACGCCGTGGCCGAAATCGATCAGGAGTTATGATATTAGTATTTTATACAAATTGTAAATGCGTTGTCCTTAACGTTAACTAACATCCGCCTGACATTTTTATCATTTTTATATGTTAACATAAAATCTATTGACCCTATTTTTCAATCGAAAGTTAGTACGAACAATATCATTCCACGCGGTCACAATACTTACAATACTTACTTACTATTTTAATTTATTAATACTTATTACCTATATAAGGTTTGTTAATTAATTCTTATGTTATATCAGTATCAATAATGTTCTTGCATGTTGTGTTTTCTTGTAATACCCCACGTGTGTATTTCTGTTGGAGTTCCTTCTGAATGAATGAATAAATAAAGAATAAGAATCACCTGTAACCCGAACCACTTGAACTCGGCGGTGACAAGTTTGTAGCACGTCATCACCGGCTTCACGTCGTTCTTCCAGGTCGGTCCGACGAGCGGCCCGCGGCCGGTCTTCGCCGACTTGAACTTCGTCGGATCGGTCTCCGGCTTGTAGTCCGCGGTGGGGAGCGGGTCGTTCGCGATGTCGATGTTCACCACCTCGCGGGTCTTGAGCTTCTCCGGCGGCAATTCGTGAACCTGGCGGATATTCATTGACGTTTAAAGCCGAAACACAAGATACGATTGTTATGACTGTCATTCATCACAAAGTCATTAATTTTTTGTTATTTTTGGAGTCGATGTCAGCCAAGGAAACACTTTAATATACCTAGCAATGATAATACGGGAATCCTTTAAAAACAAACAAAAACTTACACATTACAAATTGACTTTTATTCGCCTCGTTAAGTTGCGCGTGCGACACAAGCATATCTCACCTATAACTATGTATGTAGGTATAAACCCACCTTGGCTGACATCGACTTCAAAAATAACAATAATTGTAACTACATTATCAACCACACAACACAATCGTACCTACATATTGATGAGTAGAAAATAGTAAGTTAATTATCAAATTAAAGAAGAATTCGCAATTATTTTTTTACTTTTTAGTGCATATTAATTTGTTTTTCCTATGAAGTCGGTTTTTGTTTTATTAAAATTTTTGTTTATTATAATATTAATGTTTGGCGTTAATAAATCATTTATTCAAAATGCTCCGCAAAGTTCTACGAAAGACAATCTTACGAAAAAAAAACGATGTCATTAATATTTTATTTTAATAATAATTATGTATTTTATTTTAATTATACAATACAAACATTTCTGGTTTAAATTGTAATTAAATTATATAAAAAAAATAAAATAATTAAAATCATTACTTCCTCCTTTATATATTTAAATAATTATTAAATATATTTATTCGAGTTGGTTTTTATAAGCACTCGAGTTTTTGTGTCGTCATATTACAAATCTACGTAAAACACAATTTTTATACATCTTAATAAATCAAAGTACAGTCTGGCTCAATAGAGGGAGCAGAAATACACAAACCAGAGAGATTCATAAATTTCAAGAGATTTGCTATAAGTTCTATATTATGAGAAAAATTGATTAATATATCTCTATTTTTAACACAACACTATTCAATTTAACAACTTGTACCTTATATACAGTTTCTTTTTTACCAACAATTTCGCCGACATTCAAAACGCAATTTTATCACGAATAATTAATTAATACCATAGATTATTCAGGGTCTCGACCAATGACATCGCGTCATTTCAATGTCAAAGTTTATGTTTTCGTATACCGTTACAATTATTTTCTAATATTAGATATATCGAGCCTAATATAAGAAAGAAATATAAGAGCATGTGAATCTTAAGGCTGGGCAAGCAATATTGGCTTTTAATGACACCATTTCACTCTTGCTTTTTATAATATTTGTGTAAAAGTTTATTAATTAGCGACGTACAAAGACGGGGTTGAAAGATTATAAGTACATATTATTATTATTTTTATTGTATAGGAAGGCGGACGAGCATATGGGCCACCTGATGGTAAGTGGTCAACAACGCCCACAGACAAGGTTATTGTAAGAAATGTTAACAATCGCTTACATCGCCAATGAGCCACCCACCTTGGGAAAAAAATTATAACGTATGTATCTGTGTCATCGTAGCTCCCAAATTTATGGACCGATTACGATGAGTTTATTTTTCATTTTGATACCTGATGTTGATCTGTTCAGGCAGTTAAAGATCCATCAGCTCATTTCATTGTTACCAACTGTTACAAATTCGAGTAATTTAAAATTGCAGTACGTTTGCATTAAAATATTAATAGGTTTCATAATAAAGTTGAGGGACCAATAGACATATTTATTTATTTTTCTTTTTAGATGTTTTTTTCTTTTTTCGGGTTATAATTTAATTACATTTGAAATTTAATTCAATTTGAGAAACAATAAGTAATTAAGTATAAACTTACATAATTAATTAAAAATCGTTAAAAATTAAAATACATGACGTTGGACAATAGAAAAAAAAAAGTTGTTTTTTTGTTGTACGGGCTTCTTTCGCAGTAGAACCGAGCGGAGGCGGCCTCGGCCTGAGAAGCAATCAATACTGCTTACCTAACAAGATACGTAATTACACTTAATAAATAAGGAAATAAGGTAAAACGAAATGAGCGGCCGTTTATAAATTATGACAAGCTTTTTTATCTGAATCGTAACAACTCTGAGTAGTGACAAGTGACGCTTGAAATATTTGAGTATAAATATATTTGACTGCCTCGTTGCTCTCAGGCAGCGGTACCCAAGCGGTAGTTGTTTCGCATAAGTTTGTAACAATCCCGAAACCTAAGAAATCATTACTGACGCATACACAAACAATTTTAATAAAAACTTCAGTAGAACTTTGGTATATAAAAGCATGAAAACGCTGCAATGCAATTATAATAAATACACTTTATTTAGTGGTAGGTCTCTTTGTGCATATTCTACCAGCAATAAGTATTATCGTTGTTCAGTTTAAAGAGTGAGTAAGCCAGGCTGACAATGATTTTAAATTTAAAAACGAAATTTGTTTAATAAAACTTATTTGTCTGTAATGAGCTGTTTTGACGTGACAACGTCTTATAAATTGGTTTGCCGGGTGACACTTCAAGAAACTGCGTTACGCTCCGCTCAGGTTATGCGCTCACAATGAGAGCGAGTGAGAGGCACGCGTCCCTTCCACTCGGGCATGGTTAGCCCGCCTAAGAGCGAGAGAGACAGACATAAAAAATAAAATTTTGTTAATATGAAATTCAGTGCGAGATTCTTTGTATAAATTAATGTTTTAAATATAATTCTTTGTATAAATAAATGTTTTAAATTGTTACTATTATTTCATCCTTCTTCCTACTATACGAATGAATATTCACATTAAAATTATTTTACCACTCAAAGTCGTTGTCACGTAAAACTTTCGCCCGTATACCGACTTTACAGGCAACCAATTTTTTTTTTAAAAAAAGTATATTTTCTTAAGCTCGATATTTTAATGAGAACGATATTCTACGGGCGACTTCAATTGGGTATACCCGTCGATCTCGTACGTAATTGAATTACAAGAACTTCAATAAAAGATTCATCTCCACTTGACCCACCGATACTTGGGTTAATTCGCAGTCATTCCATTTATCATGACCAATTTGAAACCGATCAAAATATTCATATTCAATAAGAGGCTTTACTGCAATGTCAATGATTAAATCAATCCAACTACAGACCAATGTCCGTGTCCGTCTGTGGTAAATTGTTTACGAGGGGTAATTCAAAGCGTCCCTATAAAAACGATACGTAAGATCCGATGCATTTAGATGTTTGGTGATGCAAAATATTATATTAAGCTTTTGTGTCAGCACATATGGGGTAGTTACCATCAATCATCCAAAAAAAATGGTGTCAATAAATAATTTCCAATTATATTACATTAAAGTAACATCCTGTATAAACCCCTCAGGCGTGCTTTCTCCTCTTCTATTAAGAAGAAACACAAATCACACCAAAAATTAAGATTCACGCGTTACCACCACCGACACTGGGCCATTTCGTTATTTTTGATATTACATAAAGAACATCAAATTAAAAATTAAATAACATTCTATAATTCTTCACTTTACAGTAATCCTAATCACTGATTATTAACGTTAAGGTTTGCGATAAGCAAACTTATCAGCGATAAGGGGAGAGTTTAATAAGTTTAGGTAATTTAAATATTTTTTCCATGTGCTCAGCTCAAGTTAATTTTCATTACAACGGAGTTTGTAACGTATTTAAAATTAACAAAGGTACCATTTCTTTCGTCCTTAAATGACGATCAGGGGACCATTCACGTGCGATAACTGCGCGAAAGATATGTTCCCCTACACTCGCCACGTTCCTTCCACTCCCCTTCTTGCAAATAACCAACACAGAAGGAGGAACGCCGCGAAAATCATTTACATACTTGGTTGCATTTTTTATGTTATAGGTGAGCGCCACCCGATCTTAACTGGTCACCACCAGAGGTTGGTGATGAAAGATATAAAATACCCAAACTTGGGAGCGTAGATGCTATGACCCCTGTGCCTTTAGCCTTTAGTTAAACTGGCTGACTCATCCTACAAACTGGAACGCAACAACACTAAGCATTGCTGTTTAGCGCTAGAATATTTAATGAGTGAGTGGTACCACAAAGCCCTACCACTTAGGTAGCACTCTGTATAAGCCCCTCTGTGTAGGTACCACCAACTCATCACATATATTTGTAGTATGCATAATATATAGAAATAACAAAAAATAAATAAATATGTATCATGGTTGTGTCGACAGTACAATTATAGCTATTTATATTATCCTCATTATATAATTATTATTTTTACAACATATACTTTCCTTGTAGTTTTAAACATTGTATATAAATAGTACTAATTAAATATGTGAATAACAATTAATTTTTTAAATATATTTTAGGGCGATAATGTTTCAAAAATGTGTGCGTGAAATATATTACTTACATTCTGCTGGTCGCCCGCGTCCGGTAAATGCAATGACTCTATGCAGATCACGAAGTTTTCCTTCATATATCCTGGATTCTGTAAGAAAAACAATTATAAATATCACATATTAAAAACTGCTTTTAATAAACTCTTTACTATAAACCATAAATCTTAATTTAATGAAAGTCAATGCATTAAATTAATGTACAAAAAAAAACATTATTTAGACGTAGTACAACCTATTATTTTTTTTTATAATTATACACTTTTAAACGACTATATTATAACAATAATATACTTGTTTAATAAATAAAATATGGCCCTGGTATACAAGTAAACAGAACGTGTGGACCTTCATCGGTGTTGGATCAAATCGAGGCAACTACCGCTGAGTATTTATTGTGAGAAAACCTGCATCAAATGATATTGTCGCATGCGTATTCGCCAACTCGCACTAGAGCCGCTTGGTGCAATAAGCTCCAAGCCCTCGCCGTAAGGGATAAGACGGCTGTTTAGTAAATATTTAGGTTGCAGATCTATTTCTCAACTACAATTTCAAACGACAAATTCTCAGCAGCAGCACGGATCTGGAAGTTGTCAGAGTAAACATTCCCGTGTATTGGGAGAGCACGTGATGCCTTTAATCCAGCGCCTGTTCAATTTTGTGTCGTGACGGATTTTCCATCCCATTGGATTATGAGAGATTACACTTGTATTTGCGTACTGTAATATGATAACCTGCGCAGATGGCTTTTAGCATATAGTCTCTTCAGAACGAACGGCCGCTGTGGACGTCATCGATCAGGGAGACATCACCATCATCACTTATAATATAATAATATTATAGTATAGCCATTTATCTAGATCTTAAACCTAAAAATAATATTCTCAAACATTACACTTATTCTAATATTTGAAATTTGCTTTTTTTTCTGAACATCTATTTGGCAATTGGAAAAGGCCTTGTCTTACCTTTTTCATTCTGACCTTCCCTGGGCCACACTTATACATAATATATTAAGAAATTATATATTTACCGTGAGCACGGTCCGACAGTATGGGTACGCGTTCCACGCCTCTTCGTGCACTTCTAGGGAGCCCTTCGGGGCCAGCATTCTGATAAATGCGGGCACCTTAGACGCCAAATGGTAGATCTTGTAGGTATATTGACCGGATGAGTATTTTCCACCTTTTCATAGAAAAAGAAACATTATTAACGAAAGCGAAATATAAGCAGTTTTATTGGGCTTTCCAAATAAGTAGAGTGAATATATATTTCAGTATGAAATTTGATTACGATAATAATAACATTAGAGATGCAACAGATAACATCACAAATAGATAATATATTACTATTATTGTTACTACTTTTGTTTTAGTATTTTTTTTTGTGTTTGTTTCAGGTATTCTCATCAATATTAATTTACTAAAACTTGCCAGTAGCAAATTTTAATTAGATTAATATGTTGTAATTTTATAATAATAATTTAAATGCATAAGTAATTCAGTCTAACCTAGTAACGATCAAATCGTTAAACCAATCGTAATGAAATTATAAACAGAGGTAGCTTCTGAAAATTACATATAATTTTTTTTAGTATATATGGAAAATACGATATTTACGGAAAAATAGATATTTTGATAATATGGAATAGTACGGAACAATGTCTAATGATTTCGGTTTTAATATTTGTATATTTTTATGTATCAGTAGCAGCCCAACCCGATTTCATAAGGGTGATATACTTATTCAACCCATATCATCTTATTTTTTATTTTATGAATTATAAATTCGTTTCATAATTAAATATTGCTATAAAACCTCATACAGTTTTATACGTGGCCAGATGCAAAAAAAAAACAAACAAAAAAGAACGAATATTCTATTATTTGCATCTATAGTACCTATCGATAACAGTAAAATGGAAAAACGATTATAATAAGCTATTAGTATAGAAAATTATTCCATAATATGATTGTATCTTGTCTTGATTCACGTTCGCTCTTATGGAATCATGCTTATCACAATAGCCGTCCTTCAAGTGGCCTTTATATATCAATTAGCGTCTAACGCTTCAAACAAGAAATAAATTAAGATATAATTAAGAAAACATCTTTGTTTTAAATAAGAATACTTAATTATTTACTTTATAATATAATATAACTAATGTTAATTCATATTTTCAAACTAAAATACTTCGATCAGTAACGTACTAGATTAGCGGTAAGCGCTTCAAAAACAATCTAAACCGCACTTTATGGCTCGGGAAAAAGGCATAGTTTAAGTTGAAATTATTAAACCGTTGTACATCGTTTTCTTCATTATATAGTCAGTGCCACATTTGAGTATTGTTTTTGTTCGTGACGCGTTATCTAGTAGTATTGTTGATCGAAGCTGACATAAGGTCCTCCAGACCGATTTCGGCCACGGCGGCCAATCTCATGAGAGATTAACCAACTGCGCAGGAGATATTATAGTGCACAAGTATGTGCGCAAACCCAGGTGCACTCTCTTCCTTAGCTCTCATAATCCAATGGGACGGCAATCTGACACGACCGTCAAGAGTTCAGGCGCAGGACCAACGGCTTAACGTGCTTTTCGAGGCACGGGAGTGTACACACTTCCAACTTTTAGACTCCGGGCTGCTACTGAGTATTTTCTTACAGAAAAACCCAATAACTGTTTATTAACCGGACCTGGGATTTGAACCCACGGCCATTTTGGTTTTGTAAGTTGGTTCAAATATTTATTTATACCAATCACAATTAAGAATTGAGACTGGGGTTTGGGTCCCGGGACTTTCGGGTCGAGACTCGAGACGAGACACGATTGTCACGATTGACAGCCAATCTTAAGAGAGATCAGCCAACTGCGCAGGAGATATTATAGTGCACAAGTGTGTGCGCAAACACAGATGCACTCTCTTTTTCTTAGCTCTCATAATCCGATGGGACGGCAATCCGGCACGACCGGAAAGAGGTCAGGTGCAGGACCATCGGCTTAACGTGCTTTCCGAGGCACGGGGGTGTACACACTTCCAATTTCCAGACTCCGGGCTCCTACTGAGAATTTTCTGACAGAAAAACCCAATAACTCTTTGACCTGGGAATTGAACCACTAGACCAACGAGGCCGTCAAAAGCCTATTTTATTAAATCATCAAAGAATCTATTTAACGTGTAAGTTAATTATTTAAAAGACTGACAGACTTGAACTATAAGATTGAACTTCTTAAAAGTGAATCTGTGTGTAATTAAAAGAAATAAAAAAAAACAATTATTAAGGCTGAAATTAACGTTAAAGTTATTAAGAATTATTATCTGTTTAAAAAATGTTGTTTTTTTAAAAAAAACAATACCTGTTTTTTAATAAGTTTCCCCAGAAATTAACTCAATAAAAAATTTACAAAAAAGCCTTGCGGCTCTTTAAAAAGATACAAAAAAAAGTCTCGAAGTCCCGGGAATTCCTGGGTCTTTGATTGTAGGCTGGCTCGTGTCCCGGGACTTTGAAATTGTCGGGAATTCCCAAACCCTAGTTGAGACGTATTTTAATGCGCCTCAGAATCGTAACATTTGATTACGTCATAAAATAGAACATACGATTATTTTTATATTTATTTTGAATACACACCAACATTGTTCCAAAAACTAAAATTTAAACACAAATCAGACTCATAAGTCAGCATTATAAGGAAAGGTCATAAATAACTCACACTCATAATAAATAAGCAAATTATTTTTAAATAAACATTAAAAATAAACTTGTTACCAATATTATCATAAGTATTAAAATAACGTTATTCATAAAACAAGAATAAGGAAGTTATAAATAGTTTTTTTTAAAACTGCGTTAATCAAACATTAACATCTGTGTAAACTGGAATTTGACGTCATTTGACAATAGTTGGCTAGTGAGTTAAACATTGAAAGCGATATTATATACTGTGCCAGAGAATAATCGCTCTTATGACGTTTGAAACAGTACCTATAACCTTGTGCTAGATTCAAGAGCTACATAAAAAAAATATACGGTGGAACCATATTGATATGGTGACTTAATGAAAAGACTGTAATTTAATTATTTTCCTATGATAACATTATGGTATCGTCTCAGACGTAGAACATAAAAATATATATATTAACATAAAAATTATTAGATAATTTTCATGTAAACAGAGTAAAAAGATATAAAATATAATATTTATAGCGAACAGTAAATGTTGTATTCGTAAATTTAGTTACATTATTTAGTCGGTAAATTTTATGACAACAAACCTACATCGATACTTCTAAACCCTGTAGTCTAATGTGGACACGTCATTTTACCACGACATGCTAGATATATAATTTGTTGTGATTTCTCATAAAAAAAATGTAGTAATTGTTGCAAATGTAGGTGAACAATGGGTTCGCTTTAACGATGGCGGAAGTATAACTGTAGTAGCGAGCAAAAATATAAATATACGTGACCGTTTGATTACGTACTACGATTTTTTCGAATCAGCAGACTGCACTAAGCGCATTACGATAAAAACATAATATATCGACCTAAATAATAATTATAAAACTGTTACTAAGATAACATTATTCAATATAAATTCAGAAGAAATAAATATGAAAGCCAACACCTTAAATTGAAATAAATTTTGAATTTTTATTTTTTTTAAGAATACGATGCAAAGACTGCAATGTGTTCGAAGCGCTCGATGAAGCTGGGAGGGCCCAATTTGAACATTGAAGTTTCCTAACAGTGCTGCAACCGAATCGGAAACCTTTATAGACTTCAGATCGATAAGAGGCGAGCTTAGATGCAGAAAGACGAAGATAACACATCATCTCTTTTAAGTGTTTGAAATTGTACCTGTCATTTTATCGTATTCTTGTTTTAAGTGCCATATTTCAAATACTGTGGTGTATCGATTAAATAAGTAAATAAGTAAGTAAGTAAATCTCTTTACACTTGCTTTGTATGTATGTATTTATACAATATAACTATTGCAATTAATATTATTTGTTAACGAACAAATAAAAACATGCAAAAATCTAGCAATTAAATACAACAAGGAAACGAACGCGAATAGTCCAATTAAAGAATACATCATAAGTTTTTTTTCTTTTTTTTAATTGCGTCTTTTGCTAAGCTGTAATATACAGTACTGGACAAAAAAAAGTACGCGTCGTTGAATTTTCTTTTATGTATATTTTTTATTCTAAATATCATTAATACACCAGATCTTGAGCAGTCATGACAGAAATTCATTGTTTTGCCTGTACGCCGCCGTTAAAACAATGTGGCAAATATTCGAAACCAGAGAGAAACCAATCACCGCGCAAAAAGCGCGTGTTACGCGATGGACAAAAAAAAGTACGCACCTAAGGTTTACTTATTCTTATCAATGTAAACAAAGCGATACTCTTCCAACGAAGCTTAGGAAGGTAAACATTCATTTTTGACAATGATTTGACCAGTCATTGACATTCTTAGTTCGAGTAAGGTAGCAAAATAACTGAAATGGCGAAAATTTCAATTGAAGTGCAAACACTGGTGATAAAAGACCAAAAAAAAGGCTTATCTAAAAGAGAAATTGCCCGAAAATAGCTGAGAAGTGAAGGTGCAGTGCAGGAAATATACGTGCGTATACGTGAAGTTCAAGGAATTAAGGATAGTTGGTGATAAGAATGGGAGAAGTAGAAAAATAAAGACTACTGAATTGGACGATCGCAGTATAATCAGGGAGGTAAAGAAAAATCCGACGATTATAAGTCGTGTTATGTTTAAAAATACAGGACTGAACATTTCCGACAGAACAGTCCGTAGAAGACTTCGTGGGGCCGGATTCAAAAATAGTTTTGCACTACGTCAGCCTTTGATTCGCAAAGCAAATAAAATTAAGCGCCTTGTATTCGCCTTAAAATACGTTAACAAACCGATTTCGTTTTGAAAAAGAGTTATTTGGAGTGCGAGAGCAAGTTTGACTTATTTAGACACGAACGATGATCTCGCGTTTGGTGTTAGCCGAGTGAACAGCTCCTCGAAAAAAATGTTCAAGATACTGTCGAACTCGGAGGAGGAAGTATCATGCTGTGGGGCTGTTTTACGTGCTCAGGAGTGGGCAATTTGGTTCCAATCAATGGTATCACGAATGCCGATGCTTACATTGATATCATAAACGAAAATCTGGAGGAGTCACTTTCAAAAATTGGCTTGGACAATGAATTCATTTTTCAACAGGATAACGATCCGAACATACGGCTCGAAAATCATCGGGAATTTCCGTTCTTCGCGGATCAAATTGTTGGATTGGACAGCACAGACACCAGACTTAAACCCAATTAAAAATCATTGGTTTATTTTAGACCGAAATGATGACAAAGGCTATGTAATAAACAAAGAACAACTTCTTGATGCTTTGCAAAAGACCTGGGACAAAATCGACGAACAGCAAATTCGCAATTTAGTGGAAAGTATGCCTTGGCGTTAACAGGCTATTATCGAAGCAAAAGGTGAACACACAAAATATTAAATGCGCGGTGTGTTCATAAATTTAATTTTTTTCTTGGGTGCGTACTTTTTTTTGTCCAGCCTAAAATTGGCATTCTACGTATTAAAATGGTTTTCGATCACCATTCGATTTATTTTTTTGTGATGATCCCGTGTAAATGCGAATATGAACTTATGAACTATCGTTTAAACTGCATTGGTAATACTCCTACATATATTTTCGAACACTTATATCTCCAATATTGAATTTTGAACGGTGCGTACTTTTTTTTGTCCAGTACTGTATATATTATGAGACCTAAATGATTTGTTTAATCTAAGAATAACTTTAATATTCATAGACAGATCATACTTCGTGAAATGAAATATATTTTTGTACAAACAACTGTACAATAATATTTTTATTTCTCCAAGAATTTCTCTATTGAAATTTACAATATCAATATTTCCTAGTATCAAAACAAAATCTTATACAAAAGATAACTTCTGTTTTGATGGAAAATAAATTTTGATTGTTTGGTTTATGAATTCCGCAAGACTGCTCAAGCTTAAGCTTGGTTGATCTCTCTAGCTCTAATAACATACTTTTTACTATGAATTAAATCTAATTGCAATTTAATCTCTATTTTTGATTCCTATATTGATTCGTAAGTATATCAATAATAATTATCTTTCAAGAAGATAAATAATTTCATAACATTTATAATATCGATTGACTTGACTGCCTCGTTGATCCAGTGGTTAGATATAAGGCCGCAGAGCCCGAGATCAAAGATTTCGCCTGAACTCTTTCATGCTGTACATCGGACACACTATGTCCTGCGCAGTTGACAGTTAGAAGAAAACCATCACATCACAATATCGTCATTTAAAACTCGCCTCAACCTTACATTTACGGCGTACGAAGTTGGTACGTAAAAGTATATAATTGGCATCCAGCCATAAACGTTGATTCCACAAAGGCTGCTTATTTAATACTTGATGTAACCAAGTGTCTTCCGCGGAGTATTTTACTGGGACGATATATGTATATGTATTGATTTTTTATAAAAATAAAACCTCATCTCACCGGATTGTCTGTGGGTGTTGACCTATATGTTTGATGTCTGTTTGAGATTAATAGACTTCGACTCTGTTTAAACGATTACCTTGAAAGTTGGCACATAAATCTATTTTTCCATGGAAAATGTTATCCACGTATAGCGATCTCGGCGAGCGTTGTCGGATGTTTTTTTCGAACAAACCGGGATTTTGTAACCTTGTGAGCAAAAAGAAGGGGGATTTCCTCGTCGAAAGCGGGTCAAAATAAAAAAAAACGTAAGTTCAGTTCAGATCAGTTCTTTTTTTATTACTTATTCTTTTATTTGAGCTTCACGACATCAGTTTTTTTTTATAGAATTATAGTACTAGATATTTTTATTAAATAAAAATCTGCGTTTTGTATATTCATCTATAGTTTTAACTTGTCTACTTTAATATATGTGAAAAACTGTACACAGGGTAAGTACTGATGAAATTGCCCGAGTTATTTAGCTTTCAGTAGATTTACCGGGCATTTGTTTCTGGCATCCGACGATTATAAATTAATTTGGTCGAAAAAGGGGACAGAGACTCTACAGCTCGGGAACAGCCGCCAAAATTGTGACGTCTGGTAACGCTGATTAGTATTAAATGCACATGAATCGTATAAGGGATCGCCATTACAGACTAAAGAGACAAATACTGCCCGGATTCACTAGTAAAACATAAATATTTCTATCTTCTTATTATAATTTACGTTATTTCTATACATCAAATTGGTGTTTGATTCATTACTCATCTAACAGCCACTACTGTACCATAAAAATACGAATTTGTTGACTAAAACTGCTAAACTTACATATTACTAACAATTATCGCTACCAAATGATTCAAAATTCAATTCGAAACGGACGCAATAAATAAAAACAACTATATTATGCGACGTTAATGAAATGAAAATAAAAAAGTTTAACATTCTAGAGTGATTTTAAATATCGAATAATTGAAAATGAAAACAAAACTCTAATAATAAAATAACTACCGATATATTATATAATATATGTATAATACATTAATGATTGTACTGATGATAATCATAATATATATATTTTTACCATCAATAACACACGCAGAGCAAGTGTCACACGTGGTTGTTTCACTCGAATTTCCACCAGCATTTTTAGAATTATTCTTAACTAAAACGTAGAAAAAGATTATCTAATAAAGAAATATTAAAATTAAAAATAAGGTTTTATTTAATTACGTTTCAAAAATGGAGTACGACAGATAGGGAAACGAATATCGATGTCAGGTTCAGGTAACGAATCAGGTTATTGAATAAAAAGTAAAAAGTTACATATTTTTAGGTTTTTTTTTTCTTTGTAACGGAACCAGAGTTATAGCAAAAAAATCTAAAGTTCTGAGTTCAAAAAAACCCAAGTCGGCCACTAAAAAGTTATTGCTTATTAGGTTTTCAACAAAAAAAATGATGAAATGTTAGTGACTGTGAAAAATTGCTAACAAAGAAATTGCCGACATTTTCATTGAAAACCACACCGTCAGAAACCGTTAAATACCTACATAACATGCCATTATACAAATTGATCAATTAAAAAAAAATCTACATCAAGGTGATTACATAAGGCCCAGGCGATACAAATAAAAACCAACTTTGTTTTCGATTACGCGTTTTGTAAATAGCATGGTGGTGTGAGTTTAAAGCGTTTGTTTGTTTCTCATCGGTCCACTAAGTAGCTTGTGAGGCTGCTGATACAGTGGTTTTGGGTACGAATTTAACGATTAGACCAGTAGAAAAGTAAGTAGCAACTATTGTTGGTAAGTTGGCGTGCCTCGGTGAGCCAGCAATGTACTTTTAAAGATTGGACCTGCGCGTGACCATTCCTCTAGTGAAGTTGGCGCGTTTTTGACTTATTTATATAAGCATCAAAATAACAATATTAAATATCATAATGCAATAGCGTTACCGCATATTTTTTAAACATATAATTTGACATTTTTTTTACTGTGACAGTCACAAAGTACCAAGTACCGTGTCTGACACGTTACTATTACCGTTCTTGAAAAATATCATTTTATAATCATATTTGTTACACATAAAATATTAATTTAAATTACTTATATATTTATACAAAGATATTATAAAAAAAAGGTACGGTAGATTGCACCAACTGGTAGTATCTACCGTACCTTCTTTTATATATACATGGCATATATTCTACCGAAGAACAGCAGTGGTAATTGTATTCCTGTCCAAAGGTGAGTGAGCCAGTGCACCTAGAGAATAGGCACAAGGGACATAACATCTTAGTTCTCAAGGTTGGTGACGCATTGGCGATGCAAGACAGTATTTTTTGTAATTTGTGTGGTAGAGCTTGCACAAAGCTCTACCATCAAGTAAATATTTCTTTAATGATAATATCTTAAATGCCTTGGAAATATGATGACAAGTTACTATCAAGTGTCCCATTTGTCAGTATACCTAAATAATATAAATAATTGAAAAATACTTGTATCATAAGAGTATTATGCCAAGAAAATTATTGAAGCGATAATAATATTTTAATCTATCAATTTGAGTCATGCGCACTTTCACAATGTTTTTTTTATGACAGTTCGCCATAACAGATAATAAATAATAATTGTTCTCAAAACTAATTAAAAGAAATATTTTAAATTTTGATATAATCCGACAGATAATAATTATTATTTATGACATCATGACAATGCATAGTTGTCGCTAATAAAGATATAAATATAATTAGCAATTACGTACATATTGTGACAGGGTTTAGGTCTTTGTGCAAAGCCCACCCATCAAAACTCTACCCTCAAAACAACTATACCGGTTTAAAGGACCCAGTACGTTAAATTCAAATGGCAGTGGGCGCATTGACGATGTAAAAGCATTTAAATTTCGTTCAGTGCCGTTTCTATGTCTATGGGCAATGGTAACCATTTACCATTTCTTGCCTTAGCCTGCATATTAAATTTAAAAAAATCAAATGACATTTTTTTGCAGTGCACTATCACAAAAAAATCTAGAACATTCTAAATCGTTTAACAGAGTATCAAATTATAACTTTTAAATGTAATAATAATAATAATTAAATGACCGTAATCTATAGAATAATATAATCGATTAGATAAAAACATAAATATGATGTCTTACAATAATTATTATCATCCACGCGTCACAAATTACGACTTCGCCACCATTTTTATTCCGTCTTACTTTGAATAATAATAATACGCTATTTAAATTTTTATTATGTACTCAATAAAAAATAAAAAAAATCGACTCACCAAGCAAAGGATAGTCTTTGAACGGTTCATTCTTGATGACCTCAATTCCTTCGCCGCCGCCAGTTTCGTTTTTGGAGACCTCCGCGACACAGTACAACTGCGCAACTTGATACTGGACAAAAGAAATAAATCATGACTCAATTCACAATCACTTCTTAAAAAAAAAAGATTTAAATAAAAAAGGAAAGAAAAATACCCTTTAAAGCAATTTAAAGCAAAATCCACATTTAAAAATAAACAAACAACCGAACTAACTATGTACTTAACTATTTTTCTAGGCATCTAAGTTATCGTGATGAATTTATGACGGTTTTGTTTATTAAGATTTTGTGTACTGTAAATTATAATAATACCGTACGCGATAGGAATGCGCAATTTGGCGATATCTCGACAATAACGACACTCTAACTATACTACTACTATAAATAAAGCTTTAAGAAACTAACAAATGATACAATTACTAAGAGAAATAAAAAAAAGAATGGTAACATTTTTTTTTTTTATAAACGATTTAAAATCGTTTCCGTTTCTTTATATAATGAATATTATATCTTCTGCATACTGCATTGCACTGCATATGTTTGTCAAGTTGACGGCTTCGATTCTCTATTAAAACATTCATCCTATTCTAAACAGCCACAAGTTCAAGAACGACAGCTTGGCCAAGGTTGTGTAATGCAGATATTAATACGTAAATCTTAGCGAGGTCAAAATCGTATACGCAAAGTCGTTTTTTCTTTAAAGTCAACATTTCGATTATCACTGTGTATAACTCATGTTTTTATTTACGTAGTTAATCATTAAAAAAACATATGGAGATAGAATATGACATGAGACAAGTCGGGGTATGTGTGCACCTCTTCATAGCTAAGCCCACTGAACTGAGGGGCCTTGACCTAATCTCATCGCGACCTCGCAAGCTTTTGTTTGAACCAACTAATTAATGACAGACTTTGTATCATTAGACCGCCAATTATAATGCATTTTAAACAAAAACTGATTATGATATCAATGATGATGATTGCGGGTGATTAGTCAAACGATGTCTTCTTCTTTCAAATGTCAAATCAATAATGACAGAAAGAGAGAAATCAGTGTTTAACCAAACTATTAATCATGTTGAGCAATATAAGTAAGGCATTTAAAAAACTATTATATTATTGATATTTTCTGTAATTGGTAATTTTTTAAATATGTACATATTATACAATTCAGCGTATACTCGCTAGTAGTTGCGAGTTTGATATTTAAATATTTAATCATGTGAAGTAATCTTAATGTCACATTGAAATAATTTATTTTATATAACAACTAACACATTTCATTGCGGCTTCGCCTGCAATAATGTAAGGAGCATAATATAAAGGATAATAATATACCACAAGCAGCTGATTTTCTATTTTGAGAATAATATAACATAATCATTGTGAATATAAGTATTTTAATCCATAAACTCTACCTACTTTAGCCTTCATAGCTATAACAAAACAAATATATTGTGCGATCATGCAACTCACCAAGTTGTATAGAAGATACTATCAATAATTGATTACTTATGGATAAACCAATGGTTATACATCAAAAATAAAAACTAGGTATATAATGGTTGCTTATAATCAAGACAACAAAGTTCTTCTGACTGTTATAAGTCTTGAGTCTTAAATATTTATTTTATTCCTAACCATTTTAAATTTAGTTATACCTATTGTTATTATATTTCATTAAAAATAACAATAGTATAATGAGAATAAATTATTGTAAAAAATGATTGTTTTAAACAAAATTTAACAAATTTTACTTTAAATTTTATATTTACGGAATTATAGTTGAAATTGATATAAAATATTTCTACTTTGTAAGTTGAAAGCCATATTAATTAAAAATATATACAACAATACATACATGCAAATTTTATAATAGCAGTTATGTAATTTTTTATATATAGCTAGTGAATAGAATATATGTTCTGTTAATATTGTAACCATATTAACAAAACCTCAATAGATTATACATTAAATCATAAAGTATTACAATATCCAGACACTGATAATATTTATTAATTTTATTTGTCATTTCTATTTATATATATGCCTAATACCAAATTTGAATTATATGACTCATTAAAAAAGATAATATATTTAAGAGATAAGTTAACTAATGATATTTAAAACTGATAAATTTTATTACAAGTTTTAATAATTCGAATAATTAAATTTTAATATAAACAATATGAAAAAATGTCTCTAAATCACAAATTATTACTTAATCAATAAACAAAAATATAAAATAACAATGCTTACCTCTTCTACTGTTAAAGGAAGAGTAACACGACTGAAAAAGAAATAGCAAAGTTTAAATTTCCCATATGGTTTATAGTAATTCGAAATATTAGTAATAAGTAATGGCTATTTGCCAGAATAAAGGTAAATTTACTGACATTCACTGTCAAAAATATTCAAAACGATAAAATTGGTCTCTTAACAAAGTACTTAATAGATTTTTTATTAAAACAAAACAACATTTATACGAAACAAAATTACTTGACGGCGCTTTAACAGATTTAGCTGACGACATAAAATCGATTTATATTAACAAAAGGACAATATAACCTTTACTTTACTTACTATTCTTTGATAAGCATCTTGAATATTTAGTGTATTTCACTTAAATGCACATTAGATATTTCACTAAAACCTAAAATAAACTTATCACAGTTCGACACTTGAGCTACGAGCCGATTATCCGATATATAACAATTTTAAAAATCTTTGACCAACCAATGACTGAAAATGACAAGGCGCATGCTTCAACTCAATGATGCAACGGAAATTACGTCAACACTTAAAGGTTCGTTCAATATAATTAAAATGGTTTCGGAAATACATATCAATTCAATATTTCCCTATTGTATATTAAATGAGACAAATAATAATATGATATAATACTATGATAGTTTTTAATCGATTAAGACTTACTTTCCATACTTATTCGATAGACGGATTTCATTTCAGTAATGTGTAAATAACAAGATAATAGTCTAATTTATCTATAAAAACGAGCGAGTAGAACATTTTTAATAGATGATTTTTGGTCGTGTCCTAGGATATACTACATTAATATAAGTGACAAATTCAAAATTGTATCTCATCGACATCGAGTTTGTACTTCATAGTGTTAGTGGTTATGTACTCTGTGGTCAAGTTGTGAACACTTGAAAGTTGAAGATTGAAAAGTGACGTTAGTGACGTGAGACGTGAGTGAGACGTCCTAGCGACTTTCTAAGAAATTGAGTGTTAAATTCAAACAAATGATATCCATAGGTATCTAAAATACAAAAAAAATTATAATAAAATGATTTAATTAATTTTTAGACCTTTTCAATAGACTTAACATCTTTAGGGCTAACAATAAATTATTTTATTTAAAAAAAGTACAACTCATTGAAAATGAGTTTAGTTGGAAAAAAGTGTGAATCAATAACGCTTACAGAAACAAATAGAGACGAAGTAGTTCGTAACGATGTTACACCAGAGGATGTTTTACGATTGGATAAAATTACGGACACATATTTATGTAGTCCCGAGGCCAATGTATATGATATAGATTTTACGAGATTCAAAATACGTGATCTTGAAACTGGCACCGTATTATTCGAGATTGCCAAACCACCAACTGATTTTGGTGTTGATAACGAGGGAACGGAAGATGTCCAAGACGAACCCTTAGATCCCAATGCAGGAAGATTCGTTCGCTACCAATTTACACCGCAGTTTTTAAAACTTAAAACTGTCGGGGCTACGTAAGTGTTACTTATTTATAAAATAAATAATGAGCTTGTTAAAGATTTCAATTTATTTCTAAGGCCTGTAGTGACATCGTGCCCATCTGTTAATTATAAAAAAAAATGTATGAAGTATAAAGTTTTCAATTATAGTATTAAATTTTGATATTTTATTGATTGGATATTTCTACATTCATACATTATAATAAATTAATTCATACTTATTGCGATTGTTTCAGGGTCGAATTCACTGTAGGTGCTCGTCCTGTGAATCATTTCAGAATGATTGAAAAACACTTTTTCCGAGATACATTATTGAAGACATTTGATTTTGAATTTGGCTTTTGTATTCCATTTTCAAGAAACACCTGTGAACATATTTATGAATTTCCGTCTTTGCCACCTGATCTAGGTATAGTTATTAACTTGTTTAAAATAAAAGTTACATTAACTTAGTTATCACTTCAGCTTTTTAGTTTTCTTGGCTTGCATAATAAATAATAAATCAAAGCAAAATTTGATTTGAAAAACTTGGTGGTAGGGCTTTGTGTGTGCTCGACTGGGTAGGTACCACCCACTCATCAGATATTCTACCACAAAACGGCAGTACTTGCTATTGTTGTGTTCCTGTATGAAGGGTGAGTGAGCCAGTGTAATTACAGGCACATGGTACATAACATCTTAGTTCCCAAGGTTGGTGGCACATTGGCAATGTAAGCAATGGTAATATCTCTTACAGCGCCAATGTCTATGGGCGTTGGTGACCACTTGCCATCAGGTGGCCCACATGCTCATCCACCTTCCTATGTAAAAAAAAAACATTATTACAATTATTTCAAAATATTTATATATTACATTTTCTCATTTCAGTGGAAGAGATGATAGCTGCACCATTTGAAACTTGCTCTGACAGTTTCTACTTTGTGGATAATCACCTCGTCATGCATAACAAAGCTGATTATGCCTACAATGGGGGTATAAACAATTGAGAAAAAAAAATGTAATGTTTCTTGTCACAATTTTATGAAAATTAGCACTAAATCATTTTATTATATTTTAATAGTAACAAAATTACTATAATTTACCTATTTCAATTATGTTACACAAATTAATAGATTTAACAATAAAAATAATATTTAAAATCACTACTGCCATGAATGAATTAATTAAGTTTTAGTCTGTGTTACTTGGGTGATGTTAAAATTCCAATGATATGCCATGCATTCAAAGTACATCTATTTAAGTGGTGTGGTGGTATAAAGAGACACATACATCAACCCTGAAAATATAACATTCCTTATTTACGCAGTTGTGAAAAAAACAATTGCTCACAATGATGTAATAAGGAGTTTGTTCTATTGTATTACTTATTATAAGCGATCAGTGTTTTTGCAAATTACAATAATTAAGTTTGGTTTTTGTTTACAATTCAGCGGAAGATCGAAATTTTATGTGGGTGAGTTACATTTTGCGAGGCCATCGCTTTTACACATTTCCACCATATGAAGGGAAATGCGGTTGACTTTTTTTTTTCAGCGGGGCGCTCTTCCTACACTGAATAGCAATAAACTCCGATTCATGATGAGTCCCATTTTTCCTCACGTTCACGGCTTTTCAGTAATGCATAAGCCTCCGAAACGCGAGGCCCTCGGATCCCAAGGTCGCCCACCCCTTGCGCCGCCTCTGTTAAAATGTATAACATAAATAATATGTTATTGTAATTTTTGAAAACAAAGGAATTCCATATTTAAAAACTTATTTATATTTGAATCTTTGTACATTCCACAGCAATATTGATATTTATGTAATGTTTTTTTTTCTTCTATTTAGTTGGAAAATATGACTGACGATGGTTTTTTTTTTAATTATAATGATACTTGAGAAGTACCTTCTACAATAATATTGTGATATTTGAATTGTTAGTAAAAACAATTTTAAATATGATCATAATATTGTGTACATGAAAATTACGTATGAGTATTATATATATTCTGATAATGGTTAAATTATGTATTATTTGATTAGGTTGTATTTTGAAAGACAATTTTTAACTTTCTATAGGTATTGTGAGCACTGAGTCACTGTCACTTATGATAATTTTTTGTGTGTATCACTGTTTGGTCACTCAAAGATAAATTTTAGTGTGAAAACACTTTTAATTAGATATGCAATGAATTTAATAATGTATTCTAGTCATTATGTGTATGTGCTGTGTTATAAACATGTTACGACTTGGTCCAGAAAGAAAAAATAAATGTGAATTACTACAGGGAAATCGAGATCTGAAGGGAATCTGATAAAATATATAATAATAAAGAAATGAGAAAGGCAAACCAAGTTAAAAATAATGTTTATTTTATAAGAATGTAATAAAAAACTTAATTTAGGAATACAATTATTTTTATTCATAATCATCATGTTATTTATATAAAAACATTCAGAAATAACAAATATATTCTATTATAACATTTTACTTGTACTCATATGGAATGTGTTCTCAATAGCATAATAAATTTTTACTGTACTGATAATTATAAAAATGCATTAATTCCGTAGAAATAACACTGCCAGTATGGTATAAATGCCAGCTGATTGGTTAAACAAAAGGGTGGGGAATTGTATAAATTATATCGCCTATTACAGCCATGAGGAGAAAAGACAAACAAACATTGTTCGAGCTCTTGAATTGAAAAAAAAAGTTGAGTTTTGAATAGAAATATAATATTGGAAGAAAAATTGAAATGGACGTAGGTAGTTGAGTGGAATAGTGTTATATTATGAAGAAGATATAGAAATCAAGAATATTAATAATGAAATATAAGCAGAGCTATTAGCAAATCGCATGTAATATGTAAAGTAATGTCATTTTAAGTCCTCTTTAATTAAACTATTTTTTTTTTAGGTAAATTAAAACAAAATTTACTCCTTCATCGTTGGGAATAGGGTACATATTTGAACAATTTGAAAAAGTTTGTTTAAAAAGGCGGCATAATGATTAGATATAAACACTCGTCGATCTTAAAAAAATGTAAAATCTCATTGATAATGCCGTCCATCAACTCATTTATAGTTGAGAAAGTGTCCTTGTTTTAAGATATTTTAAATATAAAAAAAAACGACAATGTGTTCACCATTCAAATAAAACGAATTGCAAGGGGCCGCGAATTTTGACACAAACTAAAAAATAATGTATTAATTATACACGCTGATTAATAAAGATATAAAAACACTAACATTTAATGAAAAACATATGTTTTTAGTATATGTATACTCTCGAAGTGACGAAAATGAGACAAAATTCGCGGCGACAACTATATCGCGATTCATTTTGTTAATCATTAGGTTTTGTCATAGATATCACATTCAATAAAAAAAAATGTAGAAGAATTACACTTGTACACTTAGATTAAAAAGCTTATTACAAATTATGATTGTTGAATTAAACTATGATGCATGATCTCTTTTTTTATTGCTATTAAAAATATGGATCGAAAACTTATAAAATAATTATAATTAAACCCATCATATATTTAATGAATACTAAATACATACAGATAACGTCATTGTTTAACTAATATTGATAAAAACCGTTTATGCGAACGCCCGCCGATTTTTAAAAGCGCTTAATAATTATGATTTCTTTAATGCTTTTTTTTTTATTTTTGTAATATATATATATATATACAGGGTTATTTGTAAAGACGCAGCAACCTCGCAGGACTAAATAGCTAACACCATAAGCAACAACTTTTGTTCTACGACTTCTGATAATTTGTTAAATTTTATTTACATACAAAAATAATTATTAATATATTTTCCCGCTCGAACGTTTATAAATCTACGCGCATCGCAAAGATCGACGCGTCGCGTCGTCCTTTCGTTTATGAAATATAAATTATAGACCTACAAATGTCAAGACAGTACGACAATAATTTATGAAATCATATTTTTGACATGTATTGAGTTATGTCCAAAGTCGTAGAACAAAAGTTGTTGCTTATGATGTTAGCTATCTAGACCTGGGTCGTTACAAATAACATTAGAAAACAGTTCTTAACAATTTAAGGTAAATTAATGAATATTAAAAATTACTTGAAAAATGTTAATACGATTCATACAAGTGTTGCATGTACACTGAGGTCACTAATGAAATTAAATAAAGACAATTAATTTGTATGAGAAGAGGCCTTATTGGATTTTTTTTTTAAATTTGAATACAGTGAAATTAAACGAATGGTAATGGGTGTTTAGTGACGTAAGTACCTATTTGTTATTTAAATATACATGTTTCAACGCTTTGAATAACCGCAAAACTCAGTTGATTTGACGTATCCATACATGCAGTACGAATTTACGACTATAAATTCCGTATTATATACTTATTAATTAATTACTTATATTTTTTTAAATGCATTTTTGAATATTCATATGACAATATGCAAAAATAAAAATGTAGGTTATAAAATATAAAATTAACAATCAATCAATCAACAAATACTTTCGCTAAAAACCTTTTTAAGTACGATACTTATTTTTAGCATTTTGTTTTAAGAAAAACTTGTAAGTGAAGCCACCTTTATTCATAAATGTTTTGGCATATTCGGTATTAACTACCGCACATTTGGCACTATTAAATATTTCCTTTATCGATGCAGTATTTGAATAACAAACGTCAAAGTACGTAAATTTTCTTCGTGGATTATATTTATCGTAGATAACGAATTCATACGTCCACTTTGTAGCACTTACTTTCGTGCCCAGCAGTTGAGCTGTCATAGATATAGTCTTATTGTCCTTATTCACTTCGATATAAATTATGAAATTGAAGAAGCCTATGTTAACATAGTGAACAATAGATTGATCTTTATTAACATTCTTGATAATCATTTCTTTATCCACGTCGGCTACGCAGTTTTCAGGGTGTTGCTCGTTAAAATGACTACCAATATTACTAATATTACCTGAAAAATAAATTGATTTTTTTTATGAGCGCAAACATCTTAGCGATCGATATACGATAACTAAAGCTTCAAGTGTCAGAGAAGTAATAGTAAGATTTCGAGAGTCGGATGACGCTAACGTATAATTTGTTATTACACATAAACATCTATTAAAGATTCCATAACATTTGTCACGATTTGTCTAATAGTAATCAAAAATAAAAATTTAAAGTCAATACAATTGGTTGTCTGTAAAGACAGTTTGCGGACGATAAAATTTTACGTGATAACGTCATAAGAACACATTGATGAATACTCGGACGCATCGGCCGATGGAGTGCAAGAGTGACAGATGCGTCACAACTCACAAGGCGATCGTGCCTCTCTATCGCTTGTTCCGCGCTCTCGCTTGCTCGCTCAGCTCAGGCGGAACGTGATAATGAGTCATACTTTTTCGCGCGTACAGCAAGCGTTCATCGATTTATAAGACGTTGTCACGTCAAAAAGTTTCAATGTAAAATTTTCCAGTTTTACTACATACCTTTCCAAGTGCAAGTACGATCTATAGATTTAAGTGGACACTCTATCTCACTATAAGGACATTCTCGTAAGTGGTTGTCCATTTCGTTTATCGTGAACGAAAGACAACAACCATCATTTGCATTGTGACACTTAATTCGCTCCTGAAATAAGTAAATATTGGCACATTAACTAGCTGCTAGAACATACAAGTAAGGCTCCCGGCATGACGTTTTTCGACATCTTCACCAATCATCGTCATATTTCAGCCAAGTTAACACGTAACCCTTTCTCATGAATCACAGCGTCAATTGGTGACAACCGTATGAAATCGTAGGTAGTTTTTGAGTTAGTTATCGCGTTCATACAAACAGACAGACAAATCGCATTGGCTGCCACAGATTAATGAGAATTGGCCTTACAGCCAAATTTATCAATCGACTAACATGTTACCTTCTTTGAAATTACGTTCAAATTAAATTCACATTGTAACAGTATTAAAAGTTCAAGTTTTCATGAATAAAGAAAATCATATATCTATACTCTAAAGCAAATTGTAATGGCGGCATTGTGAGCAGAGCTATTTGCAAATATTTGGTTGGTTATTTTATTAAATCGGTTTAGTGTCGCGAAAACGTAAACTCGCCTTTATAAGTTAGGATTATTATAGTAATTTTTATTATTCTTACATTTATTTTGCCATCGTCGTCTACGTTTTAATTCGTATAATTAGTTTCTTAATAAAAAATTTAAAAAAAAAACATACTTTGGTAGCAGTAGTAGATTGTTTGATTTTTGTGTCCGCAATTGTTGTTTCCAACGTAATGTTCCTCACTTCCGTTATACGTTGAAAGCAACGTCCGCAGTTTTTATTGAGAAATTTGCAAAAGTTGCAGGAACTATGACCGTTTTGACATTGGAATATTTGTAATTCAAAGTCTTTTTCACATGTCACACATTTTATGCCAAATACTGAGATATTGTTAGGTGCATTAGGCGTTGTCCTAAAAAAAAATATTGAATAAAACATATTGAACATATTGAAAAAAATTAAGTGAATATGTAATCTTATTTTAATTTAAAACTAATGTAAATTTAATACTTAAACTAAATAAAAAAATCTAAGATATTAATAAAAAAAATTACATTTAGGTACTTGTGTAAAATATATTGTAGTTATGATCGAATGATGATGATTTATGATTGATGCTTTTACATATTTGGAAATATAAATTAGTAATACTTTACCTAGATTTCGGTATAGCTCCTGTGTTCGATACACGACTTGTATTGACAGACGCAGGTACATAACTAGATGAAGTTGAAGTGATAGATAAAAGAGGAGAAGGCGAAAGCGTTGACGGTCTGAAAATATAATGTATAAAATGAAACGGAACAGTGCAGGACTAAGTGGCTTTACAAGCTACCTATCGTAGTGATTGTAAGCACTGTCTCGGTAGCATTCGGAAGCGATCCCGTGGCGCTCCTCGTTTTTTTTTAGTAAGAGGGAGCAAACGAGCAGGAGGCTCACCCGATGGAAAGTGACTACCATCGCCCATGGACATCTGCGACATCCGAGAACTTGCAGGTGCGTTGCCGGCCTTTGAGGTAAGACTACGCTCTCTTCTTGAAGATTTTTATGTCATAACGGTTCGGAAAAGTCGCCGGCGAAAGCTGGTTCCACAAAGTGATTGTGCGAGGCAGGAAATGCCTTATGAAATGCGCTATTGTGGACTTCCAGACATCGAGGTGGTGAGGATTGGAATTTTGAGTTCTGGCGCGATGTCCGGGGGTAAAATTCAGCGGCCAGGCCAAACAACTCCTCAGATACCTTCCCGTGAAACAGTATGCGATACAGGATGCAGAGTGACCCCACGTCTCTACGCAAATCCAAAGGATCAAGCCGGTCGGTAATAGCTTGTAAAGATTTAGGCGATGCGCCGACGTGAAGTCCTGTCTGACTGATTTGTAACAAATCATTGATATGCAGAAGAAACAAAGTAGGTGAAAGAACGCAGCCTTGTGGAACACCAGAATTGGCGAAATTTAATTAAATTATTTAATTTCGTTAAGACGAAAAGAGTACAGCTGGTTTCTTAGTGGGTATTCCGATATTTGGGGCAAACTCAGCGCCTTGACTCAGCAACCCCCCCCCCCCCCCCCCACATAGTTTCCGTGGGGAAAACGCGTAACGCGTTTTTCCAGCGTAAAAAAGAGCTTGGGGTCTGCTCTTTGTAAACTTGCCGCAAACAAACCATAATGAACAGGAGCACTATTAATAACAAGAAGGCTGAATAATATAAAAAGAGTATTAAAAAGTTGTTAATACTCTTTTTATCTTATATGTATTATGTTAGCTTAAATTTGGATAAGAATATATAAATAGTATGTTTTTGTTTTTGTAATATTTACCTCGCGATATTAGGTACATTATCAGATGGGGATGAAACGCGAGATGAAGTTGCTGGGCCAGATGAAACTAGAGGGGAGGATCTGAAAATATTTTTTAACCTTGAAACATTTAAGGCCTTACTAATAAACGTTGCTTAGCGGATGTTTATCATTGTTTATGCTTATTTGACATTTAAGAGAAGAGACAGCATGGTTAGCAAATCACTCGATAAACAAAGACCGTTACAGCTAGGTACGAATCTTAATTTGTATAAACATCTGGTGTGGCCAGACTTAATGAAATAACAACAACTTTTATATAAATTGTAGGGCATAAAATTTTCGATAATTTATAATTTATTAACTCTTCTATGCTCTCAACTGTTTTGAGATAGAAGGCGAATTTTGTGACCTTAAGTTAACTACGCAGTCACAAGATTATATGATGCGACTTTTCAGTTTATTATCTCTTATTCCGAAGTTAATTCCTAATTTGACGGGACTATGACAGTTGCTAAGATTTCGGCAGTCACACCTTGTATATTAAAAAAGCATATAATATGACATTAAATTAATATGAACTATGATATGTACCTACAAGCATCAAGCCTAACAAGCAATTTACACTCTTATCAAGTGATAATAAGCAACAATTTTACTGTGTCAAGAAATGTGATCGTTAATAACCTGTTAAGTTTAATTATTATTGTTAAACAAAATACATAATATCACAATCAAGGTTCAGATTGTATGGACACGTAATGCGTAGGCCCGAAGGTTACGTCAAAAAGTTTTACATTGCTAGTAAGTGGCAGGGGAAGACCCTAAAATACTTGGATGACAAATGTCCAGATACAAATACCAAATACGTATTTGTATTTCAATTAAGTATTTTAAATACTGCCCAACCGTGCATATAGGCATATTATGCGATAACGATAATGGTAGACAAATACAAATAATACGAACGAAAACAAAAATCTCAACTTATTTATATAGTGTTTATAACAAACTTAGTTATAATCAAGTAATATATTCATAAATGTTAACTTTACCTCAATTTCGGAACAGCGCCCGTATTCGATACATTTCTAGCATTGCCAGATGGAGTTGACATATGAGATGAAGTTGATGCGACCGGTACAACTGAAGAACTTGATAATGGTGATGACCTAAAATATAAAAACTTATGCATTAAAGTATCACTGATTAAAATTATACATTTTTAAATATAAAATATTAAAATTCACCTTATCATTGACTTTATTTAATTTTGTTATATTTCAAAAAGACCCGTGTCGCCCATTGAGATCACAGAGAAGGTGCAGTTAGTAATTTAATAAAAGTATTATTCGTAAATCCTCAATAGCAGCCCGGAGTCTGGAAGTTGGAAGTGTGTACACTCCCGTGCCTCGGAAAGCACGTAAAGCCGTTGGTTCTGCGCCTCTAACACCTCCGGTCGTGTCGGATTTCCGTCCCATCGGGTTATGAGAGTTATGGAATAGAGAGTGCAGCTGTGTTTGCGCACACACTTTTGCACTTTCATGTGCTGCGCAGTTGGCTAATCTCTCTTGAGATTGTCTGCCTTGGCCGAAAACGGTCTGGAGGACTATAAATATTAATATTATCATTAATGTTAGTATTCATTTACCTCAATGCTGTTCTAGTTTCTGTAATGTTCGTAATATTTCTGCCATTTCTATTTTCAGGTGGAGTTGAAACATGAGATGAAGTTGAAGGAGAAGATGAGACAGCAGAGGATGAAAATGTTGGTGACCTAATAGTATAAATCTCAAAAGCTTAAACACAAAATTACTTCTCCTTAGCCCTATGTATTGACGAGCTGGTTGGCGTGGTCGGCAGATCCACCCAGAACAGACATTTGTGTGCATGAGCATGAGTGTTTGTCCTGAGTCTATCTATATGATTGTAATTATTTACATAAGTATATACAGTGTAAACTCTATATAACAACGCTCAAGGGACTTTGCATATTTCGACGTTATAGAGAGTGATTGTTAAATGGAGAGAAGACAAATCTGTATTATGTAAGGTTAATTTATTAATTGTTATCCAATAAGGTGTAAATATCAATATCAACCGACGATTGACTTTTTATTATTTATTTTATTATGTAATTGTAAGAATATGTATATTTGATTAATAAATTTTATGAATATTTATGAGATAATTGGAATTGGTCAATAATTCAATAATAATGGTTTGTAAAGTTACTAAAGAGTTTTTACTATCATAAGAGGCACCATTCTGTTTTCAAATGAATTCATGAAATGACATTAAGACAAAAATAGACGCGAATAGAGATGTATCCAACAATTAGAAAAAGAAAAAGTTTGTTTCAGACTAGTGTTAGTAATTAAAAGCACTGTTCATGATCTTCGTAATAAGGTTTCTTACATTTTTTAGAATATCTTCCATCCTCGCCTGCTTGTAGATTTTTTTTCTTGGATCAATACAACTTTTTCGGCAATACACAGTGATGTTTGCTTAATTGCCATGTTTACAGTTTGAAAGTTTATGAGCTTCTAAGAATATGATAATCCCAATTTGTAAACAAAAGGAGGGATTTCTTAAAAAGTTCGGCATGTTTGATGCAGACAGTCGAGTTTATTATGGGCTAGGATAATAAAGCGAAAAAAAAGTGCGAAATGTCCCACAATATTATTATTTCATGTTATAAGTACATATATTTTTTGTTTCATGTACTTGGCATTATCATGATGTTATAAAGATCGTGGATTTATTCAAAGGTTTTTTTTTATTTATCATTAATTTCAAATCTATTATTTACATATAAATTTTTAGTTTCTATTTTATTCCATGTAAAAGAAATAGGAACAAAGTGTATAGACTAAGTAATCACTCCATGTCTGTAATATTTACTGAGTGTAGAAGCATGCATGTACATAATTTAATATGCTTAAAACAAATGACCAAATCCATAAGGAAAGCTCTTTCGACCAACATATTAAAACATCAAGTTAAGCTATTATTTTTATAATTCATCTAATGCTTAGTTAGGAATGCACAGTGAGAAGCATATTGTATAATAAGCTCAAAAACCTTGATCTTAAGAGAAGATAAAGACGAAAGTGTATTACTTTTATTCCTTAAATTTTTTGCAGATTTGACAGGTTGTTATCCAAAAATATAATGATACCAGAATTTTCGAATACTGCTCAAAAGAATACAACTTAATATATCTTTTATTTATTATATTAAGTAACCATTCTTCTTTTGATATTTGTATTAAAAATAAATTTAAAATATACCTTTTCTGATTCGCAATGATAGATTGGTGAATCAGCATTTGAGATTGAACAAAATCCATATATTTAGATTCATAATCATCCTTTTGTTGTTGCAAAGCTTGATTAATTTCTGTTTGATTCATTGTCAATACTCTTAAATCTTCTTTGCTCCTGTAGATGTATTATAAATCTATTAATAAATAGCATCAGAAAAAATATTAAGAATCATTGACAGATTTCTATACTATTTGTTTTAAATATATATAAATTATTTAGCAATTAGTTAAAAATAAAATATTTAAAACACCTTTTCATTAGGGCTTAAAAATACCTGTATATATTTTACAAGAAATTTCAGCTGCAGAATAAAGAAAAATCTTGTTTACCAAATAAGATAATAAAAAACGAGTGCTTTATTAATTCTCTGCATGAATTTTTTTGTTAAAAACATTTATAAATAACTAAATTTATATTACTAACTTGTTTCTTAAATAATTAAAATTCCAATTTTTATTTTCACAAATTATATATATTTGTTATATTTTATATAAGCTAGCACTTCTGGCACAATTCCTCAACTATTTGTATGGTACTTTGTTGTCTTTAGATATAATTTCATATGTGCTAATATATAAAATTTTATATCAACATACCTTCTCGTAGTTTTAGGTTTTGAATTGTCAGCCCCCATTTTTTACTTCTATTCCGCCTTTAATTACACACCTCTTTTGATTCTTAACTTATTTTACAACAAAGCAAAACATAAAATCTACTTGAGTTAGGACAATAGACTAATACATATGAAAGAGCACAGTAAATGTTCAAATTCAAACCAACATTAAATAAATTACAATTATACAATCCAATTAAATACGTAATGAAATGAACAAGACAAACATAAAATACATCACTTCAGGAACTTACCAAGCATAGACAATTTTTTTATTGCTCTATGTAAATTGTAAAGCCTCTAATACACATTGGCTCAGCTAGTTGAGTAAAGTACTTGGTTTCCCTTAATATTTGGAACGTGTACAGGAACGATTATACAGATTTTATCATTGGAGATAGCGCCTACCTACTACTATAGTATCAGGCCAGCTTTTACTCAACCTATTTTTCATAGGGGCCACAAACAAGTGATAGTTACAGTGTCACGGCCGCAGACCAAAAATTTTTTGGTAAAGATTTCCGTGGTTTCGGGATTGTAAGAAATTGAATAAAACAGCTATGAACGTTTATAGCGTATACATATTTTTTTATCATAATGATTAATAACCTGATGTTTCAAACACTGCAATGTCTGTGGTCACAAGAGGTTGTTTAATTCAAATTATGGACATAGGTACATAGCCTATTCCAACCTCAACGGGAATAAACCCATTACTGAAATAACTAAATAAGTAAGTCTCAGTCGTGAAATATTGGTGCGATCGTGATACAACTTTTCGCGTCAACGCCGCTGTACGTCGTTGCTATCGTACGTGGTTAAGTGACAACTGACAAGCTATGCCGCGTATATTTTTCTCTCCCAAGTATTATGTTATTTAATCATATCGTATTGCTGAGTTTTGTTATTATAGTTTTGTAATATGACTGTTTTGTTTGGATTTGTCAAAGTGTTCGGCACATCCATCTATCGATCGTCATGCAGCCGCCGCTCTGGCAGTCGTTAATTGAACAGAACAGCAATCATTAAGCCGAAGTGTCCCCACTACTGTAGTTCAAAGACCTGTGTATAGCCTATTCCAACCACAACAGGAATAAAGATATAGCCTGTTCCAACCACAACGGGAATAAACATAAATAAATAAATTTGACACCGAATTAATGCGATATCTTTGGTCATCGATATCAATTGACGCGATGTCATTGGTCGACATCTTGAATAATCTATGACATTCACTATGGATATTGTCCGCGAAAATTGTCCGCGAATTTGTATTCGGAACTTTGGAAGTTAAATTAATGTGGTTATAACTAGTTAATTGAAATAGTGTTGTATTATGAATAAGAGTAAATTAATCAAGAACTGTTTACAGTCCATAATAATGCAGAACGATTTGACATTCGCATGCAGTTTGTAAATCTACGGTGTGTTTACATTTGTTTCTATTCCCATTGGAATAGGGTATATAAGACCGTGAAAATAAATACTTGGTGGTAGAGCTTTGTGCAGGCTCGTCTGGGTAGGTACCACCCATTCATCAGATATTCTACCGCAAAACAGCAGTACTTGGTACTGTTGTGTTCCGGTTTGAAGGGTGAGTGAGCCAGTGTAATTACAGGCACAGGGGACATAACTTTGGCCTAAGTGGCCAGCGCTCCATCGCCGCGCACCGGTGACAGCGTCACCGGGTTCGTCCTATGAGGCTGGATCTCGGCTTAGGTCGACGTTGAAGCTTGGGGGGAATTGTTTTGAAACACTTACTCGTCCTAATCACATTAAAATGAATTGTTGGTACCATCTACTACCAAGTTTATTTTTTTTATAGTATAAATAGGCGGACGTGCATATGGGCCACACATGAGACAGTGGCATTGTACATTCATTTTAAAAAAAATGGTTGTCTGTAAAGTCGGTTTACGGACAATAGTTTAACGTGACAACGTCATAACAAAACAGATGAAGTGACTGCATACTTTTATGAATAAAATTGAATCATTTTTATTGAATTATCATTATTCTGTATGGATACAAAGAAGGAGTGAAATGAAATCTACAATTTAATTGATAAATTTACTTTTATTTGCACTCATAGGCCAATCGAGTGAAAGAGAGATAGATGCGGCGCCAGCGTACAAGCGTACGTAACGGGACAATCAACGAAACGGGACAATCAACGTAACGGGACAATGAGCGTAACGGGTCAATTTCGTGCATGCAGCCAGCGTTCATCGATTTATTAGACGTTAACACATCAAAAAAATCGATAACGCGCCACCAACCTTGGGAACTTATATGTTATGTCGATTGTGCCTGTAATTACCCTGGCTCACTCACTCTTCAAACCGGTACTCAATAATACTAAGTAGTATGTACTGGTGTTGGACCGAAGTTCTCTTACGCGGCTTACAGTAGAGTGAACTGGCAGTGGCCTAAGGTCACGTGAGTAACGAAATAGCGTTCATACTGTGCCTACCAAATGCTACAAATTGCGATGTGTTCGAATGAAGGAGGTTGAGGGACTTTTCGTTGTGACAAAAATACTGTAACATAAACAAAAAATTCACATTTTAAAACACGTTTTGAGTCGAAAAATTATCGCACAGAACTTCTTTCCTGATGGGGTCCCCCGAACGCACAATTGTTTCTGTCCTTTTTTTTGATACTCGACAGTGAGCAAATTGTTAGAGAAACAAAAACTATCGGTATAATTGGCTTTATTCATATACTTAATGCCTATTATTATAAATTTCAGTTCACCCACTTTCAAAATATCGGTTCTTGCTATATAATATAATTTTGCTAGATTGTTTATTACAAATTTACATCTATGTGTACATAAATAAATGTTTAATTTAAATGCTAAGCTTTGTTGTATTTTCTTTTCGAAGAACAAAGATTTATATAAACAATATCAAAATCGATACGCTATGACCACAGACTATAGTTTAAAGTTAATTACTAGAACCGTAGAACGTCTAGAACGTATTTTAAGTACGGCTTGATATTAGTATTATGAAAAGAGTATATAACTATATAATCATGTTATTATGTAGGTTATTATGTAGGTTATAGGTACCTACCTAGTACCTACCTATTCGGATATTATATCAGTCGGTACTCGATAGTTCAAAGATAATAATAAGTGGCTGAGTAGTGAGTACATCATAAAATCTGCGCCTGTCGCTAGATCGGATTCTTCTTAATCTGCAAAATGCCTCATTTTAGAATTGAAACTAATGTGCCGAAGTCAAAAATACCACAAGATTTCGTGACGAAAGCTGTGCCGATTCTGGCTAAATCTCTTGGAAAGCCAGAACAGGTAGTTGTACAGTTAAAATAAAAATTGCATTTCATTATTAATTATTGGTAAAAATTCAGCTTAATTAACGTAATGGTTATATACTCTTAGTTGTATCAATTATACTTTATTTAGTATTGTATTTTTACATGAATGGCCATTTCTCGAATTCTCATCTGAGATAAATATTAACCTTTAAAAAATTTACGCTAATACTTAATCTTTATCCTTTCCGTATTTATATCCCATTCAATCAATTAAGGTTACTGGTATAATAGAAATATTATTACAGTTAACAGTTACTTATTCGTATAACAGTAATTATTGTTATTTACTTGTTACCTATCGAGAAATCATTCATTGAATAATTTCAATCTCTTTCTAAAATTACAATTTAAGTAATAAGAGGAAAACTACTAATATTATAATTAGGATATATTGATATATTTTTTGATATTACCAATTTTATTTAAACAATTGAAATTTTTGTCTTGTTAAATATTTATAATGAATTAAACTCACATGATTCTTAATGTTGAATTTAAAAAAAAGTAAGTAAATAAGTAGTAAAAAGTCTCACTACCGGGCTAAGGCCTCCTCTCCTTTGAACTTATTCCCCGATGCTGGTCAAATACACATGTGGCATTGACTTTCATCCAGCATAATATGCAGGTTTTTGTCACTGTTTTCCTTGACCACATAAGATTAAATTATTAAATACAAATTAAGCACAAATTTTTTTGGTGCCTGCCTGGTTTTTTATGCCTGCAATCTCTGCTGCAATCTAAGATTCATCTATATCTTACTTGGTGGTAGAGCTTTGTGCAAGCTCGTCTGGGTAGGTACCACCCACTCAACAGATATTCTACCGCAAAATAGCAGTACTTGGTACTGTTGTGTTCCGGTTTGAAGGGTGAGTGAGCCAGTGTAATTACAGGCACAAGGGACGTAACATCTTGGTTCCCAAGGTTGGTGGCGCATTGGCAATGTAAGCAATGGTTAACATCTCTTACAATGCCAATGTCTATGGGCATTGGTGACCACTTGCCATCAGGTGGCCCACATGCTCGTCCGCCTTCCTTTGCAATAAAAAAAAAAAGATTCATTTGTTCTAAGTTCTAACCATAGTCTGTTATTATATTCAGTTTTTATTGTTAAATTAAAGATAATATCTTATTCTTTTCAGTATTGTGTGGTATCCGTTATTCCAGATCTGCCAATGAGTTTTGGTGGGTCTACTGAACCATGTGCGATTGCCAATCTTATGTCTATTGGAGCTCTGGGTGTTGAACAAAATAAAAAACATGCTAAAGTACTCTTTGACCTTGTAGAAAAAGAATTGGGTGTCCCACAGGATAGGTAATTGTTGTATAATATGTATATTATTTTCTAGAGTCTCCATCCTCCAAATCCATGACAAAGACTATATATTATTTCGTATGAACTTGATAACTATTAACATTCGGTTTCATACATATACATTTTTGTGACCTATAAGGGGTAAATGTTGTGAGTGTTATATAATAACAATTAGATAAAATTTTGTGATAAACTTATTTATCACATTAATGTGGGATCAAGTTCATATTTATTTGAATAATTTAACTGTATTATCTATATTTTTATGGTTTCAGGATGTATATAACATTTCAAGATAATCCTACTGGCAATGTTGGATTTAAAGGCACAACTTTCCATGCATTGTTTGGATAAAAAAATCGCAATTTTCAAACCTGGGATTTTTAAAATATTAATATTAGAATTTTAGTATATAAATTATAATATCTATTGAAATAAATCATTAATTTAATGCAAGTGTATTTTATTATTAATATTAAGTTATTAAGTGCTCTTTCTTCCATCCTTCTTTCTTTCGTGCATCTATGCTAGTTGAGTCAGTGTAACATATACAATATATTTTTTATGTTAATGTCCATAGGTCTACAAAACAAAATGACAATGACAATGTAGATACATCACATATATATGGTAAAAACGAAATATAAATTCACACATATTCAATTTCTGTGCTTATTCTTATCCAATAGGGAAAACTAAATACAACAAACTAAGACAACAAGAATAGAATTTTAAACCATCTTTTTTCATTTTTGTTGTAATAAATATAAGGGCCTCCAGAACGATTTCGGCTACGGCGGCCAATCTCAAGCGAGATTAGCCCACTGCGCAGGAGATATTATAGTGCACAAGTGTGTGCGCAAACACAGGTGCACTCTCTTTCTCATAATCCGACACGACCGGAAAGAGTTCAGGGGCAGGACGAACAGCTTAACGTGCTTTCCGAGGCACGGGAGTGTAAACACTTCCAACTTTTGGACTCCGGGCTGCTACTGAGAATTTTCTGACAGAAAACCCCATGAACTATTTATTGGCCCGATCTGATTGAACCCAGGACCAAAGTCTGCGCCCTTATAACTGCGGCCTAGCCTCTAATAAATATATAACAAAAAGGAAAACAAATTAAAAACACATTGTTAAGCCAGAACCAGTTGCTATGTTATGGTCATTTGCAATAGATAGTAAATCCAATCAAAATATACTCTATTCAAGTCGGCATTACTGGATTTATTAGAAATTAACCGACCTATCCAAGAAAACGTTTACTGTTTTAACTATAACTAGAGACCCGCCCCGGTAGCAGAATAAATATTCCTAAAAAAAAACTGTCGTAGTATTGTATAAGCATTCAGTCACGGTGGGCGACAGCGGGACCCGAGGGCGTGCAGGAGGTTGCATCATGCGTTAGTATGATCGGTGCGGGACCGCTTGAATTTATTTAGTACGCGATAGTTTTACAATTACGAAACTCGTAAGATATTAATTTAAATTGGGTGGTGTAAAGAGCAATTACAAGTGAATAACGTATTTAATTTGATGAGGATTAATATCATATCAGTTTTTATTGCTTTCCAATTATAACATTATTATGTAACCATTTTTTTAACATTAAAGTGGGTATAGTAAGCTATCCTTAAAAGATAGACATATGCCATCGCGGACTTTTCTGTAGATCTATGAAAGGGGAACAATTTCACCATACTTTATTTTGTTATAATTCAATGGGATTTTGAAGCATTTTCGATGAAGTTCCCAATCGGCTGGTCTTTTTCCGACTTCTTCAACAACTATCGTCATATTTCAACAAATTTACAGAAAAAAATAATGAATACACCTACAAAAAAATAATGAATTGTAAACCTTCCTCTTGAATCACTATCTCGACTGCATAGAGTCAGTAACTCTTTTGTGGGGCAATGTATACGGTTCTTCAACAGGATGCCACAAAGCGTTCAAAATGCCTCAGTGGCTAAATTTAAAAAAATAGCAAATGTTCGCTCGTTCGTTTGAATGTTATTAATTTATTATACAATTAATGATTTTATGGAAGATAGCACACCTTGGTAATGAGACGATCGCCGCACGGCTGTTTCTATTTATTCTTTTGTACAATACATATAAAAGAGACAAAAAAGCAAGAGAGACGGACGTTTCCCCAGCGTATCTTAACTACGAGAACAAGAGAGAATATCGCCAGAGCCGACAAACTACGGACTAAACTGGCGGGACCCCACTTGGAATCGGCATACGAAATCTATGTAACGTCTGTATTCATTGCTATGAGTACCTGTCTATTATTATTTATTATTAAGTTCACCCACTTTCAAAATATCGGTTCTTGCCATATAAAATAATTTTACCAGATTGTTTATTTCAACGAACTCAACTAAGTGTACATAAATAAGGGTTCAATTTAACTGCTAAGCTTTATTGTATTTTCTAGAAACAATGATTTATACAAACAATAAAATCGATACGATATGATCACAGTAAGTAGTTTAAGGTTAATTACTAGAACGTATTTTAAAGTAAGTACGGCTTGATATTAGTAATTTAGTACCTATTCAGATAATTCAGATATTATATCAATAATCAATAGGTAGTTCAGTGATAATAATAAGTGGCCATGTACATTATAAAGTTTGCTTCTGTCTCTAGATCGGATTCTTCTTAAAAATGCAAAATGCCTCATTTTAGGATTGAAACGAATGTGCAGAAGTCAAAAATACCACAAGATTTCGCGACGATTCTGGCCAAATCTCTTGGAAAGCCAGTACAGGTAGATAGTACAATTAAAATAACATTGTATTTAATTAGTAATACATAATTGGTAAAAAATTAGCTGTGAGCTAATTTGAACGTAGTGGCTATATACTCTTTGTTGTATGTATTATACTTTCTTTTGAATTGTATTTTTACATGAATAGCCCTTACTCGAATTCTCCCCTGAGATAAACATTATGCACGTCGTTGCTGCGATTCATCATCAATCAAAAGCAGCGTTGGATTTCGTAGTATTATTATACAATTTGTACCATTATTTCATAGTGTGTAGTGTGTAGTATTGATATGCCACTATTCTACGCGAAAATACCATAATTTTATGTAGGCCGACCGACTTGTATTATGTATTATATAATGATTTTTGTTTCCCAAAAATGACTAAAAAAAAGTCCTACCCTAAGTAGTACCCCTTCAAGTATAAATGGGCCACATAATCGTCAAATGTAGTATAATTTTGGACAAATAATTTTATCATTCATGTACAATTTTTTTTTTGTATCTGTATCCAACCATAATCAAAAGTCAAAACTTAAACAATGCTGTCAAATTTTGTCAAAAGTATTTCATTGTGACAAGTGTGTATAAACTAATAGTTTAAGGTTTATTAATTTTGTATAAATATTCTTCTGGATGTGGGATGTTTACGTTCTATAATTGCCTAGTAACCTATATTAAAAAAATATATATGTATTTTCATTAAACTGCTGTGATATCTAAATTTAATTCAGTTAGAGTTTTTCTACTAACGAAATGGAGGACCACAGAAGTGTTGAAGACACTCCAGTGTCGCAGCGGCTGACAAATGACGACTTTAGGAAATTGCTAATGACTCCTCGGTCAACACCAGCTGGAGGAGCCCATCCTGCTGGTTCTGTACGAGAAGCCATGGCTAACTCAGGGTAATTCAGACGAAGCTTTCTTAATAGTTTTAATTCACATAAATTTACATGTACCTTACATACATTTACCATTAATTAATAACTCAATTGTATATAACTATTTATCAAATACCCTAGGTCTATGCCACCGCCAGCTGAAAATAAAGGTGAACTTCGTCGTAAAAAGAAGTCGTATTATGCTGCTTTAAAAAAACAAGAAGACAATAAGCTTGCTGAGCTCGCCGAAAAATATAGAGACAGGGCACGAGAAAGACGAGACGGAGTCAATGATTTAAGTGTTGATCCTATGAGTAACACGAGCACTGCTTACAGGTAGATGAACTTGGAAAAGTATAACATGTTTATATGTAATTTGAATAATCTGTAGACGATAGTTTCAGTATTTTTAAGCCAAAGTTACCGGGTTTTATTTGTTTTACTTGCTATTTATTATGATTAAGGTTTTGCAACAATAAAATAACTGCCTTAGTTTTTTTTTTTTTTTTTTTTTTTTTTTTTATAAAATAGGAAGGCGGACGAGCATATGGGCCACCTGATGGTAAGTGATCACCAACGCCCATAGACATTGGCGTTGTAAGAGCTGTCAACCATCTCTTACATCGCCAATGCGCCACCAACCTTGGGAACTAAGATGTTATGTCCCTTGTGCCTGTAATTACACTGGCTCACTCACCCTTCAAACCGGAACACAGCAATAACAAGTACTGCTGTTTTGCGGTAGAATATCTGATGAGTGGGTGGTACCTACCCAGACGAGCTTGCACAAAGCTCTACCACCAAGTGCCTTAGTTTTATATGGTAGTAATTGATTTAACATTTAATTTGTACTTGAGTGAAATAGAACCTTTAATGGTGTATCATCATCTAAGCCAATTACAGCCACATGTGGGCCTGAGAAGATGTCTCTGAATTGATCTGTTTGGCTTTCTCCCTTCAGTTTTTCACTATAATTTTCTTTAGATCTTTCTACACGCACCAGCAATCCAAGCTTGGATGTGGACCTTCTTTGAACATTAATTTGATATATGTAAAATATATTGTTGTTACTTTTAGAGCTGTGGCGCCGGATGTCAAATCTGGGATGGATGCAAAGGAAAGGAGGCGACAAATGATTCAGGTAAACTGTCAATGTTGTTACAAATACTACATGCTATAAATAGTGGTTTATAGTAAATAAAAAGAGTAAATTTACTTGGTAGTAGGACTTTGTTCGAGGACATCTTAGTAGGTACCCACTCATCTCATATTGTACTATTGAACAATGAGTGATCTTGTATAATTACCGCACAAGAACTTAACATTTTAGTTTGCAATGTTTTGTTCTCATCGTAAGAAAAAATAATCATTAATTGTTCTTACAAGACCAAAGTCTATGGGCAGTAACATGCCTATCTTTTTCTGATGAATTTAAATTTTTTAAATAGTCATATGTAATTAATTTTTTTTATTTTATTTCAGGAATCTAAATATCTTGGTGGTGACATGGAACACACTCACTTGGTGAAAGGTCTTGACTATGCTTTGTTGCAAAAAGTAAGTTGAATTTCTAATCTTGTATATCTCCACAGAATATTTATTTTATAAGTTAATCATACAATACAGTGACTTTTTACTTTTAATGTTTTGTAGATGAATTATAATCTGCCTGTCTCGGCTGAAGTGAATGTTTGTTTAATATGTAATTGTACAACCTTCATGTAATGAGCTTTGCCTGCCACTTGGTGATACCGCATCCATTTGCAACTTCATCAACTACCTTCCTGCACCGTTTCTCAGTTGGGTTGCTGATATAAAAGTTTGTGGATGAATTGTGCTTAAGTGGTATGGCTAGCTTAAAAAGGTGCAGTTTCTGAAGGCAAAGTCTTAAATACTGGACTGAGCGTTTTTTTTTTTAAATAGTTATTTATTATTTAGAAAAATAATTAGCAGTGTTACACTCTTGTGCCTCAAAAGCTATTAAAGTTGGCTTGCTTGAGGTAAACCGACATTGACTAGACCTGTTTACACTGGATTTGAAGACACCAAATTTGAATAAATGTTTGTGTCAATTAAAGACACATATGTTAGTGAGGGTATATATAGAATGTATGAGAGTTTGCGCACACACTTTTGCACCGTTGTCTTGTCCGTGAGATTAGCTATTAATTCTTATTTGTATATAAAATGGTATTATGTAATATATTTATTGTAAGTATTGTATAAAAATAATATTAACGTTATAAGCATTTAAATGGTTCCCATTTATTTTCAGGTGCGTTCAGAAATTCAAACACGGGAACAGGAAGAAGAAGCGGAAATGGAGCGACTCGTATCAGCTCCGATAGAACCGATACAGGAGACCAAAGAAATATTGCCAGTGGTGTGTATACTGTGAACTTGTGTTGATAATGTTTAATATAATCACTATAAACTCGTTCCGTCTCGTTGGTCTAGTGGCCAATGAAAAGTTATTGGGTTTTTCTGTCAGAAAATTCTGAGTAGCCGCCCGGAGTTTGGAAGTTGGAAGTGTGTACACTCCCATGCCTCGCAAAGCACGTAAAGCCGTTGGTCAAGCGCCTGAACTCTTTTCGATCGTGTTGGATTGTCGTCCTATCGGATTATGAGAGTTAGGGAAGAGAAGGCACCTGTGTTGGTGCACATACTTGTTGTTGCTTAATATATCCTGCGCAGCTGGCTAATCTCACTTGAGATTGGCAGCCGTTAGATTTTCATACAAAAATAAGTATTAATTTAATTTTTATAAATCTACGCGCATCGCAAAGATTACGTAAACATGCCCAAGCGCGGGGAAGGGGGAGCGCGCGCGAGTGTCTCCCTACAAATGTCACGACAGTAGGACAAAAAAACCATTTTTTTTCATCTATTGAGTTATGTCCGAAGTCGTAGAACAAAAGTTGTTGCTTATGATGTTAGCTATCGAGTCCTGCGAGGTTGCTGGTGTGTTACAAATAACCCTGTATTCTATATATTCATACATATTTTATTTAGTTTATAAGTATTTAATAAATTTTAATTATAAATTGTTCACACACTACGCCCTATCAAATGGTCCTGGCTAAAAACAAAAAATATGTTTTTTATTATAGAGGTCGCCTGGAAGAGGTCACTGTAAGGGATAAGGCTGCCTTTGCATACTATATTGTGTAAAACTTGTTCTTTTTTGAATTTGTAAATAATAAATACATAAATAAATAAACATTCGGTTTAATTAATATTGTTAATGATGCTACATTATTTTACAGGAAGAAGAAGTATTGTACGAGTCACCCATGGCGAGAAACATTCATAACCTGATTACTGAACAAAAGTATGTACATATATGTTTAAATATTAAAGAGTATTATAGATAATTATTTCTATCTATGCTAATATTATAAATTTTACCCTTTGAAGGCTTAACCACTGAACTGATTTTAATTAAAATTGTTTGCACTACAAGGACGAATAACCGAACATAGGTTAATTTTTTAACCTAATAAACGTCCCTCTCCTAACATGCAAAGGGGGGGGGGTCACTTAGTGCGTGCGAATACTAGTTTATAATATACTAGCTACCAATCTTATTATATTAACTGTATTAATTTAAACCTTGAGAAGGGTATAAATTAAAGAGACAATAGTATAAAAAATACATGTGTGGTAGAACACATGTGGTAGAAGTGATACCTTCAAAAATTTGGCTTCAACTGTATAATGCTTCCTATAGATTATATATAGATTTCAATGAAATTTTCTAAATTTTATTTCTTAGACACTTGGCCCTTCTCAAAAAATTATTGCGATATCTTCATTTAATAAAAAGTTATTAAAGTTTTAAGAAACAACGATTTGTATATGCACTGCGTGTTCAGTGATGTATGTTTAAAAAAAGTATATTTTTGCTTGCGATCTTTTTGATGTTTTTTCCTTCGTACATAAGAAAACTTTTTTAATATATCAAGCAACGCAGACAAAGTCGCGGGTATCCGCTAGTTACAATATAAAAAAGCTTCTTATATAATAATGTCATATGCTAAAACTTCCGAAACGCGCTGTATGTATTTTATTTGGCATTTAATTGGGTAGAATCTACTCCAATGAAATAATACCGTGCGCTTCATTGTTTATTTTCCCGCGTTTTTATATTTCTGACGTTCATGTCTGTTGTGTGACGGAACTTGCAAATTTTTAATTGCATTTAATATTATCAAAGGACAAGGCCAATTTCTGTATGAGCGGTTTGCATAGGTATCGAATTTAATGCTTACTAATGATTTTTAGTGTTTTATATTATCGTTGAGGTTTTTATTTATTGCAATTTAATGTAACAATATTCACTATATAGACTAGGGTAGAAGCCTTTAAAAATAATAAAAAGTGAAAAAAAATAATAGTAGGATGAAATCCATTAGAAAAGGAGGGGAATATTATAAAAATGAAAGGAAAAATAATTTACGGGCGATCTGAGGTCGGGAAGGGGGGGGGTGAGTTTTTAAGGGTAAAAAACGGTTTTTCTCGATTTCCGGCAAAACTAAAAGTCCTATCAAAAAAAGTCAAATGGAAAAGTTGTAGGTAATAAAAAGATCTAAAACTTTTGTATTAATACTTTTTTCACATAACCTCAAAATTGATGTGATAAATTCAAAAAACTAAGTTTTTGGTTTTTTATTTTTATCTTTTACAAAAATAATTTTTTTTAACGAAATTTGGTGAAAACTTACCTTTTTATGTCTCAAATACGCTGTAATTTATTTGATTAAAAATATTTATTTTTTCACCTTATTTTGAATTAATATCGAAAAAGCACCCTAATTTTCAATCGAAAATTCACCTTTCCTTTCATTTTTATAATATTCCCCTCCTTTTCTAATGGATTTCATCCTACTATTATTTTTTTTGGTTTTAAAAATTATCGACCCTGGTCTAATATTGGCACAAGCAGTTGCTTAATTCAAATTATTTAGGTGCTAATAAAAAACCTGTTAGCTTAATGTTTAAATAGTTGAAAATAAAGTAACACCAGGAGGGTCAACCACAAAAGTCTGGCGGGCTGAAGGTCGAGTGCGGGTGCTATAGAGAGTCGCGCAGAAGCTAGAGTCGGGTTCCGGTTCCAGGAACAAGAAGGTGGTGCGCAACGAGCTGTTCGCGCCGGGCCGCATGGCGTACGTGGTGGAGCTGGACGACGAGGGCGGCGCCGACAGCGACATCCCCACCACGCTCACGCGCAGCAAGGCCGACGTGCCCGACGCCGCGCGGGGCAGCGCGCCCAGCGCCGCCGCCGACGCCGTGCTCGACAAGCTGCAGCAGATCTTCGCCTACCTGCGCCACGGACGGCACCGGAAGGCCAGGAAGGCCAAGGTACTGACTACTGACCGCCTGCGGGCTGGAGGCTGCTCGTTCGAAACGAATATTGATTATAATATATTTCTGCTTTTCGTAGGATAAGACGACGGAAAAAGGTCGGAACGACGACTCTATATACGGCGATATCGGGGATTACGTCGCCGGCGACCGAAGAGGCGAGCGGCGAGACGATCGCCCTCGGACCGGCTACTTCGATAAGCCGATCGAAACTGAAAAGGAAGAGGGTATATATAGCGACAGTGAAGCAGTGTAGTGGCGGCAGCCTAGGCACCTTTCATAATTGATCATGGAATTATGAAACGCGTAAATGTTTATTCAGCGAGAAAAAAAGGGCCCGTGGCCTGTACTTCGTAGTAGTTAATGCGTCTCAACATGAAACATCCCTTTGAGTATAAGGCCTATCAGTGACCTTTGCAGCGCTTAATAAACACTTGAGCTCTCCCACGCGCTACGCTCACGTTAACGCCACGCTCGCCCCGCAGGCCCCGGGCCGCTGGCGCGCCGCGCGCCGCCCGCCAACCCCGAGGAGCGCGACAAGCGCTCGGCGGCGCTGCTGTCGCGCCTGGCGGCCGAGCCCGAGGGCTACGCCGAGTGCTACCCCGGCCTGCGCGAGATGGACGACGCCATCGACGACTCCGACGACGAGGTCGACTACACCAAGATGGACGCCGGCAACAAGAAGGGGCCCATCGGTGAGTACTCCGCGGGACGTCGCCCGCCTGTCCCGACGATGTATATGTCATGAGCGATGCTCTCGAACAGGTCGCTGGGACTTCGACACTCAGGAGGAGTACTCGGCGTACATGAGCAGCAAGGAGGCCCTGCCGAAGGCCGCCTTCCAGTACGGCGTGAAGACGCAGGACGGACGCAAGACCAGGAAGACCAAAGATAAGAGCGAGAAGGCGGAACTCGATCGGGAGTGGCAACAGGTATTTTATAAAAAAAATTAACTGATTGCTATCAATTATTTATCGTTTATTCTAGAATTGCAGTGCATTGTGATATGTATTAGTGGACCTGCCTGCCTTCCTTTATATAATCTAGATGTTACAAATATTGACAGCTGTATTCATATATACTATTTTGTTTCAGATTCAAAATATAATACAAAAACGTAAAGCTCCGCAGTACACGGGCGATGAAACGGGTTACTCTAAGACTCCAAAATATTAGTGTTATGTAATTTGTATTGTTTTATATACAGACATTTGCGCTTTAACAGTAGTAAACTATACTTATGTATATTTGAAAATTGTACTTTATGCAATATTGTGTGCAAAATACATTTATAAAAAAAATTAAGATTTTGTTTTATTTTTTATTTTCATAAAATACGCCTTGCAATTTATTTGAGTTACAAATAAAAAGATTAATTCAATTACTCTGTCTCTTTCTTTCAATGTTGATTGAATCGAAAGTCCTATTTAACTTTTGTAGAAATTCTAATGTAATTTAAATTTTATTTCATCCTTGAATGCAATTCGGCAATATTATTAAAAAAAATACTTGTATGTCAGTCTTTTGTTTCATTCAAACTAACTAACAACTAACTAAAAACTAATAAAACCGCAGGTGTAATTATAAATATTGAGTAAAATCGGCCTTAGAAAGAGTCATTCAATTACAATATAAAGTTAGGAGATCCCTTGATCCATACAACAACGTTGTTAAAAAAAACAAAAGCGCGCGCTAATTTAAAACCGCCATCTTGTTGGTGGATTGAAAGGTGACTTTACCTTTCAGTCCACCAACAAGATTCTTGGCGCGACTTGTTATTTGTGATGTGTTCAAATGTGTTATTTGTATTTTAAGAGTACTTAATTGAGTAAGATATTTACATAAATTTATATAAATTGGTGTTCTATTTTTAAAAAGACCAATTCGACATTTTTATAGAATCAGTTTTCACTTCTTTAAGATTACAGTACAGTAACAGCCTGTGAACGTCCTACGCTAATGCCTCTTCTCCTTTTTGAGGAGAAGGTTTTTGAGCTTATTCCACCAAGCTGCTCCAATGAAGGTTGGTGGAATTCACATGTGGCAGAATTTGTTGTAATTACACATGTAGGTTTCCTCACGATGATTTCCTTCACCGTTAAGCACGAAATGAATTATAAATACAAATTAACACATGAACATTCAGTGGTGGTTACCCGGGTTTGATACCACGATCATCGGCTAAGATTAAAGCCTTCTAACCACTGGGCCGTGTCGGCTTGTAGCCTTGATTGTTTAAAATAATATAATAATAAAACCGAAAGGAATATCTTATATCTGCCGGTGTAAAAATCCAGGGGGATTTTTTCGTTTTTACCATGTTTACAACTTATTAGTTTAAACAGCCTGGAAAGAACATACAGCCTGCTAATCGTCTCATTCCCAAGGTATTGTTTGTTGTCTTAATTTAACTCTTTTTCAATATATTTTTTAACATTATATTTGATTTTTTTGATGTATAGTAACCCTATGTAGTCGGGTGTCAGGAGCAACAGGTTTATGTTTGTTCCTTGTTGGATTGAATTAGATCGCGTCTGCGGGAACGGATGTACTATATGTAACTAGATGTAAATTGAAAAGTCAATGATAACAAATATCTCCCATCGGTCAACCGACCTTCAGTTTTCACTACGCCAAGACTAAAGTGTGACATTCCATCACGTCGATCCGTGATGTGATGACGCGTCGAGTGAGAGAAATGCGGCCGAATTCGCGACGATTCATTCGACACAATGCCGGTTCATCGGCACCACTCGTTAGCTTCCTATACCCTTAGAGGCGTCTTCACAGGTGCGTAAGCGCAGGTAAGCCCCCGCAGCCCGCGCGCCGGACCCCGCGCCGCCCGCGCACTCGCCCGCCATCTTGAATTCCGCTCACTCAGACCCGCGCCCGTCTCGCGGCTGCCGCACGTACGCCGTTCGTGTTGCGAGCGACTCGACAATTAGTTATCAATTGCGGTGCCTTTGAGTGATCGAGTGTCATGTGATAGTGCAATGTTAAAAATGGAATCGACGCCGATCTGTCGGTGCCGCGTGTTGTATCTCGGTTCTGCGGTGCCGCAACAGAGCAAGGACGGTTTACAGGGCATCCAGGAGCCTCTGCGCGAGCTGTATCCGGAAAAAGGGGCGACTACCGGCGGAATAGACTCGTGGCTATCGGTGTGGTCGAATGGCATCTTGCTAGAGAATGTGGACGAGAGCGGGTCGAGGGTATCTAGGTTTTTCCCGATTTCGAGTTTACACTATTGTGCTGCCGTAAGACGTGTGAGTGTCGAGGGTGCGCCTAGATTTTTACCATTGGATTCTCCGTTTGCTAGAGCGCCAGCGGCGAGGCGACCTCCTTTATTTGCGGCAGTTTTGCGCCGAACACAAGGTATTAAGGTTCTAGAATGTCACGCCTTCATTTGTCGCCGCGAAGCTGCTGCGAATGCCCTTGTGAGATGTTGTTTTCACGCTTATGCTGATAGTTCTTATGCAAAACGCTTAGAGGCCGAGCGATCCCCGTCGCAGCTTCCTCCAGATCACGACGAGGAAGTAGAGGTATTCGATGGAGATGAGAATCATAAGGTTTGGGTCGGAGAAATAGAACGCGATGATGCAAGTGACGACATTCCTCACCCGACTCGGGCACCGCGCCCTCGACAGATTACGCGGCCCGCGTCCGTGCCACCTCCTCCCCCGCCACCAGAAGAGCCTAAAAAGAAAACAATATCAAAGAAATCAAAAAAGAAATCGTCTGCATCTGCCGATGAACTATACGCAACAATGCCTGGGCCCGCAGCTGTAATGAATGGAAGGTCATTAGGGCGAGCACCGCCAGCTTGGGCGGCGGCAGGTCATCCGATGGTATTAGTAGCGCATCCGGCGGCTACTCTACCACACGCAAGACCAGCGACAATGGGTCACAGGGGTCGTCTTCCAGCAGCATTAGCCCCTGGCCCTTTTCCGCCGGTTCCTCCTCCTGGTCGAGGTCGCATTCAATATGCAACAGTTGATCCAAGGCGTTCAAAGCCTCCTCCATCAGCTATGAAAGCTGCTCAAAGTATGACAGGCTTAGAAGCAGTCGAGGACGCTGGAGGTATCTACAGAAAAAAGGGCCATTTGAACGAACGAGCATTCTCTTACAGTATAAGACAAGAACATAGAAGTAGATCGCATGGGTCTCTCGCTAATCTAAAATTCGCTGCTCCACCCGAGGTAAGTGACTAAACCACTTTTTAAATAAGTATATATAAAAGTTAATGTCCCGACTGACTCACTATCACCAGACAGGTTCAACTGTAACATGTATACATGTAAACATTTTAGGAGATCTTCGTTTAATATTGAGGGAGACCACTTCAATCTTTAACTTTTTATCACAAGATAAATTAACCATATTTTTTTTGGAGTATACAACGGTGTCGTATTAAAAAGCTCTAATATATGTTGATTCCTTGAGAAGTCGCGATTGGTAGTCTTAGTTCGATTATAGGAAAAACAAAAACATACAGGATATAATAATGAAAAAATGTTTGTTATAGAAGAATACGATTAAATTTATTTCTAGTATTAAATCTCGGTATTCATACTCGCACAGTCTCTTCAGATTTGTAAGGAATGCGAGTAATTCAAGAAAGATTACAGTATTACAGTCTCTGATCATCGAGTCGGGCCTCAATTGCGGTTACGTCGTTTAAGGAACTTGCCGTCACACGCGGTCAAACCAGTTAGAAATGTTGCCAACGATGATCACAGATTTATCTCTATGTATATGCCAAATTATATAATTATCACATAAATATTTTGTTGCATTCTTTTACCTAACTCTTTTAAACACGAATTAATATTACAATCATAAATTCAATACATTTGTTTTACCGAAACAAAAACTAAAAATTGAAATATACTTATATTTTTGGTAATCATTTCGTCATTTCTTAATTATAATGACCTTCGCACACAGATATTTCAAAACATTAATTTCAACCGGTTTTAAGACCATGGTAGCAATCATTAAAACTATGTAATTAGATTTTTGTTAAATCGTTAAATATCAAAATTGTTTGAAATAAATATTTTGTAACCGGTATATAATATTCCACTGAGTTTATAATGAATGAGCTCACCGTATCGCTTGCGTAAGCTGAACGCAAAAAGTGTTACCAATGAGCATTTATAAATACATATTACTTTGGTAATACATTCCTAATCCATGCATACTTTACATGGCTTGGTGCGCGTGTGTATGCAATTAACTGGAAACGGAAAAGATTGCTAAAGCCCGGTATCAGGTTTTCATTTGACCTCGCAATTTTCTTGTTTCGGAAAGCGATTTGTCGTAATATATTTAAAATGTTAATACGAATAGAGGCTGAGTATTTAACGTGACTGCCCATCGGAATACCGATTTGTATTCATGATTAAGATTATTTCAATTCAAACGTGAGTTTTCAAGTATTCTGTTTAAGTCCAACAATACAGATAGTTCCAATATAAATTATTATCTATTCAATTTAATATCATTATATATTACAATATATCTCTATACAATAAAGGATATTCAATTTTCAAGGTCAATGTTAGTGTGCTTTTTGTGAGACCTTTATCGAAACTTGTTTGTTATCTCTGTTTATACATTGTGTAATACACTAAAATGTATAAATATTGATACATTAATAATTAAATACATTTCTAATAGTTTTAAACGAATAGCTCTGAAAGTGAATTTTTATTCGAATTACTTCGTTATCATAAGACCTGCCGAAATTTTGTACGCGTTGAAGTCTTTTATTAGGCATTTCTGATGTGGCTACGTTCATTCCATGTTATTCCATGTAATAAAAAATTGGTTGCCTGTAAAGTCGGTATACGGGCGAAAGTTTTACGTGACAACGACTTTGAGTGGTAAAATAATTTTAATGTGAATATTCATTCGTATAGTAGGAAGAAGGATGAAATAATAGTAACAATTTAAAACATTTATTTATACAAAGAATTATATTTAAAACATTAATTTATACAAAGAATCTCGCACTGAATTTCATATTAACAAAATTTTATTTTTACCTTTACACATACATACGTATTTATATACAAATATACATACAATAACTTGCAATACATTTGCGTACAATGAAACAGCGTTCTGTCTCTCTCGCTCTTAGGCGGGCTAACCATGCCCGAGTGGAAGGGACGCGTGCCTCTCACTCGCTCTCATTGTGAGCGCATAACGTGAGCGGAGCGTAACGCAGTTTCTTGAAGTGTCACCCGGCAAACCAATTTATAAGACGTTGTCACGTCAAAAAGATAAACTTGAAAAAGACTTATTCTCGCGCAAAGCTTACTCTTCTGTTAAGGGGATTTTAAAGATTAGAAATTATGCCACTAGCCCAGTTTGTAACCGGAAAGACGCTGAGGTTCGCCGTCTCATAATTTGACTAAAAACCCAAACTCGTCATAATGTTATTCTTGAAGAATCATTTGAAAGGCTTGTGGTGCTTATCTGAAATAAAATAGGTATTTGATACAGAATAATATCTGACATCAACTAGCAGATTATAGTTCATTAATTTTCCGTTTATGGGTTCTAAAATAATTATTTCTATGAATTAAAACATTATAAAAAATAATAAAACGATTCATTTTTCAACAAACAAAGAACGATACTTTCATATTTGTGGTTATTCACTCATAACTTGTATTGATGTGATATAACTTTAAGTTACCTCGTCACTTTGTTTCTTAGAACAAAAGCCTACTACGTTTTAATTAACAATTTATATAATCATCAATTTGGTTGTTTAAATTGGCGGTTGAAACCATCTCATACTCTCGGAATGTGTATTTCATATAAAAAGACCACCCTCTGAAATTTCTCGCAGCTTTACAGTAAAGTAAAGAAATAACATATTAACCATTGAATACCTGCATGTGTCCTGCATAATTTACCAAATGTGTAACCACCAAGCTGAATTGTAGCAACGTGGTGGATTAACTTCCAAACCACTTCAAAAAGAGACATTAACAGACTGATACTTTATTTTTTTTAAATGTTATCGTATGAGTGTACTACTGATATCATGTCAACTTTATAGAATAATAATCGGAAGTAATAGCTCAGTCGGCTGAAGCGGTTTTTGCCACAAATCCCAGGCCACAGTTACAGTGCACTAGTTTACTTAAACGTGATTCAACGTGCGACCCCTCTATTGTAGAAATTGCCAAGATATCTGTACAGCCATGCTAATGACTATCGTCTTTATTGCAATATTATAAGACTGATATTGGCGGTTTAAGTAAATTTGTAACTGGTAAGTCCCACTCGCAGCGGTCGCTCGACGACGGTCAATGAATCTTTAAGATACGGTTAAGTTATTATGTTTATCAACTGTAATCAGTTATTTTAAAACATTTAATAAATTTTTGGTAATTATTTATTTGTTTTATTCTATGTCGATTTTACGTAGTAAAACATATTTAGAACAATAACAATTTCATGCATCATATTAATTAATTAAGATTTATAAATCGTAACTCCGCTGATTAAGTTGCTTGGTTACTCAATGTTTTGTCTTTCTTTTTCGAACTTCAAATTACTGATAAAAAGAGACAAATGGGTACTAATTGTTCATCAGTTAACAGTAAAAACTACTAATTCATTAGTGTTTATAAATATGACTTTTTTAATTTGATTGATAAACAAAACGCTAGTTGCCTGTCATACTTTTAATTTTACTTTTTTGCCCGAGTTTTCACCCGCGTAGTTCCCATTCCCGTGGGAATACGAGGACAAAATGTAGCTTAGGTTACTCGCTGATAGTATAGTTTTCCATTGGTGAAATAATTTTAAAAATGGGTATAGTGGTTTAGGCGTGGAAGCGTAACAAACAAACTCACCTTCCCATTTTCAATATTAGTTAGGTTATATGAAATACTATATTAAAAATCACAGTAATTTAATGTGAGTTGCTGATTCTTCTTTATTCAATATTCTATAACAATGGCTTATAAAGGCGTGTTTAGAATGTATAAAAATATAACTTTTGAACGGGTCAAGGATATTGCTTTGTTTCATTCAACACTTCGATGCACACAGGTAAGCGTTAAACAATTTGAAAATTCCAACACAATATATCGAAGGCTTGTAATACTATTATTAAATATTATTTTTATACTTTTAATGGGTAGCCCATCAAATTAGTAAGTATAATTTTTGAAATGCTAATATACTGTTTACAAATTACCTCATGTTGCTTAATCGTAATGAAATATTATTTTCTGACTTATTCGCTAATTCGCAGTAAAATAAATTATGATCGCATGCATATGGTGCGTTTTTTTTCCTTCGCGAGCTGTTATTTACGGCCAGCTATTCACTAACATTTAATCCAGTCGATAATATGTCAGACCAGTTTCCATTTGTAAAATATGAAAACAAATCTAAACAGTCTGTGTATTTTTTATTTTTCATGATTAAATTATTTCTTTTTTTTATTCAATTATTTGTTTACTCAACGTATTTGGAGTCAAGTGTATTTTTATGAATGCAAGAAATAGGATGCAGCTGAATATGTATGAATTTTATGGCTGGTTATAATTCTCCTTCGGGAAAAATTTGCTCTTGGGTCAGTTCGGTTTCCTGGCTTCATATTAGTTGAGAGTATGAGACAACACGAAACGAAAATTTTTTGTTGACCTAAATACCTGATTCGCCCCACCTCCGCTGATCCTGGACGGTCGCCATTCATGTAATACAGGGCCTATCGAGGGCAAGAAACACCGCTGATATCAAGAAAAGAATGTCGAGTCTTGTATACACAGGGGCCCCGAGTTTATAATGTGCCCAGGGCCTCCTATAGGTTTAAGTTGGCCCTGATTCTACCATAAGTCACACGTCAATCATACACTTTTAAATTACTTTCCAAGAAAACAATTAGACTTTTGAGTTTGACTATATTGTTCAAGCAACTTAATTTATTATAAATAAATAATTAACTTTCGTATATAGCTGACATTCATAAAATTGATAGTCTACGCTAGGTGCATAACGTGATATGTTCATTATAAATTTTATTATTAATAACTTTTATTTATTATAATTTCAACATAGCAAGTCTTACTTTGAAATAAAATATATATTACACGTGCTAATTATTATCAGTAGACCGCGATGAATGTCATAAAAGTAGCAGGAGGTGTCAAACAAATAAATTGTATGTCAACTAAAATCGGTTTTCGTCATAAAATAAGTAATTTAAATTGCAATAAAATGTATACGGTATATTTATACATATTTCTTACGTATCTGTGTATTAGGTATATGTATGTATTATTTATACATTAATATTATTTATGCTATTCGCTTTTATTGTATGTTATTATATACCGCTTCTAAGGCTCGTAAACTTATATAGGTCTATAATCTGATAGTTCCTTAGCTAAGTGTTACGTCATACAATCTCTCAAGTAAAATGTAAAGTTTTGTATGAATAGTTTCATTTTTGATGTTATTTAAGTTATTAGACAATTATACTAAATTATTTTTTGATTCAGTGGCGTTTCACCTTTTAGTGGAAGGCTACTCGTTTAACTATATAGGTACTAGTTGCTTATACGTTTTCCAAAAAGCCGAGATGGCGTAGTGGTAAGAACGCGTGAATCTTAACCGAGCAGCGTGGTGAAATAATCTCCAAAACTTTCTCCTCAAAAAGGAAGAGGAGGCCTTAGCCGAGCAGTGGCACATTCACAGGCTGTTACCGTACTGTTTACGAAAATAAATAATTAAAAATTATTATGACGCAATCGAGTATATAATAAAGTGTAAGAAACAAGAGTTTTATTTCAATAGGCAATAATTTACCGACTAATGGAATTTGATTATCAATTAGTCATTGATATAACTGCATAAAATACGTTATACATGTAAGAATTATTTAATTACAATCTAACCTAAAATAGGTTTATTTCAACATTATAATACTTAAAACAATTAATGACATAACTTGTGGCATAATGTGTATATATACACTGTATATAAGAGTGTGACATGTATATGAGTTTATATGAAAAGCAATAGTATTTTGTTTGATTAAGAAAAGTATTATTTTCTGTAAAGTAAAAACTATTTTGCACTCTCATTTGCGCTAAAAACCTTTCCTGCGCCTGACATTTATCTGCAAATTATTTATGATGTATTTATTTATGATAGGGAAGAATATTGAAACTGTGTTTACGCAGGTATGTCCTCCTGTGCAGTTCTTTATCTCCGTTGCGAAAGCCCGCTGTGGCCGAAATCGATCAGTAGTATATAATTTAATTGTTTATATAATAAAGTTAAGACGTTTAAATTTTTTTTTAAGACGGCACTGACAGCTAAATGTCCACATAACAGCAGTACAGTTACAATCGACATCGAAGTGTCAATTACTACGTGTCCCATAAAACGAACAAGCGTAACGTATAGTTTTCGTATTTCAATTAATGATAACTGTTTCAGTTGTCAACGGTTAACAGCGATAGCGGGCTTTATTTTTAAATATAATATTGGAATTCGAAAACACGAAATCGGCATATTAAACTGATTTTAAAATGATCGTATTTGTAAGTTTTAATTAAAATATCTTGTAATAGTTTTCGTAAATGATAGATCGCTTAAGTTTTTAAGTTACCACTGCTTTAGAGGGCCAACATATTAAGATAGCTATTTTATTAAATTGGTGGAAAAGAATAGATAACCATCGATATTGATCCTTTTTCTCCGTAGAATCTTCAGTCCGGATTTTGTTTAATATAATGTTTGGGGGTGTGTGGAATAGGGACACAACATCATTGAAAAGGGAGGATCCTCCGACCCGACAAGTGTTGTGTCTGGTGGGCTACTGCCCCCGACGGTTGTTGTCGGGTTCTTGTTTATATGAATAATTGCTCTGATAACTTTAATATCGCGATGTAGGATACGTCAGGTCTTAGTTTGTATGTGGCGAGATAGATGTCATTTAAAATGACGATTCAAAAGTGTTTGTAAGATTCTACTTGAATAAAGTATATTTTGTTCAAGATTCATGAATTAGTATAATATGTAATATATTTATAGCAGCCATACAAAATTTCCATTAACTACCTCCTACCTCCATCATCCTCGTCATTCAATATTCAAATCAATTGCTAATAAAAATATTAGGTATATGATCAAATCAAGTTCCCAGCTGTGTTTTAATAGTGACTTATGTTAGGTACTTGTAAGTGGAGATAATAATATGAATCATGTTATTAGGTAAACATGAATTGCAAGAAAAACAAAAAGTATGTAAGTATGTATCACCATCACCATCGCCCATTGACATTGGCGATGTAAGACATATTAACCATTCTTTACATCGTCAATGCGTTACAAACCTTGGTAACGAAGATGTTATGTCCCTTCATCCTTGTGCCTGTAGACACTGGCTCAATAAAACAATAATAAGTATTGCTGTTTAGCGGTAGAATATCTAATATGTAGTTCGTTCAATGATTTCTGTCAATGTGTCTAGAAAATCTATAACATGCGAATGTTTCATGTGATTGTCATATGTCTATTGTTATTTACTGAGAACTGTTTTTTTTTTGTTATGATGACTTTCTCGTTTTATATATACATTATATAATGTTAATTTACATTGTTATATTAATTTAATTCTACGCTTAATGACTTTTTGTTGACATTTTCTTTTGTTCTTTTTTTATTGTGTTTGGTTAAGTCTAAATTACTTTAATGCCAGTTTAAGTAGACTTTTTATCTTATTTTTTTTATACATATTTGCATTTTTGTGCTCCGGTTTAAAGGGTGAATGAACCGGTGTCTTTATTAAGCACAAGAGACATGACTCGATAACTCATAAGGCATTGCTACTATACATTGCAAAGAAATTGTTACTATATATTACAGCGATTTATAGGCGGAGATGACCTGTCATCTGTGTGTGTTACATATTTTTAAAAGAGTCAAACTCATTACAAACTTTGTCGGTCAAAAGTACAACATAATTATGTCAGTACTAATCAACCTTGTAGGCACTCCTGAGGCCCTAGCCAAGTTGACATTCTACAATTGTAAACGCTAATAGAAAACTAAGCAAATGTATGAGAATGACCACGTGACTTATCGATGAGAGATGTCATTCTCATACATTTGTTTAGTTTTCTATTAGCGTTTACGATTTACTGTTATTACTGTTATACTGTTTAGTCAAGTGAAATTGATTTCAATTAAAATTAATATACCTATCAAAATTTTTATATAATTACTGTTGTAATATATCAAAGATTATCTCGTATGTTTTTAAATGTAACAGGACATCCTCGACGACTTTCATATCCAATTAATAATTTACTATCTCAAAATAGTCACGAAAGATTTGCCAAAAAACACTACAATTTAATTCCAATTTATAACAGGTGGACGGATTAACTGCTAATTTGCAAACATCGTACATTTTAACAAAAATGCTTGATAACAAAATTATCCAATTTGTACAAGTGAAACATACTAATTAATAGAAGCTTCGTGTCCATTCGATACTTCTATTTCATTGAATTAATTATTTTGCATCTGTTTTTTTGTTTATTTATATTGTGATATAGTTCTAAAAGATATAGGTACACGTAGTTTTGTTTGATATGAAAAACCGTTAGCATCTCGGTTCGTAAATCAAAGAGGTTGTCAAAAGCATTTTCGTGTTCTTAAAAGGCGCGACTAAGTAAATTATAATGTTATATGAAGCTAACACACACATCCATGGCATAAAAAGCAACAAAGCAGTTACTGTTTTGTTATATATTTTACTTGTTTTCGTGCACAGCTGCGCTCGCGTGGCGGTAAGGATTAAAAATGTAGTCTGTACTTACATTGTTTTCAAGCTCGCTTGATATCAAATATCGTCAAAATCGATTTGATTGTCTGGCCGTGAGAGCGTTTTTTTTTTTTTTTTTTTTTATTGCATAGGAAGGCGGACGAGCATATGGGCCACCTGATGGTAAGTGGTCACCAACGCCCATAGACATTGGCGTTGTAAGAGCTGTAAACCATCTCTTACATCGCCAATGCGCCACCAACCTTGGGAACTAAGATGTTATGTCCCTTGTGCCTGTAATTACACTGGCTCACTCACCCTTCAAACCGGAACACAGCAATAACAAGTACTGCTGTTTTGCGTAACAAGTAACAGACAGACAGAGAGAGACATAGGTAGTTTCGAATTTGATTTGACTCGAATTCACATTGACTCGTTGGTTTAGTTGCTAGATATAAAGCTGTAGACTCTGCGGTCCTGGTTTTAATTGCCAGGTCGAACCAATAAATAGTTATTGGGTTTTTCTGCCAGAAAATTCTCAGTAGCTGTCTGGAGTCTGGAAGTTGGAAGTGTGTACCGTTTGTCCTGCCCCTGAACTCTCTCAGGTCGTGTCGGATTGCTGTCCTATTGCATTGTGAGAGTTAAGGAATACCTTTGTTAACCTGTGTTTGTGCACACACTTGCGCACTTTAATATCTCGTGCGCAGTTGGCTAATCTCTTCAGATTGGCCGCCATGGCTGAAATCAGTCTGAAGACTGTTATTATTATTAGATTGCACATCATGAGTACAACATATAATACTAATATGTAGTAGTATAGATTATTACGAGGTAATGGACATTTGAGGACACAATATTGATTTTTTAATATCTGCTTATAAAAATAAAAATTGTAACTTAAATTAACACTTCAGCCATTGTGGTTGTATCGTTGTAATTTGTAAAAAATAATCAATCAAATAATCATACGAACGTACATATAAAAGTGTTTTCATTATGTATACCATGTCATCTTCTTTCAAATGTTAAATCCATAATGACAGAAAAAAAAGTAATTTTTATTTATAGTAATGACATAATTTATTATCATTGTTTTTTGTTGTAAATCATAAGACTTTTCTTGTGTCGGTTGTAACCTTGTAATAAGACTGCTTCATAGTTACTTTTCCTTTTGTATTTTTGCCGTTACAAATGAAACAGTTAAAATCAACAGTATTTTCTGTATTACCGTATAAATACAATTTATAAAATATATAAAATTTAAAGGTTATATATAACTGATGATGATCTATGAAATCTTAGCTTAGCGATGTAAACGTCACAGGGTCGGTTTTAACCCCTTGAGACATATCGTCCTCACTTGTAATATAAGTTGTACGCTTAATTATTCCTTAAAACGTGTCTTGCTAGTATTCTTCATAATTAAAAAAAAATCCATGCAAAAACTTCAAGCAGCGATTAACGAACTGTTGCGTGTTGTGTACCATATCGCAGTATCAACAATATGACTGTGCATCTAATTATGATTACAGCATCTGGTAAAGTATTTAGTGCCAACTCTGTGGTCGCGTTATTAAGTTAAATTCCCTTCCACAAATATATATAGGAAAATATGCCTTATGCATATCGTCATAAGGTATATTTTTTATTATTTATATATGGGTATGCTCTTCACGGTGTCCAAGCACATATTATGTAGACGAGTCTTGCCTGAGCGTGCGTGATAGTTGCGCAATGATGTCGCTCTCGGTAATGCGATCAAGATAATTGTTAATAATTTAATAATAATAATTCGATAGTTCCATCGCGTTTACTTTCACTAAAATTCTATCATAAATCACAGTGACGTCTCTAAGGTATTCATTTATCATATAATTTTAATGGCTACTAGTGGGTCTTGGTGATATCATCGACGCGTCATGTCAGTGAGCCAGTGAGACACGAAGGGTTGACGTATTGACGGTATAACTATTGGTTTAAACTTGTAGTGTTACTTGTCCCTTGCGTGGTCCATTTCCTTGTCTACATTCCAAAAATAGGTTAAAAAAACTAGTTTCTTATATTTGTAGTGTAATACATATGTATACATTATTATGTACAACAAAATAAATGTTTTGTTAGTAGGACATGATGTATATTTAAGTGAAATTAAAAAAGAACTGCGGTGAATTAAAATTTTCTTTTGTATGAACCGTGGTTTAATTAAAATTTAAAACCTTGTATAACAAAACGTTTAAAAAAAACAATAATATGATTACGATGACCATAAATGTTATCGTAAGGTATTTTACATATTACTCTAAGAATGTAGATTAACATATGAATCGTTCTATTATTATGTGGGTATTTATCAATAACTATGGAGGTGCGTTTAATTAAGTAGGCTGAATACTTCCTACCGTTGCATGCATATCCATGCACAAATTATGAAAACTTGTAAGGTACTTGCGCCAAGTACGATTAGTGCTTTGTAACAATTGAAATACGAAAATCGACCTTGAGTCCTTTAAAATAGAGGCTATGAAATTTACATAACTTTATGTAGGTCCAAGTACGTTAATGCAAATGTCAGGCAAGTGGAACGTCGATTGGAATGCGGGTTTCGAATGAAGTCGCGTTCCGAATACAATACTTCGTCTGATGTTTTCTTTGGATGTTAACATGCGATATTCACCTTTATGCCTATCACAATAAGGTAACGCTCTCAAAATAAGAAGTTGCAAAAGAAATCACTGACCTTTGATACTTTGTGCATTTTTTAATTATTGATGAACACGATATCGTGAAGGAATAATGCAAGTGATTAAAATTTACAACTACGTGCAAAGCGACAATGTTTATGGTTAAAATACACTGCGCTAGTGTGTAATTTGCAGTCATTTTTTATTTAAAAAGGTGTATTTCATGAGCTATCGACATCTTAAGATCTTTTAGGGAAGTAAATGTGTTCATCTTAAAACATTTTTGAATAAAAACGCCTAGTTAAGTTATATTCATAATTCATGTTGAAGACGCGAAATAATCGATCAATAAAAAGATACCTAATCGTCAATTGCCATCGAAATTTATTCATTTTAATTTTTTGTTATTTTTTATATGTTATTATTAATAACAGATATATAATTAATCAGTACATAATTATTTAAATTATACATAATAAAAATTAAAATAATTTGTCCTGACGTGTTTTGCTTAAATAAAAACTGAAAAATACAGTCACCATACTGGTGAGGGGCTGGTCCAGACAATCGGAATCACGATTCAAAGGTGAAATGCTGCTAGCATTTTTGTCACCATTCCACGCGGTCACGATCTGTACAGTAGCTGTTTTTATTTGTATTTATTTAAAGCTTGATCATGATAACCTAAGTTCATATTTACAGTTTTAAAACAGAATATAAGTACACGAAATAATAAGAATTTATCAGATAAATAAAATATATATAATAGACTTTCTGTTTCTCTTTTTCCCTTTTAATGTGACAAGTTATTCTAAGAATAAAAAAAAATATGCTGCTTTCTTGGGTTGCCAATAAAACCTTTTTGAATAAAATGTGAGAAGGCACGGTTGCCTGCTATTGTGTTGTTTACATTTCATTATTATTTGCAACCGATAGTAGATTTACGTTTATCTATAGAATTTACAACACTACCAATATTTTTTTTTTATCAGTTCAATAAAATACTTGATAACTAAACATAAATAACTGTAGATAACTAAGGGAAGTAGGAACGAGTTTACGATGGCAAACCCGTTTGGTCATAAGACACTGCCTGATGGGAATCAGAGTCCCATTCTCGTGTTCCAGTGCGTGTCGTGAGGGAGTATCGAATGTCAATCGGTCAGTGATCTCAGTTTTGGCGGGAGAAACTCATCAGACGGCTTTTTTTGTGTGTTTTACTTTCTCGCTGCCGAAATCACTGCGACCGCGAGCGAAGCGTGTTTGACGAATAAAATCAATAAAAAGAGTCCATAACTCCAATACGTTTTATTTTATTTTGTATGAAATCGTTAAATTGCTATTGTGGTTAGATTTTCCTGTATTATATCTTGAATAGAAAGCATGAAATTTTAAGTAGTTATGTAAAATATTGTTAAGTAAATATTTTTTAGGCAAATCCAGCTATTAATTACATACATACATTCGGTGATTAACCTACAAAACTGCGGACTATCGTATTCATAATAATATGAATAATTCTATAGAATAAATAAGGCCTCGTTACATGAGCCGTATTGTTATATAATTAAGTATTTGAACTAATAAGCAAACTCTTTCGAAAACTTTTATAAATAACGAACAAAATGTGTTAAATAATTGTATTCTTAATTATTTAAATATATATTTTTTCACAATAGTTTACTGCAATTATAAAACTATTACGCCCTTCTTTAAGATTACCGAATAACATTTTAACAAATTATTATAATAAAGTTATGAAAGGATGGCAACATTATGATATTTATTTATTTAGTGCGTAGGAAAACATAGTTAGGAAAGGAGTCAGTGAGCTGCTTGTGTGAAAGCTATAACCTTGAACGGGCGCATTGTCGTAGTGTACTTCTGTGAATGGATACTCGATAATCAGCGCCGACCTACAAACGTCACTATCGAATACTGTATTCGATATTTTTGTAGCGGTACAAATCAAATTACAACGTGTACGTCACAGCTTTATAAAAAGCGATGGAATCAATTAAGTTTTATCATGAAATGTTAAAATATTATGAACTAGTTTCCCGCGGTTTAATTGAGACCCCTGACAATGTTTAAGCAAATCATGGTGATCGTTTGAGTGGCTAACGGCCGAATGTTGAAACGTCATTCAAATATTAAGTACAACTTACTATATTTGAGACGCCGTTAATTTAAAGTTTCGCTTACTAATTTTAATGTTAAGTGGCGTTTAACTAAGTGTTTGATTTGAGTGACGTTTCAGTATTCGGCCATCAGACTTTTCCTAACATATTACACAAGTTTACCATTAATGTATTTTATTACTTAGGATAATGATTAAAATAATATGTGACAATAGTGGCATTACGTGGTGTGTTCTTAAGAATATTGATTATGGACGAGAATGAATGTGAATTAGAATAAATATTTACCGCTAACACTCTTAGTAAAAACGCTTTAGAATTTTGTTAAGCATAAATTAACATGCCACAACAAGGCCGTAAGCATATTATGAATGTTTTTTTTCAGACACATTCATATTATCTAATGTTATGTCTTATCAATTGAATAAATTAGTTTGAAATATTTATCTCTTGATTTGGCTTCAGTACGTAAAGATATTCTAAAAATTAAATAGTAGAGCTAGGATTGTTTTTTTTTATAACTTACGCCTCCTTCGATTGGAATGGGGTTTAAGTATTAATTAAATCGCTCGTGTAAATAAAGTAAAGTTCTTAACAGCTTATAGTTTCGAGGCGCGAAGAGGCATGTTGCGGGCGTAGGCGGCTAGTGCAGATCAATTTTCCCGACTGTACTAGCGTACTGTACTAGTAAATTAGTCGTCGGGTTTGGACTCTACTACCACTTGTCATCAGGTGAAGTAGTCATTTGCCCTCCTTTCTTTTTTTTTTTTTCGTGGGGAAATCCATCATGGATACCCTCCATATGTGATGACGATGGAAGGTTATGTCGGACTCCTACCGACTACAACCACCACGGTACCCTTCCCGTCTCGAGGGGAGCGCCACGGGATCGCTTGCACATGCTACCATTTACCCTCCTGGTTAACACAAAAAAGTACACATTTTATAAATATAATGCTCAATCGATATATTTATTAGAACAATTATATCAACTAATAATCGCTTTATTTTTTTTGTTTTTATACGCATGTCGTGTGGTTGTCTAATAATGTCTTAAACATACGCTTCACAATAAATCGTGTCCAATATTAATAATTCACGGCCGTCGGCTTTCGTCATGAATATAGATTCTTTTATATATTTACCCTTGAGCATAAGAATGAGGAACAAGCGCGTATTAATAATTTCGTCGTTATCAACAACTGTTTTCTGTTTCTTCAGTCTTTAAATAAAAATAAGTTTAAATTTAATCGTAAATAAATAAAGTTAAGAATGAACGAGAAAAACGTAGAAATTTTTAAAGTTGTTAACAGCCTTTATATCAATATTCCGGGACTGTCAAACTATATACAGGGTGTAACAAAATATGTGTCCGACCCGTGAAGTGGTTATTAGGTATCGTGAGTCGGTTCTATTTATGTACTTTTTTAAAATATTATGAAAAAAAATTACAATGGTATGAAGTATGGCACGGACAAAAAAAACTATGAATATGATATAGTAATAAGAAAAAAAAACAATGTCACCCAGATGTTTGAGCTTTCTGCTAATGTAACAAAAACTCGTTCGGTAGTCTTAAATGTCAGCAATCCCACATATTTTACTTTGTGTACAGTAGAAATACAGGCTGTTACAGTGTAATTACAGGCCCAAGACTATTCAAAAAGTAATGTACATTTCTTATACTGTCAGGTCGACCACTCACCCTATTATGGTCTGCTTGTCCCATTGCCAACAAAAAGAATCAGATTATTCAATCAAAAATATGACAAACTCCTGACCGATTTCGGTCATAGCGTAGCGAGGATAGCCAAATGCGCAGTACATATAGTGTTCTCGCTCTTACAATCTAATGGAATCCTATATCCATTAAGATTCAGACGTCTGGCTGCTACTGAATAATTTCTGGAATCAAATATTTTTTATTCACCCGCCCTGACGTTCGAATCCTAAACTTAAGAATATGCATATACTAGTCAGTAGACCCACGATTTACTGGGTAGGGCAGAGAATATTAAATAAACCCTATATTAACGACAAAGTGTGAAAATATACCAATTAAGTCGCCAGCATTTACGACAGAATAATTCAAAGCATACATTATTATTTATGTTTTCTCAATATACACGCACAATATTAAAGCGATGTTTTGCCTGTCAAGTCATCATCGCTGACATAACATTTATGTTCAAAGAAATCTACACTTGATTAAGCATGTAATTTATCTGACGCAGAGCGTTATACCTTTGCTCGTCTACGGTCTGTCTTCATTATTGAACGAATATGCACATTCATAAACGTGTTATTAACACTTTGTTATGCTCGTGTTCAGTGTAAATATACATTGTTTACATAGTTGGTAGAAAGTAAGACGACTCATAGGTATTAAAATGAATGCGTTGTATGTTTTGTTAATGTTTTTCACTTTGTATTGAATATTGAATTACAAAATGGTCTTGCACGTACATTACTGTCGTGCTAAATAATTTACGATAGGTATCTTTAGATGATTTTTAATAATTTAAAAATGAAAATGTCCAACATCAAAAACGATATGGAACAACGGGAATATGAGTAATATTTCTGTTATTCCATAAATTCGTTATATAAATAACATTAATCTAGTTCTTAAACATTTTCTTTATAAATAAGTTTAACCCGACAGCCTACATATTTATAAATGTATGTAAATGTTCTGATAGCTTACCGTTCCGACTTCGTAGCAACAAAATTCATACAAAATAACTCCATTTTTTTTTGTTCAAAATTCATGTCAAAATTCAGATAAAGAAAAAAATAATATGGTAAGGAATAAAATATTTTGGTAAGGATTTGCGTAAAATCTAATCGAGTGAAAGGAGAAGCTATGCTAAATTTCAAGCCAATCGGACCTTTAGTTGTTCTCGTGACGAGTCAGATAGTCAATCAGTAGTATTTCGCTTGTATATATGTGCATAGAGATAATTATAAATGTTATATACATTTTTTTTTAAATATATTAATTCTATTGTCATCGGTCAAATGGATTCGAAGTCTATTAATCTCTTCATCTATACTTCTATATCTATACTAATATATAAAGCTGAAGAATCTCAGGAACTGCTGATTCAAATTTAAAAAATCGCTTTGTGTTGTAGTCCTTTTATCGAGGAAGGTTCTAGGTAGATTTTTATTCATTATATTTTTTTAATTAATTATACGTGAGTGAAACCGCAGGGCACAGCAAGTTTCAAATATATAACATAAATCATTCATATAATAATGTATTAAGTATGCACTATTTATTAATGACTTATGAGCACAAGTTTTAAAATTAATTAGAATATTAAAAACAACAAAATAACACGTTGTCTCACGAACAATTGAGTAACTACACACGTTCAGGTTTTTCTAGCTGGTTGTATTGTATCAGTTCTCGGTTATAATATAGTGGTGAACGTATAACAATGACGCCCACAGACGATACTTCGATTGCGAAATGTCACCGTGTTGAACATTATTGTTTTGGTATTGCAGACAAAATTTGTTTCGTGGTGGTTTCACACATGATAATATCTATTCCAAAGCTAAAGCTAATGGCTCAGTGGTAACCAGTGGTGGTACACGTGAATAGATTGATTGAAGATTGCGAAGGCAGTACAACGGGCAAAAGGAATTTAACATCTTAGTTCCCAAGTTTGACGCATTAACGATGTATCTAGGATAGTTGAATATTTCTTACAATGGCGATGTCTATGGAAGAAAAGCAGTCCAATAGCCTGTCTGCCTAACTTTTTTAAAGAAAAACGCGTATCGAACGCTTACTCTAATAATGTAATGAAGATATTATTAAGATTTAATAAATGCTTCAAAAGTGTAATAAACTGCAATAAAAAGATTCGACTACGGCATCAAATGATAAATTGAAATGTGTGTGCTGAATAAATCACATCATCATCATGATCCCTTTGTCGTCCACTGCTGGACATGGCCTCTCCACATGGTATGCCACAGCTCGATCTTCAGTTCTCAATCTCCATCTACTGCTAGCCACTTTGCGTATATCGTCACTCCTAGCCGGAGGACGTCCTATGGTACTCTTGCCAAGTAATCAAAACTGTTTTTTTTTATAGAATAAATCACACACAGAACAAATTTCTTGTTTGAAATATATTATAATTTAAATACAATAATAATTTGATACTTGTCAGATATCAAATTATACTTATATGTTTTCAAAAAGCGGGCTCGTTAACTATAGCTATTGAGGCTGAATTATAGAAAATAATAACCCATTGCCAGTGGCGGATTTCTAAATAGCCTAGCTAGGCTAGGCTTGGCGTGTTGCAGTAAATTTTTGAATAAGCAATATTTCGAGCACGGATATTGTTACATCGGACACTGCACTTTGTGTTGTTTTTCATGTTGACTCTTGTTCGGCCAGAGGTCAAAAATTGGCCGTAAAACTTATTGAAAATTTGACGTAAACTTGATTATGATTTTTTATGTTAAGTTGAACTTTTATCAATTGCTGCACTGACAAGATAATAAATGTCGTTTTGTTTCCAAAATGTTTTTTATTGATAACACTGAAGCTCCTTAATGACTATCAAATAAAAAAAGAGATGTTTTTTTCATAGAGGAGAGAAAAAGTACTGAAGAATTTTTGTCTTTGCATATTTACATATACTGAGGTCCCGCAATGGTCGAAATTCGATACGATCGAATTTCATTTATTGATTCATTCATGTTTTTTTTTATTTCTTTATTTTCTTTTTTTATGTATGGCAATAAATTACATACGTCAAATATTGATCTGATGTGTGAGCTTTCTACACTTCTTCTCCATAAAAACCTCAAACATGCCAAATCAATGTAGGTACATTGATTTGGCATGAAAAGGGGTACAAAGATTTCTCGTCGCGTATTAATTTATAAATTATTAAAAGTTTGCAAACGTTCGTACAAACTGTTTTATTATCAATTTGTAAGAACTAGCCGACGATTTATTTCAACCTTTAGGCGATACATTGCATAATTTGTCAAATCCTTATCTATAAAAATAATATATGTGCTGTAAAATATTCGGTTTATTTATTTTTAATTTACATTCAACTATTCAAAACTCTATAGCTATTGGTCATTGAATATGGACATATAAAATTAACATGGCGACGTATGGCACGTCCGTACCGGTAAATTTTATTTAACTTTGTACAATTATTATTATTAATACACTCGTATTAGCAGCAGCTTCGCCCGAGTTTTAGGGAGAGGGGCGAGTAGAATTCAGTGTTGAAAGCGTAACAAACAGACATACAGAGTAACTTTTTCATTTTTAATATTAGTACATTATCTATATTATATTAAATAAATTATTGATAAATAAGTTTTTCGATTAGTAATTGAAAAGCGTCAAATTATCTTTTGCTGATTTTTAGGAACATTATTTAAGTATATAACATAGTTATTTAATTGTTGGGAAAATCCGGTTCTTCTAGTACGATCCGAATGAAATAGTTGAACTTTCATATTATTTAGTTATTTATTTATAAATAGACTTATAATAGATTTACTTGGTGGTAGGGCTTAGTGCAAGCTCGTCTGTGTAGGTATCACCCACTCATCAGATATTCTACCGCAAAACAGCAGTGCTTGCTATTGTTGTGTTCCGGTTTGAAGTGTGAGTGAGCCAGTTTAATTACAGGCACAAGGGACATAACATCTTAGTTCCCAAGGTTGGTGGCGCATTGGCGATGTATGCAATGGTTAACATCTCTTACGATGCCAATGTCTATGGGCGTTGGTGACCACTGACCACTTACCATCAGGTGGCCCATATGCTCTTGCCCGCCGGAATTAACCATTATAATGAAAATTACGAAAAACCATTCATATATTATCAGATATCCATATCTTTAATAAGAACATAACTTGCATAATAGATTTAAGTTTCAAGGAGAAACATAGGCTATATTATAATATGTTTACATTTTGCATATTGTTTAAGATATATGTATGTAGTTTATTATGTCAACGCAAATGGAAAATTGATAAACGCACAAAATGCTAAATTTTATCTTCAAAAAATATACAAATGCAAAATGACGGTATAAATATATATTGAATAGATACGCTACAGTTACCCTTATTATAACTCGATTATAACTCGACTAGATATTAATTGTATCATTAATATCTCATTATTGAAAATAACATCAAGTATAAAACCATATACCCTTATAGGCGGGGCTGTAATTGGTATAATAGCTGCGCATGCGCACAGTGTAATATCGAAAATCGAACGTCGATTACGTTTTCTGTTACGTACTTTTTCACAAATTTCCCTTTAATCACGATACGTCATATTCTTGCCTTCTATCCGGCGCTAGTGTTACTTGACACATACGGCGAACCAACTTTCGAAGCAAACTTGCCTTCTGTGGTTCTTTATTGCACAACCTTTTTTTTTTCACGCTAGTGTTTGATTCGAATTTCTAAATAACTCTTGCTCGAACGACGTGTGGGAAGGAAGAGTTGACGGACAATTAGCGATTTAACGCGAATTCTTAACAGAAGCGATTACATAAAGTTATTTCCGTAGATTTGAACGGTGTTATTTTACAATAGATGTTGGTTTTTACATTGTTCCACTGATGTTTTTGATGATTAAAAATGATTAAAACAATTCAATATAAAAAGATTTATCTAAAACACAAATCGATTAACAAATGTTTTTAACATAACTTTTTATTTGCAGGCTATGAAACGTTTTGCAGCGCAGGCATGCATATTATATTACAATAGAACCGTTTTCAATAAAATTATACACCCAATACGATTGAAATAAAGTTTAAATTACAGTGACTCGAAATTGGTCAGCTGTTGCTCGCACCTGCAGTTATTGACAAATAGCTTTTACCTTTTCTTTCATTTATTTACGCTTTCTTTGATTTAAGAGTCGGTCATTCATGTAAATGGCCACGAATACCGTAGGTATACTATTTATATATGGTTGTATTATTTTACATAGCCTTCTTAATTTTGTAACTTTTTAAATATATATTTTAAAGATATCTTGTTAAGTTTACTAGACCGAGAAGAAGTCTAGACATCTTATTTTTAATATCAATATACACATCTAAACTATCTCTTTCTTTATATAAAAGGTGTTGTCTTAAATAAACACGTATTGCCTTTAATACCGCATATAATACGTAAAATGGTTTGTATAAATCAAAACCTGCCGAATCAAGAAAGTAAATTGGTACACAGACGTGAAGAGGCATCTTGCGAGCCGGCAAAGCAGGGGCGGCTAGTGCAAATCATTCTTCCCGACTGCACTATAAGTGGTCTTCGGGTTTGGACTCTACTACCACTTACCATCAGGTGGAGTGGAGTCATTTGCCATCCGCGCTAGTATATAAAAAAAAAACAATAATAAAAAGAACCGCCAAAAAAATAATAAAATAACCACAGATACTTGGTAGCAGTTAAAATCATTATCCTGAAATTTTAGGTTGGTATGCTGACTGGAAAAAGAATAATACCTATTATATATACATATTAAACTACAAAACTTATTCAAAATTATTGAAAGATTCAATTAAACTAACTATATGAACGGATTGTTAATATAGAGATATAAAAAGGTACACAAAATAAATAAAATATATATTTTTTTAAATTAAACAGGTCAATTATTTTTTCCAAATTCCATTTTTAAATTCAGGATGTTTAGCCAGTTACAAATTCGATCACATAAACCCGGTAACTGTATTTAAAAATCGAAGATTTTTGCTTACGGATACTATAAAAAAAAATAACAGCCTGTGAATGTCCCACTGCTGGGCTAAGGCCTCTTCTCCTCTTTTTGAGGAGTAGGTTTGGAGCTTATTCCACCACGCTGCTCCAATGCGGGTTGGTAGAATACACATGTGACAGAATTTCGGTGAAATTTGACACATGCAGGTTTCCTCACGATGTTTTCCTTCACCGTTAAGCACGAGATGAATTATAATCACAAATTAAGCACATGAAATTCAGCGGTGCCTGCCCGGGTTTGAACCCACGATCATCGGTTAAGATTCACGCGGTCTTACCACTAGGCCATCTCGACTTTTACGGATACTATATTTAAAAAAAAAACAAAACACTTCCGATATTCCGATATGACGTCTCATCCAAATTTTATATCCGCAATCAAAACGAATTCATAAATATTATAAATGAACATTATATTACAAACAATGCAACCGCGATACCGAATGTAACACATCAATTCACGTTCAGATTGTCCATCAGGAAGCAATATCGCTCAGCTATTGCATCTCACTGCAAAATATTACGATAAAACGAATTGCATAACTCGTTACGTCGACTCGAAGTGATACTGCGATCGAGTCTTGCCAATTTAACGATTTTACTTACCGTTTTAGATCGCTTTGGTGCGTGCAACCCACATTCATCATTCTAGTTTGGTATTGATTTATTCGATACGCTCCATTTGACATCTTTGGGTATTAGGCGTCTGTCCGTGCATAATTTTATGATTTCGATATTCATATAATTTTTAACGGTTTTAAGTATTAAATATATTTTGTATTGCTGTGTTTTGGTTGAAGGGATGAGTGAGTTCATCTTAGTTCCCAAGGTTGGTGGCGCATTGGCAATACAAGCGATGGATATCATGGATAACATCTCTTACAATGCCAATTTATATGGGCGTTGGTGACCATCGTGTGGCCCATATACTCGTCCACCAACCTATGCTATAAATAAGAAAATGTCAGTAATAGTGCAAGGTTTGTAACATAGATCTCGTGGGCACATTGATGAAGTGATTTACTTCTACACCGCTATGTCTATGACCATAACTCCACACTTATACCCTACCTACACAAACGAACAGTTTGCCAAAAAATAATTTAAAAAAATAAATCTTTAAAAAAGTTTATACACTAAGTCCTATGATCTCTGCAAACTTCTTATGAAATATTAATGCTCGAAACAGTGAGAACCTTCATTAATATTTATAACATTAAAAGGATTAGTCAGAGGTCGTAATCTGAATCCTTAGCATGAATTTAAATGAACTATAATAATTGCAGTCCCCTAGTTCTGTTTATATTTTTTATATGTATGTTATGTTTATGACAAAGATGAATAAAATAAATGAAAAATACCCAAAGAGTTTGTTTCACCGGTTCTACTTAGGTCTGAGGTGTTTATTTCCGAACCTGTAGATTATTGTAATATGAAATTGTTTAAACAATTTTTTAATTTGAAAATCATTGATTTTCAGGTGGAGACAGGTCGAGAAGAACTTAAGAAAGAGCGTGAGATAATGCAGCTGGTGGCCGGTCTTCAGCTCAACTCGGATGACGTTGAGCGCCGCGAAGTACCGCCTCATATGCTGCGCGCGCGGCACGGACCAAGGTAATTTATTTTATATTTTATTTACCCTTTACCTTTTAAAAGTAGTACCTATTTATTAACGAAATTCATCTAAGTAAATAATAAATATAATTTAATTAACATACATAAGTTAATTGGTGGAAAATACTAACTACTGAGTTTCTTGTCGGGTCTTGTCTTTGTCGAAATAATTTATTGATTTTATTTGAAATCAAAAGTGCTTTTAGGACTTACTTCAATTGAAATATATATTGATTTCGAATTCGATGATAAAAATCTACAAATTTGTTTCTTAAACTATATAATATCTAAGTATTAAAATATTTTTTTATAATACATCATTTTTTATAACTATATTCTTCTATTTTAAGTTTCCAACTAAATATTTATTTTATTGTATCTGATACACTTAAAATGAGAAGTAACTGTGATAGTAATTTTTCAATTTAAGTAATTTTTGTACTGAAATTATATTTCTTTAAACCAAACATAATAAAATACTTTACGATTTGTGAAACTAACACTGACACAATGCTATTTACACAGTAGCTTAAATACTATCCGACGTTTTAAACAATGTCTTATTTATTACGTACTTACAAACATTGTCTAGATAATATATAACAATGTATAGAACTACTAAAATATTGTCGGGAATTTGTGTTGCAAATTATTGTTAACTATTAATAAGTATAAACATTTAAATTCTTAGTCATATTTTATTTTATTAATTAATAATACTTTGGTACAAACGAAATAAAACCCAAAATATATGATTACCAATAAAAACTATAAGTTAAGTTTTAAAACATTACGACAGTGAAATAAAGATGGATTGTATAAGTTTTTATAGCTTTTTGCGATGATCCGATCCACCTTGGAAATTATATAACCCAAAAAGAATATATAAAGAATACAAATACAAACGATTTGAGAACTTTTTGACGTCAGTTAATAAAGAATGTTATATTTTTATATGAAAACTAGCTGTTACCCGGATTCAGCCGCGTATAATTAATAAAAAATACAATTAATATTAAATTAAGCCTATAGTCTTCCTCGATAAAAGGACTATACAACACAAAAAAAAATTCAATTCGAACTAGTAGTTTGTGCGATTAGGCGGATCAAACAAACAAACTCTTCAGCTTTATATAATAATATAGATATAATAGTTTATTTGTATAGTCTCTTACGAGCTCCTAAGTTACTTTTTTTTAAAAGATAAAATTGGATGTAAAATCAGTCACAAGCACGAAATTTTAATTATGCTAAGATGATAATGTAATGAAACTCATTAGTTATTGCTCTTTTTCATGAATTAAAATAAATATAAAAACTTTATTAATTTAATTTTATATGTCCTCTTTGAATTCAAACTCCGCGCTCCGTAATATATTAACTGAAACGGTCCAACTATTTCGTACTATTCTCCTTACTTTCTTCAAATAAAATGCTATTACAGTGAATTATAAATACAAGAGAAGACAGATAAAAGATAAAAATATGCTATTGCGAATATTTTATTTATAATTGCGCCAAAATTTGCTACGGAAAAGCTAAGGCTTCTGATCTTATATATTTTTAGTATACTTAGTAATACATCGTTTATTTGGAACATAACTATCGCAACAAGAGAATAACTAAGCGAGTGACGTTTATATAGGCGTTTACTGGCGTCCCAGAAAGTGATAATGACCTGTGTGTTTTGAGTATGTCGTTTCACATGTCTTATACAGCCAAGGCAAAGAAGGACCATTGCGAAAAAAAACAGAAACAATTAAGATGAATTTCCGTCTTTATCTTATTTCAAAATTTTCAATCATCTCATGTTGTTGGTTTTATTTATGTAATATATTAAAAGCTTTCGAATGACCCTTAGTTATCCTGGGGCCCAGGTTAAACCAATTACCAATAAACTTACAAACGACTATCCATCTAATATTAGAAAATATAAGCTCCTATATATTTAGCATTTATAAAAATATATAAATGCAATGAATATAATGTGACCATTGACCGTCATGACCATCTCTTATGATAATAATTTTATTGTGTTAAAATGGTTTTAATTAAATAATGGCTAAAGAGATTAAGATGGAAATATGTATAAAAATGTCGTTAATTATTTAATTATTTTCATTACAGATAACACCACGCCACGTCAGCGGTGCCAAGTCAGCTTCGAGTTTAAGAATAAACGAAAACTGAGCGTGTATTAACATTTCAACGAAACTATTTCAACCATTTTATCGATAGTTACAAGCAATCGCACGGATGTCGAATATCGATTGCTAAATTGATTCCATGTCAATATAGTACGATTCATTTGCATCGATTTGTCACGATTGTTCTAATACTGGAACGCAATATTCGAACGATAGAGACAATATCTGCCATGCTCTTGTTGTATGCGGTTCGTTTTTCGTATGTCAATTGACATATGAGTAACTGTCAGGTTATAACGCAATTAAAAAAAAATACGTCACTTTTCGATTGCATATTTCAATTACAGTGTAAAATTTTTTATGTACCTGTAAATGATGATTTTTTTTTCATATACTTAACGGAAATGTGAAAAATAATAATATAGAAATTATTTTACAAAAATTATGATTTTTCCGCTATTAAGTTTTATAATGGATTAATGTATTAGTGTTAAATGCTTCCATTGTCAGATTATTGTTCGTGTTAATAACTTATAAATTGAGGAAAACACGATAAAACTATATGATATGTAATTGTTTCCAGCAATAAAATCACGCGAGCATTCTTTTATTTCGAATTAGTTTGAAGTATTCTTATTGAACACGTCACTTAATATAGAGAACCAGTCATATATGATAATAAATAAGACTTAAGTAAAAGAGAAATGTAAAGATTCCTCTGAATATAAATGCTATTTCGTCACGGATATTTACTTTGTGCGTAAATAAAATAAAATCCAAGTTTATGTAATGGTTATAAAAAATTTAAATACTGTAATAACGAAAGCGATCTTTATGAATATCTACAATAATTTTTTTTTTTAAATATATTTCGTTATATTAAAGTTCACATTATTTCAAAGAATTTTAATGTAGTTTTTTTACTTATATTATAGCTAGCCATGTCTCGCGGTTTCACCTGCGTTAAAGGATTATACGTGCCTGTTTCATATAGTTTGCCATATTGGTAGACGTTCTTAGTGACTGTTCCGCTTCCATAGCCTCAAGTTATTAAAGCCTGTAACCTCAATCAATTGGCTATCTAACGAAAAAAGTATAATTCAAATTAGACAGGTAGTTCCTGATATTAGCTCTATCAACCATACAAACTCTGCAGCTTTATAATAGAATTGAGGCATTGTGTTTTTTTTTTGCCTGTGACTACGCTAATTTATATTAATATTCTGCCAATGTCATGTATAATTAAAGATGTATTTTTTTCGATGAGCAAATAAAATACTACATTCTGAAGAGACAGATGTCATATGTCAATAATAAAAGTATATTTTTAATCTGTTTTTGTGTTAAATTGAGGTCTGACACATGTCAAGTCGTTTCAATTTCAAGGCAGACCACTCTTTAAAGAACAATTATTTACATGTTTTTAAACAATATTCGCTCTGCCTTTTCATTAATAAAATTGTAATCCATTATCACTAGTAAATACGTAGGCCCTTTTTTTAAATAGTTTGTATATATTTACTGGCCAAAGATAACTCTAAAATATTTTCGAAATGCAGCTAATAGAGTTATGATTTGTCTTATCGATACTGTAAGATCAAAAAGTCGTATGTCAACTTTTTTTATTCATGAAATGTAACTAAATTATATTGTAGCGACATCTATCTCGCCACATACGAACTATCTTACATCACGTGGGGGTCACCAGTTTATGGGAGCTGAGGAACAGGGACACACCCTCATTCCGTCTGGTCGGAGGATCCTCCCTTTTCAATGGGGGTGTGTCCCTGTTCCTCAGCTCCCATAATATAATTACACTACTGTTACGCTCAGTGGTGGCATATAATCTACTCTTATTTCTAAATTGTTTTTTTATAAAATTAAGCTCGTCAATAGCAAACAAATGAAAAAAAGATAGGTTCACAAGAGAGAGGAAATAGGCCGTGAACTGTTCTGACTCTTCCTGTCATTTATATAAATATTAGTTACCATAGAAACAGCATAGGAGAACCATGAATGGTTTAATAATGAAATATAATGAAATACACAGATTTTAACTTTTTTCAAACTATATACGTAATCGTTTTGACATACGACCTTTTGGACTAACATAAACGTTATGATAGTGTGTAATTTCATAAAAAAACTAACGTAATAATGCAAGATATTAAAGTACATAGCATAACCTCAAATTGTATAAATAAGTTGGCCTTTTTTACATAACCGTACAAAATTATAGACGAAACACAAAGCGTGGTTTTATGTTCGTATTGCAAAAATAATTTCATGTTCGTATAATAATATAATTAATTACATGTATTCATCATTATATAATATGTTTCAAATTTAATAATATAATATAAATATGTATAATGTACTTATCCAATTGCATTTGTTACGTATATTGCAAATCATGTGTTTTTTAATAATTAAATTTATGTATTTAGCGTTTTTCTATATGAATATTCACTAAATGTAAATAAAAAAAAATCACAGATAAAAAATATTCATAAATATTTTAGGCTATGAGTGCCATTAATGTTATTTTGTTTTACTCTATATACATCGATTTTAATTCGAAATGCGTAGTACTTATTTTATTAATGTAAGAATTGTATTAATTATTTTTTTTGTATATACATAGGTGTAATGGTAGGATGAATCTCTAAGTCTATTTTAAAAATAATAAACAACGATTGTATTTCATTAATTTCATTTTTATACATATAATATTTTAAAATATAGTTTGTAATTATTAAAACGAATGTATATAAATGAGTTTTATTTTTCTACTAGCTGGCGCTCCGCGGTTTCACCGGCGTATAATTAATAAAAATATAATTAATATAAATCTGTCTACAATCTTCCTCGATAAAAGCACTATATAACACAAAAACAATTTTTAAATTCGAACCAGTAGTTCCTGAGATTTGCCGGATCAAACAAACAAACTCTTCAACTTTATAAATTTGTATAGATAAGTGTAGATGAGTGCCCATGATATAGCTTTTAAGGTTGACATTGAGACAACATTTAAGATGGCTTCAGAATTCTGCAGTAAATATAACGACAAATGGCAATATTGATTGCTGTGTTCCGATCTGACTAGTGATAACAATTTAATAACACACACGCGGGCGGAACTTCTAATTCTTATGATTGGTAGTGCATTGCTTATGGAAGTATTGGTAAATATTTCTTAAAACGCTATTTGCTGTGAGCTGTGGTCACCATTTCCCACCAAGTGGCTCATTTTACAATGTGCATTTGTATGTTATTGTTTAAAATTTTCAATCGTGCTTAGTTTGCTTGTAGTTGTTTCCATACATTCCGTACATATCTATATAAATAAAATGATAGAGGTCTGCAGTTGTGCACGCATCACGGAAAATCTACTGTATAGATTTCAATGAAATTTTCTAAATTTTATTTCTTAGACACTTGGCCCTTATCAAAAAAAAAAGACTTATTGCGATATCTTCATTTAATAAAAAGTTATTAAAGTTTCAAGAAACAACGATTTGTATATGCACTGCGTGTTCCGTGATGTATATTTAAACATAGTATATTTTTGCTTGCGATCTTTTTGATGTTTTTTCCTTTGCACATAAGAAAACTTTGTTAATATATCAAGCAACGCGGACGAAGTCGCGGGTATCAGCTAGTCTCAAATAAATCATTATCATCACCCACTGTCGTACATGGCCTCTCCAATGGCACGCCACTAAGCTCGATGTTCAGCTCTTAATCTCCATCCGCTGCCAGCCACTGCGTAAATCGTCACTCCACCTAGCTAGAGGGCGACCTACGCTACATTTGCCTAGTCGTGGTCTTTAAAATCATTACACTATAATCGTTTTTATTTCTTTTTTTAATTATATAACCTAGCGCTTGACAGTTATCACACCTGATGGAAAGTGATGATACAGCCTAAGGTGGAGCGCGCTTGCCTAGAAGGTGCCTATTCAGTCTAGACTTGAAGGTACCCATATCGTAGGTGGTGGGGATAACGGAGGTCGGAAAGGTTTTCCAGACCTAAGCGGTGCGTGTTAGGTTATTTAAATTTAATTTGTAATTTGCCTCGGAATTCACGTTTAGCCATTGGTCCTGCGACTGAACTGTTATCTGTGTCGGCTTGCCAACCGATTGGATTATGAGTACCTAAGTTATAAATGCCAGTCTATCTGTTACGACTACATTGATAAACCAGTGATACGATTATTTTGCAATTTGTTATGAAGCAAGCTTGGACCCCAAGGATATGGAATGTATATATCCTTCCTTGTTATAGATATATTTTTTGCTAACCCCTGAGAATACCTCAGGCGGGCGAAAACTATTATTACATTGTCAAAATGAGTAAAATACATAATATCTCTAATGTGTAAAAATAAATATTGTATGTCTGGTGAAATTATATATGCGACATTTCTTGAATAGGTACCGTTTGCTGCGAAGATACTGCAAGTTCAGTTACCAGTATGACCTTAATATTCACATTATATATTTGCTGAATATGACAACGGCGATTCATAGCTATGCTAGGATAATTCAATAAATTATTATTATCATTTAATTTGTTTAATGTAAAACCGTAGTACAAACTTATGAACTAAACTTTACAGCGCCATCTACAGTTTGGATGCGGTACATTTATTGTTTTTCCTTTCACTTACGTGTCGATCGGGTAATAATATTATTATTAAAGTGTAGATGGCGCTATTGTATGTGAAAACACAGCACATGATTTTAAATATTGGAACATATAAACTAAATACAAATTGTTTGTTAAATAGATGGCTTTTAATGTAGCAGGAACTGCACCTCAACCTATATCAGGCTAAAATTCGTTCTGGCCTATAGTACTGTTTCCATCTTTGACATGGCTCTGCTAAATACTAACTGATGCTTGAGATTTCATAGAACCCTGCACCAAAAGATTTATATCCAACATATGCGGAACTGCACACCTTGACACACCAGCGCAGTGGGTTTTGGGTGGAAGCCAGGGTACACAACAATAGAAAGTACTGCTGTTTTGTAGAAGATCTAATGACATTGGGTGGTATCTACCCAGACGAGCTTGCACAAAGCTCTATCGGCTTTACTTATAAACGTTGCTAAGCGTGTGATTAGTAAAACAATGGTCTGTTTTCTTCTTTCAAATGTTAAATCAATAATTACAGAAAGAGATGCGACGTTGATTAATAAGGCCCTTTCTGTACAATGTATATAGATTATTAGTTATAGTTTTAGGAGCATTTTGTGTAAGGAGCACCAAATCTTGAAATACGGTATTGTTCCTACTTCCTAATATACCGTTATTGCATCATTACCCACGAGGTGAGATATGTTATGTTCCTGTAATTACATTGGGTTACCCTTCAAACTGAAACCGACACTATACAGGTACTTCCCTTTGGTGGTAAAATAAATAGTATGGGTAACACAGGTAATATTAAAGTTATTTTAAAATAAAACATTATGCACCATACCTGCAATTTTAGTTATATTGTTATTCTTATCTGTATTTAACCGTTGTTCATTTCCATTTGCTTTCGCTGGTGCTGGTGGAACCTCCGTATCCTCAATTATATCACTCATACAATTTACTTAATGATAGCCTTAAATGACTAATAAGACAAGTCGATGCCTACAAGATACGTCTAGCTGTAAACACGAAGGTTATAATTTAAATCTTGTTATTAATATAACAAGATATTTTCCGTTTGACGTTACACTGTCATTAATCTCCGTAAAGACGTGATTTGTTACAGGTAAGCATTTGTTCTAATCGATCGTCGTTCAAGCGATAAGCGTACAAGTATAAATTAATAACGGAATACGTGGGACGGTCTTGTAGAGAGATTTATATTGACAGTACGATAAGATACAGGTAAAAGTATATTCAGAATATTATCTAGCTTGCAACCTTTCTAATCAATGCCCGTCAGATATATTACATGAAAAGAAAACAGCGACTTATATTTCGATTTTAATTTTTTGTGTTCTATTATTCGATATTAATTGAGAATTGACAATAACTTGATAGAATTGACCTATGGCTAATTTATTTATTTGAAAAAGCACACTTACAACATACATACATATAAATCATTTACAAACAATAATAACGTGTATATCACTTCCAGATTCATAAATTAAAAGTAAAAAAAAATCGAAATAAAATTTGCAAATTTTAAAATTTAATTTTTAATGAATGTTATTGTTATAATAAAATTCAGTAAAAAATCAATTACAGATATAACGTTGTTTTATTATTTACTTTGGACTTAAATAAATACATGGGGAACAAAATTTATAATAGTTACTGTACAAATAATGATCGCGACGAACGGTGGCAATAACGCTAGCAGCTCGTTGATTCGGAATTCCGATTCTATGAGCGTAAAATGAACAAGCTCTCCTGTCACCGGTACAGGAAATATGATGTTATTATAAGTTTTAGAGGTTAACAATAATGTTTACACTTCATGTTTCAAGTTCAAGTCAGCTGGAAATTGACATGTACATCTAATTTGTAATTAGATACTTTTATTTTCTACGTTATTGAGAATTGCTTTAATGATAGCGATTTTCCGCAGCTTGTAAGTTTAAAATTCGGTAATATTAATTGGCTGTCAACTTTTTATCGTTAAATTACCCGCCAATTCGTAAAAGACGCTTTCAATATATGTTATTTAATGTTAATGATTAAAATATGTCGAATAATACAAAAGTTACGGTTATTGTAACAAAACACCGTATTTATTTATAAAATCTTTTATAAGTTATAAACACAAACCTTACTGCAAACCGCATCAAAATCCGTTGTATGACAGAGGCAGATAGAGGTGATTTCACTCGGTGGTAGAGCTTTCGTCGTCTGGGTAGGTACCATCCACTCGTCTGATATACTACCGCAAAATAGCAGTACTTGGTACTGTTGTGTTCCGGTTTGAAGGGTGAGAGAGCCAGTACAATTACAGGCACAAGGGACATAACATATTATTTCCTAAGTTGCACCACCTCTTACAATGCCAATGTCTATGGGCGTTGGGGACTACTTACCATCAGGTGGCCCATATGCACGTCCGCCTACCTATGCTATATATATATATATATATATATATATATATATATATATATATATTTAACGCGATTTCTTAATACTCTGCTATATTATGCATTAGAAATAGTTAATACCTATTAAGTCTCGTTTTTAAACGTCATATTCAATTTCCCCTTCATTATTGTTATTCAATTTCAGAATCATTTTGTTATAAGTTCCAAATAATATGATTAAAGTCAGGAATAGTTTAACGTCACATAGAAAGTAACAGTACTAAGTTGTTTTTACACCGAAATATTTTGATTTGAGTGTAGTCGTTTTCTCTCTGTATTCTGTAGCCATGTCTCTATAATTTAATCTTTGTTGTGTTCATAACACGTCATATGCTTCGACTCGGATATTTGCGGATAGCGGCAATGCGTACATTCTGCTATTCATGGATGCATCATTTTGAATTGCAATTTATTTCAAACGATCACCTTTCACAAACCTTAATCATTATCAATGTTTAGATAAAAAAAATATTCGTAATATAAATTTAATTAATTCATTTTAAAGCTGAATTTTTATTTTTTATGATTATTAAAAAGAAAGTTAAATAACGTAACAGCACATAAATATCTCACTTCTGAGCAGAGGCCTCTCTCTTATAATCTCGTAAAGTTTGGAGTTAATTCCACTAAGCTGCTCCAGTGCCGATTGGTGGGTGCTTACTTTCTTCATGATGGTTTGACGTTAAACATGAAATGAATTGAATCATTAGCTTAAATTAAGGACATGAACGCGTTACATAGATGTGAACCCGAGCTCTTTGAATAAGATTGCTAAGTTCTATCCACTGAACCATTCAAATATTTTAGATTAAATAAAAACGTATTATATTTTCTATTTCTAAAAGCAACGTATGAATTTTGAAATAAAATCAATCTATGACAAAACAACAAATACATCTTCGAATAAACTATACGAAAATAAGAGCAATCAAAACTAATTAGTAATTTCCGAGCTAACACTAATACGTTATTCATAACGTTATTAAATGTTAATTTATCTTTTCAAAAGTGCACACTTTCACAACCTTAGCACTCGCGAGGGAGTGGCTAGATACACAAAATAAAAACTTTCACACTGAATCTGTTTATAGTGCTAACGTAATTATTATAAAATCTATTAGGACATACCTAAGAGTATGTAGTTAATTAAATTAAAAAAAAATAGAGAAAGAAGTTTTTATTTCCGAAATATTTTTCGCAATAGTCAAAACAGTTTAGAATTTAATTCAAAATCTTTTAAGGAAATAACTAATAGTATTAAAAAATACTTTGTAATTTAAGTACATCATTAATGAATATGTCCTTAATGAATAACATTTTTTTTTCTTTCAGCGATAAATATTGCGAACGGTAAGGCACCGTTGGGAAGTTGCATGCTCGAAGCTCGTCTTCAAGCAGTTGACCACCGTCCGGCGAATACAAAGCACGCTCTACACGCGACTCCCGTCTAGTCATTATTGATACTGGCACGCGATAAACTATTAAAAACGCCCAATTAAAAAGAAAACATTGTCTATGGATGTTACTCGCGCGATCTAAATTTCGAATGAAACTATTTGGAATGTGATGTGTCTTTTTTAAGTGATAAACATCGTGACGAGTCATATGTTTTAATTTGGTTTATTTTCAAGAAGATTAAATATTGTTTTTGTTTCAATATTTGGATTTGAAGAGTTATTGTCTTTTTGGATTTCTGCGTTCTGGCCGTAGCAGAATTTTTAAAAATTTATTATGGTATGTATTTTTCAAATGTTTTTCATAAATAAATTAAGCATTTTTTTGAGTTGAGAGATTATATATTATATAATTATAAAATTAAAATAACCATGTATTAATAAAATTATGATTTAAATGTTATAATCTTAAAGAATATAAAATATATTATATTTTAATTAGTCTTAATTATAACTAAATAAATTGTAGACTTAATATTTGAAGAACTTTTTTTATTAAATTGTAATTGAAATAAATTGAATGACTCCGTAGACTTTCTTAATAGAATATTAGGGCAATATGAAACATAATGAAAACCAATAAAGTTACTTGGTAGGTCAAGTAACGGATATGTAAAGATTAAAATTTGTGAAATCAAAGACAAAACAGTTAATTAAAATATAGTGAGTGACGAAGATGAGTTTAAATGACTTGTAATTAGTGTTTTCTTTTCGAAGGGACGTAGTTTGTTCATTAACAGCTTCGTTCTATTTTAATATGAAAGTGAGTTTTACATGTACGAATTAGACTATTAATTCAAAATTTATTTTACGCGTAGATCATTTTTTTTTTGTTATATTTATAACTGGGATTTCATTAAGCTATTTTAATTTATATTTTTATAGTACTGTTTGTTACCAAAATATGATAAAATTAAATAGCTTACTAAATAAAGGAGGTTTTTTTCATTTTATTGCTATTGATGAATATTTATGAGCTATATAATAGTATAAAGCTTCAGGAAAGAGAAACCAAAAGAAAATCTAAGTAATTAATACAATTTCATTTTAAAATAAGAAGAACAGTCAGTCCGCTTACATGTGGCGATGAAACATACTACATATTCGACTAAATATTTATTAAGAAAGTAAACCAACTAGAGTATAGCCGAGATGGTCCAATGGATAGAGCACGTGGATTAACTGATGTATCCGGGTTCGAATCCGGCTAAGAACTATCGGATTTTTTTGCTTTTCTGTTTTTATAATTCATCACGCACTAGGCGTTGAAAGGAGAATAGTAAAATAACAATGAATTTTTTGTTACCTAGTTAAAACAAATGATAGAAACAGTATTCGTATTAATATAGGAGGATGTTTTGACTAAAAAGAAAGAGTGTCGAGTGTAACGCTTTCCTCAAGCACTCAATAAAAAACCGAGAAACCTACGTTATGTTTGAAACACGTTGAATATTAATTTGTAACAGATGAAAGTGGACTCTGCAATTCCAGCGAATAAAACTCTTGTCTGTTGTTTCCGTTTATGTTTATTAAGTTTTATTTTTATGGTTGAAATAGTATGTATTACAATCTGCTACACAAAATACCAACACGAAGATCGCTCTATAACATGTAAGTGCGACGAATGTAAAACTTACTTGATCATTTACAATAAATCATAAATAATAAGCCCATTTTCTATTTAACGTCATTTTACGCTAACATTATTCCATTTTTTTTGTGTTTAGCAGTTGGATGATAATGTGAATATGATATATGATTATACTTAATTCATTGGTATATATGTTTTATGTCACTAAGGTCTTGAGATAGATTACTTAATACTTTTACATAATTAAGAGCAACCAGTATAAGTTGAGTTCCCATTTCAAGTAAAAACCAGATCAACTTTAACGTTTTATCCCGAAATAAATCATGTATCACTGTAAAGCTATTAAGGAACATAAATAATAATCAATAATCTTATCTATTCATTTGTATAAATAAATTATTACCGGGCAGTAGGTAATATATCTTACGTTGTAATACCGTTTTATTATCTGTACATACTTATCATATAATCGTTTCTTGATATCATAGAATCGCTTCTCATACTTATGCAAGCGTCAAAAAAAGATCAACTTAGATAAACGATGCGACAAGCATATAGAATTCAAATTTAAAATACTTTATTCAATATTGAAATATTACTCTTTCTTATTGATTGTCAAACTAGAATCACCGGTTCGGAAAAGAAACACTCAGCCCTGAGAAGAACCGGCGAAAGAAACTCAGCTTGGTTGATATTTTTCATTATAAATATATCGTTAACAAAAAAGAAGAAATAGCCATAAAGCCCTCGTGTCATTACTAAGATATGCAATACAAACAAATAAACATTTATTTTGGTAGAAACAGATACATAAAATCTGAAATAGATAATATCTTAATTATTTTCTCAAAACTAAATTATTCATTTTTCTGTTTATGTATCATGTGATATATATGATATTTTCTTAGAAAACCTTCGATCTATCTAAAGCTCCTTACATCGTCGAAGTCAACGCGAGCAATTTAGCTCGATAATACAAACATGAATTCTCACAATAAATGTTACTGTGCTTGTTTATTATCGCTGTATAAAGCTGTGTATTCATAGGAAGAAAATTTTAAAATGTTTGTGCTTAAACAATGTTGTATAATTTGTAAGTATTTGCAAATTATTTACAACTTAGATGCCCTCGTATTGATTCCGGCCACGGCGGTAATTCTTAACGGAAACCAGCTAACTGTGAAGAAAATATTATAGTGCATAAGTGCCCTAGATGCACTCTCATATTTCGATGGCAATCAGACTCAACGATCAGAAGCAGATCGGACACGGTACTGTTACACTGTCAACTTCCTAGCTCTGAGCTGCTATGGAGAATTTCTTTAACAGAAAAACCCAATAGTTTTAGTTTTATACACAAGCAAAGATTCGGTTTCCCACTTTATCGGTGGAAACACACCATAGTAGTTGTGTTCATTGTATTATAATTGTGGTAGTTATTTTTTTTTATTTCGCTCGCATAACATGCTTCGTTGATCAATTCATTGCAGTACATTTCTGTATATTATTATTTAATACGAAAGTCATCGCCACCGCTGCCCCGCATTGAAGCAATGTGGTGAAGTTAGCTTCTAACTTTATCGTCAAAAAGGGGTCCCTATTTGTACCTATTTTGCTTCATTTACCAAATGAATGTTTTAGTTAAAGAAATACAATAGTTTTATTTGATGTTTTATAAATGTTAATAAAAATATTAATATAATAAATATTTTTCAAATATTATACAACGTAATTGTAATAACACATTGAATATATGCGCTTGCGCATAATCGTTTCTGATTTTTTTTTAATTATTATTTGATGAATAACACGGACTCTTTAAACAAAACTTCTTTATTTAATTTCTTAAGTGATTATTAACCGCAATACATAACAAATTGTATTATATAATGTTTTGGGTAAAATTAAATCACAACTTGCGTGGATTGTCGTAATATTTGTCAGTAAAGACAGACGGATAAAACTTTAGAATTCGTTTATTTCTTATTATGATAGAATAATATGTTGTAGTTTGTATACAGTAGTTTCTAAAATGTACATAGTATGTGCTGTAAAGATATAGGAAGGGCGATTGTCGATGCTATAACGGTATGAATAAAATTGTCTAATTATATTTGATGAGTAATTTAAGATGTAATGAGTTTCTTGCAGTTTCATCTTTGTTGAAGCGACATTCCGAATTTGGTAGCTTTACATTCAAATTAATTCCGTAAAATGTCGTACAATAATAATAGAGCTTACTTTTTTAACTGAACTTTGAACTTTTTTAACACGAATTTTCAACTTTTAAATAAGCCATTACTATGTATTAGATAAAATGTGTCAAAAACATTCCATTTTATTATATTATCAGTGAATATTTTCGATGACTTGTTAAGTTAACGAGTATCACTCATGTGCGAATAGCGCCCTAGTTTAAGACGAAACCAGACACACTTTCATATGATTCGTTAAATTGAGCAAGTCATTGCTAACATCAAACTAAATAAAAAAGATCTTTACTTTTAAAGATATACAGATAACATTCTATATTCATTTCATCTTTCATATTCAAATTTTAGATATGTTTTTCTTTTAATTTTATTAGTAATGCTAGTTTTTAACAATTAATAATATTCCGATATTCTTGCCAATTAAGCGTTAAGCTTGTGTCAGAAGTGGGAACGACAATAGTCCAAGAGATCAAGATCGAGATCAAGATCGAACATATGACTTTCGCAATACTAGATGGCTCGTCAACCACTGAGCTATTGACGCTTACGTATTAAATTGTATTATTTATAACGAATTACGGTTAAATTACTTAATAATATATACATATTTATAACGTTATGAAGAGTGAATTCATGTAATATGTCCTAACAAGTGGCTACGGTACTAAATACAGACAATTTTCATCGACATTAATATAATATACTGAATTAAAGACTTACTCAATTTTACAATTTCGTAACTTACATATTGTTAATTTTAAGATCGATTAATATTTAGAATGATATTTTTAATTAACATTATTTTAGAGAAATTAAAAGTATCATTTTATTAAAAAAAAGATGTAGTCTGTCTTATTTATCTGGGTAGGGCTTTGTGTAGGTCAGGGTCGGTACCACCCACTCATCAGATATTCTGCCGCTAAGCAGCAATACTTATTGTTGCGTTTCGTAGAATGAGTGAGCCAGTGTAGCTACGGGCACAAGGGACATAATATCCCAGTTCCCAAGGTTGGTGGCGCATTGGCGGTGTAAGGAATGTTTATTATTTCTTACATCGCATGTGTCTGTGGTGGTGGTGAACGCTTACTATCAGATATCCCATTTGCTTGTCCCCCCTCCCTATTACATAAAAAGTCATATAAATAACTTCTATATAGTAAAGTCGTCGTCGTTCGTCCAATATTTCGAATGGTATTAAGTAAGTAACATAAACCCTAGAACTTTCGCATTTACAATATTAGTAGTATTTATAGTTTTACTAGCTGTACCCGCGAATTTAACAAAAATTTAATTCGTTTATTTAGTTTTTTTGGTTTTTGCATTTTTATTTTTATTATCATTTTTTTCTAAAATAAAAGTAGCCTAAGTTACTGCTTATTACATCAGCTACCTGACAATAAAAGTCCCGTCAAAATCGGTCCAGCCATTTCAGAGATTAGCCGGAACAAACAGACAGACAGACAAAAATTGAAAAAAATGTTATTGTGGTGTATATACCATATATATATTCATATGCATGTAGTAAAAAGCGGTTATTTCAATATTAAAAACAGACACTCCAATTTTATTTATATGTATAGATTAAAACTCGAAAGTCAACTTAAAAATGAGAATGTTATAATAATATAGCGAACACTTAAAAATAACATTTAGTGTACTTTCGGAATGACTTGAAATATGGAAAATATTTGAAGAACCAATTGACATAATTTTTTTATTAGTAACATATTTATTACAGCTTACGTGTTTATTGCATGCATTACATTTTTTTTCATAGTGTTAGTATTTTTGGTTTATTTATAAGTATAAATTTAATTGTTTGTTAAAAAATAAAGTTTATCTTTATAATTTAAAATGGCACTACATCATTTCTTTATTTTTTTTTTCGATTGATTATATGTTCATATTTTTAACCCAACATTTGGGTAGAGGATATCATAGCACCTAATCGTGCGTCCACACTGAATGCGGGTGCGACAAGCGGGGGCGGGCGCCGGCCACAGTGACGCGCGAGCTCTTGTAGCGGTTCGAAATATATCAAGTGTTGCAAACTTTGACGAGGATTTGCTATTTTTGCTTGACATTCCCAACCAGAGATGGGAGGTGTTGAACACAAGAGATTTGACTAAAAATTCGGTTGACACCGAATTAATGCGATATCAATCAATTGACGCGATGTCATTGGTCGAATTATGAATAATCCATGACATTCACTATAGATACGCGAAAAGGTGGCGTTTTCAATGTCCGCGAAGTTGTATTCAGAACTTTGGAAGTTAAATTAATGTGGTTATAACTACTTAATTGGAATAGTGTTGTATTATGAATAAGGGTTAATTAATCAAGAACTGTTTACAGTGCATAATAATGCAGAACGATTTGACAATCGCATGCAATTTGTAAATCTACGATGTGTTTACATTTATTTCTATTCCCATTGGAATAGGGTTTACAATATGGACGTAAAGCCCCGTTTCATATGTTTGATACTTCGCGCCCGTCGTCGTTACCGCGCTAGGCTCGCAGTGTGGACGCACACTAAGGGTGCGTGCTATTCACGCAGGTGAACTCTATGTTTTTCAATTTGATATTTAGATTAAAGAATAATTATATTAACCAATTACAACCATATATAAAAATAATATATATTAACCAATTCACACGCCACCAACCACCTTCAATTGTAAGAACTAAGACGTTATGTAGCTCATGCTTGTTATTATACTGGCTTGGTAGTCTTCGAATAACACAGCAATACATATTATCACATGGTACAATAATAATTAGTGAGTGTAGGAGCTTCATGAAATAGTGATAGTTCATAGCAGCGTGTCTAGGGTGTTTTTTATTCTATAGTGATGAAGTTTACAGCGATTTATTTGTTTTTATTGTCGCTAGATGGCGCTGTTTTCTTTACAATAACTAAAAAAAAATCGCACTAACTCCGAATGAGCTTATATATCAACTAATCAAGTTTATTAACGAAACAACATGATTAAAGTGACGCAGATATGATATATAGGTAATATATTACGAGCACGTAACGGCATTATTACATTTTGAAACGTCTTCATATTTTACGTGCAGTGTGTTAGTGTATCAAATTTTTTACAACTATGTTGCAGTTAAATTGAATAAGTAGACCGAAATAATCGGAATACTTCAATTTTTAGTGAGCGGATCATGACATGTGATGTTTTCAAGTAACTACAAACATATACTTTACGTGAAAACTTGGTAATTAAATACCAGTATATAGTGACAGCAATATATGCAATTATTATTAATAAGGATATAAATCAAGTGATTGTTCGTATTTGAAATATTGTTTACTAGAAAACCTCGCAATTAGTCTATTAAGTTACTTGGATTAAATTCGTTGAATTGAAAATTAGCACGCTAAGTTTTACAGACATAAAAAAAAAACAAAAATCTTTATTCAATAGAGGCGTTTGACCTATTTTTAGTTGATCTCGTTTTAGAAGTTTTGGCAATTATTTATTTGCGACGATATGTTGAAACAATCTATAATTAGATAGAACTTATATCTTATATGGAAATGGAGTGCAACCAAAAGAAAAAAACTACATGCAAGGTTGCACTGCAAAAAAACTTGTACTGTAATAAAATAACCGAGAAATATCGATTATTCTATGTACATCAGTGTACATACTTTGCATATATGCATTTCTGAGAAGTTGTGTCCAATTAATACATGGCAAGCATATGAAAAAATACAAGATGGCTCAGTGGTTAGAATCGCGTGAATCTTAACCGAAGATACTGGATTCATACTCAAGCAAGCAACACTGAATTGTGTCCAATTAATACATGGCAAGCATATAAAAAAACAAGATGGCTCAGTGGTTAGAATCGCGTGAATCTTAACCGAAGATACTGGATTCATACTCAAGCAAGCAACACTGAATTTTCATGTGCTTAATTTGTGTTTATAATTCGTCTCGTGCTTGAAGGTGAAGGAAAACATCGCGAAGAAATCTGAATGTATCTAATTTCACTAAAATTCTGCCGCAGCGTGGTGGCATAACCTCCAAACCTTCTCCTCAAAATGGAGAGGAGGCCTTAGCTCAGCAGTGGAATATTCACAGGCTGTTACTTATTACTTTAACAATATAGACAAGATTATTGCGGCCATCATAACATAATTGTATTAAAATTAAGTCGAAACAAAGAAATGACTTTTTTCCTCAATCACTAACAGATAAATACCGAGTGAATAAAATTACACATAAAGTTACAAATTAAAATAATAATTAATGTTGTTGCGTTACGTGTTGTAGGTATTTTGACAAACGCACTCTTACTTTTACTAAAACATTATCCGCAAGAGCGGAACAATGAATTGCACTCATTAAAATTGCAAATAAGCAAGTATATTGCCCAAACACAAGCACTGCATTACGGCAAACAAAATACGGATTTCTCTTTAAATGACATGTCACGTTTCGTTCATAATTTAATATTGTTCATTCAAGGATATCATTTTCAAGTTCAAAGTGACTAAGCGGAAGCCATATTGTTATTTTGACCGCATTATACTCTGCGAAAGTTAAGGTTAGAGGTTGCGTTGAACTAAATATACGATGTAGTTGCTTATAAAAAGATTTAGTTCATGCTTATCGATGATAATCGATCAATAGATGGATTAAATGTTGACGGTGCAGAAAGCTTTATTGTAATAAAAATGATTCGATATAATATCTTTTAGTGCATTTCAAATAATTGTTAGTTACATATTTAGCTCAAAAACTAAACAAAACTTTAATTTTAGTAACTTTCACTTTTACACTATTATAATATTATAATATAGCCGGTTGGCGTGGTGGGTAAGACACTTGCCTTACACGCCGCAGGTCGTGTTTTCAATTCCCACCCAGGACAGACATTTGTGTGCATGAACATATCTGTTTGTCCTGAGTCTGGGTGTAATTATCTATAGAAGTATGTATTTACAAAAAAATATCGTTTTAATGCTGACCTTGCATTTACGTTTCTATCTTATTTACTTATTAAATGTGGACGTAGTTCAAGAATTGCTTCTGCACAAATATAAATAACATTATTAAAGTACCACTTACACGTCCCAATTTAAATTCTAACCCTAAGATAAGGATATATTGTCTGAAACTGTTATAAAGCGATAAGTCCGCCTTGTTGTACAAACATGTATATTAATACCTCGTACCTCACGCTTTACAATATTGTAAGTAATTTCGATAACATGTACTTTATACATACATATATTGAATATATATCAATACTCGGTGGAAGAGCTTTGTGTAAGCTCGTCTGGGTTGGTACCTCCCACTTATTAGATATTCTAGCGCAAAAGAGCAGCACTAGTGGGTATTGTTGTTCCGATTTGAAAGGTGAGTGAGCCAGTGTAATTACAGGCACAAGGGACATAGTATCTTACATACCAAGGTTGATGGCGCATTGGCGATGTAAGCGATGGTTAACATTTCTTACACTGCCAATGTCTAATAGCGTTGGTGACCACTTACCATCAGGTGACCCATACGCTCGTCCGCCTACCTATACCATAAAATAAAAAAATATGTATATCAATTAAAATATAAATTATATCAATACAAGGCTGCTTTGCGTTTGGTGTGTACAATATAAATTTCATTTATGTTTTTTTTAGATAAATTGATTATTTATCCGACAATCCAATGATGATTCGAATGATACAGATGTTAAAAATTTTAATAAATTAATAATCTAGACAAGACTACTTTCTATTACGAAACGGGAAATTAATACTTTGAGCTAGATCTTACAAACTAGTCTAGCATGTGGCGAGATGATCGCTGATTACAAGTAATGTGGATAATACTAGGAAATCGACGGAGATATCCGTTGAGATTCGAAACACATAATGACATCCACTTAGTTTCAAAACAAGTCTTAATTTAATCTTTAACGCGTTCGGCTACTATCATTCTTTACTTAAATACAGTCATTAATAATTATGACTATATAAACTAGTTTCATCAATTCATGTGTTTGTCTTGGTGGTAGAGCTTTGTGAAAGCTCGTCTGGGTAGGTACCACCTCATCAGGTATTCTACCGCAAAACAGCAGTACTTGTTATTGCTGTGTTCCGGTTTGAAGGGTGAGTGAGCCAGTGTAATTACAGTCACAAGGGACATAACATCTTAGTTCCCAAGGTCGGTGGCGCATTGGCGATGCAAGAGATGGTTAACAGCTCTTACAACGCCAATGTCTATGGGCGTTGGTGACCACTTACCATCAGCAGGCCCATATGCTCGTCCGCCTTCCTATGCAATAAAAAAAAAAAGGTCTCATATGTATAGGTGTCCTATGTCCTATTGTATATACTTGACCAAGTTGTAATTAGGGTTTTTGCGTACCCGGCTTTTTTTGATATCCGGGTATCAGGTATTATTTTTTCAAATACCCGGGTACCCGGGTAGGTGCACTTTTTTCAGAAAAAAGGTCAATGTTCTATTTGCCTACGAAACAGTGATGTATGTCAATAAGTCACCTTAACTTATAGTACAATCAGTTTAAAGTCTCATTAATTAACAAGGAGATAAAATTACTTTTTGCAACAATAATTTCTGTTATAAAATAACAAAAATATAACTAAATAAACTTTCACAAACAGATAAATAGTCTTCTATTCTTAATATTATAAAGAGAAAAGATTTGATTGTTTGTTTGTTTGTTTTGATTATCTGCGAAAACTGTTGAATATGTATAATTTAGCGTTATATATATTAATAGTACCTACTCATGATTGCAAAAATAGTCGGGTCAAACGGAGCAGGCATCTAAAGGCAACGCTTCGCTGTAGACTTCTGCAACATATGGGGGCTGAATTCTAACTTAAACGCCGACCACTTCCATCTTGAGACGGCGAAGCCGGCCTTGCTCTTTTTAACCGAGACCCAGATATCATCTCCGGCGAACACCTCATTCCTCTCCTACCCGAGGTACAAGTAAGAACATTCCTTTTTACCTTGAATACCTTTGTACCCCAATAAGATTCAAGTTTGCGCGTTAACCTCTAAAAAGTCTCCTTTTTAACCGACTTCAAAAAAAGGAGGAGATTATCAATTCGTCTGTATGTTTTTTTTTGTCATATCACCTCATTTTGAGAACACTCCTCTCCCTGCCACAGCCAGTATCGGCATACTTGGCGTCGAGATTTCGAACGTCGTTCAGTTCTGCGGTCAATTGGAAGTTTAAGCCAAATTGGCTTCCAAAAAGCTTGGATTGCTCAACAAGGCGAGACAGTACTTCACGGCCCATCGCCTAAATCTTTACAAGGTGCAAATTCGGCCCTACCTGGAGTACTGCTCTCACCTCTGGTCTCCAGCTCCCCAGTACCAGCTTCTTCCTTTTGACCACATTCAACGTAGAACGACGAATTGTCGACGATCAAGTTATTACCGACCGGCTTGATTCTTTGGATTTCCACAGAGATGTTGGGTCACTCTGCAGTCTCTATCGCATATACCACGGGGAGTGTTTTGAGGAGTTGTTTGGCTTAGTCCCGGCCGCGAATTTCACCACCGGACATCGCGCCAGAACTCAAAATTCCATCCTCACCACTTTGATGTCTGGAAATCCACAACAATGCGTTTCTTATGGCATTTCCTGCCTCGCACAATCACTCTGTGGAACCAGCTTTTGCCGGCGACTTTTCCGAACCGATATGACATTAAAACCTTCAAGAACAGAGCGTACCATTGAGGAAAGCCTCAAAGGCCGGCAACGCATCTGCATGTTGCAGATGGCCATGGGCAGTGCTGGGCCCTTTCCATCAGGTGAGCCTCCTGCTCGATTGCCTCCTAACATAAAAAAAGAACTAAAAATACTTTTTATCTAACGCTGCTTAGTAATAATTTTCTAAGAATTTCTATGGATTCTTTGATCAATGTTGGTACCCGGGCACTCGGATCCGACATGAAATATTACCCGGGGCCTAAAAATTGCAAATACCCGGGTATACACCCTAGTATACCGGGTAGAAAACCCTCGTTGTAATGATCAGTTTAGATGTGATAGCGTAACAAACGAATAAATTCACATTCGCATTTTTATTATTAAGTTAATATATGATTTATAATGACATTTCTGATTAAAAGAGTTGTGTTTGTTTATTTAGAAAATCGAACAGTAGCAGCAATAGTTATAATATATTTATATTTTTTTAATATATAAGTATGTATTTACAAAAGAAAAGTAGTACATGTAAGTATATCAGTTGTCTGGTTTCCATAGTACGAGCTCTGCTTAGCTTGGGATCAGATGGGGGTGTGTGAATACTGTTCCAGGATATTATATTTATTATTAAAAAGTTAAATGCACTTCTAATTATTATAGAATATATATGACAAAATAATAGTTAGAACGAATTACAATCAATACTATAGTTAAATATAGCTAGAACTAATTACAATCAATACTAAGCTAAGTTCAAATAAAAGAAAAAAAAGGTTATGCAAAAATAATAAAAAATGCAAAACTTACGGCCGAATACTGAAACGTCATTCAAATATGATTAGGACTCAATTGCTTGGAATGTCATTATTTTTCAAAATTTAGTATGCGAAATTTGAAATTCGAAGACGTTTCAAATATTTGAGCACCCTTCATATTTGAAAGACGTTTCAGTATTCGGCCATATGTTAGTCAAAAAACGATTCGTTTAGCAAATAAATACTACTAACTAATATCAGTCATCTTTATACATTAAACCTAATTAAAAATAAAACTAACTTTACTATTATTATTATTTATTTACTTGGCGGTAGAGCTTTGAGTGATATTCTACCGCAAAACAGCAGTACTTGGTATTGTTGTGTTCCGGTTTGAACGGTGAGTGAGAACTGAGAATATCGTAGTTCCCAAGGTTGGTGGCGCATTGGCGATGTAAGTGATGGTTAACATCTCGTATAATTCCAATGTTGGTGACCACTTACCATCAGGTGGCTCGTCCACCTTCCTATGCTATAACAAAAAAAATACTTCGTAGTAGAGCTTTGTGCAAGGTCTGCTGGGTAGGTACCACCCAGTCATCCGCCTACCTGTCCTATAAAAAAACCATTATTCGTAACTTTCTTATAGTAAGCGAATTATTTCATATTACCCTCCATAAACAAAATGAAACAAAATGAGTAAATAGTAACGGAAAACGACGGAGTTCGTGAGAAGCTCATCCAATCGAGCATTATGTTATTATGGAAGAGAGCAACTGACCCACCAGGAAAGCATACCCAACGTATAGCATCAGGATTGGCGATTAATTCGTTTAAAAATATCTATTTTGCATTTTATTCTCAATGAATAATGTCTCAATGCTGTCTCAAGTCAATATTTTTTTTATTGTATAAGTAGGCGGACCGTTTTTTTTATTTTATAAATTTAATGATGAGGACTAATGAATAAAATTATGTGATTACATGATATTAATAAAAACTTCAATTATTATCTTTATTAAAATAAATTTAAATTATGTAAAAATTACATATGCAATACAAAAAAAAAACTATTTGAAGTCAATAATAGTTTTACTATTATAACACATTAACTATTTATTCATATGAATAAATGCGAATCAAAACATTCGGAATACAAAATTGCGGACTTGTAAACATGCTTAGCAGACAGATTGCAGACAATGCTTTGTCTTTTTCTTTCGAATGTTAAATCAATGATGACAGAAAGAGAGAAATCAGTGTTTAATTAATCTAAAAAACATCGATTCTAAGAAAGGTCATTTATTTCTAAAAAACTACTATTAATGTACGCGTATGAGGACACAGTACCAAGAATTAAACAACATATATTGCCGGTCAGTATAAACTGGAATTGAGTAAACACAAATTAAAAAATACCGTAATATCTTTTTACTAATACTCGAAGGTAACGAAATATTGCGAAAACACAGCAATTCATAAATGTAATATTCCTTGTATGTTATTACGAGAATATGTAATCGTGACATTTACTTTAATATGTAGGTACGTACTATTCATATGAACTCAATAATGTATTGCGTTATAATTGAATATAACTCTGTTTTTAGGGGAACTAAAATATCTTAATATATAATTAAATATCTTTTGAAATATCTAAATATTTGTGTTGATTAATTGTTTTGTTACAATCCGGAGTCGTGATGTCCAGTGGTGACGTAAGTAGAAAATAATGAAGCGTGAAATTATGACTGATTTTTTGTTCTTATTATATTTTTTTTGTGACGTATGATATCACAGTCTTTTCTATATACAGTTTACCCACTGTAATCCAACCTTTGCAAGGCAGTGTCGGTGTCCTTTTTTTAATTGACGAAGATTTGTCACAATAAATATATGTACATATGTGTTAAGTATGTTGGGTGTTAGAGTAAGCATATTAGAAAGGGGCCGAATAACGGTCAACTTTATTGCGTTTATCTAAACTAAATCATATTGTGTTGTATAATGAAAAACTCAACATTATTTAACAAATAATTTATTTAGTTTGAGATGAGAATGTACTTAACTACTACAACTTCATATTTTAATAGCCTACTTATTAATCTATACTTTTTTATATACAAAGCTGAAGAGTTTGTTTGTTTGTTCCGGCTAACCTCAGGAATTACTGGTTCGAATTTAATAATTAATTTTGTGTTGGATAATCCTTTTATCGAGGAAGGCTCTAGGCTGATTTTTAATTATAATATATTTTTTTAATTATATGCGGGTGAAACCGTCGTGCACAGCTAGTATTACATAATGTTAAGGATGTGATGTCCTAGTTTACTTACGGTCTTATCTATAATCATTATTATTTAGGTAAATACTTATTTCTACCTTTCTGTTATTATTAACTCGACTTTTACTCATGAGGGTAGAGCGAGATTGTGGAATGGGCCAACCATATTAGCACCTCTATGTTATGTTTGTTACCTTATGTAGTAATCTATATATGTAAAAAGATTTGTAAGCTTATAAAACGTATCTTTTTTAACCATGAGAATCTCCAAAAATGTAAAATAAACTGGAAACAGAACAAACTTTTTTTAAAATAAATTTAAAAATTCGCCATTTTGTAGTGGCGGCCATCTTGGATTTACAATGATACAGAATATATTAAATTGCATTGTCATCAGAATTAAAGGTGTGTACCAAATATCAGATCAATCTGATAAGGGAAGGGGTTCAGATTTCAATTAATAAATTTAACCCAAACCAACAAACAGGGCAAGCTAAATAATATGGTTTAAAAACATACTTTGATTCACATTCTGAACGGTGACGACTGAAAATCAATTGCATAAGTATATTTAAATAAACAGTTATGATTATATTTGATTTCATATGAATTAAATAATAATTGTGTAAGCTTTATGCAATACATTTAATAGAATAATAATAATCAATGTTAAATTTTTATTTGTATTGAACATAACCTACAATATAATGTTATATAAATGAATAAAACAAATAATAGTTTTTTGTTTATCTTTTCGCGTTTCCTTCATTATCAGTTAACGTAAACACAGTAACATTTAAATTACAATTTCCAGGCAGGACATCGCAGGAAACCATTAATATGAAATATAACATTAAAAGGAAGCGTATAAAAAGTTTCATTGAATGTAAATAGAAATAGTTTAACAATAAATTATTATTTAACCGTTCAAGTACGTAGTATTACAGTCGGATATTGTTAATGATATAATTTCCTCGACGATAGCTCGCCACTATGTTAGCTTAGAAGGGGTCAGGTCTTGATTTTCTAGGTTCGAATCCCAGCTCGTTTCGTAAATAGTAATTGGGTTTTACTTTTAAGAAATTCTCAGTGTTCAGAAGCTCTGTGTTCAGAAGTTGACATGAAACCCGTAAACATTGAGTCACATCGGATTGCTATCCTTTCGCAATTGGGGAGTGGGGTGTGGGAGGGAAGCCTGTGTTTGCGCACCCATTTGGGAAATCATATTTTCATGTACAGTAATATTTCTTTGGTATAGGTCGGGCAAATGAGCCACGTGTTGTTATGTGGTCACTGCCGCCCATAGACATTGGCGACGTAAGAAATATTAATCATTCCTTACATCATCAATGCGCCATCAACCTTGGGAACTATGATGTTATGTCCCTTGTGCCTGATTACACTGGCTCACTCACCCTTCAAACCGGAACACAACAGTACCAAGTACTGCTGTTGTGCGGTAGAATATCTGATGAGTGAGTGGTACCTACCCAGACGAGCCTGCACAAAGCTCTACCAACAAGTAAACAAATAATGAACACAAATATTTAGATATTTCAAAAGATATTTAATTATATATTAAGATATTTTAGTGTAGAGTAAGTCTAGTTACACTGGCTCAATCTGTAGAATGTCGGAGGAGTGGGTGGTACTTACCTAGCCGGGCTTGCACAAAGCCCTACCACCTAGTGGTAGTCTTAACTAGAATCGCACACACAAGTGATAAAAGAGCGGCGACAGAGAAGCCAAGACATGACTGACGTCATGCAGGTCGCCGTCACGGCATACAAGTCTGTCTTACTATACATGTTTAACATTAAGAGAATAATTTCGGTATTTATTTCCACACCAAATATGTCATGTTATTAACTGGTTGCTTTGAGCAAAACCCTCTCTATATAATACCAAACGCGCATCACTAATTCTAACGTCAAACATGATATTATGTTGAACAATGTGTTCTGGTTTGAAAGGTGAGCCAGTGTAACGTTATATATTATATAAAGAAAGACACACATATAAATTACGAATTAATATATTCAAGCTATTTTTTTTACATACATATATCTAAAAAGAAAGTTAACAAAAATGTTATGTATAATAAATTAAAATTAATGCTTCTTTGCATGTTTGTTCTCTCTGTTTTTAAACCATTCATCCGATTGAGATGAAACTGGCTGGTCTTTACTTGGTTCGCCCTTGATGTAAAAGTGTCATATAAGCCCTTATTTAACCCTTGCGTGGTATCTATATACAACGAATATGATATAAAAACTATTTTTATTAAAAAATTAAAAGTACCAAAATATTCATCCAAAATATTTCTCCCCGTCTTATTGCCTCCACTGGTGACAGGAGGGCTGGTTTATTTTTCGCCCAGAGAATCGGAATTGCGATTCAAAGGGGAAATGCTGCTAGCATTCTTGCTACCATTCCACGCGGTCAAGACTTGTATAATAATTATTTTTAATTTTTATTTGTATGTAGTTGTGTTAAGGTTTTAATTTAAATCCAGTAATTATTTTTATTATATTAATTTGAATGATACGGTGTCATAAAATATTAGATAATGTATAATAAAAAACGGGACTCAAAAGGCAATGTCGAATAAATGTGCGGTCACAAATTAAAATCAAAAATAAACATGTATATTGTCATAAAGTTATTTTATGCTAATATATTATGATCGGTTGGTAAAAATGATATTATGTAATGAAAATGTGTCATAATTTTATTATAATTTTTTTTTAATTTCGTCAAGTCGTTTTAAAATAATGGTACGAAGTAAGCGACTTAGGCCTAATATATTTGGAAATTTTCCTGCTTGATGGCTTTTGGTTAGAAAGGTGCGTGAGCCATAATACTGTTATTACACTGGGTAGACTGTCTCGTTGGTCTAGTGGCTAGATATAAGGCCGCAGATCCGGTGGTCCTGTGTTCAATTCCCAGGTTGGGCCAATAAATTGTTATTGGGTTTTTCTGTCAGAAAATTCTCAGTAGCAGCCCGGAGTCTGAAATATACAATTAAAAGCTCTTTTTATAATAATAATATTCTGGGACATTATTCACACAAGGCCATCTGATCCCAAACTAAGCAGAGCTTGTACTATGGAAACCAGACAACTGATGTACTTACATATGCTACTTTTCTTGTGTAAATACATACTTATATAGATAATTACACTCAGACTCAGGACAAACAGACATGTTCATGCACACAAATGTCTTTCCTGGGTGGGAATCGAATCCACGAATGCGGCGTGAAATGCAAGTATCTTACCAACCACGCCAACCGGCTCGTCGATTTTAAGTCATAAATTATTCGAAAAAACCTATAAACTTATTTTATATCAGAGCTTTCACCCATAATTCGTTATACAGAGCTAATCCTTAAATATGTCGGTATGTGAAAGTTTCATTTCCAATGGTATTTCAATTGCAGTTGAAATAGTTGAGATTCAATTCCTACTTTCCTTTCTACTGACTCAAGTATTTGTTCCATTCTTAAGCTGCAACTCCATCAAAGGAAAATTGGCAAAATTTATATTGTCTAGTCTATAAACACAAACTAACGCAGTTGTACAGTGTATTGTATGGCCCAGTAGTTAGAACGCGTAAATCTTAACCGATGATCGTGGGTTCAAACCCGGGCAAGCACCACTCAATTGTCATTTACTACGGGTTTTCATTCAATCTCAAATAATTGATCTATAAAAATATAAAGAAAAATAATACAATATATAATATAATTTATTTATTTAAGATTACCAACATGACATGCTTACAGTAATTAATAATTATCTAATATAATTAGTAATTAAGATTATAAAGATTAGGTCTAAGGGCGGAGATGGCCTAGTGGTGAGACCGCGTGAATCTAACCGATGATCGTGGGTTCAAACCCGGGCAAGCACCACTCAATTGTCATGTGTTTAGTTTGTATTTATAATTCATCTCGTGCTTGAAAGAAAATATCGTGAGGAAAACTGCATGTGTCTAATTTCACTGAAATTCTGCCACATGTAAATTCTACCAATCCGCATGCAATCTGGTGAAGCGTGGTCGAATAAGCTCCAAAACCTTCCCTCGTGGTCGAATAAGCTCAAATAGGAGCGGAGGCCATAGCTCTGTACTGTACTGTACAATGTAAAGTGTAAGTACAGTGCTATACTACACGCTATTTTGATACGTATATCATTTGACTGTCATAATATTATAATCAATGTCGCATCTTCCTATTATTTGCGACCGTATTCTGCGATAAATTTCGAGTTTGTCGTTACAACATAGCTCGACTAACTTCCAAATATTAGTTGCAGTTACAGATATTTAAAATTATTCAATTTTAATAGCCCATTACAACTATAATAACATATTTAAGTTAACAAAACTATATATATATATATATACTTTATCTGATATACTTTCTTGCTGGTAGGTCTTTGTCTGACCCGTCTAGGTAGGTACCACACATTACATATTTTACCGTCAAACAGCGATAGCTAGTATTGTTGTTTATCGGATGGAAGGAGGAGTGAGCCAGTGTAACAATATGCACAAATGACAACACATCTTACTTCCCAAGGTAGAGCATTGTTGATGTGAGGAATGATTTATATATTTTTTTACGGCGATTGTGTGTCTATTGGCGGTGGTCACCATTTACCATCAGGTGGTGGATAAGCTCGTCCGCCGTATATTATAAAAACAATCTTGAAACTATAAATATAAAACACAATTTCTTTTAACTTTAAAAACGTCTCTAATTGTAAATACCTACCTAACATACTTGGACTTTAGGATCTAGTGAAAGTTAAGTCATTAATTATATTCAAACGATATTGCTTTAAATGTCAAATTAATATGAATACTATATCATTGTCTCTTTCGAGTACACTGAAGTAGGTTCAATTTGTTTCTTTCAATCCCGTTATGAGTTGTCACGTTTTGTAGTAGTAAATATAATTTTATGCTCTTATTTATTTTTAATTTAAACTACGTAGGCGGTCTGACAAAAAAGGGCCACTTGGTAAGAGGTCACAAACGTCCATATACTTTGCACTGTATTATATACATATATTGTATTTATAGTGTTACAAATACATATTAATTATTGCTATTATGCCTGCACAATTACACTGACTTACTCTTCAAACAATAGCAAAATAAACTAAGTATTATTGGTAGGTTGTAAAGTATGTTGTGGTATCTATCCAGACGAGCAACAAAGTCTTACCAACAAGTAAATCTAACTTATAATATTCACCTCTATTATCAGAATAATCTAAAATCAACACATATTTCAAAATATCAGTATTCTCCCGTTAAAAATATTGATTACATATAAGATACTCTGTTGAAGACATTCAAATGAATTCATAAATGATTATTACTTTTATTAACTAATCAAACATAATTTTACACTGGGAATAGTCTTGCTCTCTCCTTTTTAAGAGTATTAAACACGCTACACTAACGTCGGTTGGGGCTGGTTAGCGCCTAGCGGTCACCAACGCCCATAGACATTGGCATTGGCATTGTAAGATGTTAACCATCGCTTACATCGCCAATGCACCACCAACCTTGGGATAAGATGTTATGTCTCTTGTGCCTGTAATTACACTGGCTCACTCACCCTTCAATCCGGAATACAACAATACCAAGTAATGCTGTTTTGCGGTAAAATATCTGGTGAGTGGCGGTACCTACCCAGGCGAGCCCTTCCACCAAGTAAAATATTTCCTATAATATAGTACTCTCTATATCTTTATATTTAGATAATATATACGAAGAATATGAATGCATTAGGCATATGCAAACAAATGGACTCATAAATAGAAATTAAGTTTATCATTATGTTAAATAATAAACGTATTTAAGAATACGGTCATTAATTACATTTCAGAGGAAACTAAGCATTCCTCTGGCAGCTGCTTTCATTCATGTCGTCTTATGTATTATGGATGCGATGTTTAGAGATAGTTCACAGTCAACGCCACATCATGGAACAATTTTCTCTCTTTAATTGATATATCCATGCCGCGTCTACATTGATATATAACGTTACTTTCACTGGCTTATATCAAAACAATTTAAAATAATCGTGAAAATTAATCGTCCACTTTTACTTATACTATTAAAATATTCAAAATCGAAAACGTATATTAATTCAATCGTTATGTAAATTTGCATAAGTAACCGGTTCGGTCATGGTGAATTTCTACAGATACCATGATGTTACGTCTATAAATTCTCGGTTTGTCGAAAATAGAGGCAGGTTTATAGGTTTTATATAGTAATATACTTGAATAAACCTGACTGTTTTTTTTTTAAAACTATCTTACATAATATTTTATTACATTAACAAAAGAGCGAATTTAAATAAAATTTTACGAATTTATAAGAAAATACTTTTATCAATATCTACTTTGTGAATATTACTACAAAAAAATAGTATATCATTGATTCGTACATCGTGACTTATTTAGTTTAATAATTAATTTAACAGTATTATAGTCTCTTTCTTTTTTATCTTCTTCCAAAGGGTAAGGTTTAAACTTTATTTTTTATGTGGCCCATATGGGTGCAGAATTATACTGGTATGATGACTATGCAGGTTTTCACAAACTTCATTGGTTTTCTTCACTGATAAACATAATAAAGAACGAAGCACATAAAATATTTTTTGGGAGAGTTTTGTGCAAGCTCATCAAATATTCTACCGCAAAACAGCAGTATTTGGTATTGTTGTGTTTCTAATATTGATTTAAAGAGTGAGTGAGCCAGAGCAATTACAGGCACAAGGGATATAACATCTTAATTTCGAAGGTTGGTAGCATATTGGCGTTGTTTTTTTTAAGAAATGTACAATGCCACAGTCTATGAACATTGGTGTCTATTTACCATCAAGTGGATAGGCCATGCTCGTCCACCTTACTATACCTACTATAAAAAAAAATGAAAACTTTGTGCTTGCCGGATTAAAGCCCACGTTAAGATTCCCGTGTTTTAACTATCAAATCATTTCGGTTTCATATATTTTTTTTACTGAGGATGAGTTAAAATATTTCTGAATATATTTCTATGTATTAAATAATAACTTATATACAAGATGCATATTAAATAACTTTCGTAGAGCGATTTGCGTGCGAGATCATTAATCATTTATTGTAAACGAGACGAGGTGTGGACGTGATAATAATAGTGTGTCGCGTTCGAGCCAAGATTAACAACAAAAAGACGATTTGACTTATGAATGATTATTATGATATCATATTATTTTTGTTGAAGGAATAATTTTAATTTAAATAATATATACACTTTTTATTACGATTTAAATTGATTTTTAATATATTTATAACCATATTTATTATTATTATTAACAAACATGTATTTCTTATTATTTAAAATGTCCGTCTAATAAGTTTCTTGCCGGCTTACTGTGTCGAATCATAATTCCACTTTATCAGCTTTGAGCTTTATATTTAAAATAATGTCGTAAAATCATGATCTAATTATGCTTTCTATAAAGTTTATTTAGATTTCGATTTTCATTTGACATGTATCTAGAATTTTTTATGTAATAAGATATTCTTGTTGTACTAATATTAAAGATGCGAAAGTGTGAGTGTGTACACAGTATAACAACACGCCACCTTTGGGGTCGTTTATATAAAATCTATAAATATAATTTTTTGTTAAAATCCCTCTTAAATAATAAACTCTTAAACAATATAACAAGCTGTAAGTTGTGCTGTAGAGAATACAAAAGTTTCCCCCCTCTTGAATTACTAGCGGGTGAAACCACGCGGAGAGCTGCTATCATATAAGGCTTTAAAACAAATCGACAGGCTTTAACATTGTATTACGAAGTTATTTTTCGCAGCTTCGGATTCAGTACTGCCCTTGCACTTCTGGAGGTAGGACCTATCCCGAATTTTTGAGCACCATACTACGCCAAAAAGATCGAGCGTGAACTGTATAGTTAGCCTACAATTTTATTATTAATTAAGTTAAATAATTAAATATAAGCAAACATAATCGATAGAATTAATTTTATTTAAAATACTTACCTAACGTTCTTAAAAAAACAATAAAAATTAAGGTAATATAAAACCATATAAGGATCAATAGCGCTTTACGAGTGGCACGCAAGGCCCAAGCCGAATTTTGGGCTATTGTCACAATTTACATCATAAAGTTTATTTAATTCAAGTGGTAATTTACTAAAATAATGTTAAATATTAGTAATATTATTAAAATGAGGATTGCTATTATTATAAACAAATGTTAATTGAATTTAAAAATTTAAATCGTCTCTTAATCATTTAGGAGAGAGAAAGTTGCATAGAGGAGATTGAGGCGCTGTTTGATGTGACAAAAAATATTGCAGTATCAATTAAATTCTACATTTTAAAACACGTTTTGAGTCGAAAAAATATCGCAAAGAACTTCGTTCTTTACCCCGGACCGCACAATTTTTTATAATAGAGTTTAATATGTACATTTCTGTTTAAAACCAACACAATTTATTTTATAATAAGCTGAATATCGTTTTTATTATACATATTTAATTCGTCAGAGAAATTCTATCAAAATCAATCAATGTCATAACAATTATAATGGCATTAACTTCTTATACGTTATTAATGTTTTCAATTTAAATTTTCTCAACGGTTAATAGTCTAGAGAAAGCATGTTCAGTACATCAAACGGCGAATAATAAGCTGTAACTTCTGCAATGAACTCACCGTGAAAAGTCAATGTTCACAAGAAGATAATGACAGGTATCAACATACGGGTATTTTAATGGGTCTAAGCCTAGATTAAAGCAGCGTCAGATCATAAACCTCAATAGAGCTTGTTTTATATATATTACATTTCTTAACAAACATTGTTTAGAAATAGCAGTACTATGGATAGAAAGCTAAATATTTTTGCTAAGTTGTTTTTTTTGTATAGTATAGGTAGGTGGACGAGCATATTGGCCATCTGATGGCAAGTGGTCACCAACGCCCATAGATAGTGGCATTGTACATTTCTCTAAAAAAACATTGCCAATGCGCCACCAACCTTGGCATCTAAGATGTAATATCCCTTGTGCCTGTAATTACACTCGCTTATTCACCCTTGAAACCGGAACACAACACTACAAAGTAGTCACCTATTGCTGTTTTGCGGTAGAATATCTGATGAGTGGGTGGTAGCTACCCAGACGAGCGTGCACAAAGCTCTACCACCGAGTATTGATTTATGTAGGAAATATGCTCAGCTCCTAACCGATTTCGTTTAGAGCAGTTAGCTTACGGCGTAGGGCATAATTATATTTTATCCCCAAACAGAAATACTTAGTGCTGTTATGTTGTGTGGGGCATTAGCAATGTAGGGAACGGTTTGTCTTTCTTACAGTGGTGGTGATCTATGGCTGGTGGTGATCACTTACCATCAGATCACCCATTTGCCAGTCTAACTATTTGAATTACAAAAAACAAAATATACCACATAAATGTCTGCGCAAAAGGTTCATAATCTCACCCCGTTATGATTGAGAGAGGATTGGTTTAGGATTAACAGTATAGCGCTGCTTTTGCCGTGGAGAATATTTTACAAGAAACTCCGTTAACTTTTACTATCCTGACTCGATATTTCAACCTAAGACTTTGAATGTGCAACCTATTAAAATAGGTAGGCTAACAAGGTAATACAAAATTTACAACTACATACTATAAAACAAAGTCCCTCCACCATCTGTGTCTGGCACTCTGTATGCGATCAAATAAAAATAAAAACTAACGAACGGGTTTTCATACGGTCTTCACTAATGGAGTGATTCATGAGGAAGGTTGAACCGTTAGTTACTCTCTCTCTCTGGTCGCTCCCTCATGGCTGAGGATCGTGGTCATCGACGAATGTGGATGGTATACACCTGGCTTGGATTATTCGCTTCCACCGTTGCCGGTTCATCGCGTCTCTGGCTACCGAGCAAAACTTTATTGAAGATGGGCCTCTCACTTGATCGCTCCATCTGGTTGGGGCCCGTTAGTTACATGTATTGCAAAATAAACATTTTATGTAGATCCTTGCGAAGCCAGTGCAAGTAACTAGTCCAATATAAAACCTAACAGATATATTACACCTCTCTAACTATCGTGGTAGCAGTATTAAAATCCGAAATAGCTTTCGTTAAAAACACTTCTATTATAAAAAAAACAATCGAAAGTATCGTAGCTTAAGTATATCTTGGAGGAATAATCTCTATTTATTTAATATCAATGAGACGATTTGTTCAGCTGGACAAGTTATTTTTATACTTCAAATAAAGATTCACATTAATGTCTAAACCTGTGGTCGAATCCACTTTCATTTCGGTTGTGATGGACTACAGTAAATAATAAAACCATATATAAATAAAACACATAATTCGTATATATCAAAAGTAGCCATACAACAACTATTATCAAGGCCGGTATAATATAAATTTGAAAATCACAGCCTAATGGTGAAAGCTAGTAGAACATGTTGCGATGTTCGAGAAAACTCGCCATTATTCGCTTGTTCATGTCAAGCGCTTTTAGGACGTCTGCGCTTTGTTGTATTGTTGATTGCGAGTTTGACATTTTATCAATCGCTTATTGAATTTTAGTTTTTTTTTTTTGGTTTTAAGATGAAGCCTTATTATACCAACGTGGTCGGGTAGACAATTGTCCGTCAGTGTGACGTTAAAGAAATAGAAAGCATTGAAGTAGATTTGAGAAATTCATACTAAATATCATTTTAAATATATTTTATATTTAAAAATATAGCAATAATAAAAGAGGATTAGGATAAAAATGTTTGTATTCATTTTTACAAAATGTAAATAGTAGTAGTAGAAAGAAAACAATATGAGGAACCCTATTAAGGGTAACATTAGTTTTAGATATATCTGCCAACTTGGTAGCATGACCAACCCGCATAGGAGCGTGGGATAAGCTCCAAAAGTCAAAAGGAGAGACTCCCGTCTTACTTTCCTTTTGTAGAAAAATCAATGGAAACACATCTTTGTGAGCTATTACGGTTAGCGATACACGAAATAATCGTTCTCAATTTAAAAGTGTGGCAATGTACTTAAATATATTATCGCGTTTTTAATTGTATATAATAACATAAATATAAATACTTCTTGTAATTATACTAACAGCAATGGCGGCAAAGATTTATGAGGAAGTGCCAGTTATATGACATAAGTTAAAAATACTCATTTAGGTAATTGAGTAAAAATACGCTATAAGTTTCACACGTTATGTAAAGAATAAAATATAAGAGTCGTCTATTGCGTAAAATATTTAGTCAAGTGAGCTAGAAAATGAAATAGAAAACGGACAACTGACTTTAGACTTTTGTAAACGCATGATAGTGTAGTAGTAGATATTCGCTAATGCAGATTATAAATTAGATTTTTAATTTCATGTTAAAATATATTTTAGATATAATTATATTAGCTGTTTATATTTTACAAACAATATATTTCATCAACATTCATCACCCATTTGTCGTCCACTGCTGGACATGAACTCACCAATGGCCCGCCACTGAGCTCGATCTTCAGTTCTCAATCTCCATCCGCTGCCAGCCACATAACTTATATTGCCACTCCGCCGAGCCCGAAGGCGTCCTACGCTACGCTTGCCAAGGCGTGGTCTCCACTCCAGAACACTTCTCCAACGGCTGTCGGATTTGCGACGTATGTGTCCAGCCCACTGTCACTTCAGCATACTAATCCTTTAGGCTATGTCGATAACTTTGGTTCTCGGTCAGATCACCGCATTTGGGATTCGATCCTTCAGAGAAACTCCGAGCATAGCCCTTTCCATAGCTCGCTGAGTGATCTTAAAATGGTAGACCAAACGCACTGTCAATGTCCATGTCTACAATATGTTTATTTGCTCTCAAATTTATGTATTTATTATAAGCAGTCAGTTTGCAACTTACTAAGCTAAGCTAACCATTTGGTAATCATCCAAGTAAACAAATGTTGGTAACAGTACATTTGTTTGTGTGTGCATGTATGTTTGTCGGCTGTTTTTTTAAACTGCTTAGTAGAACCAACAGTTGAGGGGTACCTCTAAATGGTGGTATGCTTATAAACAAGTCTGAACGTGATATTGTTGAACACGATCTTTTAATATATATATTTAAGTAATGCTAATATTTACACCACTTTAACATTAACAATTAAAAAAAATATGTATATTTCATATTCAAATATCTTTCAATTCAATGTTGACTTGCTTATTGATTGTCATAAATCTACCAGATGTTCGGAAATAAACACCTCAGACCTGAGAAGAACCGTTGGAAGAAACTCAGCGGGATTTCAGCTCATTTTTTACAATAATAGAATTACACAATATTATTATATTCTTCTTTATTTGACAACAGCCTGGAGGCGATCGTTTCATTCCCAAGGTGTGCAATAATCTAAAAAGTCACAAGCGTTCCTTAACAGTCCTTTTAAATTTCACAATTGAATATTTTTGAAAGCTTTCTGGGATCCTGTTGTAAAAGCGTATACATTGTCCCATAAAAGACTTACTAACCCTGTGTAATCTAGTAACAGTGGTTGTAAGTTTATACTTGTTCCTAGTATTAACAGTATGTATGTCACAATTTCTGGGAAAATCTTTTATGTTTTTACGTACATACATAACATGATCAAATATATGTTGAGAAGTGACAAGTAACTTTAATTTTTTTAAATTTACATCTTAATGAAAAATGTTATGTGGATTCAGTTAATTTATTTCTCAATAAGGCGTTTAGTTTGATTAATAAATAATGAGCATGTGATGTGCACAGCGTTGAAGTGAGACTATGTGTATCTCATGCTAGAAAGAAATATCCTCATACTAACTTCGCCTCTGTGGTTAGTGTTTTTAATAATGAAGATTCGCATCAATCAAAGACGTGAAGGGAAAGTTGATAGTATACGCGGAACGAATAGGTATAAAATTTTTCGTTTAATTATTACGTTGAATTCAATTGCTTTCTACATACTCGATTTGTGACCTTTTCAAATACATAACAATTGCAATATTAAAAATGTATAAAATTTATAAATCATTAAACTGAAATCTAACGCTGATATGAATATTAAAATTAATCACTTAACCAATTCAAGAAGTGTATAATGCGTTCAAAAACATAAGATTAATTATTGATAATAAAATAAACAATTTGCAAGAAGGTTAACTGTTGCGGAAGAAAAAAATATTGGATTGTCTTTAAATTACGAAATTTGTGTATAAGATTCACTATGCTAATGTACAGATGGTCTTAGTGCCTCGTGGGTGGGTGGCTAATAGGCTTATTATTCTCACTTGTAGCGTACAAGTCAGTAAGTCCTGCACTTGACTAGCCTTATGAATGACCAATCTCAAACACTGATCGGACATGACTGGAGAAAGTTAGGGCTGCTACTGAGAATTTCTAAAATAGGAGTGGATTTTGAGAAATAAATGCTACTTCTAATAAAGTCATTGATATTGCGCTTTTTAACCGACTTCAAAAAAAGGAGGAGGTTATCAATTCGTCTGTATGTTTTATTTTTCGGTCTCAACATCGTATACAAGATTGGTGGCGCGTTGTCTTTTAATTAAAAAAGACAATAGCTGTCTAAATTGATTCCTTGTATAAAATATAGTAAATTTGTAAATATTTTATTTAGGACAAACATTGTCGAATACTATGAAGTTATAAAAAAAGTGATATAACATCTATGATATGTATTTCCTTAATTAATTTTGCAGATAAAAAAGCTTGTTTAAAACTAAGAATACAAGATACAAGTTTTAACGGTTATTTTGTACTATAAATTAATTATGTTTAAATATATTAATTAACTATATCCCTCTATAATGATTACACCTAGATTATAGAGAATATAATTAAATTAAATTAAAATATAAAATGCATGAGCAGGTTCAGTGTGATTTAGCATAAAAATAGTTTTTATCGGAATTACATAATATATGTCACATATTTTAGGTATTGTTTCATAATTATAGCGGTAAACCTAAAGAACTATATTATAATGAGGTCAAAGTCATAAATTAAGACTATAAATATCGCATAGTTATCGAATTATATTTAATAAAAAAAAGTACGTTAAGTTATTATATAAAAAAAAAGTTACACAAAAAAAGATTGCTCTAATTAAATAATTACGTGTAACGTTTCGTTTTACGGGTATTTCGCTGGCTTAATAACTATAACCGAGCGACAGTGAAACTTAATAAATTTGCGATATGAATCTCTCGAAGTAGGGTACATCTGTAACTGTACGCTATGAGGGTAACAGAATACGAGTGCTTGCGGTCACAACCGTTATAATATCCAAAGCAATCTTTTGATTGAATTCGACGCGATAAAACTTGGTCAGTCTATTGAAGATTGAACAGATGAGACAGACGGACAATACTATCGTTGTTATTTAATCAAGATAATAATATTATATTTAATAGTAAATTTATTTTTTAAACTATTATGTTCATTGCGTTATAATTGAGAAATAGAAGCATTAGAATGTTGAGCTTTTAAGTCTTTATTATTTCTCAATATATTTAAATTTTATGCCATAAATAAAAACATAAAATAAAAACCAGTGATTTTAAAAATTAAAATTGACACTTTCCGTTTAATAGTAATTAATAAATATAATGAATGCGGGTAGCCTGGAAACCTGAAAACCTGGAAACAGTCTATACACAAACAACTGTACGGTCTTGATAGTCGAATCGAGATTCGATCGATACCTTTTGCAGTACATAGTTACAGTGACTACTGATATAACCAGTATACTTGGGACTTGATATTGGGTGATGAGCTCCAGTGCTTCGGAGAGCACGTAAAGTCTTTCGTCAGATGTATTTCTATTGGTATCAGTTATTTTGCTACGGACTAAGAGAGTTTTTATTAATCACCATTATTTACATAGCCAGTGCACCACCGACTTCTGTTATGCCTTTGTGCCTGTAGTTAAACTGGTACACTCACCCTTAAAACCGGAACACAATAGCAATAGGTATTTGGCAGTATTGTGATGATTAGGTGGTACCTACAAAGATGTGCTTGGAGCCCTATTCACCATTTGGAATGCTCGCAGTGATCGGTCAGGAAATAAATTAATTGCAAGACACAACGTATAATTTTTCGTATTATATTGCAAATTTCATGGAAGATTATTCTTACATAGTAATAATAGTAATAAAAGCCTGTGAATGTCCCACTGCTGGGCTAAGGACTCTTCTCCTCTTTTTGAGGAGCTTATTCCACCACGCTGCTCCAATGCGGGTTGGTGCAATACATATGTGACAGAACTTCAGTGAAATTTGACACATGCAGGTTTCCTCACGATGTTTTCCTTCACCGTTAAGCACGAGATGAATTATAATCACAAATTAAGCACATGAAATTCAGCGGTGCTTGCCCGGGTTTGAACCCCCGATCATCGGTTAAGATTCACGCGGTCTTACCACTGGGCCATCTCGGCTTCTCCTTCTTACATATTGGTGTTTAATTATTCAGTCTACACTAGTCGTTGTATGTAGTATACGAACGGGTACGTCCGGGCATTCAACTGTATTATGTAAACAGTCAAATAAGCGTTGATAAATAGTAAATGCCGTTGACAATGAAGTTACCCGTTATCATTGGCTAGCCGTGGTTGTATTGTTTACATAACTTTTAAATATCGAATATTTAAATTAAGAAAACTGTTCATATTGTTCATATAAGCCGCTTAATTATATTACATTAAGTTATTCATCTCGATTAAATTCCTGAAAACTTTGTAGTTATTAAAATAAAAACAATTATGTTTCACTGCTGGGTAACGTGCTCCTTTTAAGTGGTCACTAACGCCCATAGACAATGGCATTGTAAGATATGTTAATCATCGTTTACATCGCCAATGCTCCTATATAATATACCTTGGGAATATTATGTCCCTTGTGCCCATATTATACTACACGGGCTCACTCACCCTTCAAACTGGAACACAACAATACAAAGTACTGTTATTTTGCGGTACAATATCTGATGAGTGGGTGGTACCTACCCAGGCGAGCTTGAACAAAGATCTACCACCAAGTAAGTACACCATATCACACCATAAGAATCAAAATAAGTAAATTATTTAAAAAATAAATAAGCACATAAGTAGGCCGAGACATAAGTTTCAATAAATATACCATTGCTCTCGTTTCTGTTAATGATGTTATTATCATTAAAACTTAACGATATTAAAAGCTCATCAAAACCTGATATATATCGTTTATTTTATGATTTTAAAGGATGTCAACTACTTTATTACTAAAAATGCTGAATTAAAATTTTCAAGTATCAAAATTGTATCAAATTAACGGGACGAACGATAAATATAATTTTATCATACATTTAATAACTGTTTTATATAGATTTGATTTCCAAGGAAAATTGAATTTAACTTTTTTGTTAAATAGTTAAAGAGTTTTATTTACTTAACATTCTTGAAGATTGTATACAGATTGCAGCTACAAGTAATACAGTACAATATTTAATTAATAAATAATTTAATATATACTATATATTCTTATTTTTAATTTTTAATATTTTTTATTAAAAATTAGAATTTATTTATTTTAAAATTTATATTGATGTTCTCCTGATCTATTTTCACCAGGGCAGCCATTCTCAAAAAAGACAACTGATATATATATATAATTTTAGCATTATAATAAATATTAGCCATACCTACCTCATACGTCAATCACCATCCGGTATCCACCCAGACGCGCTTGCACGCAGTCCTACCACGAGGTATAACTTGGTTTGTTGTTTTCCAGTCTGTATAACTATTTCAAGACTCTGGCCAGTTTCTGAGAACTTCTCGACGGTATATCCTCATAAACTAATAATTTTTAATATTTATGATGACTTTTTAATATGTTATTCAATAGGGAATAAGACCCATGACCTCGGGATCTGGGGCCTTATAACCAACTCGACCAACGAGAAAGATATATAGTTGTATATATTACAACTAAGTAATCTATCAACTAGTTTGTCAGTTATTATGAGAGTTATATCAAGTGAATTCACGTCTTTAACTTAAATGGCTCAAAAACCCTATTGTTTAAAGGGGCACTACTGTACAATAGCTTACCTAAAAAAATTGTTAATGAAAAATCTTATGAAAAATTTAAGACCGAACTGAAAAGACACTGTCAGGATTGAATTAAGAAAATATATATAATATATGTATACTCACTTTTGTTTTTATATATACACCGATAACTATAATAATAGATATAAGAAATAATGTAATTAGTTTCTCGTGTAAGCGAACTTTTGTTCTTAATGAGAAATAAACTTCTTAAACCTTAAATGTAAAGTTAACGCGATCAACATAAATGTGATTGTTATGAAATTGATTGATTCAACAGACAGTAACAGATATCACGAGAGCATTAGCAATGCTGATTATTATTTATGTTAGAAAATAGTAATAGCGTTATCGGGTCATTCACATGTATTTTTTTTCTTTATTAGTTCCACGAATTAAAAGGAAAGTAAAACCAGAGCAGATCACCAATTAATTAAAAATAATAAAATAAACAAGTCATTTTAATATCTTTAAATAAATTCGTTTGAAAGATGATGATCAAGGCTAGTTTCTGCTTAAATATTGATTCTCTTAATTTAAATGGTTCCATAGTAAATTCTGTCATGAATTAAATTCACGGTCCCCATTACGGTTCAATTATAGAAATAAAGACCCGCGATTGTACACCAGCTAGAATACAAGAATCTTAACCGAACATCGCGTGTTCAAAGTCGAGTTATTTCCTTTAACCTTTTTTTATTATTATTGCATAGGTAGGCGGACGAGCATATGGACTACCTGATGGTAAGTGGTCACGAACGCCCATAGACATTTCCATTGTAAGAAATGTTAACCATCGCTTACACGGCCAATGCGCCACCAACCTTGTGAACTAAGATGTTATGTGCCTTGTGCCTGTAATTACACTGGCTCACTTACTTTTCAAACAGAAACACAACAATACAAAGTACTGCCGTTTTGCGGTAGAATATCTAATGAGTGGGTGGTACTTACCCAGACAAAGCTCTACCACCAAGTAAACTTTATATTATTTAATAAAGATAATCTTCTTTTTGTCAAACTCAGCGTTACTTTGTTGGAGGAACGTAAGCTTAACACATTTGTAACAGAGGGAATTAAAATTATGTTAATCATCTTATTATCTTGCCAGTCTAAGTACTTTAAATAAAAATTAATATAGTTATATATGACGATGGCTCTTCTAGTTACACTAGCTAACCCAACCTTCAAACCGGATCCGAACAATACTAAGATTCGCTGATGAGTGAGTGGATGGTAACTATCTAAACGGCCTGTCACAAACCTATGGTAGGTTTGTGACAGGCCCTACCCTACCATCAGTAAAGATGGGTTGTTTTATCAATTTGAATAAATTTCGTGCAGGACTAAAATAGAGAAAATAGAAGAGAGATAAATAATTACACTAATTTACAAAATGAATATATTATATTTCATCATGCTGAATATGTTTTCAACTTATAACAAAAATCCCACTTATTACAAAAAAAAAATCTTGTCATATCTCTTATATTTTTATCATTGCCTGCCTCGTTGGTCTAGTGGCTTGATATAAGGCCGCAGACGCGGTGGTCCTGGGATTAATTCCCAGGTCGGGCAAATAAATAGTTGTTGGGGTTATCTGTCAGAAAATTCTCAGTAGCAGCCCGGAGTCTGGAAGTTGGAAGTGTGTACACTCCCTCGGAAAGCACGTAAAGCCGTTGGTCCTGTGCTGTGCTGTGAACTCTTTCCGGTCGTGTCGGATTGCCGTCCCATCGGATTATGAGAGCTAAGGAAAAGAGAGTGCATCTGTGTTTGCGCACACACTTGTGCAGTATAATATCTCCTGCGCAGTTGGCTAATCTCTCTTGAGATTCACCGCCGTGGCCAAAATCGGTCTGGAGGACCTTATTTTTATCATGTCAAGTTTTTTAATACTCTCATTAAGTTATGAGAATTTCTTCTTAGTCGTGTCTGTGTTTATCATTCGCTATTGTTGTGTTTACTATTATTTAAGCAGATAAAGAAAAATAGAACAATCACTAAAGCCTGAACTAAAACGAGCCTATTTTAAATATTTCCAATTGCGATAACAAACAGAAACTTTTTTACGTTTTCACCAAGCCTAAGTTAAGATTTTTGCTTTATTATATGACATTAATAATTATCTATTGTTCCAGTTGCTGTATATAGCAGGCGGGAGTGGATCAAAATGCTAACAATTACTGGGCCGGAGGCCCATCGTCGGTTGAAGAGGTAAGCACGATTTATTATAACCATAAGCGACTTTGGTAGCACCAGCCCGTTTTGGGATGTTCTAAATGAAGTAGGTTAAAAATTGTGCTTAAAAATTTCTTACAGACTATACAAAGAAAAAAACATAATTTTATTTGTGGGTTATGGTATAACAATACTGAAATATATTAATAATATATGTAAGATTTTTAGTAAAGCAGGCAGTCAGTTATTATAAAGGTAAAATAAACGGTTGGTGGGTAATTAGTTTATGAGATGCACACGGTTACGTACTCATCATGGCGTCAGATACGTGCATGTGTAATACACAGACAGACAGGTCATGTAATTGTTCTACGTTTGTTCAGACAAGGTAATTATAACAAACAGACAGACAGGCAGGCAGGATCACTTTCGCATTTATTGTATACAACTCCAAACTATTTTCGAAGAGTTGCTTATCACTGGTTTTTCATTTTTATCTTCTAGCGTTAAAATATTTTAATGTGACGAAACCAGTTATATATAGGTTCTCCAGTATATTTAAATAAACAATTATAATATACAACAATATATAATAGTATTATTAAAAGATATAATACAATAATGTAATATTAACGGTAGTCGGTGACGGGAAGGCAGTATATCGGTAGTGTGGTTTATCGTGAATATGCTATTAACTTCTTGGAACAATTCCGCGCGGTTATGATTTGTACAGAAGCTTTTTTTAAAATTATATTGTACTACTTATTTAATTCATCAGTACAAATAATTCTTATTCTAATATATTTATATATTTGAAAGCGATATATAATAATATAAGTGAAGTTAATTAATTAAATATTAAATAGACGCAATATAAGAGTAAATATAATATACACATATCACACATGTAATCTATTTAATATTTTTCTTTTTCAAAAACAATTCAACGTTAACGATTTCATTTATAGTAACCATTTTCAAGTCAACTACGATGGATATACATTAATACAATATACTTACATATACAGAGGTATATATTGCATGAGTGAGCGGTGTGTGCAAGCACAGGTGCACTCTTTATACCCTTACTTATGTATGAGTATGTGGAGTGTAAACTATATGCAATATTTTATAACCCTATGATATTTTCAAAACTCAATTATATTGAGAAATTCTTGTAACTAAAACGCCAATAACTATTTATTTGTCCGACCCAGGATTAGAACCTAGGACTTTGAATTTTACTAGGCCACCGAGGTAGTCTAATATACAAGTATTACCATGAAAAGGGAAGTATTTAATAGCAGTAGGAAGTCGGTATGAGTTAACGTTTTTGTACGTAAACAATAGCGTGCATGTGTTGTGTGTACGCTTGCATTCTTCGTGACCACCGACTTATACGCATCATTAGCAACAATGCAACACATTTCCATAAATATACTGTTTCAACAAAGTTCAAAGGACTTACTAGAGAAGGCAAGGGATATTTTAATTCGAATGATAATTTAAGTTAAAAACGTTTTTATCGTAACAGAGTTATATTTAATTCATGTAATAAAACTATTATAATTCAGTGGGTTGTATTATCGGAAGGACCAAGTGCTCAAATGTGTAAAAAGATAATAACAGACTCTGAATGCAATTTTTTAAAGTCTTATTAATGATAACTAAATATTAATGCCCTAAGAACTAGTTTTTTTATGTTTCAATAGAATCTAATTTTGTTGAATGACATTGAAGTATTTTTTTAATAAATTACTTATTTCAGTAATAGATATTTAATGAAGTTTATTTTTAAAGACTTTGTGTGAAAGGCTTTGTGCAAGCCCTTCAGAGTGAGTACTGTTCATTGATCACATACCAAACAAAAAAATATTTTTGTGTTGCGGTTTGAAGGAATGGTTGAGCTTTAGCTACAGGCACATGGTACAGAAATCTTAGTTTTCAAGGTTGGTAGCGCATTTGTGATGGATGGTGGTGACCACTTACCATCCGGTGACAGATTTGATATGAAAAATACGGGGTGACAGAACTTGGTATTGTAATTTCAGCTCAATAGATTTAGTACAGTAACACACACATAGACGGACACACACCTATACTATAAGATGAAATTTAGTACTTAAACATGTGTGAATAAATCTAAAAGGCTCTGAATAGTTCAAAAATATGAAGAAATCGATAGTGTTTTGTTCTTAATTTAAAAGATTTTTTTTAAATGGCTTGAAATGGCCTTTTAGAAATTAAAATAGATGTATAAAAATTTTATTATTTTAACGTAAATACCGTAGCAGCAAGATTTTTGTTCGGTATCGTTACGTAAATATATTTTTTAAATGAGTTTCACTTTTATTACCGGCATATGCAAGGGTAATGTGATGCATTATAATATTATACGTTACTCGCTAAATTACTTTACTTGTTGAAAATAACTTTTATTTTTGAACAATTATTGTGATAACTTTATTAAGAATAAATACTTCCGTATAAATCGTATATTACATGCATGATGTTCAGGGGTAATTACTAATATGTATTTGAAATTAATATGGTCCAGTGGTGAGAAGGCGTGAATCTTAACCGATGACCGTGGGTTCAAACCCGGGCAAGCCACTGAACTTCATGTGCTTAATTTGTGATTATAATTCATCTCGTGCTTGACGGTGAAGAAAAACATCATTCCACCAACTCGCATTGGAGCAGCGTGGTGGAATAAGCTCCGAACCTTCTCCTAAAAGAGGAGAAGGGGCCTTAGCCCAGCAGTGGGACATTCACAGGCTGTTACTATATTCTTTTAAAATTCTACCATCGAGATACCAGGACTTTATATAATAGTGCGTTCGCACTGAAATATTTAACCATGACCGCGTTTACAAGTTCTTATAATTCTTTTTTTGTATGTTTAGATATAACATTTATGGTATTGATAAGTTAAGTAAACGTAAAAGCTTGTCTTTGAACAGATGGTGACGTGCGATAACGAAAGTGCGTCTGTTGGCGGCTTCCACCTCGGCGCTCACGATGACCACCGCCCGCGAGCGCCGAGCGTCTCCTCCCTCTCACTCTACAAGCAGAAGATCGATGCGCTGTTCGACGACACCCGCTCCGTCAGCAGTATTCCGCAGTACACGACCACGTCGGAAACCGGACGGAAAGATAGCAAGGTTATTACTGTTCAATTGTTTGACTATGGCATTTACTTTTAAGTCGTCATTTTGACACCGCTGCTGCAATAAAAAATAAACTTATTATGTGTTATGATATTCACTTTCAATGCACGTTCACTTTCATTTTCAACTATAGCCCCAAGCACCTTAATGGTTATGGCCATTGGGGAGTTACGTATCATCTATTAGGGTTTTGCCTATCTATTCGATACCAGTAATTTTTTCACCCAAATTAACATCTAGATGGTCATATAATCATTTTAATATTGTTCGTTGTATTTTTACAGGCCAGTCTAATCCAAGACGGTAAAACAACTATACATGAAGATGAAAACACTTACTGTCAAAATAAGATTAAGAAGATCAATAACACTGTTCAAGATCGAATAGAGAGAATGTTTGCGGATATGGCGGGAGAGTCGAGACAGAATGCGGAAAGTATAGGTGTTCACGTATTTAGTGTGCATTATCTGGGTTCGACACCTTTACAGAATAAAGTAACAAGCCTTTCAGGACTGCAGGATCCTCTCAGGGATTTGTATTTCGCCTTCAAAAGTAATCACCGCCACAAGAACTCCTTCACCGGTAAATTAGAAATATCTAAAAGTGGTTTAAAAGTTAGATATAAAGGAGAAAAGGGAGATTTGGAACAATTAAATCCTTTTCCCACAATAGCAGTTTGGTCAGCAGTAAAATTTCTAGTTCAATCGTCAGACAATGATAAAAACGATTTAAGCTATGCATTTGTTCCGTTAATCACTGATCCCGATAATATCGATCGACACGCACTATTCAAATCATTAGATTCTTCTGAAAAGAAATATATCCTCTCCCACAACGAAAATTCGCATTCACCTCTTTTCGCTGTTGTGATGAGGAAAATAGGCGTTGCAAAACAATTGGAGTGTCATGGGTTTGTATGTCAGACGACTGAGGACGCTATTGTAATAGCGGCCACGCTATACAAATCGCTTATGTCACATATGAGTCGGCAGGGTCACGCAAATAACAAAAAATTAAGAAATAGGAATGGAGTGAGTTGTATGAGTATTTCGAGCAGCTTGCAAGGCAATGATGTCCCCGTCAGACCACCACGCAAAAAACATAGTACTTCCTCGTTGAGCGGTGATAGTGATAGAGCTGATGGTTTTTCAGCAAGCGAATCATTTTGCGAGAAATCAAAGTTAGAAAGAACTAAAAATGTTAATGACGATATACCTCGTTTTTTAATACCAACCTTGCCGCCTTTTGGGTCTCATCGAATTACTGTCGAGGAAGTAAAAGCAAAACTAGATTTAATACGACAAAATGACACTAGTAGTGAATCACAAGGATCTAAGCACTCTGTTCCAAAAGATTCCCTTAACCTCACTTCAATTCAATCATGTCAAAATTTGCAAAGTAGTAGTGAGTCTTCAACAAGAAGTAAAATATCTGAAAAAATTGAATTATTTCGAGAGTTAGAGAGGCGAAAGAGCATACAAAGACCACCGAATTTGCCTCCCCCCGTACCTTCTAAGCCTCCGACACAGACACAAACTGATGTTCCTAAAGAACCTTTGAGACGAAGTCAAAGTGGAAGAAAATCGCTTAGTGAATCTGGAGACATTCTAACTAAAGTGGCCATTCCTAGATCTGGAAGTTTCTTAAACGCTGGAGGATTAACTCGTTACAAGTCTATCGGACAAAGGTAAGTTATTTTCAGTCTCAATATAAACACAATGAACACTTTCAAGTACTCGCGTCAATTAACACTTTCGTCACACATGACAAATCAAAGAACAGAAATAGCAACGTTAACGAGATCGAATAGAGCATGCTTAGCGGAGTGTTTCGACATCTTGCGTGTATGTAATTGTGCTAATGCAACCGCGTCCGCTACATTCCTCTGATCCAGTGTAATAATAGCAATTAACCAGATCGTATTAACTTGGCTATTGTTCATTCAATTTATTTGTTTTGTAAAATTTAATGAAACAATTTTATTAATTTCAGAAACAACGGAAAGAAAGGGGGAGGGTCACCTTTGGGCTTTAATGAACTTTTTAATGAATTTAAAGTACAGGAGAACTTGCATTCTATGGATGAAATATTAAATGCAATAATCGATCCGGAAGGAATGTCTTTTAATGATTTAAAACCGATATACAAAGAGTTTCTGTTAAAATTAGCTGTTACGCTGACGAAAGATGAAATATTTCAGCACAGCAAAGCGATAATGAAAAAGCAAAAGAAAAAGATTTTAAGAAGAAACAGCACTTTTCAGAACAAGAGAAGAAAAATTTTCAAAGGTGCCAGTGGGTTAAGAATGGTCTTTCGATTTGGTAAAGACTTTCGTAAGAAAGAGAAGAAAAAGCTGCAGAGCAACTTCGACATAAAGTCATTGCAAAACGCAGTGACCGTCAAGGAGCAAATTTCTGAAAGTTCAGTTTCTACCTCCAGTTATGATCTAAGACAATTCCGTCCAAAGGAACCAGATTTTCCCGCTCCTAAACGGCAGACGATGAAGCAGAGAAATTCAAAACGTTCTGATAAATCTATCCACGTTTCAAAACGAAGTGGTAAAACTTCGAGACCTGGGGAGAGAACATCGACGTCGGAAGATTCTGATTTCTTGACATTGAGCAATCGTCTCGGATGTCAAAACAGAAATAGTTCGAGCGGATACGTCTCCTGCTCGGAATGCGAGTCTGAGAGTTGTATCGATCGATGCTATTGCTCTCTAAAACCCGATTGCAAGCCCAGATGTGACTGCTCTGCTATTGAAAATGGACAAGATTCTGTGAAAGTCAAGCTGTTAGGGAAGAGCTGTAAAGAATGCTCCAAGTAAGTAATTAATTATATTTAAAATTTATCTCTAACTCTGTTTCAACCGGGACAGGTACCGATAAATTCGATTAAAGCGATTGATTTTATCATTATAATAATGTAATTGAATTTCTAATGAATTATAAAATATCCGAATACAGATTAAAGTATTAACCAAAATGACAAGAAAAAGACTTTATAGACATGTATTTAATTATCCTCTAATTAATTGTCAACGTGACATTTCAATATAAAAAAATAATAGTAAAAATTGAGTCAAGTTTTTGTATATTAGCCGTAACTTTCTTTTCTTTTTTATGTAGAAATAAAATATTTTTGTTTTAATGTAAACATATATTATCTATGGCAATTAGAATTAACTTTCTAACAAGTTTTGTTTTATTAAAAGATGCAGTATTTATGCAAATAAAGCAATATACTAATGGACTCTTTTAGTAAAGGTCAAAGAGTGTTTTTTTTAAATTTATAATTCGTGAATTTGGTTTAGTAGTTCTTATTGAAACTGGTTTTTTTCTCGAATGAACTTAACCTATTTTAGACAAAGCTAATATTATAATTTAAATGATATTTATAAATATAACAAATATTTTTTTATATTTATTCAACAACAAACAAGTTTGTCTGTCGAATCAGCTGTATTTAGTCTATGAATTAAATTGTCATTGATACTGACTTTGACAGATAACATGTGACTTATCTAAGAAACTGTCAATATTCCAAATCAAAATCCAATTTCCAATAGAAATAAATATTTACAAAAAGAAAATAGCTTGAATTCAATATATGAACGTAAATAACTATTTTTAAAGCTTACGAAAAAGGTTATCTAGATAACTTCTGAGACAAGGCTCTTATAATGATACATTAACATTTTTTTTTATTATTTTTTCAAATCTACCTGCTTTCGTTTGCCTAATAGCTACATTTATAAGAGAGCATATCTCCGATTGTATTAAATAGTTAAATAAAGATAATTTATATTAAGCAAATATATACCTATTTATAATTAAACTAAGGTCCAAATTAGTGTTTCTCAAATGAACAGAAATGAAATGTGCGTGAGTAATCAGAGCATAACTCGTCCGTGGCGCGGGACGCCTCGCGAGTAACTGATTACTGAACCAAATTAAAGTGATGTTCGCACACTTCGCTTAGAGTACATTTCACTGAACATTTATTTCTATTTTTATTTTGCAATTAATATAATTTGTTGCGAATTGGTTGAAATTTATGATCAAAGTATAATTCTTTCCGAACTTTCGCGATACACTCACATAAATTGTGAACCGTCACATCGGAATACAATTTTCGACTATACATCAAGTGTCCAAGATATCTTTCGAAACGAGATCGCTAACTCAGAAACAATTTATTGTCTACGCACTGAAAACTATTAAACAACTTGTGATTTCACATTATCTACTTGTATTTAATTTCTATGTTATGTCTAAAAAAAATATTAATATATACGAGTATATTTACTCGGTAGATACCATCCACTCTTCATATAATTTACCACAGCACTTAGTAAAGATTTTTATTTTTTTTATTTTATTGTATAGATAGGCGGACGAGCATTTGGGCCACCTGATGGTAAGTGGTCACCAACGCCCATAGACAATAGCATTGCAAGAAATGTTAACCATCGCTTACATCGCCAATGCGCCACCAACCTCGGGAACTAAGATGTTATGTCCCTTGTGCCTGTAATGACACTGGCTCACTCACCCATCAAACCGGAACACAACAGTACCAAGTACTGCTGTTTTGCGGTAGAATATCTGATGAGTGGGTGGTACCTAGTACCTACCCAGACGAGCTTGCACAAAGTCTACCACCAAGTGATAGATGTGTTTCGGTTGGAAAGGTGAGAGAGCCAGATGATGATGACTATGACTCACAGATACGAGACAGATCTAAAATTGAATAAAAATTTCAAACTTGATATTTTTTTTTTTCATTTTGACGAAGCCATATAATTTAGATAGTCTCTTTCAAAACATTCTAATTGGTAATATATAACAGATGTAAAGACAGTTGATTCTCTTTTAATTTAATATAATACAAGTAGTATGGATTATCAATTACTTTGTCTTAACTTTCAGAGATGTATACGACGGTGATTACAGCTACTGCTCCTGCGATTCCGAAAGCTGCGCCGACAGTAATAAATGCTATTGTACCGGACCGAGAAAAACTCTCATGCAAAGTTCTCAAAGTTTGGAGTACTTGAAAAATCCGTCGAACAAAACATACGCTGATAGAATGAAGAGAGCTTACGATGATTACGAAGGGAAACCAAGGACCAGGTAATATTCGTTGATTTTAAAAGGTTACTATATATATATATATATATATATATATATTGTTTTCGTTACTTTGGTAGTGTAGGAGTAAATATTAACATAAGGACTTGTCATAGTGTGATATATCTTTCATATAATTTGTTTTGAGCCAGATCGACTTGAACTACTTTTTATGGTGCGTGGTAATCACGTAACATCCGCAAACATTATAGAAATAGTATATAATATGCAGGACAAGAGAGTAATATTATCAAGAGTAATGACCGACAGTATGACGTGACTTTAAGACGCAACTCGAAAGACATGTCATAAACCAGTACAAATATCCGTTCCAATTGGTAATGTAAGCTTATATCAGATCTTATATTTTAAGATTCATTGTGAAATAAAACTTTGTAAATAAAATTCAAAAACATTTTGCTCATCTAAACAGCATTAATTATAGGGAAATTAATATTACTGAAATTGATTAATCTTGATTTTAAACTTCGCGTAAGTGTCGATTTTTTTTTTAACGTTGTAAAGCTAAATGGTCTTTTAAAAGTGAGTTATTTTCGCTTTGACAAAGGAGTAATAAACCATTCTTTACACAATCAATGTCCCTTCAAAAACAGAATCTAAAATGTTATATTATATATTGTTTGCGTAATTACACTGAAACACTCACCATTCAACTCATACTAATATAGAATATTGAGGATAATAACTAATGAGTGTGTAGTACCTACACAGATGGAGACCACAAAGGCGTACCTCATGTTGTAATATTAATAAGCAACCGTCATTCGTAAGGTCCGGCGCGTCGAGCCGTCGTCGCCGCGCGCGCAGCTCCGACAGCCTCGCGCTCGACTACGAGCTGCTCTTGCAGAACAAGCCGCGGGACGCGCGCGCCAGGAACATGCAGCGACTTACAGGTACGTGTGTGCGGAACGGTGTGTGTGCCACTCATCGTTCACACACTGTCGTGGTTGGTATCGCTTAAAGTTTTTGGTTTTCGAGGTAGTAAAATGTAATGTGATTTCGATTCATTTTGACTACGGTGTACTATGAATGGGCTTACGGAGATTATTCAAATACGAAAGAGATATTGTAGAGCACAATATGTGCGCAAACACTCTAGCTTCGGGAATAGAGAGTTCACTAGTATGTGTGCAGTGCCATATGTCCTACGCAGATGGCTATTCTCTCTTTAAAATTGCATCGGGTCAAAAGCGGTCACAAGATCATCACAGTGAAAAGTTTTTATTTAATTATTTCAGCTATGTTTTTCTTTTTAATTATTAGTACGAAGCACTGGAGCTGGTTCTCATGACGCCCTAAGCGTGAAGAAGTCCGCAGAGATGGCGGCTTTGTTTGCAGATGTTCGTCTCTCCCAACGTACAGATGTACGCTCATTGGCTGGAGGGCGAAGGGCTAGGCCTCCGCCTTTGTCGCCTTCACCACACCCTGTACCACCCCTCGCAAGAATGTTTGACCACAGACCGCTTAGCAGAAATGCTAGCTTAGAGGATACATTGGGTTATTTCCCTTAACAAAATCTTATTTGTTTTTCTTTTAATCATATAAATAATAATGAAATTACTAAAATTTATCTAAAATTGTCGCATATGATTAATATTTAAACATGTCGTAAAACAAATTAATGTTCAGTTATATTGGCGCCCAACGTGGGGTAAAAGCAAAAATTTTTTTTAATAATTATATAATTAAATTGTTTTAATAATGAATATTTAATAATAATATATACTAACATAAAAGTATTTTTTCCCATGAAACTTTTGGTTTTATTTTAAAGAATTTGATATGTTGTTTACGTTATGTAAAATAACTCACATTTTTTATAGTTTGATAATATTTTATAAAAATTAATACTGAATACACATAGGTATTTTGTAAAGATAGTAATTTATTTTTCTATATGTATTCAGTTATTGATGCTTTGTGGTTTGGTGCAATTTGTCATATTTTATCTGTGTTTTAATGATAGTTCGTTAACATTTTCAAGTATCTCATCACATATACCACCTTATTCGTAAAAAATAAGGATTTTTTATTAGGTATATAGTTTTTATTCATAAACAATGTATGTAGTTATTTATTCAGAAAATAACCGTTATGCATATGTTAAGTTCTTTCAGTCACGATTAACATTTAATTTTAATGTAATTTTACAACGTAGATACAACACGAAACGATTTTTATTGTATATATGTCACGTTCATACAATAAATAATGATTCGAAATCTCTACCACTATAAAAATATTGAAACGATGAAACGTTTTTAAGTAAAAAAAACGTTTTTTTTAAATAAAATTAAAAAAACAAGAAATATGTAGAATACAGATGTCATTATAATCTTTATTTTACGACTAAAATTTATTTGAGTGATGAAAGTGGAATTTCTGGGTTAAAATTGAGTGGGATGTAAAATATCTAACGTTTATTGACGCAATTAGGTTATACTAGAATCAAATGATCTTATGTGCCTGTCTTTTTAGTTTTAAATTAATGACTATTATGATAACAATTAGCACACAAATGAAACAATAAATCTAACACATATCATGACAAAATTGAATTATGAAATGAACTTGTTTCATTAATGTTATTGATATGTAATGACTTTAAATATCGTTTCGTGGTTTTTATTATAATTAAAAATAAACATTAAATTTGTATTACTTTAGATTATAATAAAATGGATTCCTTCGACTCTGTTGTGCAATTGACGTGCAATATTTTAGATAAAATTCTAAGTGCAATAGAAACGATTGTAAATACATGTTTTATAAAATTAAAATATTTTACTAAAATTGTGTTTTATTATTATGTACTTATTTTGTAATCTACGCAGACTTATTTTAATATATATTTATATGTTTTTTATTTTACTAATAAATGCAAAGATAGTTCCTAAAAACCATAGCAATTGCATATACATTACATACATTTTTGTTGTCTTTTGCGAGTCCTTCGATTATATTTTCAACAATAAATAATTTTTGTCTTTCATTTTTTTTATCATATCTTCACATAGCGAAGAGAGAGTTTATGAGTCTTCTGCTGTTCGTAGAGAAGAAGTAATTTGTGCTATTTTGTGTTTTGCTGAGACATCCACACGTATAGCATTTGAACTCACGAGTTTTTCATGTATGTTTTCCGTTTATAGAATACGCTTCATCCGTAGCAAAAAATAACAAGTTGTCGGATAAGTATCAAATCATTAAAAAGTAACAAATTGTCTATGGTTTCATCTATTATCTTTGATTGTATTGACAGAACGCCAAGGCTTCCTGTCATTTCTATGCTGGATAACTGTCATGAACACGTAAATAGTTTTTATTAAATTAAAAAAACAAAAATATTAAAGAAACAAATATATAATCAATAAACATTTATTAACATTTCACATACATTGTCAAAAAGCTAATGGACGGGATTTAATTATCATTACCGTCGTCACTGGCGGACATTTTGTATAATACCAACTTACGGCCTTACTTATAAATCTTGTCTAGCGAGTGTTTAGATAAACACTGATTCCTCTCTTTCTGTCATTATTGATTTGACATTTGAAAGAAGAAGACAGCATTGTTAACTCATCACCGTATAAACAACATTAATAAGTAACGTCCTATATGTATGCTGTGCTTAAACAAACATTTATATATATTATATCCAATGAGGGATATTATTTTTACTAAATCGTCTATTATTCGACCATTCAAAAAACCCTTATTGGTATTAAACATTTTTTATCTATATATATATATAATGCTATTTTATATTTTAACATTTGTTTCTGATATATAACTATATAATATTATCTATATGTTAAGTTGGCTATGAATTATGTTATTATAATTTATATTTACAAATATATATTCCTGTGACATTTAATGAGTATTTTTTTTTAATATTATTTGTGTAAGGAGTCGGTGTTGCCCGACTCACTGATTAATGCACATTTTAAGTTTGTAAACTGCTCATATCTAAAGATTTTTTAATTTTAACAAATATTTTCTATTGAATATAAGCTACAATTTATAATAAGTCATATAAAGTGCTTACTTAACGTAAATAAAATGTTATTTCATTGTAGTTATCGTTTTAGATATTAGGAAAGACTAGTTAATTTATAAACGGTGATTATACTTTTCTGAATATAAAAAACAATATTTATTTTATTAGGTACATATTAGATCGCGTATATATTTCAAAGATATTATTTACAAGTTCAATATTTCGTACTAAACACAGTATCGATAGTCTGTCATAGTTACAAAATGATAACATATATTAATAACGGTATGAATTTTTTGATTACAATGTAATCAACGTCATTCATTATACTGGATTATAACAAGTACTAAGTTTTAAAACAAATCTATTATGGCATTTCTAGTAAGGTCTTACAGTCCCGAGGCGACCTCTTGGTATTGGTTCCGCATAACTGTGTCGGTAGTTTGGCGGTTGCCGATCAGCCAGGTCACGGAAGTCTCTGTAATCCCTTTCGAAAAACCTTTCTCTGTCACCTTCAACATAAGACTGACGTTGTTCGTCTAACAAACGGGAACGACTGAATGCTCTTTGCCTATCGGTCCAATCTCTCCTTCGTTCTTCTACGACTGGCTCAATTATTTCATCCTCTTCGATGCGACGATCTAGCTCTCTTCTCTCTCTATAGCGATCGAATTCCTCCCTGTGCGGTTTCGGTTCGATCCTGTTTAAATAATCCTCGGTGCCATATTCATACCTCTTAACTTCGTCACGTTTCCGACCAACTCGTGGGAGTCTCTCAATTTCCCTCTGCCCTAAGTCAACAGGTCCCAAATCGCGTACCCTGTCCTCCTTGCGTCGTTCAGGTTCTCTGTGAGACCGTTCTAAATCGCGATGAGAACGGTCGTTTTCTCTTCGAGAACCTACGTCTCTGTGTCGGTCAAGTCGCTCATCTCTTCTTTCTTCCTCTGGGGAAGAAGTCGAGCGACTGTTCCTTTCTAACATACTTCTCCTCATCGCCATATGCGCTTCGAGCTCCCTGTTAAATCTTTCCCTTTCCAAGTTCATGAATTTTTCCTTGGCAACGTTAAATCGTTCTTTTGGGGAAGTGTCACTGACTTTTAGACTACCTTCGCTTGCTCCTCTTTGAAGTTTACCAAATCTACGGTCCTCGACTCTTTCGATTGTTCTGTTCGATGGTTTCGCTTCGGCAACATACCTTCGCCGATAGCTCGGCGTTTCTTCTTCAAATTTCTCTGCCTTGTCTTTGTTAACGAGCTCCAAAGACTCGTGGCGAAAGCGGCGTTCAAAAGTGGCTTGATCGCGGAATGGAGCTAGTTGGTCACGAAACTGGTCATTATAGTCATCATTGTAGGGTGCTCGGTCATGATTGCGCGGAGAGAGTGTCCGACGAGGAGGTGAGGCACGACGTTGAGGTGAGGCACGACGTTGAGGTGAGGATCGGCGTGGGGGTGAGGCCCGGCGTGAGGGTGAGCTCCGGCGTGGGGGTGAAGCCCGGCGCGGAGATGAGGCATGGCGTGGAGGTGAGGCCCGGCGTGGAGAAGGGACGCGGCGCGGCGGAGATGCATCGAATGCTTCATGCATGAGGTATGCTGTGCTTTCTGCCCAGTCCTCTTCTGTAATGCGACAACATTTAATTATAAATAAAAAAAAATTACAACCCAAATAATTATAAGTTGTATTTCCAAATTTATATTTCGTTTTATAGTCAACTTTATTCATTATTACTTCATTAAAATGATTTAATCGCAGAATAAAGTTGTTGTACGGAAATTTGGCCATGATTTTTCATTTTCAATGACGTCTTAATCTACTGTCTTAATAGCAGCACCATGTATAGTTAAACAGCAAAAACGAACAAACTAAATCGACTTCCAAATATTTATAATATTTTTGTTAATCTGTGACTTTGTACAGAAATAAAAGTCTTTGGTGATTTATTAATTTATTTTAAATATTAAAAATAAATTGCATTTCAACAAGTTTTGACATACATCGGCAAACTAAATACAGAAAATTATTTGTTTAAAATGAAAGATAATACTTTAAAGAGGTTTCCTGGCCTAATAACCTACTTTATAATATATTCATGGTCGTGTGTAAAGTTTACCTAGTAAGGCTATTGTCAAATACACTTTTACATATAACGGGAGTTCATTTCTTCTAAAACGCGACATTTATGTCACAGCCCGTTTTGGCGGCCGAAGACTGTAAAGAAAATTTTGTATAGCTGTTTCATATCCCTATAATATCGTCGTATTTTTAAAAAGTCGTTTTATTTTTATTAATAACTTAATTATTTAGTATGTATGTCGGTATATGTAATACTTATAAATATTATGAGTTGTCTTAGGTAAGTTCACTGTAATTATTTATGGCCGTTTTTTTTCTAGCCTAAATCCTTACAAATACATATGTGTATAAGCATATGCTAGTACTACATGCGTTGCCCGTGACTTTGGTTAATCGTTCTATTATTTCGATTGAATAGTAGTATTGCAAAGAACTGCAATTAAAATTCTATTGTTAACTTTGACGCGTGTTACTCTGTTTTTAGTGTGGACAAGATTGTATTATATATTTTGATCCATACGTACAAGCAACATAATAATACGATACACTCTTTATTGTTCAGACAAAGAAGATGTACAAGAGGCTGCCTCGACGCTAAGACAGCGATATCTTCCATACAAACTTAAAGCGGGGAAAACAAAATAATGTAGAAACGTTGAGTGTAAATATCATTAATACATTGAGGGTACGATTCCCACCCAGGTAAGACATTTGTGTGCATGAACATTTCTGGGTGTAATTATCTATATAAGTATGTATTTACACAAAAGAAAACTATTATATGTAGTATATCAGTTGTCTGGTTCAAGTACAAGTTCTGCTTAGTTTGGGATCAGATGGCCGTGTGTGAATAATGTCGCAGGATATTATTATTATTATAGGATATTAAAATATAAGATGTACACAGATATACAATATGTTTCATTTTCTAAAATCGAAACGCGAATATTAATATAATTACATAATAACTTTTATTTAAGGTCAAGTGAAATCTATTATTCCTCAATTAATCATCATAGACAGAGACTGTTCAAAGCTTGATATTGTCTCCACTTTTACAAAGATACATTTTGACATAGAAATGAACACGTTACGCTCCCACGTGCCTTTTATATCGCAAGCTATCGCTTTATACTCGCGAATTTCGGATTAACGTTCACATTACTTTAAATTTCATTTTGTTTTTGTTACAATGCTCCAGTTTACCTTAAACAAAAGTGAGAGTGATTTAGTTTATTTGAATTAATTGTTAATCCGATAGAGAAAGTCCTTTTCGTCAGAATTAACATAGTCCATTTGTTATATGTTTTAAACATAAAAAAAGATTGTCTATATCGACCATAAATGTTTTTTTGTCCGCCATTTTGATTTTGGCATACATTTTGATTTTTAGCGATAACATTATTTCCATAATGATTCGAAAATAGCGATTACCTATTATTTCTATAACTTAAGTTACATGAAATTTTCGTCTAGCTTTGATCGTTGTTGAAAAATACACCTGCAATTTATATGCCATTAATTTCAATGTAAAAACTAAACTAAGAATATATACATATATTTAATTGTATTACTGTAATTTTAATCTAATATTTTCAAATAAAGTCGTTGTTTTATTAGTCATAACGGTCTTATTTTTAAGATACGAATCTAGAGACTTATTAACATAATATACTATACTATATACATATATATATATATATACTATGTTCTGGAACATATTGAAGGCTTTGAAATCAATATTTAACATTTAGAGACGCAATAAAAATAGAGACGCATTAAAAAAAATCTCAGCTTGAAAATTTGCAGATTTTTTTGCAGAATAAATACCGTACCGTAATTTGTACACGTTTTAACATATAATAAACTGGTAATAAGCAAAAAAGTGCTTTAATAAGATAGTTATTTCGTATATTAATTTGTTTCTTGTTATTGAAGCGGCGCGGGCGCTGTAATGTTAGAATTCTATTTGACAGTACAACAAGTTTTTCAAGATGTTTTTTATTTATTTAAAGAGAGTTGTTAAAAATGACATCAGAGAGAAAAACAAAAAAAACCTAATAACAAACAAGTAATATCATTATAATAATAGTTTTTTTTTAATAAAAAACATTACTTACGTGTTACAGATTAATTTCGTTATTACGACATACAAAATTAAATCCAATAATAGCATAAAGGTTTATTCATGAATCGTGACCGGTCGTTATTCGATATACGCATCTCATATCCGTGTTTAAAAAAAAACACACACACACACACACTCATAATTGTTTCTATTCGTAATGACATCATCTGTAGACGAGTCTGCAATATATTTACAATTTAAAAAGAAAATAAAAATTTAATAATATAAATATATTGAAATAAGTTTTGTAATTCATAAAAGATGGTGTAATTATTGTTTTGCAAAATAAAGAAATAATTTAAAACAAGTCAATCATTGCATGAAAATAATGTATAACTCTTTCCGGTCGTGTCGGATAATGAGAGCTAAGGAAAAGAGAGTGCACCTGTGTTTGCGCACACACTTGAGCACTATAATATCTCCTGCGCAGTTGGCTAGTCTCTCTTGAGATTGGCCGCCGTGGCCGAAATCTGTCTGGAGGACCTAATAGTGTATATACATAACCTTCATGTTATTTGCACTTTGCATGGCAATAATAAGTTAAGACAAATAAGGATAAAAAATGCTTGAATATTAACGAACTGCTCGGCATTAGTCTCAATGTCTTTACCTTTCTAATGTTTTTTTTGCGCGGCACCTATTAATTATACGTCTGCGCTATTGTTCAATACCTTCATACAGCTGCTACGAAAATCAAGCAACAATAATATCCAGAAGATAGTAGACAAGCTAGAATTTACTAAGTTTTAATTTCATCAAAAGCTGGTTGACAATTCAACCAACATCTAATTTTTGGGATATCAAGAAGAATCACTGTATTATGGATATTCTCGATGTAGTGAATTCTATTAAATGCTTAGATTTTTTATTAACATCGTAAACAGAATAGAAATACTCTTTCTTGTTTTATATTTAACTAGCTGTGCCCCGATATAATCCTAGAGCCTTCCCCGATAAAAGGACTATCCAACACAAAAATAATTTTTAAATTCGAACTTGTAGTTACCTGAGATTAGCCGCATCAAAAAACCAACTCTTCAGCTTTATATATTAGTATAGATTTAAGAATATTATTTATATATCATATTCAAACATATTTTAAAATCGCACTTCTACAAATATATAATATTTTTGTTACATCTAAATAATTCATCCTAACTGACATATCAACGCAATTTTGAAAATGTAATCCCTAAAGTAAAATAACGGAGATAAAAGTTTGTATGGAAATCCTTCATTATTAAATGATAGCTTAGGGAATTTGTATTTAGCAGAAGCAATGGGCAAAGCGGCAGTTTTTATATAAAATAAAATTTAAACAAGGAAATCAAAAAACGTTCCAACTTACCACTTGTGCTATGATTGTCATGTCGGGGATAATCATTCCGCTCTGGCGAAGGTGCTAAGTCGCTCCCAATTCCGGAACTGCCACCCGAAGACTCCAGCTTGCGACGAGCGTTGATGCCCACGATATTCTGGTTTAAGCAACGTCTGGTGTCGATGTTGCTCAAGTTACCCTTCTGACGGTGAACGGTATCGTAGTCCCGGGGAGGTAATAGGATCGGACTTTTGCCTGGAAATTAATATCAATAATACAAATTTTTAATCTCGCTATAACAAAATAAAATCATTACAATCAATGTTTTATTAAAAATATATTGAAAGCAAGTGCAATATATAAAAATAACGTCTGATGCAACTAAGTAAAATACATATGAATGCAGCTAACTTATATTGTTACAGTAATTTGAAGTTGCCAAATATATGTATTTATTTTTTAAAATTTTGTAATATTTCATCATATTTATAAAGCAAATATAACTGGTACTTCTGAGTTAATTGTATAATTACTACTATACTACTAACAATTATCACCAGCACCTGCACAAAATACATTACACATACATACACACAAACACACACATATATAAACATCGATCAACATATTTTGTTAATTTATGAACAAGTAATTATTAATAGTATAAAAAACCTTTCAAGCTACTTAATCATTTTAAAGCTTGTATTATTAAAAACATTCTATCGACTCTACTTCATATTCATCTGTCTTAGGCCGGCCATACACGGACTGCTTCAAGCAGTCAAGATGGACTGCTTCAAGCTGCGATAGTAAACCACAGACTTCTAAGTACGTACTCACAAGAACTACTGATCGACAGAATTAACCAACAAAGCATATATAAATACATACCGTAAGGTGCACAATATTCGCGTGAAAGCATCAACCTACGTAAAAATGAAAATTCGACTGACCTAGACCCTTTTTACCTGTAGACAACTTCTGCTTAAGCTCTGCAGCGAGACTGTCGTATAGATTCGCCACATTCCTATCTTCATTGCTCCCTGAATCAGACTCTCTTGACACTTCACTGCCTAAAGAGGAATCTGGTGGCTTCTTTGAAGGTAGAGCTCCTCGCATCTGCAGTTTGCGCTCGATGTCAGCAAATTTCTTCTGGTTCTCTGGTCTTTCGATCAGCGCAAGAAGATGAGTGTAGAGCATTTCCGCTGTGTGATCGGAGTCGCATCTGAAATTAATAAAATGTATTCATTATTGAAGTAGTAACAGGAATCAATTAAAATATTTGATTATTAATATTAAACAAAATCTAGTCAATTATCCTCTGAAAAAGGGCAAATACTTGTGCATTCTCTATTCTCTCACTCCCATAACACAATAGGACGGCAATCAGACGCAATTGGAGTGAGATTGCGCAAAACAAACGGTTTTACATGCGTGCTGCTAGGAAGGCGACGAGCATATGGGCCACCTGATGGTAAGTGGTCACCAACGCCCACAGATATTGGCATTGTAAGAGATGTTAACCATCACTTACATGACCAATGCGCCATTAACCATGGGAACTGAGATGTTATGTTTCTTGTGCCTGGAATTACACTGGCTCACTCACCCTTCAAACTGGAACCCAACAATAGCAAGTACTGCTGTTTTGCGGTAGAATATCTGATGAGTGGGTGGTACCTACACAGACGAGCATGCACAAAGCTCTACCACCAAGAAAATGGAACTTAAGTCTGCTACGACAGATTTTAATAGAAAAATTCAATGACTTTTACCGGCTAGATCCTGAATTCGAACCATTCGAACCAACGATTCCGTAAATATATTGTACAGTTTAAGGTAAATTTATTTACTTTAACGATAATATCTTTTCCATTATTAATATTTAATTTTGTTTTAAGGAAGTCATTCAAAAATCTATTTAAATTACACCTTGAGCACGAAATCCAACAAGGCAAAAAAAAAGTAAATTTTATAAAACAGAAACATGTTTCGATGATATTTGTTAACACTTGTTTTAAGGCTATGTACACACTATGAATATCGTTAAGCACAAACTAATTCATCACGTTCATTAATTCAATCCTATAACAGTACATAGTGAATTAGGTTGTTAGTAGCTCTTTAAGGGAATCACCGTAATACGACTGACCGAGTAACTTACGAGATACTTTTCCAAATCCGGTATTGCATTGCGAGCCGTAACCGTTTTATTAAAACGTGTCAACTATCGCATAGAGATGGGGACGTTGTCGATAGTCGATATCGATATATTTATTTTTATAGTATAGATAAGAGAACGACGAGAGGGCCGCCGAATGGTAAGTGGATACCAACGCCCATAGACACTGGTATTGTAAGAAATGTTAAGCATCGCTTACATCGCTAATGCGCATCAATCTTGGGAACTGAGATATTGTCTCTTGTGCCTATAATTACACTGGTTAACTTACCCTTCAAACCGTAACAAAACAATAAAAAGCTGCTGTTTTGCGGTAGAATATCTGATGAGTCGGTGGTACCTAACCAGACGAGCTTGCACAAAGCTCTACCACCAAGTAAGTTACAAAACATTCAAGACGAACGAGACAAACTGACGGTGTGACTTAATGTCAAAGTTGAATTTATTGTCAAGGCCTGTGTGTCAATTTATCTTGAGCCACACTTTTTGTGTTAATAAATTACATAATAAATTTTTACTAATATATATATCTTTAATATTTGAATATCTTCAAATGAATTGATCTTTGTTTAATTATTATTACAATAACTTTTTATTTTTAGGCGACACTGCGAAATATATATTGAATTTAATAACAATTCTAAATAACTTGAAGTCTAACTATGAGATAGTTACAATTGCTATGATAGCTACAGCGTGTGTCATTTAAATTCAAGCTAATCGCCGTATCCACTTTTAGCAGAAAAACAGATAACGAAGATCGGAATATCATTTGTGTTTGTATTATATTCTATATAATGAATTTTATGAAATAACTAGCTGTGCCACGCGGCTTCACCCGCGTATTATTAATAAAAATATAATAAATTATTTAATTACTATAATAAAACACACACAAATACAATACAAAATACACACATGCCACATCAAGATTCGTCAAGCCATTCTTGAGTTATAAGAAGACAGACAGACAGACAAAAATGAAAAATACAGTATAATGTGGATCACTGCATCATAAAACGATTATTTATCACAAAATTAGGTGATAAAGAGTAGAGACAGAAGCAATAGTAGATTTATATAGTAGTATAGATATTGATTAGTTGTTTTTGTGTGAAATGAGATAGTCATATCTCAAGCCATAGTGATTTTAATTTATACAAATAGTGCTGGCTCCTTAACACAATACATAAGCTCTATGCCTACACTATAAACATGAGGTTCAAATATGTCGATATGGAAACAACACTAGGTATTTAGTACGTTCAATAATATAAGGTAGTTAACGGATATGATGTAATACGACAGGATGGCAGTGTACACATGGTCTTAAATATGAAACGGGTTTGTATTAACATAAGTTAGGTAACTATATTAAATTCATTATTATCATTGTTATATCCACCATGTGGTGGTCTACTTATAATACCGCTCACCATGAACCTAATGCATTGTGACAAGTTAAGTAACCTTTAGTAAAATATTATGAAATTATTTTATACAATAATAAAAGTATTCTAACTAACAGACTTATATACATTGTTAAGCGGTTGATTAGTTAAACGATGCTGTGTCTTCTTCTTTCTAATATCAAATCATTAATGACAGAAAGAGAGAAATTAATGTTAAACAGCCGTTAAGATACGTTTGTAATTCAGATCGTAATTTGTGAATTTATGAAGTCAGCTCAATATATATTGAGTACCTAATATCTTTATCATCATCCTATTCATATTTGAAGAAATCTACCTAAATGAATGCAGATTTGAATACTATGGTATTCGTGATTTCGTTTTTTAATTGAACTTCTGCAGCTTTTCAGCAGCAAGTAGACTATATACTATTATATTCATAGATAATATACGTATTTGTAACTCTTATAGTTTTAATATTGAATAAAGATAAGCGATGGACAAATTGAACTGCGCGTGTTGATTAATATTTTATCAAATAAATAATATTTATTAAAAAAAAAATCCTAGGTATTTAACACTGAAATTAGAACCTCAAAATTGACTTTTATTAAACGAATCTAGATTTTGATTACGATCGTCTCGTCTTCCCTGCCTTGACCTATAAAATGTTAATTTATAAAAAAAATACGACATAAATATTCTTATAAAAACGCATTTTATTTTCTCGATAACACGTACAGAACAAGCGGTTGGTAATCATTTCAGTACGAAGTGGGCGTCATAAGTGAATAATGGTGTATAATTTTAATTCTACACCTACTATCAAGATTACATGTGCATGTTATAGAAGATTAATTGTTTGATATACTAACAAGCACTTGCTATGTTGTTATCACATAACTAATAAGTGGTAAAATTGTTCGCTGACTTTGTTTTATAATACTCAGTTGTTTTTGTTTTTTAATTTAATTACTTACCTACATACAATTTGCTGTGTATATAGTTTTTTGTTTTTGTTTTGTGTTTTTTCTTATATATTAAGAGGACAGGGAGGACGGCAACCAAGCGTAACAGACCTACAGGCAGACTTAGATGAGGTTAAATAATTACTAGCTAATTTCCGTTACGACTACCACTAAAATATTCTTCACGTTCAAATGTTTATTCATTGCAATGGCAATTGGTTGAACATTATAGAAGTAGATGTGCTACAACGCCATCTCGCGGCGTGTCACAAAAAACGTATAGGGTCACTATTCTCTCTCTTTCTCCATTGAAATACACACAATTATGTAGCAATTTAATACATATATATAAGACATACAAACAAATAGGTTTTATTATAAAGTATATAGGTGTTACTTTATTCAACATATTGCCAGCTTAAGAAGTTACAAACAGGTGTAGGAATGCTGACATTTTATATTCAATGTCGTGTTCGTAAGATGGGTCGTATTGCATGATGATACCATTCAAAAGGTCATATTTGTAGCTTCAACCCGGATATCATAACGTCGTATGAGACAAGACGGCCAACAATAAAACGTCTTTCTTATTTTTAGATGTTTATATTAAATGAAAATATTAACATTAAATGCTTGAAACACATTTAATTTTTAAGCAGATTAAGAATATTTTTTTCATTTTTTATATTATTGTATGTATGGTTGTTTTAGTTAATTGGAATATTTAAATTAAGCTAAACATACGCCACTTATGGCCGAATACTGAAACGTCTTTCAACTATTAAGTGGGACTTAATTATTTGGAACGTCATTAATTTCAAAATTTAGTAGGCGAAATTTGAAATTAATGGCGTTCCAAATAATTAAGTCCCAATCATATTTGAATGACGTTTCAGTATTCGGCCGTAATACACGTAGCGTAACGGCTGTTAAACACTGATGTCGCTCTGTCATTATTGATTTATCAATCAAAAGAAGACAACTTTTTTAACTATATATCCGATAAACAACATAAGTAAAGCTTGAAATAATAAGGCAATTAAAGTTATTATTATTCTCTTATTAGTACAGATTAATTGTCCCCTAAAAATTCTTTAAGTTAAAGTAATATAAGGACGTTTTAGGAAAGCTTTTTAGGAAGTTAAAGTAACACACATATGTCATATCAAAGACAGGCCGCTTTCAATAGAAGTTGGAACATTTTCGAATGATTAAGAAATAAATTAAATAATTAACAGGATTCATAAATTATATTAAAATATGACCTGTAGAATCAAGTTTTTTGACGTCTGACTCACGTGGAATTTTGTACAACACATTACAACGAATGTCAAGGTCTACAATAAAATATATTAATTTATTGCTCTATATAAAAGTATTGTAGATAAATTTATTATTGTAGTTTATATAATAGCGTTTTGTTCGCGGTTTTACCCGCGTATTTCCCGGTTCCGTAAGAATACAGGGACATAAAGTATGTTACTCGCTGATAATGTAGCTTTCCGTTGGTGTTTTTTTTAAATCGGTTTAGTGGCTTAGGAGTTAGGCGTGGAAGCGTAACCAACAAACTCACATTCGTATTTATAATATTATTTAGGATATTTTTTAATGTATAATTGTATAATTATTTAATTTGTTTTAATATTTAATGAAGGCTCTTCGTAAAAGGGTCTCTTAGTAAGTGGTAATTTTCAACTACGCTGTCCATGAAATCTAAGATGTTGTAATCCTTGTGACAGTAAATGCACTAGACTTAACTCTTAAAAAATGGAAAATAGCTACATGTATGAAGGCGGTAAAAATATGAGTGACACAGAAATTCGGTGTAGTGTGAAATTGTGTGTAGTATACATACTTTATCATTTAAAATAATTATTATTAACATAATATTTAATAACTTAATTTTAATTTTTTTTTTTAAATTTCGAAATATATTTATAATGTTAGCTGTCCTGCCGTTGGTTTATCACAATTTCGTGAGCTAACACGAACCTTTAAATCACGGCGGCCGTGTTACTAAGATCGACCTCCACGCCAGTATTTCTTGACAAGTGGGTCAAGTTATAATGGATATTTGGACTTCGATTTGTTAAGGACAACCACTATGTAATGCTTATTGATTTTGCCATAAAATAAATATATACATATGAGTAAATAATTTATTTTAAAATGTAAATTGTTTGAGTGAGCACTCTACAATACGGATGACACCTACATTTTTTTAATTAATTGGTTACGTTTATGGCAAAGACAAAGTTTTATTGTGACATGCTTAGCAAAAAGGTTTCAACTAAGAATTAAATAAAAAGTATATCATAACAAAAAGTGGTCAGGGGTGATCGTAAGCAGAGCCAGCAAGCTATAGAGTATATACATTTAGTTAGTAGTACCATTCAAAGTTTTGTACTGACATAATATAAAAATGGCGAAATTTTTAAATTTTCACTTCACGGTTAGTTTGTCATCCATTCAACCGGATTTTTTTTTGGCGCCCAAACGTGTTTCGTACTAAACAACAGCTTTTTTTTTTTTTGCGGAACTGTACAACGACCACTGGTGAAAGTAAGGCGGAATTTTTATGACTATTTGTAATATTCCGGTTCGAAAAATCAAACGTTTTTAGGTAGTCTAAAAATTTATTGAGAATGTTTTAAATATACTTTCTTTTAACTATTAAGTTTAACCGTCCTCTTTAGAGGCCCTCTTCGTTAATATCTAAAACCCATAAAACTTGTAAGCACGCTTATCCTGTCCACTTAGTTATAATTAGAAAGTATAAGTAATGATTACATGCCTAAAGATAGAAAATCTGTGTTCATAAATAAAGCAGATACTGTCCATTCTTGACAATGTTGTAATTAATTAATTAAAATTACTTAAGCGCGTAATAGCTCGGAAGGTACTCGTTATGTCTAGTCCTAGCATATAAATTCGAATACTGCATGCTATTCTACGGTGAATTTTGAGTTTGTTCTTACAAAACAGCCGTAACGTTCTCCTTTTGGGGTTCCACAGTTCAGTTCTTTAAAGCTTTAAAAATTGTAAAGGTTGTAATTTCATAATGAATTAATAATAATAATAAATATCTTTATTGCACGCTCAAGAAAAAAGAAATAATTAATTACGAAGGCATTGATTCATTGCCACTTTTTATTTTTATTAATTAGGTAATAAAATATTTAATTATTCGGTATTATATTAAAAATTACTTATAAAAAAGAAATTTATTTCAAACCAAATTATTTATAGTGTTGGAAGTATAAGAAAGCTCTACCAACTTATATGATTATCTACGAAGTACGAACACATCTTATGTTCGCGAGTGGTCTATGACTTTAGTGTTGTCATATACTCTAACAAAGAGAAATGCAATGTGAAAACACATTACATTATGTTGTCGATTAAAGTCGACCCTCCATCAAACATATCTCTTTTATACTGTTAATCTTTAGATTATAATGAGATTTATCTGTCGAATAGTACGTGTAAATAAACACACATATACAACATGATCCACATACGAGCGTCTCATAATGTATTCTTAACTATCTGTGACCCGCGGTTTCATCCGCGTATGATTTATAAAAATATGTATTATAAATATAAATAAGCCTTAGAGCCTTCCTCGATAAGATGACTTATCAACACAAAAATATTTTTCAAAATCGGACCAGTAGTTTCTGAGATTAGCCGGATCAAACAAACAAACTCTTCAGCTTTGTGTATTAGTACAGATTTCAATTATTATGCTCTTAGCCTTCTCAATCCTTTGTTTTTCTTCCTAATATTTATATATAGTAATACCCGCTCATACATACAAAGCAAATGCTTTGTATGTATGAGCGGGGAGTCCCGTTTCAGATTACCTCAAAAATTAACTTGATAACATTATTGGTTTAGAATTGTATTACAAATACATGTAGCTAATAACTTTAGTATCAAAAATGCTGGTTAATTTTTCGCCGAGAAGGTCGGAAGTGCGTTTCTAAGTTTAAATTAATAGCATTCTTGCCACCATTCTACGTGTTGATGATTAGTACAGCAGCTTTTTTATTTGTATACACTTAAGAACTTAATGTAAATAGGCCCTATATAAAGAAATACTTTATTATTTTCTAAAACAAAATAATCTGATCGAAGATAACAACTATAGAATATTAGTTACAGAAATATCAGTAAAATATAAAATTCAATCTTTGCCATTTAACTTAAAAGTTTTATTATAGAAAAATAGTAAATTTAAGGGCGCGCGGTGATATTAATATTTATAGACTGGTTGAGTTACAGACTGGATATAGGCAGGATGCTTTACGTTGAATATCGTTAGCAATAGAATCTATAGTAGGTATATAGTAGTATATTATAAACGCAAAAGTAGCACCGTCTGTCTGTTGACCACTGAACTGAATTTGATAAAATTTTATACGCAGCAAGCTTGAATTTTAAGGTTACTTTTTTACCTAGTATCCGCTACTCTTCCCTTTTCACGCGGGTGACTAGAAGTTATATTAAGGCGAGGGAAGTGCAATTATAAATAACTTAGTTTTATCATACCATACTTAGATTAGTTGGTGATAGTTTCATGTACAGCCTTTTAAACGTAATACATTCTACAACGTAATATATGCGATAATTTCCAGTATATAATGTATTCAAGAAATGAATCGTTTTGATAATCGATATAATTGTCTACAAGGTATTATTCCAAATATTATATATAAAATATTTCCTTAGTTAAGAAATAGCATATATTTAAAATGTTACTAATGTATATAAACTATTCGTTAAATATCCGAACCGAGTATTCGATGAATTTATTCGATTGGATTAGAGGCGAAGTGATTTTTGATCATTTATGCGTGTGTTGTAATTTTATCGCTGATATATAGCTGTCGCGATGCTATGTATTGCGATAACCAGTGGACAGTTAGTGTTAACTTTTAGAACTTGAATAGCAGGATTTCAGTTCGCAATCACAGTACTATTTGCTTCCCTGACTACGTCTCGAGGTCAATGCTACTGGACATGTCCGAACCGGTGGTTATCTAAATTGTACTAGAATGTTTTGTTTTAACATAACGTGGGAAAAATCGTCGAATTTTATAAGGTTGTGGTTTAATTTTAGTGATATTTTATTTGTTTTTTATAACCACGATTGCCAAAAAAAATTGTCTTAGTGGAAGCCATCTTAATCACAGATTATAAAATATTAAACAATGGTAAACTTTATAGAACACTAGTTAGTTTTAATAATACTACTTATTTCTTCTGTAGGGTGCAACGGATAACTTTTTTTATTTAAAAAATTACACAGATTAAACAAAACATAGTATAGAGGACACAGTCAACAAAATAAATGCGTTGTTTTTTACTTGATGTTACTATTAGTAATAATTCTAACAAGTTTTTTGCTCTATATCCAATAAGGGTATCAGGGTCGCCTCGGTGTTTTATAGGCAAAAGGTTAGATTTTATGAAGACAGGCCTTGTCACAAATACCTCGCGAGTCTATAGATACGACCCCGATGGTTCGCCGTGATATGTCAACGACTAATGTTGCCACATGTCTGGAGATTTCCGAAAGCCCTATATTTATAAAAGTGAGAGCTTTGTGATTTTTTCTTTAGCAATTAAAATCTGTTGTTCAAAATTTACGGCCTTACTTAAAAACGATGCTTAGCGGTTGTTTGATTAAACGTTATTTTTACTCTTTCTGTCATTATTGGTTTGATATTAGAATGAAGGAGACAGCATTCTTTAACTGATCACTAGATATACAACTTTTATATAAGGCCGTTTATACATAAGAAATATTTACACAACATTATTTACGTGAAAAAAAATAGTAAATTTATAATGATATTCATTTACTTATATAAGTATATAAAATTTATTTTTCAAATAAATAATCTTAAGAATTATTTGTATAAATTATGATTTTTATTAATCTTTTTAATAAGATTTTGATTGTAATTGGTACGATTGCCATTATGATATAAGAATAAAGTGACTACTAGAGATTCTTAACGTTTTCACGTACATCTACATTGTGAACCGGTAGTAGTTTAGTAAGTTTAGCATGTGGTGGTACTTTACTTGGTGGTAGAGCTTTGTGTAAGCTCGTCTGGGTAGGTACCACCCACTCGTCAGATATTCTGTCGCAAAACAGCAGTACTTGATAGTGTTGTGTTCCGGTTTGAAGGGTGAGTGAGCCAGTGTAATTACAGGCACAAGGGACATAACACCTTAGTTCCCAAGGTTGGGGGCGCATTGCAGATGTAAGCGATGGTTACCATTTGGACATTTAACCATCAGGTGGCTCATATGCTCGTCCGCCTAGCTATACAATAAAAAAAAAACACCTTTTGGTGCTTATCCTGCATATTATTGAACTTATGATAGTTTATTAATATCCACATGTTAAAAACCACTGAGCAATCACGGCTTATGTTAAAGTCAATTACAATTTAACAGCATACCATCGCTATTATACACGTGGAAGATACTCGTAGCGACAGGAAGTCGCGGTACCTTCTATTATATTTCACATTGATTAACAACGATGATTAGAACTTTGACTCGCAAACGCATATCATCATTTAAACATGTCAATTATAAAGACATAACTAATTGCCGGCAACAATATATCGTAACATACTTTCTCTTCAAAACCAATGATTTATGTTTTCTCATCGCATCGAGGACATGTATTCTTTTTTTTTAATATTTATTTTAGTCAGGCAAAGGAGCTAATTTGTTGAGCCTAAAATATCACTAGTGTATTGAATTTTACATTCGTATTCTAGAATATCTTCATAATTTATGTCATTTATTCAGAATTAATTTGCTTAATTAAAGGTTAGATAAAATAACCTTTAAACATCCCTTCGATTGAAAGTTATGCAAACGTACCTTCTATATGGCGAATCAGACAATTTACAATACTATTAAGTAGAAATAATAATGCTTATGTTACAATCACTACAATTTACTGCATTGCTCAAAAGTTGTATAAATGTGGAAGCGAAAATGAGTCTTATGATGTATATAATAGAATTATTTTCCCATATTTATAATTGATTCCTATTCATACTGCACTAACCTACAATTTATTTTCGCTTTGATCTATAATTCTCTTCTAATATGTATTATATGTGTTAAGGTGCCGTTTCCATTGAAATATTTGGCATATGTTTTTAGAATTCAACAAAAAGTCAAATCTCGTATCAATTTTAGTTGATAACTTCAGTTATAAAAAACAATAAAATGTCCTCCAGACCGATTTCGGCCACGGCGGCCAATCTTAAGAGAGATTAGCCAATTGCGCAGGAGATATTATAGTGCACAAGTGTGTGCGCAAACACAGGTGCACTCTCTTTTCCTTAGCTCTCATAATCCGATGGGACGGCAACCCGACACGCCCGGAAAGAGTTCAGGCGCAGGACCAACGACTTAACGTGCTTTCCGAGGCACGGGAGTGTACACACTTCCAAATTCCAGACTCCGGGCTACTACTGAGAATTTTCTGACAGAAAACCCCAATAACTATATAACCCCAATAACTATATAATAAAAACAATATTATCGTAAAAGTAATAGTTAGTAATTGACCCATCGCTGGGCTAAAGCCACATCTTTTACGGAAAATGTTTGTTTAACAATTATTATTATATCAAGTAAGTTTGAAGATCATCGACTAAAACATAGTTGTATTCTTCTTTTAAATGTCAAATCAAATGTGAGAGAAAGAGAGGAATCAGTGTTTATCAAAACAGCAGTAACGTCCACGTATTTATTTATAGTTTTGGAAACAAATTGTATAACATTAATATATAACTCGGTTATTATAAATATTGTATGCAGAAGTAAATTATGTGTCTTGGTTTTTGTGTTCGGGTGGTAAGCAGATGATTCGCGATACTATTCAAGCTCAAGTTGCGACACTAAGTATTGATACACGGTAAATGTCAGCCATTTTGTTTTGTGCCTTTGTGAATTGTATGTAAAGGGCACAGCTATCTTATATTTATGTACGAATAAATAGCGACATAAGTTATTATTATTTATTAATTAATGTGCTTACGATTTAAAATCAAATTAAGATTCAAATTGGAATAAGCTCCAAACCTTCTCCTCAAAAATGTGAGAAGCGGCTTTAGCCCAGCAGTGGGACATTCACAGGCTCTTACTGTATGAAATTGGCTATGGGCAGTGGTGACCATTTACCACCAGGTAGCCTCTTTGAACACTCACCAACCAATTTTACAAAATAAATGAGCGATTGTCAATGAACCTAATTGAAGTGATAAATAAAAAAAAAATGGATTTAATATTCACAACCATAACCTAGGATTAATGTTAAAAAATAAGATACACGGCCCCGTTACTTTTATGTGTATAAACATAGACAACATAATTCAACAGATAAGAAAGAAAAACGATGTGAATATGGACAATAAAACCTCATTTTACGGACGTATACGTTTTTCTTTTGTGTATTTTTTCGACAGGTCAGTGTACGGTGTGATTTATCTCGTGATCGTAAACCTGTTGCATGCTCCGCAAACGGTAGGTCACCCGCTGGGTACATTACAATCGCCAACTTTAAACATGTGTTGAATACTAACGGCTTGACTAACTTAGGTAAATTATTTGGCTTAAACTCTTCGACTATGTATTAGGTGACTATTGTAAGCATTATCTCATACAAATCGTGCTATTATGTGTTATGTAAATTTATACTTTGTTACATTTATCTACTGTAAGAAATAGGATATATATAAATATTTAAAGATCAAGGTTAATTTCGATATCGCTTGTTAGGTAGTGTAAAATTGGGAAATTTAATTAATTGATACACATATTTTTAAATAAGCAAGTCCAATTTAACGATTTAAAAAATATGAGCTTCGATCAGCAACATAAATGTGAAAAAAAAATTAGTTCTTAATTTGAAAAATAAACATAGTAGGCTGCTAATAGCTGCGTTCGTTATAACACGTTATAATTCATGTAATGCGTTCGTTTTGCTAATTGATACTTTGTACAATTGTTGAGTACATAGTACCGTCGACGTCCAATAGGTGGCGTAGCAGGTAGTATCCTACCCGACACTTGCTTACAAGACAATTGAAATAATTCTTGCAATTTCTTATTAATAAAAATATAATAAAAAGCTTATTAATATTTTATTTTTCCTATATTTTAGTTGTCATGGGTAACATCCTATTTATAATATCATTTAAAAATATGAATGTCATCGATGATCAATTTCTCAGCGATATAGGAAATTAAGGGGAAACGAGAAACGTCATTATCTTTTAATGGATCTCTGCGTTTCCTGAGCTAGAGATATTCCATACCGGCCAGTATTTGCGGTAAGCTACCATTGCATTATATTACGGAACACAATTCCTCTTGATGTCATTTTATAGAAATGTGCAAATCACGACAGTCTAACCGAGCACGACCGCGTTTCTAATGTTGTAACGATCACTTGATACGTCCACACCTTGAAGGATAAGTGTTTTTATAAAATAAGGTTTTATATGTGTCAAAAATACTGGCACGTAAGACTGACGCACGTTCACAATAATTAATTAAATTAATGTTTATCAATATTTTTAAGAATTTTATATTTCGAACAATGTGTGAAATATAAAATCGAACATATTAATTATCATGGCGTTCTTTCCTCACGATGTTTCCTACATCAGCGAGCATGTGTTATTATGGCTTGTTTGAATGAATATGTGCTGTGTTAAGTTCCACGTTCCACTGGGTCACCTTGAAACTTTTATATATTAAATACTAACCTGTATGCGTGCACGTGTACTGGACAGCCCGTGATGGGGTTGTACAATAGAAGTACGCATGCCACCACGTCCCCTTGAACGACGGCGCTGGTGATACTGCCATGTGGTATGAAGTGCTTGATCGTTTGTTGCTTGCCCTTGGCTGTCACATTCTGTATGATCTTCAGGCCCTTGTGGGATACCTACGAAATATAAATAAAAAACAATTTATTCAATTAATTTAACGTATTTAAATTATCTGACCTGAGACTAACTAACTAACTCATCGGGTTATTTGTTTGTTCAATATTGATATTATATACAATATATCCCAAATATTACTCCCCGCCTTTTTCCCTTCACTGGTGACAGGAGGGCTGGTTCATTTTTCGCCCAGAGAATCGAAATTGCGATTCAAAGGAGAAATGCTGCTAGCATTCTTGCCACCATTCCACGCGGTCACGACTTGTTTAGTAATTATTTTTAATTTTTATTTGTATTTATTTAAGGTTTTAATGTAGATAAGCCCCACAGCATGTACCAGTAATAAGTTAATTTCATTTCGTTTACCGAGAAAACGACCGTATATAGACGTAATAGATTAAAGTAAAATGAAAACTGGTATTCTTGTTTCTAGCTGACCTCATTTTTAATTATAATTTTTTAGCCTTGTTGTTTATATAAGCGAAAAAAAGTGTTCAGATCAAATTACTCATACATTTCTTGTTATAATTTAATTAAAGAGTGCAACTTTCTAAGAAGACCATATTATAAAAAGTTGTAATCTAAATTTTATTCGTATCAAGAAATTAAAAGTTATATTTTAAACAAGCGCCTTCTTATAGTATCTATTGATTAATGGAACAGCATATGGCGACCTGAGGGTAAGTGGTCACCAACGCCTATAGAGATGTTAACCATCGTTTACGTTGCCAATGCGCTGAGCGCGTCATGTCTGTCATATTTGTTTTTATGATCTTAAAAAAATGACTTATTATAAAAAAAAAAGAATAAGGCAGAGCCTATACTAAGAACAAACTTGTGTTAAAATAAATTACACTTCAAGTGATGAGCATGTTTTCTAAATCCTGCTTAGTTTTTACTTGTTATTAAGTAATTTAAAAATTGTATTTTCACAGAATAACTTGCGCGTCTTTCTGTCGTTTAGTGAATAAATTAGTTTATGGTCTGGTATTCTTTTGAAATATTATTGTTTTAATTTAATATTATATGTAATTTTATCTATATATGTATTGTTTAGAAAAAATTAAGCGTTTAACTATATTTTTTGAATGTTTAGGTATATTATTTGTGATATTTGAAGAAACTAATTTAAAATAATGTGATACTTTCAATATAAAGAAATTATTGAATAATGAAAGGTCGTATTTAAGTAGAAAACGCTACTGAGTATAAAAATATACCTTATTAAGCCTTACCTACCATTAAGTTAAATAAAACAAAATTACCTGTAAAGTAACTTTAAAAGGCTCTAGGTTCCTCGCTCGCTCTTCAAGGAGTCTTATAGCAGGTAAGGCGAACTCTTCCCCCCTAAGGCCTCGCGACTCCTGCGCACCGAGAAACCACACGTAGTAGGAAGCCTTCTTTATGTCTTTCTTTAGTCTCAACGCCATTTTGATTCAACTTCTATGTCATTGTTGAATATCTGAAATTAAATTCATGGTTAGATTTCTGACTGTCTGCTTCAAAATCGAAACGTCCTTGCTACAACATTCAAAGAACCACGCAAGTCTATTAAATACCTTACAATAACAATTAAAAACAAAAATATTGTAAATATAGTTTGTGTGTAAGTTATAATTCATATTAGTATTCCGTAGTTCTAGACCAAGAGGCTAGCTTATAAGGGTGTGGATTCGAAGGTTCTGATTTCAAATTCTGGGTCATTAATAGTTATTGAGTTTTTCGATAAAAAAATTGTCATTTGCACCTCGGAGTTTAGAATATGGCAGCTTTAGAAACACGCTTGGGAAAGCATGTAAAGCCGTTCCTGGGTCTGAACCCTCTTGCTGTCTCAACGAAATATGAGTGAGGAAGTAGATAGTGCACAAGTATTCGATTTCAGACCCTCTTTCACATATGGTTAGTCTGAGACTAGCTACTGTGGCCGAAATTACGAATAGATTTCGATTATAAGGACTTTTTAATATTTTGTACCATTTTACAAAAGTAGGTATGTTGATATTTATTTCATTCCAGCTGTTCAAACCTAAAGACCGTAATTGCACATTTTAGTATTATAATGAATTTGTATTTGTCAAATGACTTGCTTGCTTGCTTACTCAAGTAAAATAACTCTGGCGCGTCATTGACCTCGTTTAACTCAGATTATTTTATATTGTAAGCAAAATTTTACGTGTCAAGTTTTTGATTTCGATTAATTGTTAATTATGCATAAATATAATGCTTCTTCTGTTCGTTCTGGCAAATGACAGCGTTCTTCCGATTGTATTTATACTTAGTATAGCTTTTACATTTGAGTGAAAGTTTTTGAAAGGAATAGAGGTGGAGCACGAATCTGTTACGACAATTATTTCCATAAAAATATAAGGAGTTATTAAATGCCCACAATACCCACTTTCTAAGTTCAGCTGTAAGGTAGAAATTTCATCGTGGTTACAAAAGCTTTCTTACTACGAAACAGAAGAACTACTCCAATCTCTCTACTTATAAAAGTCAGATTCACTGCTTTTAAACAACAAGTACACACAAGGGCGACTATACACACACTCACGCTCGAATAATCACACACACACACACACACACACACACACACACACACACACACACACACGTACACTCACACTCACCCACACAAAAGATGATATGTTTACACTATAATATTGTTTAAAATTTTAATTAAAAACTAAACTATATTTCTCTTCTCACATTTTTATATGATGTATAACTTGTATATTAGTCGACAATATTAGTTAATAGTAATTACTACCTGTGTACCAGTCCGTGCGAGTGGGAGCCTGGTAATCTGTAAAACAGTTTTCACTAGTATAGATACCAGTCTCTCACAAAGGAATGTGAACATTGTTAATGGTATACTATAACTCTACTCATTAATCAAACTTCCTGTACTTTCCTTTGTGATGAGAAATAAATAATCATTTCATTTCATTTCATTTCATTTCATTTCATTTCATTTCAATGCCTTTCATTAACTAGTTCGTTTAAAAACTAAGATGAACTAGGTCGTTTTACTATCAATATATGTACATACGTACATAAATCAATACTAATATCTGCTGTTATATATTTCATTGGTAGGGGAACGAGCAAATGAGCCAAGTGGTCACCGCACCACATAGACATTGGCGCTTTAAATAATATTGAGCATTTCTTACATCGCCAATGCACCACCAACCTTGGGAACTGAGATGTTATGCTCCTACAGGCACGTGGAGGATTTTACTGGCTCACTAACCTTTCAAACCGGAACAACATTACTAAGTATTGCTGATTTGCGGTAGAATATCTGATAAGTGAATCTACATAATCGAACTTGCACAAAGCCCATCAAGTAAATGTATTGTACATATATTTATCGTATTATATATTTTATATTATTAGATCGCAATATAATTAACATACAACAATAATCCTCAGAGGGAAAACAGTATTATTATTCCTTATAAGTAATATGTATTCAATTCCTGTCCAGATCTTAATATTCTATACCTAAGTAGTGTGGACACGTGACGTATTGTCCATATTAAAATTGTGTGTAAACTTACAATTGCAAAATCAATAGATGTCGATATTACAACCTAGTCTATTATTACAATCTACAAGGTCTTACTAATAGTATTTGAACCACTGCCTCGTCGGTCTAGTGGCTTGATATAAGGCCGCAGACTCGGTGATACTGGGTTCGATTCCCAGGTCGGGCCAATATATAGTTATTGGGGTTTTCTGTCAGAAAATTCTCAGCAGCAGCCCGGAGTCTGGAAGTTGGAAGTATGTACCCTACCGTGCGTCGAAAAGCACGTTAAGCCGTTGGTCCTGCGCCTGAGCTCTTTCCGGTCGTGTCAGATTGCCGTCCCATTGGATTATGAGAGCTAAGAAAAAGAGAGTGCACCTGTGTTTGCACACACACTTGTGCACTATAATATCTCCTGCGCAGGTGGCTAATCTCTCTTGAGATTGGCCGTCGTGGCCGAAATCGGTCTGGAGGACCATTATTTGAAACTCTTTAGTTATCTTAGATGGTCAAAAATACGGTTCCCAATATTTGACAAAAAGCATATGAAGCAATTCAGATGACAAACATCTTATTCTGCAAACATGTCATTTCATAACATTCATAACTAATCATGTCATTTGATTTTTTTTTACTTTGCAAATGTGCTGGGGCCAAATTCTACTAAACTATATAGATTACAATACGTTTCAATTCAAATTCAAATCCGATCCAACTTTGACTAATCTTTATTTATTCGGATCGTAACCGAACCGATATGATGTCAACATATACCGCTATGTCAAAACCAAACTTAATCGTTAACTATTATGTCAATAGTGGAGTAAATAAGGACAACGGATAAACGGCAACGATCGCTCTTCGATTCGATTGCGATAATAGTATAACCGGCATGTAAAACTAATCTAGGACATAACAATTGTAGAGGCAAGAGCGGCAAAAACTTACAGCCTATACCTTGAACATTTGTAAATCCACCACTGCATTGATGTAGCTATTCTGTGACGTCACTGTATGTATGCAAACTTTGTTAAAAACCTCTAATATAAATTATATTTTTTGATAGAAATGCAATAGTATACGTAGAACACAACTTGGGAATGGAGACAGCCGCCACATGGCTATTTCGTTATTTTTTCTGTAAGCGATACATACAAGAAAAAATGACAAAAAAAAACAATCCGCTGAGTCGCCGATTCTTCTCAGGGCTGTGTGTTTCTACTTTGACAATCAATAAGCAAGTGTAATACTTCAATGTTGAATAAAGTATTTTGAATTTGAATATTTTATTTTAAATATGCAATATTCGAATGCAGGTTGCAGTTTTATTGTATGTATACAGCTTGTTGCTGACCGTTTGTTTATTAAGAATTCTCTCACGCATTCATTGCTTCACTTGTTCACAAGCCTTGACTTCTTTTCTTAGCTCACTAAGAACATACGAAAACCGCTAATACTTATGAAAAATGCCAACATTGCACAATATTTACGATTGCTAAACACTTTAATTAGGTTTTTTTTTAATAAGGTATGTGGTCCGTTCTTATTCTGTATGAGTTATGTTAAAATGCAGTTTATTTTTCATTTCCTATATTCAAAACAATATTGCGTTACATGAATATAAAGTTAATTGTTTAATTACGCTAATATGTGGTATAAATATAAAAATTAAATTATTAATCTCTTAACAGACGGCGTCTAAAACTTGGCAAATATTATTAAGTTACTCAAATTATATATATACATATGTGCATATATATATCGAAGAATATCACACATGATTATTTCAAATGAACAATATCGATTAAAGTCGAATTAAAACAACTGGACGAACACTCGTTTATATGAAAGTGATAATTACCAGTTATCGTAAAATATTAAAATCGATTTTTATATCGATAAATTGGATCGATTAATATAAACGTTAGCAACAATAAATAATGTGTTGCTATAATAAAACATTCGTAACGACATGAGTAGCGGTACCAATTCACACGTCAGAATATTCTTCGCCGAGGAGCGTGCTTAACGCATTTTTGCAATCAGTAATTTTATAAAATTACGTTACAGTGACTCGATAAAGTAAAGTAAAGTAACAGCCTGTGAATGTCCCACTGCTGAGCTAAGGCCTCTTCTCTTTTTTTTGAGGAGAAGGTTTGGAGCTTATTCCACCACGCTGCTCCAATGCGGATTGAAGGAATTCACATGTGGCAGAATTTTGAGTGAAATTTGACACATGCAGGTTTCCTCACGATGTTTTCCTTCACCGTCAAGAACGAGATGAATAATAAACTCGATAAAAATCGAGTCGTAATTGCATACGTTATAATTTTTATAATATTCTAATTCTAATTAATTTTTCATTTCATATACTGAGCTGAAGTCGCCAATAACTGAGTTTTCATGTGTTTTTTTTATATTTTTACAATAATCCGCCACTTTGTCCACAGTAAAGGAAATGTGAGGAAAGGTGAGGAAGTAAATACTAAATAGGAATTATGAGGCAAACATTATATTTGACTTTCAGGTTTTTCCAAGCGTATAAATTTAGTAAGAAATTTGATTTCTATTCGAATAATATTCGAAAATAGTTTCATTCTCTCTCTCTCTTCTCTCTTGTGTAGATCCCTCAATCCGAACTCTGACCTTAACTAGACATGACTTTGTTAAGTGTAGTAGAGCTTTGTGGATGGTAGGGCTTTGTGCAATCCCATGTGGGTATCTTTGAAGGGACATAACATCTGAGTCCCGTATTGACGGTATAACGACTATTTAGTATTTCTCACGGCGCCAATGTCTATGGGCGATAGACCGATGGTGACTATTTACCATCAGGTGGCTCATTAAGCAGTTCAACTATCTATTTTATAAAAAAAAAAATTACGAGTTTTTAATTTTCGACATATCCGAGTGACTCGGTCAAAAGATGCGTGCGATCCATATCAAACCTCAGATGTCGATGTAAAGGCGCGATTAAACGACGCGGGCTAGCCCGATCCTACGCGAGCCGAGCCGTCCGTGGAGATGCGGCTCGGCTAAATACGGACGCAAGCCTGCTCGTTTAAACGACGCGGGGTAGCACGATCCTACGCGAGCCGAGCCGTCCGTGGAGATGCGCTAAATACGGACGCAAGCCTGGTTATTTTTGGTTCCATATGGCCGGTTCCTCTTCGTACAATTCAATGAAGAGTTGAATCTTCTCGTTGCTCCACTCCATCTCGTACAAAACCAATCCCCAATCAATTAAAAACTTCGCTAAAAAAACAAAATAGGTCTTCCTTCGTCGCGCGCTCTGTGTCTGTGACATCTGTTTAGACGGCGCGTATTAACACAAGCCGAGCCGCAAATGGCGCGCGCGCCTTTGATCTGTGTCGAAAAAACCGACAAGTGATGGATCGTGCGAACTTTGCCGAGCCGCGCCGAGCGCAGTTGTTTACACAGCGCGTGGCGCGGCGAACCACGAGCGGAGCCGGGCTCGGCTCGCGTGTTTGCGCGCCGTTTAAACGCCGCTTAAGCCGACAAGGCAATCGGAAGGAAATAGTTAGCGTATACAGACGACTACATAAGCGTCTAATCACTAATGTTGAATTCTTGTTATAAAACAAACTTATCTAGTGATTTTTTTTATTAAATTATACGAAACAAAGTTGCCAGTTAAATATTTCGTAACATTCAAAATAATAAAAAACTATGAGTAAAGAGTAAAATTTTAAATCACTTCATAGCGTGTAAGAGTACAGTTTTCTACTTACCATGTATAAGTATTACATTTTTTCTTAACACTCGTTTGTCAAAATATTAATGAGGCCACGTAATAGCGAATCATAGTTTATTTCTTTAAATTATGACCGCAGGCCGAATAAGTGACCGTTAGACGCTTTGGAAATGATACAAGAATGTGATTCCGTTAATAGCTGATATGAAAAAAAAAACTACGTATACTTTTAAGTTTGTATCGGCTAGTCATATTAGATGAATAAAAACGAATGAACAATATTATAAAAAACACAATTAAAAGACTGAAATATTACCACGTGTCTAAGCACAGCATAATATTCATTTCACAATTTCTGCATATTCTACCAATATTCCACGACATAATCTTTGCAATACGACAAGATCCCAGAAAGCGTTACCTATGTAAATATGTAAATTTTCAATTGATAAATTTATAAAATTTTAAGAATCTTTCGTAATATCATGGGAATGACAGGATAAAGTCTGCTACAAAAAAGTATAAACAAATATTTATTGTTAGATGGCAACACCATACCCAGGCCATCTATACATAACATCGATAAAACATGCGAGCTGACGGACTTGCTTTTGTTTTTTTGCTTGTCAAATGATTCTAGAAGCTACATTCATACTCTGCCCATCCGTGTCTTAATTATATTGATTTAAATTATAATTTTATAAACCGCAAATTGTTTTCAGCTATTTAATAAAAAATAGTGGGAATGTTGTTTAATTTATAACATATACATATAATATAAAAACCGACTGATTTTCTTTTGACAATTCTATTCAGCTGTGCTTATTTCTTTTCGAAACGGTTGTAGATTTTTTGACAGTTAATAGTTAGATATTATACTTCTTTAAAGAACGAAGACTGTGACGAAAAAAATACTAACTCCATATGTTAAGTTATAATAAAGTTGCTATAGAATCTTTGGAAGTAAAATAAATAGTGGGATATCGCATAATATAGCACAGCTAAGCAAATCGAATGGAATATATATCTATTGTTCGTTTACTTCTACTTCTTCTCCCACTCATTCTCATTCTTCTATATTTTTAACGTATTCAATTTGAAAGTATGAGCACTTTTATTGTGTACTTATTTTATGGTATTTATATATCGTATTTTTATTTTCAGAGATTTTTCCAGTGGGTTTAGGAATGTCAATGACTTTTCAATACATAGAAAAAAATGTATACATATGCAAACATATATGATGATAATTGTGTGAAACAATACATCATTGTTTTTTTTTATTATGCGCCATTATAACATGTGTTTATGGAAATACAATGGCTAATTAATTGTCGTTGTCATCACTTATTGATGTGTATATAATTTTTTTTTTTACAATTAAATTAAAAAAAATATCTACGAAATCTGTTCCATATGTATTTTAAAATAAAATCTTAATATATTTTATTTTAAATATACTATAATATTTAAAACTATGAATTTACATTTATAAATATAAATAAATTCAGACTATAATAGTATTCATTAAATAAATGTTAGTCAAAAAAATCCGTTAATTTAATCAATCGACTTATTCATGAAAGCATAAAAAACTATTAGTAAACTATTACTATATATGGTGACAGGTGGTTCGTTTTCCAGACAATCAGAATTGCGATTCAACGAGGAAACGCTGTTTGTAATTCTTGTCACCAATTCAGGCGAACATACCGTAGATATATTTAATATTGATGTGTGTATTTATTGAATTCCTCTGTAATTTTAGTGTAGACGTTGCTCAGCGGCTAATCAGTTAAACACTGATTCATAATTTCTGTCATTAATGATTTGTCATTCGAGGGAAGAAGACTGTTAAACTGATCTTTACTAATATATAAAGCTGAAGAGTTTGTTTGTTTGATCCGGCTAATCTAAGGAACTACTGGTTCGAATTTAAAAAAATATTTCTATGTTGTATAGTCCTTTTACCGAGGAAGGCTCTAGGCTTACTTTTATTCATTATATTTCTATTAATTATACGCGGGTGAAACCGCGGGGCACAGTTAGTCTCAAATAAAAGTAATAAAATATATTCAATCGTGTTTCACGTTGCAATGCAACCGAATTACGATGAAGAGCGTTAATAAATAAGGCAGTTATTTCTTTAATATAAAAATACGTACCAAATATATACAATCGTGATTAACATTCAAGTCCGACTTAATTGTCGATCTTTCACTTTTACTTAAACCACAATAAGTTTAACTAAACATATTTATTAATCATGGGAAGTCCATAGAACAATACGATGAGAGACGAGATGCCGAATATTCAGGTCAGTCGGTTATGAGGGTCTCATACCTGTTCTGAAAGCGCATTGTATTTTTATACATCTACCGAAAACATCTGGCTATTAACATATCAGGTTGTGTGAAATTAGTCACCATATTTATCTAGTTAAAAAAATCTCTAAAAAAATTTAACGAAACAAAAACCGACTTCATTCGAAAAACAAATTAATATGCACTAAAACGTAAAAAAGTAATTTCGTATTCTTCTATAATTTGATAATTAACTTACTATTTTCTACTCATCAATCTGTAGGTACGAATGTGTTGTGTGGTTGATAATGTAGTTACAATTATTGTTATTTTTGGAGTCGATGTCAGCCAAGGTGGGTTTATAACTACATAGATAGTTATAGGTGAGATGTGCTTGTGTCGCACGCGCAACTTAACGAGGCGAATAAAAGTCAATTTGTAATGTATAAGTTTTTGTTTGTTTTTAAAGGATTCCCATATTATTATTGCTAGGTATATTAAAGTGTTTCCATGGTTTTAAAAATTCTTTCACCCTTAGAAAGCTACGTCTTTACCGAGTAACATAGGCTAGATAGAGTTTCACTTTTGTTAAACTTCTTAATAAAAAAAATTAAAAAAGTATTATAGTATATACATCTAACAGATTTTTATCTATCTAATTGATTTCTTAATATTGATCGAATTTATTTTTAGCTGGTTCATCATTGTTGATACTTTAAAAAAAACCTGTTTCAAAGATTTCTTCACATAGCAAAATTGAATTTTATTTACAAATGATTCTATTAACAGGTGCGTCGGCGTGTAACCCGCCACGGTGCTTGAAGGCGAGTTAGTGGGTGACGCAAGTTTCACCAAACAATCAAATCTCAATCGCTTATAACAGTTTTCCAATGAACTGGAATGTAACCTTGATTTAACCAATTTGGAAAGCGGTCATTGTCCCTTGTGGTGGAACACAAAATATAAATATTTTTTAATGCTTTTTATATTTCTTAATACTTAAACCCATTGTATTTATTGTAGAATAATATATGTAAATGTATTAAAGAATAAAAAACGTCACTTTTTTCATTTTTAATTATGCATTTTTGTATTATTACAAATTAGCCTAGGACATATTAATATAATAAGCAAAACCAAACAGCCTGCCTTGTAGACAATCATTATTAAAGCAATCTCGCATTGGTTAAAGTATTTAACATTATATTCTTTATTTAGGTATATGGTCATTGACCTGTCTGATAAAACAATGTAATTGTCTGTTAGGTACATTTATAGTGATTCTTTATATATTCGCTACGTATCGCAAGGGCATAATTACATTGTCTCTTATGTAACGTGGCAGTCATGTGGAATTTTAATGATGTACTTGTGTTATTTTTATACGTGATTCGACAACTCAGTGATTATTTAAAAAAAAAAAGACTATGTAGGTTATAATTAAAATAAGTAATTGGAATTTCGTGTTATTTTCTTTAAATATAATTTGTGAACAATGTATATTTATTACTTATAGATTTTTGTTTGCTGTACAGCTTTACAAATGAATTCTACAAGGCAATATAAATTATTCTATTTCATTGTTTATGGGGATTAAACAAATCTATAAAAAAAATGAATCCCTTATTCGATACTTATACTTGTGCTTGTCTTAAACTTTAAAAATATAATTTTTGTAATTATGTAATATTATGTTGATAGAACGCGCGGATTTCAACCATTGAGCACGGGTTCAAATCCAATCAAGCACCTCAGAAATTGCACTTACTTTTTTATTATTTACTGTAATTTTTGCAATACAAATAAATATTTCAAATAGCAAGACATTCAAAACAAATAAAGCATACAATGTACGTATACGGAAATAATGTAATAAATAGTATCGCTCCGTGTTCCTACTTCCTACACATGTGTATCAACCGTGACACGAAGACGAACTAATAACGTTTAAGCGACAGTATCGCGGTTACCGTTACCGTCTGTCGTTAACGGTTAACGTCACAGTTAACTGTTATGTAACCTGCACCCGTGCCAACCCGCAACCTTGGTTAATTGCAACCCAGATACTGCGCTGGGTCACGGAAGGAGTAAGATTATCCCTTAATTATATCACTACTTGTAATTTCATATATCTATACTAATATATAAAGCTGAAGAGTTGGTTTGTTTGATCCCGCTAATTTCAGGAACTACTGGTTCGAATTTAAAAATTATTTTTGTTGAAAGTCCTTTTATCGAGGAAGGCTATAGGCTGATTTTTATTAATTATACGCGGGTGAAACCACAAGGCACAGCTAGTATGCTATATATATTAAACTCCATTATACAATATATGGAATTAATATCGTGCTCGGCGATGAAGAATACTTTGAGACGAAACATTTATGACAACATGTCGCTAACAGTGCAGTAATGTTGCAAATTATCTCCGTGTTGGGTAGAACTAGCTGACCGTTGAAAATGTGTTACTTCCGCTTTCTAACAAATTGTTTGCTAAGATAGAGAAAAGATACTTTTATTTTTTTCTGTATATTTATATATAGTAAGTTCAGAAAGTCCTCACGAGGAAATGTCTTGGCCCAGCATTGAACAGTATATGTACCTATATATTACAATTCTTCTCTACAAGTGTATGTCACTGAACTCCAAACGGCTGAAGCGATTGTGATGATTTTTTTTGTCTGTTTTCGTCCATGGATTGTTTCAATTGGTCTTTGTAGACTTAAACAAAAAAAATACTTATTTATAAAAATAGTCTAGGAAGTATGAAGGAAGTAGGGATGAATAGGAGTTACATAGATCGAGGTTTTTTTTCACCTGATTATAAGTCACTCATACCACCACCCGCAGTCAGTGCCGCCGTATGCCAATGTGCTACTAACTTTGGGAACTAGGATGTTGTCTCTTATGTCTGCCGTTAAGCTGGCTAACTTACCCTTCCCACTTTACAACAAAACTAAATATTGCTTTTTGGCGGTAGAAAATGTGATGGGTTTGCACAACGTCCTACCTACCACAGCGTACATTGTGATGAAATAGGTACCACTACAAATTTCATATTCACATTACTAGGTTTAATGTCCAATTATACTCATACGGGGTAATTCATAGTGGGACAATTAGGGCAGAGTGATGGAAGTACATATGGCTATTGTTGGTGTCGATACTTTAGCTGAGCTTGTCTTCCGTCCGCAATCCGTGCTAGTATAATAGCTTATTGTTCTACAAAGTCACGACGTATTAATAACAAGCAATTGACACACTTATACTGTTGTAATAGGAACTAATTTAGTTTGAGAATCCACGATGTCATATAAGCACACAATTTTATTGTCCTAAAGAATACGTCGGTGTGAACTTTGTGGAAACAATTTGTTTGTAAATTACATATTTACTTTAACTTTTTAGATTGTAATTAAATGCAATTATTTTAAATGATTATTATCCGCCATATTGGATTCACGGCGGCAAACGTCACGAAACAAAATATGTTTTAAGTTCTCATAAGCACATAAGTCATCATTTCGGAATGTAAATACTAACAAAAATAACCAACTAAAAATTCATTTGACCCTATTCATTTTTATACAGGATTATTTTTAATCACCCAGCTACCTCGCAGACTATAAACCTCACGTCATAAGCAGCAACTTTTGTTCTACAACTTCGGGCATAACTCAATACATGAAAAAAAAAGATTTTACAAGCTTTTGTCGTACTGTCGTGACATTTGTAGGTCTATATTTGTCATTACAATAACCCTGTATATTACATAAATTAATTTAAATATTATTCATTTAAACGATAAATTAGATTATATTTACAACAAAAACGCCTTATAACTAAGCACTTATCTTATTTGAATATCTATAACATTCAATATAAACGAACAAACAACAAGACGCTAAATAGCATTAAATTGAAATAGAACGGGATGTCGGTGTAAAAATAAATTTAAAATTTACCGTTGATGTTTTTTTTTTCTTTAAATCATTCGGTAAGAAGTTATCGAAAATCGTTTAAAAACTCGGTGCACTCGATCGAGTCGTGTTTTTATTTCGTTTTACGTAAAGAAAGCCGGAAATTAAACGACAAATCGCAAGTAATTAATTGAATATCGCGACTTTAATTTTTCGTTCAATTCCACGCACAATTTTACATATTTATAGTAAAATGAGGTCGTGTTTGCAAATGAAGTAGTAAAAAATATTAATTAATCGTAAAAAAGTATGTCCGTTGCGGGGGAAGGAATGACGCAGAAACTGTTGGAGCTAGTAATATGATATCTTAAAACGTCGTTGGGGGGGGGATTTGATTAGTTAAAGCTGTCTTCTTTTTTCGAATGTAAAATCAATGATGATAGAAAGAGAGAAATCTGTTTTAACTAAGCAACCGCTAAACGTGATACCTGAATATATTAGAATGAGGATATTATATCTTGTTTCTACAGAATATTCTCTGACGTGTTAGCAAACATCACCGCTCAATTTATACTCATCTTAATCTTATCATCTTAATCTGTTTCTTTGTATTGTAAACAGGTTTTTCACGAACATAATTTCAAATAAGGAAATTGTATGTATGTATATACTTTAAAATAACTATCATAGAATGCAATTTATAAAGTTGCGTATGTGTGCGTAAGTACTTGCGTGTGTGCGTTACTTTATCAAATGCTTGCTATTGCTCTAAATTTAATAAGGATAGCAAGAATGTATAAAATCGTTCATCAGTCAAATTGATTTTAAGATTTTCCGATTGAATAATGAACCAAACAGTCTACACTGGTTACAAATCAATGCATAAGTATATCCTCTAAAACCTATATACATATAATATATATATGATGTAATTTCAAAGTACAAGTAATTATATTTTTCTTTACGGATCTTTATAATCTGCTGTTTCATTATTTTACCAAATCTTTTGGCTCAATAGAAAAAAAATTTTGTAAGACCGACGATCGACTTATTTTAATCGAACACACATTTGCTCAGGTTTAGGTATGTATAAGTATGACGTAACTTCCTGTAGCGGAAGTCCGCCGATGCCGGTCAACAGACGTATTACTTTCAAACCACTTGTCAATGGAACAGTGGACCAAATACGTATTTAAATAATATTATTATTCAATTCAAATAGCCTGTTATGTTTTTTACTTGGTGGTAGAGCATTGGGCTAGCCCGTCTGAGTGATACCTACTACCCACTCATAACGTATTCTACCGCTAAAGAGCGAGCTATATTACTGTAGCCAACTACACGCACAAGAATTTTTAAGGTTGGTCGCAATAAGGTCGTTAGTTTATATTTAATTTCATAGAATTCAATTAAATTTAAAATCTGTACGTCGTAAACTTCATCGTAATTTTAGGATATAATTATTTATCTGTGTCGAATGAAGTATCTATTTATTTTTACAACTGCCAATTAATTTACGAACGATAACAATTCTAGCATGTAAAATCGTAAGTCATAAAAAAATATTATTCAAAATTAACTTTACAATTCCAAAATAGAAGAGCGAAAGTTCAGACCAGCTTTAACTGGAACCCGGTTAAGCAATAAATAAACATGTCCCACTAACGATTAAAAGTCAAGTAAGCATTTTAAATCAATCAAATTTGTAACTACAATATCCGTCAAATTTGCACTTCACTCACTCGCTCACTGAAGTTTTTGACGTCATATAATTCGTACGGATGTTGATTTGACTCAACGAAATATGTTATTGTATTAATTTAGGAAGTACCTTTATTCATTGTCTATGAAATATATTTGCCTGTTGAATACAAAGCATCCTATTATCCATAACCATTTGAGTTTTATGGAAAATTATAAGGACAGATTAAAAAAGTTTACCAGTCTTTAATCAATATATTATCATTAGAAATGTGCAAATCAATTTGATTTAAAAGAAATACCTTGTTAGTAGAATAATTTAAATTATATAAAGTAAAAGTAAAAAAAAAACTTGAATTGTATTTACATGTATTAATAAATACTAAAATCACTGATATAGGTTAGATGTTGATTAAGAACTTACTTATTACATTTACTTTTTTATTATTATTTATTTTTATAATGATTAAAACATTTGTTATAAAAATAAATAACAAAAAACAATTTTGGGCGACTTCATGACGCGTACTTAGGCGACGACATATTGTATGTGTAAACATTAGTCGAGTAAAGGTTTTAAAGGTCAATGACCCGAGATAAGATTATAATTAAGGTAGAGATGCGTTTAAAGTACAGTTATATCAGAAACTGCGCATTACAAACTGTAATGAGCTAGAGCAAATTATTTTAATAGCTTCATTTATTTTCTAACCGACTCAAGATCATCAACACATTGTAACTACAATACATAATTATTATTTTTTTATGTAAGAGGGGGCAAACGATCGGGAGGCTCACCTGATGGAAAGTGACTACCACCGCCCATGGACACCTGCAACATCCGAGGACTTGCTGGTGCGTTGCCGGAATTATGAATAGTTTCTATATAGAGCAGTATTAGGGTATTTTATTACTTAGTTCAATACACAAAATAAATTTATAAAGATATATAAATAATTATAATTTAGTAGTTATTCCCGCATTGGAGCAAAAAAAAGTTCTAAAACCTTCTCCTCAAAAAATTAGGGGAGGCCCAGCAGTGGGACATTCACAGGCTGTTACTGTAGTAGTTATTAACACCAGTTCCACGCGTTCAAAAAGTGCGGAGTTAACAGTTTTTTTTTAAATCATGATAAATAAAGTGAATGAAATTAGCTTCGTATTACATCGCTGATGCACCACCAACCTTGGGAACAAGGATGTTATGTCTCTTCCAAATCGGAACACAACAATTCTAAGAATGGGTGTTTAGAGGTAGAAAATGATGACCTACCCCTTTTTTTGCACACAAAGCACTAATCTTTTTTTAAATTAAATCACAAAATAAAATAATAGTATTTGACCATTGGAGAAGTTTGACCATTCAAAATGTTTTCTTTCGTATATATTATTCAAACTAATACAACATTACTGTGAAATTCCCACAACTAAGGAACTAATCAGTAGCGTCAACAAAATAATTGGTTTAAAACTATTAGTAATACTGATAAAAATACAATTAATATTTCAAACACTAAGTGGTTCATTGTTCTGTTTTTAATGTTAGCAAGATTTTGTAATAAGTGCCGTGTTTTGCTAACGGTACCAAAATACTCCATATGAGCATTTACACTGTATCATTCTCATGATTAGTTCAAGGTTTGTCTTTCAGTTCACGCGTAAATAATTTGAATAACACTACGAATTTTATAATTGGAGCGTAATTACTGACTGTAATAACTGTTTCATAGACATGTACCAATTTGTAAGAGAGAAACATAAATTTAATTGAAGAAAACGAAACAGAGGGCCTAGCCATGTTACATTCTACAATTGTAAACGCTAATAGAAAACTAAGCAAATGTATGAGAATGACAACTCTCAACGATAAGTCACGTGGTCAAAAAAAAACGAATAAAAAAGTCGTAGCCATGTTGACAATCTTTCAGTGATAGAATAGAATGTAATCGTTTCTACAATATTGATCGCTTTTCTCCATATAAACGGTAGCCAAGTTACAGTTTGACAAGCGTCAAAGAAAAGATGTCGAAGTTTTTGGACGAAAAGTAATCGTACTCGGAGACTCGATAGTTAACGCTAAATAAATGGCGTCTATTATGACCGAGGAGTGTTTTATTTATTAATTTTGGACTATATTTTTTTTGTTAAAAATGCATACGTTAAATATGTTGTGGTGCGCTCATAAAGAAGAAGTGTGGCTTAGGCGCCGAAAAAGATATTTAAATCGTCAGTGCACGGAGACAATACGTGAAATGTCGGAAAATTTATTTGTGCAGCAATTTCGGCTAGACAAATCGACCTTCGAAGCCCTTTGTCAAGAACTCCGACACAAGACTATGTTAAAAGGAACAAACGAGATTCCCCTAAAAGTTAAGGTAAGTGCTTAATAATCTGATTGATAAATAGTTTATTTATTTATGAAGGACCATCAGCAGTTGCTACATTTACACATTTAATAATAAAAACACATTGAGCGCTTCTTCATTGGCCGGCCCGACACGACACCAGCACCGGCCCTGGCATGTCGTTGCCGGGACGGACCAGTGAGACAGCGTGCAGTACAATTTCATAAAATTATGCGTCCACTGTTGTCGGTGTCGGCGTCGGGTCAGTGCCGGTGTCGTGTCGGGCCGGCCAATGAAGAAGCGCTCATTCGGACTAACATCTAGTCTAGTTAATTTTTGGGTTTTTTTAGGTGTTGTGCGCTCTTAGTTTCCTAGCCACAGGATCCTATCAGAGAATTGTTGGCGTCACTCAGCATCTTGCCCAACGGACAGCTAGTCGATGCATTAGACAAGTTGTTGATGCTTTGAACCACCCTGCAGTTATAAACAAATGGATTGAGTTTCCGAAAATTCGGCAAGATAGAGCATTTATAAAACAAGAGTGAGTATTTAACAAACAATGTAATGTAACAATATTTAAATAATGAAGTGCATTTAATAAAATAATAATTTTAATTTTTCATTGACAAGGTTCCAAAGAAGATTTGGCCTGCCTGGCGTAATTGGTTGCGTAGATTGCACCCATGTAGCATTAGTAAAGCCCAATAATGAAGAGCATCTTTATTACAATAGAAAAGGGTATCATTCTCTAAATGTTCAAATGGTAGATATAATATTTATTTGTTCGGCGTTTAAGAGAGATGAATTAGTTCTTCATAAAGGTTTTATTTTAGGTATGTGATAGTAATCTTAAAATTTTAAATGTCAATGCAAAGTTTGGTGGAGCTACACATGATTCACACATATGGTCATCTAGCAAAGTTGAACCATATATGCGTGAACTTCATCAAAATAATGAGCAAGTGTGGCTATTAGGCAAGTATTTATTATATTCTTATTTGTAGGAGCTTGCCTATGATTAACTAATTTTTAAACTAATTTTTCAGGTGACTCTGGATATCCACAACGCCCTTGGCTTATGACACCTTTCCTCAATGCAGTCCAAGGTTCTAGAGAAGACCGATACACTCAAAAGCATGTGCAAGCCCGTAACTGCATTGAGCGTTGTTTTGGATTACTCAAAGCACGGTGGAGATGTTTGCTTAGAGACAGGGTTCTTCACTATCATCCTCATGCAGTCAGTCACATTACAATGGCATGTTGTGTGCTACACAACATAGCTTTGCAAGCTGGCTTGCCACCACCACAACCACTTCCTGCTGCACAGGATAATGGGGATGATACAACCATGCAATATCCCACACCCACTGCGACTGAATATAGCCAAAATGAAGTAATCCAAGGAAGAGCCATGCTGAGCTGTTTATTAAATAGGATATAGCATTTTTTTTGGAGGTAGGCGGACGAACTAACGGGCCACCAGATGGTAAGTGGTCACCGATGCCTATAGACATTGACATTGTAAGAAATGTTAACCATCGCTTACAACGCCAATAAGCCACCAACCTTAGGACTTATGATGTTATGTCCCTTGTACCTGTAATTACACTGGCTCACTCACCCTTCTAACCGGAACAACAATACAAAGTACTGCTGTTTTGTGGTAGAATATCTGATGAATGGGTGGTACCTACATTTCGTATTGAGTTAACCGTGTCATGTGGGGTATTGTATGAAAGGACTTCATTGGAGCACGCTTAAACAGATTTTTAATTATTTTTATAATATATATTTTTCGATTTATCATATTATTATTATTTGTTCTGTTTTTTTACTACTATCAACCGCATCAACCGCCATGAGTCAATCAGGATAAGACATTTTATATATAAATTTCTTCTGTTCGTGAGTTTGTTACTAAACTCCTCCTTCGAATCATTCCTGTTTGAATGTAATGTACATAGATATAAAATAATTAATAAAATAGATTTATCATAACAAACTTTTTTTTTATTAAAACATAACATACACTTATTTACACATAGAAATATAGATATAATAGAACATACAATTGAAACAAAAAGAAATATCTTTTTATTTCAATAATAAATAAAAATTTTAACAAAACAAAAACCGACTTCATAAGAAAAACAAATTAATATGCACTAAAAAGTAAAAAAATAATTGCGTATTCTTCTATAATTTGTTAATTAACTAACTATTTTCTCCTCATGAATATGTAGATACGAATGTGTTGTGTGGTTGATAATGTATTTACAATTATTGTTATTTTTGGAGTCGATGTCAGCTAAGGAAACAATATACCTAGCAATACGGGAATCTTTTAAAAACAAACAAACTTTGTCATGGATCCTATAATCAGAATCTAACCAAACTATCATCAAATAACCCTTGAAGTATACTCTTTCAAATAAAAAAAAATCATCGAAATCGGTTGGCGTGATATTGAGTTATTCGTCCATTTGTTGCGCACATACCTCATGCAAATTTACGACTTATATGGTTTTCTCATGGATTCCATTGTCAAACCTGGACCAAAAAAAAATGGGACCCCATGGGAAGCAACTCCTTTCAAATAAAAAAAAAATCATCAAAATCGATTCACCCAGTAGAAAGTTATGAGGTAACAAACACAAAAAAAAAAAAAAACATACAGACGAATTGATAACCTCCTCCTTTTTTTGAAGTCGGTTAAAAAAATCTAAATAAAAATTGAGTGATATCGTAAGCAATTTAAAATATTCTTAGCCCACAGCTAAGACCGCTATCACTACATTAGACGTTTCATGGAGCCCAGATGGCCCAGTGGTAAGAACGCGTGAATCTTAACCAATGATCGTGAGTTCAAACCCGGGCAAGCACCACTAAATTTCATGTGCTTAATTTGTGATTATAATTCATCTCGTGCTTAACGGTGAAGGAAAACATCGTGAGGCAAACTCGCATTTGTCAAATTTCACTGAAATTCTGTCATATGTGTATGGAATAAGCTCCGCACCTTCTCCTCAAAAAGAGGAGAAGAGGCCTTAGCCCAGCAGTGGTTCATTCACAGGCTGTTACTGTTGGGAATAATATCTGTCGAAGGTAGTGATGATGGTCTTAACTGTGGTAAAATTTCTATTAATTTTTCTATAGAATCGGCCAAACGACTTAAAATATGCTGTTGATTTATTTCTACTTCGATTTTTTTTGATTCTATTCTGAGTCTTTCTAACTCCCTCTCATGAGAATATCTTTCCCGGTCTGCCTCTAATTGCAGCCGGCGACTTTCAATAGTCACAAATTCACTTGTGGCCTGTTCAAAGGGTGTCTGTACCCGGCGTGTGCGCGCTCGAAGCAGCCCGCGACGCCGCCGTGGCGTGGATGTAGTGGGCGACGCCACGGGCGACGGGCTTGCCAGATATCGCCGCTGTTGCGGAGCACCTCTTGATGTGGACGCGATAGGCGACGTCGCTGAAGGCATCGCCACTGACGTTGTGCCGGGTGGTGGCGTTGGCGGTGGTGGAGGATGTGGCAGGGATGCAGGGGCCGTTAATGCCGATGTTGTTGCTGAGAATAGATACTATGTATATATTTAACTATACCCAATGGATAAAGCACTGTATTAAATACACAATGTTTTGACCAAATAATAAAAGTACCTTGTATATGATTAGGAATAAAATCCATAATCAAATTTTCAGGTATGGTAGAAATTTGGGATGGACAGACTGTATAATCGGAACCTCGGGTATGGGATGGTAGAGAGTTTATCTCGGATGATGGGGCCTGAAAAATATGAAGAACATTAATTAGCAATATTACACTTGTTTATAAAATAAAATACACTAATAAGCAAAGACCACAAGCAAAAAAATAAACTAGCATCAAAGCCTCTCTCTTCAATTTCAGCCAGACCCATGACAGCAGTCAAACCCATTATGCCCAACACCCTCTCTTCTGAGGCATTGAGAGTTTGTCTGCTGCTTGGACCACCACCAGTACCAGAAGCTTCACGACGTAATGCTAAAGCTTTCTTTTTAGTCTTAGCTTTCCAGTCTGCCCACACCTGGAGATTATTTGTCTGTTAATTTTTGTCACAAATATTTGTCAATTATTTCCTAGTCCACGAATAAAACACTGATGGATAATAGGGAAACGAATTAATGATAGTAATAGAAAACTATATAATAATATTTTTAGTGGTTTGTGTGAAAATCTTACTTTTTTCCATTTGTCCCTTGGTTTATTTACTCCTCCACCTATGGAATTTAACAATTCTTCCAATTGCTGCCATAGTCTGTCAGCTTTAATTCGGCCATGAGGCCCTTGCTGGGGCCTCGTTATATCGCCATGACTAGAACAAGTTAAAACTATTTCAAAGAAACAAAGGGTCTCTTGATTAAGTAAAGAATCAAAAACAATTATTGTTTTTTTTGTTTCGTTAGTAGTATATTAGTTTATGTCGCGTATCACGTCATCGTTTATGTTTCAAGCTTTTAAGTGGCATTTGAAAATATGTATGGCTTGAGAGCATGATAGATTTTCAAATAACATAGGAATATATTTACAAAATAACTAATAATTTACGTACCTTTCCATAAATTCTAACAAAAGAGCGAACTGCTCTGGGCTTGCTCGAGATTTATGCTCCATTCTATAAAAGTTATCACATAATCATAATTTAAGTATCTTTCACCCTTTAGAAGGATCATTACATAAAATTTCGAGTCACAGTAATGCTTAAATTAACATTCCACACTGTGATATTATAATAAAAGGATTACAAGATGAACATGTACCCACACTACATCATTTACTTACTTTTTTATCACTTAAAACAATAATAATTGATTATTCTTCCAAAGTCCAATTCTTCTTCTTCGAACTGCAATTCAAATTGACAATTCAACCGACGCACAAATTAAACAACTGAGACTTGACGTTGGTTTGACGTTTATAAGAACGCTCACCATAGACTAAAGTGTAGATTTTTTCTAAGTACATTGTAGAATGTGCGATCGATTTATTCGTGTCAACTTGGCTACCAACTTATTGTTTTCTATAATCGCTTACCCCGAGGCGTTGACGATTGTAGAAAGATTGTCGACGCGAAACGAATGTAACTTGGCTAGGCCCGCTGGAGCACAGACTTAAATGCGTTTGACATTGTGTAAAATGTAAAATTAAAGATTTTTATCGTATTGAATTCGATTATTTTTAAATGATTCCAATTTTGATTTAAATTAGAAACCAAAAAGTTTTTATTAAAATCAACAATAAAACTTCCGGTTAATGTTTATTCATTTCGCTAATTGAAATTGAGATACATTTAATTAACAAGAATAAATAATAAAAATCTAGATTTATATTATATAAAAACTATTTATCTTTTTTTTTATTGCATAGGACGGCGGGCGAGCATATGGGCCACCTGATGGTAAGTGGTTACCAACGCCCATAGACATTGCCATAGTAAGAGATTTTAACCATCGCTTACATCGCCAATGCGCCAACAAACTTGGGAACTAAGATGTTATGTCCCTTGTATCTGTAATTACACTGGCTCACTCAACCTTCAAACCGGAACCCAACAAAAGCAAGTACTGCTGTTTTGCTGTAAACAAATAGTATATTATCATTTCGCATTATAAGAAACATTAACCATCGCTTACATCGCCATTGCGCCACCAACCTTGGGAACGTAGATGTTATGTCCCTTGTGCCTGTAGTTACACTGGCTCACTCACTTTTCAAACCGAAACACAACATATGCATTACTTGGCAGTAGAAAACATATGATGTCTGGTACCTTTCAAGACAGGCACAAAGCCCCACCAAAAAGAATAAGGTTCAAAACTGATTAGTGATGATTGATTAAGCTCGTTTAGTTGAAGAAAAGTCGAGATGGCCCAGTGGTAAGCACGCGTGAATCTTAACCGATGATCGTGGGTTCAAACCGGGCAAGCACCACTAAATTTCATGTGCTTAAATAGTGATTATAATTCATCTCGTGCTTAACCGTGAAGGAAAACATCGTGATCGTGTCAAATTTCACTGAAATTCTGTTACATATGTATTCCACCATCCAGCATTGGAGCAGCATGGTGGAATACTCCAAAAAACCTTCTCCTCAAAAAGAGAAGAAGAAGCATTAGCACAACCGTGTGACATTCACAGTCTGTTACTGATTACGCTCGAGCGAAGTTTCGCTAAGCGAAATTCCAATGCATTTAAGCACCTAATTCCACCAAGTTCATTATTCAAAGATTATAGAAAGTATCTAATCGGTTACAAGCAAGGTTTTAATTGCAAATTATATACGAGAGAAAACTGATTGACGATAATCACATGTATGGAAGTGAATTAAAGGAAAGCGGTCAGGTTCAATTGTTACTAATTCAACACTTGATTCTGGGTTTAATTCGACAATGCAAAATTTCTCTTTATAATTCGCACTTGTGCATGTGTAAAGATTATTATAAAATCAAAAATGATAAGAAATGTATAGAGTATCATAAAATAGCTTCGATATTTCCATCTATTAAGCACCTTATATGTGAAGATCGGATGAAGAATATGTCAACCATCGGTTACATCGCCAATGCGCCACCATCCTTGGGAACTAAGATATAAGAAGGTACATAACCATACAGCTTAGGCATTCCTTTTATTATGAATACAGACTATAACCACAATAATTACTTTTTACTACTGACATCATAAAAAAGGTTATATATATATTTTTTATTATAAATATATAATTATGAAACTAATCATTGTAAGTACATGAGTATAAAAGAAAAAGCAATCGAAGGTTCTCGATCGGTTTTCGTTGCTTCTATAATTGAGAGAGTAGTTTAGACTTCTTAATAAGAGCCAGAGAAAGTGTTTATGTAACAATTTAATTGTCATATCGATTTCGTTATGTTCTAAAATTAAATTTCATCGAATACATAATGTATCATATGCGGTCAATGAACTTTGATTGTAAAAACGTTTTCAAACCCGACTTGTTGAAATATATTTAGAAACTACTTTTGTTAAGGATGTCCTTCATAGAAAATTTCGTCAAAATCAGTTTAGTGGTATATCCGTGAAGGCGAAGCAGACAAACAGACAGAGTTTCGCATTTATAAATTTAGTATAGATTGAGATAATATTGAAATATGTTTTATTACAAATTGATTAAAATATTATTATATTATGATCATCGACGCAGATTTCTTTTTTTATGGACGTAAAGTCTGTTAATGTTTATTCCACATCTGGACTTACGCATCTTGTTTGAAGGAAACCAACTTTACTTCTTAAATAAATATGAATGATTTTATGAGTAACTTATTAAAACATATCATCTGCTTTATTACATCGAATTTTGTCGAAAAATATATGTTCGTATATATATTATTACTTTTTTATTTATTCGCAAAACAAACGGACACAGATTATATATATTTTCAGCGAGTATCTTTTTCAGTGTTATTAACAACATCTAACCGAAGGTGTGTCTAGTGTTGACTTCCTGGTGGTTAGCTCCAACCGGTCTAGGGACAGGATAACGGGATAGGTGAGACGTTATCCTGCTTACATAGTTGGAACATTTATAATATTTAAAAATATATTTAAACTTTGTTTATCATATTAATCCGTCATCTGGTCATCTGGTCATCTGATCCCAAACTAAGCAGAGCTCGTACTATGGAAACCAGATAACTGATATACTACATATACTACTTTTGCTTTTGTAAATACATACTTATATAGATAATTACAACCAGACTCAGGACAAACAGACATGTTCATGCACACAAATGTCTGTCCTGGGTGGGAATCGAACCCACGACCTGCGGCGCGAAAGTCAGGGCATCTACCAATCACGCCAACCGGCTCGTCGAATCGAATCTTATTTAAAATATTTTTTTAATCATATAAATAATAAACATTATAGTGCATTCTTATTAAACTACATGTATTGAAAATATTCATTCTATGTATATCCCATGTGAAAAGGCCCTTATATTCTGCTGGCAGACAAGTACGTATACAAACGTGCTGTCAACGACCCCGTCCGTTACATCACATTTGAGTATGATCCGAAGTGTATCACGCCTACATATATACATACAAACATTCAGTTGTTACACCTTATATAGAGGAGAGAGGAAAAACATACGTGGTACGGCTGCGGATGAGTAATATGTTGTACCAGAGCATAATAAACCATGATTAATATGCAAAATCGTCCCCTTGAAAAATAAATAAAAATCGAAATAAATTAGATAAAAAAGTGCATAATATTTATCATAAATAAAAGTCATGTACCGCTTCTTACGCCAGAACTCTGGTGTCGTGTCTGATAATAACCGTCCCAACGGAATATTAGCGAGCGCACCTGTTTGTGCATGAAATATTTAGCGCTGTAGACTCGTCTCTAGTTACGGTATTATTATTTTTTTAAGAATAAGCAATGCCTTTCTATGAATTACTTATACTAATTTATTTCTCCAAAGTTAGGTCGACAATAGCTCATTGGATCGAACTAACTGTTTACATCGCTAAGCACCACTTTAACCTTTGCGCGTTTAACGCTTAAAGTATAGTATTATCTAAGTGTTCTCTTGTAGTAAGAACTTAATAGTCGAGTTATGGTACTTGTTTTTGTGTTTAAGACGCGAAAATCTCGGAGAGCCTGGATTTTTTTGTGTTTACGGCCGAACATCTCGGAAAGTCTAGCATACAATTATATAACAAAAGTCAGTAGAAGTTTGTTTATATATATACTTGAAAGTATAAAGAATTTTATCTCAATGGTGCATCGACTTATCTAAAGTAAATTCTGTCAAACATTGCTGGCATTACGAAAGATTCGTCACTTATCAACATTCCATATTTATCTGAAAAAATGTTTGTCCGTTTCCGGATAATCGATAAAGAATATATGTCATCTGATTATCCACTTGGATATGGAGTTTCGAGAGATTTTGATAGTGTTTTTTTTACCTATTTTATTTAACAAATTGAAAAAGAAGACACATGTAACTGAGTAAAGAACTAGAGGCACAATCTAAAAGGACATAACATCTTAGTCCCACAGTACCAATGTTTATGTGCGTTGGTGACCACTTACCATCAGGTCACCCGTTCCCAGCCTGTCACGCTATTTTTTAAATAAGTAAGGCTTATTATGCTAATAAGGATTATGTAGTGTCAAACCTGCTAGCCAAATTGAATAAGGTATATTTTGATTGGACTTGTCAGACAATTTTCAATGATAATAAAAAACTTGAACATAAATACGTTCTGAGGAATTGCAATTAATATTGACAAACAATAACTAATAAAAATGTCTATGGAATATTATACTCTTAGTACGGCAAGAATTCAATGGTATATTAAAGCTTTCGCCCGAAGTAAAATGTTGGTTGTAACAGACACTTCATTGTACGTTGTCTTGTCGTACGAGTTTTTTAATTTTATTACGTCATTTTACTATATGACATAAGTACACTACTTTTCAATACATGTTATGCCCTTGTCGTATCTCTTATTTATTTTAAATGCGCACGTTTATAACCAACATCAAAATCAATTATTTTTAAGATTAAAAAAATGGTTGTCTGTAAAGTCGGTTTACGGACGATAGTTTAACGTGACAACGTCATAACAAAACATTGATGAAATGACGCATAGGCCAATCGAGTGAAAGAGAGATAGATGCGGCGCAAGCGTACAATCAGCGTAACGGGACAATGAGTCATCCTTTTTCGTGCATGCAGCCAGCGTTCATCGATTTGTTAGACGTTGTCACGTCAAAATTGATAGGCATACGGTATTCATTTTCAAAATCAATATTTATTTTGCATTTCACGTCGTAATCGAGGTGGTTTATTCATTGACTCGAAATGTGTACCGACTGTGGAATGTAGAATTCCTTGAAGAGGAGTTGGTCTTCGTGGGAGTCTTAACATAACATTTTCTTTCCTACAAAGTCTATCACCTCGTAACAAACCCCCGAGGGCTACGATTTGAAGGGACGCTGTTTATTCTAACTCTAAAATACATTCCCTACAACATTTGGGAGCTTAATTTCTAAAACAGTTTTTGTTTACATAGAAATACATTATCTGATCCGATTAAAATATACATGTATATTAAATATTACATTAAAATGCTAACACTATATTCTACCAAGAAATATATTCAATTTATACATTTTCGTATGTATGTATTATTATTCAAATTATTATTCATGGTATGGGTAACTTTTTTCTTCTGAACATCAATGTGTTATTTTTAAACATAAAAAACGTCTTTTCTTAAACTTTCAAAGGTTGGCCGATACAGAATGCTTCTAACATTTTGGAGAACATATCTTTATATGTGTAGTAAATATATAACAATTAGATATTCTACCGCAAAACAACAGTACTTTGTATTGTTGTGTTACGGTTTGAAGAGTGAGTGAGCCAGTGTAATTACAGGCACAAGGGACATAATATCTTAGTTCTCAAGGTTTGTGGCGCATTGACGATGTAAGCGATGGGTAACATTTCTAACAAGCCATTGTCTATGGGCGTCGGTGAAAACTTACCATACCATATCAAAAAAAATATTTTAATGTATTTCTTTTTTTTCTTTCACGCCAAAAAATAAGCGTTAAGCTTATGTCTAAAGTTGAGAGGACAATTATTAACCGAAATGGTTCGAATCGAATCTACGTCTCTATCATCGCTAAGCATGTATATTAATAATATCAAAAAAAGTACACTTATTCCAATTTTAATAACTTAACGACTTCAAACTATCATAAATGTATAATTATTTTTTACATGTAATTGACACTATAAAGGTTAATGACCACGAGTCGATTAATTTTAACCGGTATAATGAAGTGTTCATTATATTGTAACAGATAACTTTTTATAATCCGATTAATCGGAATTATCAATACAGATTAATTATTTCATTGCCTTTTATTTACATTTAGTCAGCTACAATGGCTTACTAAGTACTTTATAGTTAGGAGTAAATTATTTTAAATAGTAAGCTAGCTAACTAAATGTCCTGACGCTGAAAAAAGCTTCCTCAGCTCTAAACGGGCAATTTTAGAGCAATGACACTCCAATACTTCGAACTTAAATTGCTTTGAAGACTATTTGTGCTCAATTGTTTATTTTTCTTCAATAAAATAAATGACTGCGAGTTGGTAGATTGTTTTATTCATGCGATACAAGTAGATTTCCATGCCACGTTATCTTTCATCAACGATCATTCGATCATTACTTTGTAGTTATAAAAATAATTAAGAAATATTGATTATAAATTATTAATTTTAAAAGAATGCCGTTAAAACATTTATGGGTCGAATAATTTAACGGTAAATATGTAGATAGTCTCAGATATTTCGATAGTTTAGAAACAATTTATGGATTGTGTGTGCGCATAACTTGTTTCTGACTTTCTTTTATTCAAAGTTAATACGTAACAAACGTGTAAACATATTTTTGTATTAAACTATTGCACGAGAAACGTTACCGTGAAATATTTTTTCTAAGAATATTAATTTAAATCTTCTTTCGGCTTTCATTATATCATTTATCGAAGATTTGTTTTATGTCATTACAAGAACTAGAATTTCACTCTTGTCGCGTTAATATATTGATGGAAATTGCTAAATTAATAATAGGATAAATAGTGACTAGCGCAGGAGTTTGACAAGTGTGTACATGTAAGAATACATATGACTATATTGTCTCTCTCAATATACGAATTGACAATTTGATACGGAATAAGAGACGCTATGATCGAGCATCAACTTTACGTGTTTTCCGAGACAAGAAAGTGCAACACTTCGTAACTGGGATACTTATTTGAATTCTTGAAAACATTTTACTTGTCTGTTTTAAGATTTGAGTTTGGGTTCCACAGCCATATAAGAACACGAAAATAAACAGATTTCTACAGAGGTTCTTTTCTTTAGAAAATTCTTCCGATATGACGTTTAACTGTATCTAAGTCATAAGTTTACCCCGTTTTCCATTTTCTCTGAACTAGATATTGTCAAGCATTAACAGTTATTTGCAACTGCTTAAATTATTAGTTTCGTCATTGAAAAGTGGTACCTCATAGTTTATTAATACATTACTGCAAAGAAAAAAATATCTAGCGATACTTTTTATACGTACTTTTCTTTGTAATTTTTTTTATTGCACAGGTATACGGGCGAGCAAATGGGTCACCTGATGGTAAGTGGTCACCAACGCCCATAGACATTGGTATTGTAGACGATGTTAACCATCGCTTACATCGCCAATGTGCCACCAACCTTGGGAACTAAGATTTGTCCCTTGAAGTTATGTCCCTTGTGCCTGTAATTACACTTGCACACTCACCCTTCATACCGGAACACAACAGTACCAAACTAGTACCAAGTAGTGCTGTTTTGTGGTAGAATATCTGATGAGTGGGTGGTATCTACCCAGACGAGCTTGCACAAAGCTCTACCACCAAGTAGTACCTGCTCTACCACCACTTTTCTTTGTAGTATCATGATATACTTTCAATATTATTCTATGAAAGCTAGACATAATGAATATTGTTTCAACACATTAGCAAAATCTCGTTAAAAGTACTGTTCAGTAAAAACATATAAACTAAGGTTGATTGCTTTAAGAGTTTCTGTCATTACAATTTATATATTTGATGTGAACACAGCCTTCTTGTCAATTCTGGAAAACCTAGAACCACCAACTTGACCGCGTTAATAATATTTGTTTATACTTTCTGAGTTTTATTTGTATTCTGACACGTATATTATAAATATAATAAGTATAGTATAAGTATTTAACAAAAATCCATTCTAGGTGAAAATGGTTATAAAAATGGAAACATTGCGTGGTTCGAGGAGCTGACTGTACCGGCGTTCGGCTGGAGTTAGGTATAAAAAAGTAGCCTAGGTCCTTTCTTGAAGTTCAAACTTGTTTAATATCAAACATAAAAATCGGTTCAAAACGTGATGTTATCACGAAAAGAGCTACCTAAAGAATCTTTCGATAAAACATAAGTGTATTTTTATCTGTACTTCCATTTAATAAATACTTTTAGGTTTAATACATAAATATTCACATTAAACAAACACAACACAAGCCTCAAATATATATGCATCAAATTGCACTTTTTTTTATTAAAAAGCGAATGAACCAATAAAACCTTTTTAGTCACAATTTTTTTTTCTTTTAAATTATGAAAATAATGCTTTGACGTTTACATATAAAATAAAACAAGGCTGGATCGTGTTTCGTTATCGTTAAATATAAACAGTTACGTTCATGTGTCATAGTTATTTTATAGATCGTTCAATTATAAACCGCGAATAATATCAATGTAAGTTAATCGAGGCCTTCGTCCTTGTCTCGACACGAATGCCTATCTCAGTCGGTCATATACATTTGCATATGTTGCGTTCAGCTCGTGGCCTCAAACCGAACGAGAGAAAATCTTTGCGTATAATTTTAGATATAAAAAAAAAAATATCCCGAGGAATGTTTAGTGTATACTAATTGTACTTATATGTGATAAGAATAAAAATTAAAACAGTTTTATTTAGAACAAGTAATGCAGACACAAAAAAACATGTGCAAAATACATATTTCATTATTTATTTAAGTTTATTCCAATTGCCGCTTGTCAAGTCAATTTTTGACATTTATAAGCTTGTGTGCGCGTGTCTATGTATATAGTCACAATTACTTAAGTCGGTGTTGTTATACTAAAACAAAAACTCCTTGAATTTTTGTTAATAAAACTTCCTTGGACGATGTGAAAGTATTATTTCAAGGTAAATTTTGAATACAACGTTTTTAAGTAACATTTCAAAATAAAACGTATATGACTACTCTAAGGTGTTGCTTGCGTTCTCTTTTTCCTTCAAATATATCACTGACGTTAGACGTCATTTATAGATGTTTAGAGGTCAAATGGGCAAATTAGTATTCAGTAAAATTATTAAATAATTATATAAAGACGAGATTAATGATTACACTTATTTGACCTCTTCTAATGACAATATAAGAAATATAAAAAAAAATAACTTACATTTTAACTAACTAAGAAACTAATCGCAAATCAATCACACTTAGTGGTAGAGCTTTATGAAAGTCCGTCTGGGTAGTTAGGATACCTTACTAATTCTACCGCTAAACAGCACCATGTAATATTATTTCAGTAATTATTTATTTGTTTCTTAAATTGGTGGTGCATTGGCAGTATAAAGCATGGTTAATATTACTTACATGCCTATGATCGGTGGTGGCCAATGGCCATCAAGTGACCCTTTGCTACCTACATATAAATTATTTTTTATGTAATTTTTTTTTCATGTGATTGAAACAAACATTTAAACATACAAACTTTCACATTTGTAATATTAGTAGGACTTACCAGATAGGCTAAAGTTTTCTCAGACCCACGCGCCACCACGTTTATGGTGGAATGTCAGAAACCTTCACTTAACTGCCGACAGCTGTACGTTTCAACTTAATCAGACGAACGATGCATGAAAGCATAAAATACGAACAGACAAGTATTTATTTCAATATAATGCTACATATTATAAAACTAATAGCTAACACCGTCTGTGTGTAAGCGATAATCTCATAAAATAGTGAACGAATTCTCATAATGTTCTCATCAATGGATAGATTAATGCATGAGGACGGTTTAGATGTATAAATAATTAATTAAGGTGTTGTGTAAATTGGCTGAAATACGATGATGTTTGTTCAAGATGTCGGAAAAAATTATATCGTCTTTACTTTACTGATCCAATGAAATAAAAAAAATGTTTTGCGTGCGAATCCGGGGAGTAAGTATAAATTAATTTACAAAAGGATATCATCTTCAATCAATTTTAAAATTTGTAAAGGTACTGCACCTTTAATTCTCGCTTTAAAAAAAAACAGACTATATAACACTTATGTTAGTATGTTGCTATGTTGAAAATAACAAAAATAGCTTAAATAACCTTAATTCTGTAAGTATTTTAAATTTTACCTTATTCTTTCTTAGATTGTCTCTTGCTTCTAAAACACAGCTGAAACAAAAAAAAAACAATTTAGTAAAGCTATTAACACATCCACTAAGATCGAGCTGCAAAAGCAAATTTTCCTTTTCTCTATTTCAATCCGCAGCACACCACGTCAAAGTATATAAATAACCAGAATCAAATATTTATTTACAAATGTGACATATTTATTTACTCAATAAAAACACGTTTTACATCACGTTTTACACGTTTGTGTTTGGAATAAGGACTTGAACGTAAATTTAATTTTAACTGATTGTATTGACCATTGCCAAGAGTTTCTTCGCCAAATAGCATTGTCATAAGTTACCTCACAACGCGAGAGAACTTTGACCAGCAGTGGATTAACAGACGGTTATTTACCTCGGCTGACATCGACTCCAAAAATAACAATAATTGTAACTACATTATCAAACACACAACACATTCGTACCTACATATTGATGAGTAGAAAATAGTAAGTTAATTATCAAATTATAGAAGAATACTTTTTTTACTTTTTAGTGCATATTAATTTGATTTTGTTATGAAGTCGGTTTTTGTTTAGTTAAAATTTTTATTTATTTTTCTTAAATTTATATTTAAAAGAATCAATCGAGATTAAGATCGTCAGCGCGTCAATATAAAATGGAAACAAAAGTGGAATCGAGATCGTTTTCCATCGCAGGCGTGAAAGTCGTTGCTGATATCAAATAATTGAACGTTATGTTTATATTTCGACCTGTATTCGTTACAAGTTATTTAAATAAACAAGTACATACTTAAATTTTTTTACGAGCGTAATTATGATTAATTCAATTTAATTCGATGTTTCCTGTAAAATATACTTCTAATATACCTACAAATTGTTATTAAATTTTTAGTTTTCTTAGGTAAGGAGAAATAAATAACAATCAATTAAAAATAAATTTGTAGCGAGCATCAAAACACATGCTTTGTGCGGGTAGTAACAGATTTTTTTGTATGTTTGTCTTCGTTCGTCGAGTATTCCCCTTCTTTTCTTCCCTTGCTTTTAACTGTCTTAAAATGTAATTATTAGAATAAACATCTCTTAATATTTCAATATTAACTGTTAAGTTGTACGATTTAAAAAAATACATGAACGATGTCCTTCAAATATTATATTACAACCTATGTCATTTTATTTGCTTGTTATAATTTACACCTGTCGTTGACAGCTGATATTACGAGTACGCGAGAATAATATGTTTTTTTTTTTAAATTATCGAATTGAAGAGTACATATATTCTGCCATACGTGGAATTGGCAGAATGCGTCGAGCACAAACGTGCACGGAAATTAAAAAGTGTTTATTTGGATCGGGATATTCAACGTTGTATAAAAATAACCTAATCAAAACTAAATAACCCGTAAGCGTTTATTGCATTATTATTATTCGCTTCTGCTAGCACTGACGTTATTTATCGAGGAATACTTCGACATTTATTTTAGGATTACACCTTTCGCTTTGTGATTTCAACGCTTCCGCTCCTTTATGAGCTTAACATAATATCTAGAATTCCTCGATAATTAACGTTAATGAAACCGGAACAACAAAAATAATAATAATAAATATTACAAAGACTTATAATTCAAAAAGGTTTTATACAATCTATTTTCGAGTAGGTATCATAAATTATTATCAATTATATGTTAATTGAGTTATTTGTTCACGATATTGTTATATGGCAACTTCAAGATTTTTTACTCTATTTCTAATGGTTTTAGTTATTTTTAGTTTCATGAAGGTGCGTTGAGCTGACAAATGGTGACATTTATTATGATCAGGAGAGAAACTTTTAACACAACACATTCCTTCAAACTCCTGATAAAGTAGTATATATATAGCAAAGTCTAGCGAACTTAATTATCTATTAAATAAAATAAAAAAAACTATCCACGCTTCTAATTTTAAATACATAGAAGGACTAAACAAAAGACAGTATAATATGTATATTTTTAAAGAAATCTCAACGTCCGACATTTACGTAAGAATTTCAGTGTGTTTTTAATTATTTATTTTAGCAAGCGTTCGCGAATAGTTCTAACTTAGCACAGCACTGCAAATTTAGAATATGTCACGTGATTTTATTATAATATTGTTTGCTGGGTACTGGGTTATTCAAATTCTTATACATTAATCATAACAATAAATATCTTTATTGTACACTCAACAATAGAACAATGTATATAAAAAATGAAAAAAATTAAAGCTGTGAATATAAAAGAAAAGCATGCAATGGGCGGTCTTGAAGTAGTTTTTTTTTTTTTTTTTTCGCTGGAAAAACGCCCTTACGCGTTTCCCCCACTTGAAGTGGGGGGGTATGTGGGGCTCACCGGCGCTGACAGCGCCGGCATACCCACTAAAAAACCAGCGGTACCCGGTCTTGAAGTAGTGATTATTTTTATATAATATAAAAATATATTTTATATAGTTCAAAAAGAAATCATAAAACTTTTAATGGGAAACATATCTTATTTTCTACGAATGTTATCTTAACGATTCTATTAACGATCTAAGATATATGTCAGTTAGTGAAGTTAATAAAGTTAAAAAGTTGTTATGGCTTGTTGTTCTGCATTTAATTTTTTTTTAATAGGAATAGAAACTGTATTCACTCATACATCTGTATCAAATAGTTAAAATATAGGTTATATTTCATTGAATAGCTTAATATATATATTATAGAACATAAACTTCATTGTTCACACGCTAGTTGTAGCGAAAGAGTGAGAAATACTTTAAGTTTATAATAAAGGAAACAAGGTTAATTCGATTTCGTTTTCATAAAATGGTATATATATATTATTATGTGTGTGTGTGTGTATGTGTTATATATAGTTGAAGAAACCAGTGCCTATAGAATCAAAGATTGTTATACCTAAATTAAATGTATTTTGTGCAATTTAAGGAACTAACTAGAGGAAATTTGTTACGAACCATGGGTTGTTTAATTAGTTTAGGGCTCATGTCCTGAGTGTTCTCGTGTCCTGGTTGCAAGTTTTTAAGGACATGAAGTTAAGCGAGACCGTCCCATTTCAATCGGACGTATGGTCTCCAAAGGTATACCTAACCGATATCACTTAATGGTATTAAGATAACAACACCGGTATAATCAGAAAGATTTTTTAAAAACATAAAAACGAAAATAGTCGATGACTTAAACGGAATGCAACCGGTCAACCGCCTCACCTTGGCTGGAGGGCGCCCAGTCTGAACAATGTTTATTAGTCCATAGCGACTTTCAAGTAACTATAACTGAATGGAATAAGGGTCTATCGGGTTCATTGTTAAAGTTACCGCAGCACATCGAGAACTCCTTCTGTATCTGTACAGATAATAAAAAAAACAACATAAAAAAAGAAACAAAAATTTGAAAATAGAACATATTCTTTTATTGATAGACAAATAGTTATAGGCAAATAAATAATTTAAATTAAGAATATTATTCTCAGTTAATATTTCAATTCAATACATCTTATGCAAAACGTCCTATAAATAACGATGACTTATCTTACGTCAATGCTATTTCCTGTAAGGAGCAACTAAGCTTTCTCGCTCTAAATTGGATGACCAGATAGTGATCGTAAAATTAAATATCTCCCTTTAATTGTATGAAATAATCATTTGCCATAAAGGATAAGGAGAGAGTAAACTTGTAGTTTATTACTAAAGCGGCGTCCACAAAGACACGCTTCGTAAAAACGTAATATGAAAAATAAACCCGTATTCACGGCAAATATAAAAAGAAAGTGGCGAATTCTTTCACATAATTCGTTACGCGATAGCGGTGTATATAATATATAATGTGACATTTTGAGTGACTCGGCTTACTTATACTTAGACTAGCGATCTATCCGCGGCTTCGCTTGCTTATCCAAGTTTCGTAAACTTTCATACCCATTATCACTACCTTAGGGATTTAAAAAAAATCCGTAGTGCTAACTTATTATGTTAAAGGAAATCTTCCTGGTGCTAGACCTAGTAGTTTGAGTTGTGCGTTGATACATATATCAGTCAGTCAGTCAGTTATTTTTTTAAATAAATAGATTGCTAACTGTTATGTTTCTATTTATGAAAATTAGTAGTTTATTGCCGTTTATTCAAGCTTTACATTTAATTTAATCTTGTAATATGAGACTTGGAAAGTGCTTTTATGTGTCTACTTACATAAAACAAATTTTGTTTTTTATTATGAATGGCTTTCATAACACAACTTGGCATTAACTATCATAGTATAACTTCGATTTTAAACATTTTTGCACTTATTAATAATATATTTAACGTTTTACGATAGTTTTAAATGAACATCATCAATAAATCGAATACCTCGTAAAAAAAACACTTTGTTTTTAAAAAAACACAAAGCTAAACATATACATAAACTCAATCTCAATGATGAAAACGATGGCATTTTCCCCTATTATAACAGTAGAGACAGTGGCAGTAAATGTCTTCAGCTATTGACTTATAAAAATAAGTCCAACAATTAAAAAAAAAAATATGTCAAAATAAATGACAAGTAATTTTAGGGGCAGAGTACGATATCCCTAAGCAGGAATTTTGGGGGTGATTTGGGACAAAGTACGATAGTACAGATAGTAGAGGTGGTGAGGAGGCTACGTCTCTTACTTCACGACACCACCCCCATTATTAGTAAATGAACAATTCTTACAAAAAGTGAAAAAAAAAGACCTTGTAAAACTAACCTCAATATTAAATTTATCGCCAAAATTACGATTGTAACGACTCCGGCGTTGCAGGAATTTAACATAAAAATAGGTATTTTTATCATTTAATTTAAGTAAGACTTCAAGATCAGTGTTTAAAATAACAATTAATCACTTAATCACTACAAGCGTTGTTTGCATTCGAATTTGTCAATAAAAACTATTGTAAATTTTTAGTTGCCGCTTAACATTCATGGGCACAGATTATACATCGAGAATAGACTTTTACACCGGTCTTTAACATACAGCCAAAAAGCCTAGATTTTATCAATTATTTTATTATTTAATTTTAAATATTGCACAATTTATTAAAAAAATCGACAAGCGTCGACAATCGACACCTAATCTCAAAATTACAACATTTATCACCAAAATTTCGAATTGTGACGGCTCCGGCGCTACGGGAAGTGCAGCCCCTTCGCCTTTGCGTAACAAAGCACAGGCTCCAGCTAACGCTGGAGCCTGTGCTTTGTTACGGCAGGCGGGGGCTGCACTCCCTCCGCGCCTCCGGCTCTAAAAAAAACACTCTAGGGGTAAGTTAGACAAGACTAAGTGGAGTCGGGGTTGGCCGATTCGATTTTGTAACTGCTTTAAAATAAAATAACATAATATTAATAATAAACTTTTAAACCATAGAGGCTGAAGTCTATATATATATCAAACATTTACCAATTTATTTGTTATTTCTATCTATGTTATGTTTACCGTAAATGACAGTAATTTCGTATAATACCCGTTTCGAGTTATAAATATTTTTTTGTTAATTTTCTCAAAAATTGTGCATTTTCGTTTGCTGTGAGTGATATTGTTTTTATCAAGGACCAAATTATATGTGTTAAATTACTTTTACAGTGATAAATTACATCGTAATTTTCATATTTAACTAATTTAGAGGTTAAACAGTTTTTCTTAATTTTCTCAAAAACGGCGCATTTTCTGAAAATGTGAGTAAGAATATTAAATGATTAGGGATCAAAGCTCTACCAGATACAACACATTTCCACCTCAAATTCATGCGTAGAGATATCATATCGCCGCCAATTTTAGAAATCCGCAAAAGGACCAAATGAATAGCGTCTTATCAATGCATCAGTTGTCTGAGACAGGCATTCCGTAAACAGTGATTATCGCAGCCTTGTTGGACTTTCGCCAAGGCGATAGGTCAGGCTATCTCACGGCAAATTATCACGAACAGGTATAGCCTCATTTCTCCATCAATTTTACTCACTAGTTAGTAGTTACATTATTAAATGCATCTAGGATTAATAATAGTGTCTAGTTTAAGCAAAATATATACTCGTACTTTATATGTGGATATTACAATGCATTATATTTAATAATATTTTCCATCTAGAACGTTCTATGAGCGATGTATTAAGGGCATTAGTTCGCAATTAAATTGTTTGAAAAGTATAAAATATCCGTTCCGTGAATTGTATTCAGCTTGATCGGTTATTGATATATGAAACACTATCATTATATTCACATACAAGAATCAAGGAGACATCGTTTTCATTTTTTTTAATTTACATAAACTAACTTTAAAAAAAGTTTTTCTAGAAAAATGTTATTCAATGTTTTAATATATAATTAATATTTTAAAGTTGTATTAATATTTTTAAATTATCTATGTAGACTTACAATAAAAAGCGAATTCAGTTTGGTCGACTAAACACACTAAATAATGTTGGCAGTTAACAGAAATGAATCCACAATCACAGTTTACCTGAGCCTGTACGTTTGAAAAAAGAGTACGTTCTAAATTTAAAAAAAATCAACAAAGGAAAAGGACAACTGCCGCATATTTCCATTGGCCTTAGTGCGTAAGGAGTCTTTGTTAGAATGTATCGTTTCGAGAATAGCTTGACGAGTGAATGTGAGGGGCAGAACGAAGGTCGCTTCGTTCATGACAAAGGCCTAGATGAACATTCTATTGACGGATAAATATTACCATAGAATAATTAATTAATGAATAATTCATAGTTAAACTAAATTCAAATAAACATTATAATGCTTATTGGTATTGATTTTGAGAATCATTTTTGGAGAGCTCAATAACTGTATTTGTAAGTAGTTAAATTAAAAAAACATATTATATTAGCCTACTATGCCACCTGATGGTAAGTGGTCTCTATCACCTATAGACGTTGACGCTGTTAGAAATATTATCCATTTCGTCAATGCCCCAGCAGCTTTAGAAACTAAGATGTTAGGTCTCTTGTGCCGGCAATTACACTAGCTCACATTTTTTAAAGATATTGATGATTGATAATTTAAAGAGGTAAATTTTAAAAGATAATCAATATTTAAGCGTCTTACCAGAGAATAATACTTAAAAAAAAAACAATTTTTATGTAGAAAATGATAGAATTATATTTTAATGACCACTATGAACTTTATAGTAAATATATAAATATAATAAATTCTTGAATATATTTTTTCATTAAGAAAACTTTACTGCATCAAACTCTTAAATATTTAGCCTAGGGCAGTCCACAGATAACGAATAAATTACGTAACAAATTATATCGATTTTACGGAATCGATTCGTAGTAATTGGCGACTCGATACTATAAGTCGTCCAAGAGCTTAACAAATCGGACAATGGTTTATTTCCTTGTACATATTTTTTATTGAAAACGCTAAACCTTAAACCATAAACATTTTTGTTAGTATTATTTATTTTTTAATAAATAGGCAGACTTGTAATTTTGGTCACGTGATAGTTAGTGTTCATCTCCCGTAGATAGGAATTATCAGAAATATTAACCATCGCTTACAACCTTAATCCGTCCAATCCGTCATCAAACTTATAATATAATGTATGTTGTAATTACACTGGCTGTTGGTTCACTCACCTTTAAAACGAGACACAACAATACGAAGTATTGCTGTTTGTCGGTAGAATATCTGATGAGTGGGTGGTAGCTACCCGGACGGACTTAAACAAAACATTAAATGAATCTTTTTTTTATACACGCAATTCAAAAAGAAATGATAAAAACAGGATGATTTGTAACTTTCTAAAGTTAACAATTACTTCTTAAATTTGTCACGTAATCTTTTGAGGTTATAAAATACTTTGAAGTTAATTTCGTATTTCCTTTTGCTATGAAATCTAAGTAGGTTTTTAGCACCGTGTAAAACATAGTTACTGTTTTGAAATTATCGAGTTCCGGCTTAGAACATCAGCATAAAATTTATTGAAGGGTGAGTGAGCCAATATAATTACAGGCACAAGGGACATAGCATCTTAGTTCCCAAGGTTGGTGGCGCATTGGCGATGTAAGCGGTGGTTAACATCTCTTACAATGCCATTGTCTATGGGCGTTGGTGACCACTTACCATCAGGTGGCCCATACGCTCGTCCGCCTTCCTATGAAAAAAAAAAGTAAGTAAATTGTTATAACCATCACCGTATCACGATTCCACTAGCCGTTCCTAATCCTTCACTTTGAAATTCCACTGCGTATCGGCTTCATTCGGTGACGAAAGAACATGCGTATAAAAACTACGTAAGCTTTGATAAAAAAAAAAAAACAAAAATAACAAAACACGAGGCACGCGAACGAGAATCGAACCTGCGCCATTAACGTTCCAGACACACCTACCGGACTCGTAAAAAATACCTGAATGTACAGACACGAAAGAAAGTGTTAACCGATGATTTTTATTACTTTTTAGTTTTTCTATATACATATATTATTTGATAAAAGAGGTTATTAAAACTAATTACATTTAGTTAAATATCAGCGCTTTTACAACGCCGTTTCATTTACGACTAATCATTAATCTGTATGTATTTGATTTAAAATGAATAAGAAATATTGTAATTAATAGAACTGAAGGAATTTTATCTCTAGATTAAAATTTATCTCACAGAATATAAAGAACGTGATCTTCAAGGATTTATACTTAATTTTTTATTATTATTTAAACAACATCACTCACAAATTTAGTAAAAAAAAATCTGTGTATAGATATAAAATATACAAAACTTTTGTATTTGATTATACAAAACAATATGAACAAAACTAGTTTTCTCGATGCGCAGCATCCTAATGTTTTCACTTTACTATAATAACATAATGGTTAGCGTGAAAAGGCGATAAAGAAAAAGTTTGAACGATTTAAAAAAAGGATTTACTTTTAAGGCTCACAGCTTTTGAGCATATGCCTGTTTTTATTTATTATAGCTAAGGCCTCCTTTCCTTTTTAAGGAGAATGTTTTGGAGCTTTTTCCACCACGGTGGTTTAATGCAGATTGGTGGAATAAACATGTGGCAGAATATCAGTGAAATTAGACACGTTTAGGTTTCCTCACGATGTATTCCTTCATTCCTTCCTTCACCTCAGTTTTTTTTTCATTTAACCGCGTACATTTGTTTCCATTAATAATACACAAATAATTGATACAGAGCAAAAGGTCACATGTTTAATAATTTGTGATAGAATAATAGAGTGATAAAATAATGTATTGTAATAAGTGATAATATACCATGATAGACGTGTGTTAGAGTTTTAATTTAATGAATTTAAATTTTCACATATGACCTTTTTCTTTTATTTTTTTATTGGATGCATATTTATAAAATTACATAATTATAAATATTAAAGGTAAAATATATGGTACTCAAAACTTAAAAGGAAAAAAAGGTATATTTTGCTTTACCTCCTTATTTTATTATTTTTACATGACTGAGAATAACACGGATTTTTTTTTATTTTATGTGCCAGTATTTTTTACAACGTAACCTCAAAAACCCTTCATAAATTATTATCAAAAAAGAAGCATTAGCTTTTATAAACCTCGGAAATAAAACGTCAGCCCTAAGACTGATTAAAATAAAAATATATTAATCATAAACGACTATAATAATTATTGAAACAATGACATCATCGCTGGTTCGTCTCAGAGACGTTTCCAAACCGATGTTAGACTAACAACTTACAGGCAATAAGCAAGTGTATAAAATTAATAAAAAAAATTACCGTTCTTTTTTAATTTTCATATTAATATGTAGCACCAGTGTGAGGTTTACATAAATATTTGTAAAGAAATTAAAGAAAGTGCAGGTCACCAAAGAGAGCCTTCGTCCATACAAACTTGATGGCTGACAAACCAATTGTTTTCACCGTGTTGCGTAAATGTCAATAGTAAAAGTGAACATGTGTGTGGAGGTGGCATTAAATAAAATCTTATTGTCGATGACACAGTGTATACAAAATGTGTATGTAACGGAGCTCGCGGGATTCAAGTATAAACAAGCACCTGTTTTTTTAATTACATGGATTATAAACACAATAGCTTTGTTCCTATAATTCACCTTGTGACATTTGCGTCAGCTATAAGAAATTCTACTAAATATATTTTTATTAATTTATACGTTGTCATATATTATATTTGATTGGATAACGATAAACATCACAAATAATTATTTCTGCCTAACTTATTTCATTAAAATTTAATTCATGTATTTATATGTTTTCATAATATATATTACTGTAGGTATATTGGCTTTAGTTTAACGTTAGTCTAATGGAGTTTAAATTTGTATTAAATTATAATTGTTATACTAGCACGCGATAGCTCCGCATTTATATACTCTAGACTAGATTATTATTAAAATTTAATTGTATTTAACTACTTACGTAAACAATAGTTTGATCTGTAATCATTAATTAAAAGTGAAAAGAAAAGTAAAATTGATCGAAAGTGCGCGTGTAAAAACTAACATATATTCTCCTATGCACCGTAAACACCACGCTTGGATAACTAATTAGTGCAGCGATATAAGCTTCCCAGCCTTCTGTATCGTATCATTTTATTTCAACTTCAATAATAATAATTAATTGTGACATGACCGGCTTCATACTATACAACCTGTACATTGTATTTTATAATATCTTGTAATAATTATTTTTTCTAAAAATACATTACAGGCTTTTCACACACAAAAAATCCTAAAATGTCTGTAGTGATGAATAAAAAAAATTATAACAATAGAAATACTCAAAGGCATAGACAATACTTTTGTGAAGGTCTGTTTTTTTTGTGAAAATATAAGTGCAATAGAGATTGCCTCATTCTTGTAATTCTTCGAGGCAGTCAGCCTGTTTATAACGTTGAATATATTGAGTTTTTAATTTGACATTCATTTCCCTCTCGTGTATGGTAACTGAACTACGTCGCAGCTTCCTGACCATTGTTCTAGTTTCTTAGTCGTTCACAGTGGGAAGTTTCTTGAAGTAAAACGTCACATCATCGTCTTAAGTAATATTATATTGAATTAATTAGCGAGTATTATGTATTTTTCTTTTAATTAAAATAATTAATAATAGTCGAAATTAAAAAGACGGGGTGTTAAGGAGTGTTATATATTTTAGAAATGGTTTTTATTTTCACTATTATTTTAATATCCGAGTGGCACAAATAGCCAATATAGAATTTCTAATGTTATTTGTTAAAAACTTAAAAAAACAGTGTTAATTTTTATTATTTTGCAAAGTATGTAGTATAGTTTAAGACTATAAAGGCGTACATACATATGTTTTGCAATAAACATACGCGCATTTTCCACTATCATAAAACGACAATACCGACTGTTATAAATGGGAAGAAATGTTTGATTGTTTACTCTTTACACAGCAACCGATTGACGTAATATTATTTACATAGTTCCATAGAATTGCGATATTTACTTTTTTTGAAGTATATTTAATTGGGATAATATTGCGATATTATTATCCCAGAAAGTTTAACCAGGGGTACAAAGGGAACGAAAGAACTCTACTTGAGTTCAACATGTATTATGGTATTTAATATATCTGTGGGTAAATCAAGATGTGTATGGAAATTTCTCGAATGTTACCTAACTATATGAGATGTAAGTTGTGAATGAAGTGTATTTCATTGACATGCGTGCCGCGGCGGCGAAAACGCTAAGAGAGCTTGTGAGAGTCGACGTTGTATTCGATTTTATATACACTTTCTTATTTGTCACTTGTTAGCATTACTCCTTTAATAGTAACAAATTATTATAAAATATAACTTATAAATAATTAATTTTACGTCATAGTTTGCCGAAAAACCTGTATATTAATTATGGATTGCAGGTTCAAACCTTCGCAAATGAAACTGAATTCAAGTTTATTGATGAATTATGTTGATGAGTAATTTATTTCTTTTTAAAAAATTAACACAAACCTTTTTCTTAACTCTTTATTTCAAACAGGTAATTAAGCGAAATCGCATTTAGTATTAACTGAAAAACATCATTAACCTATTAACAAAACAATTTATATCTCCATAGTATGTTGGCTAATTGCATCCATTATGTATGTTTTCTTTACACGATGACCTAACATGGCCTTGCTTGTTCGACGATCAAATACCAGTAATACTCAGTACTCAACCACTTCCAAGGCAATGCATAGAAACGGTTAATACGAATATGCATATGTTACGGTAAATGTAATTAAATATTAATAATAATTAACGGTCATTATTCATAGTTATTTAATTATTTGGAAATTGTGATAAAATGAAATTCATCACTTTTACCGGTTGTTATTAATAATTCATGTTGTCTTCGGTAATAGTAAGAAACCAAACAAGTAACGAACTTCATTGATCAGTATTATAGTATTATTTTATAGGTAACTAAAAGAAATGTATGCGTTTAATAATGTATTAAGTATTGATTGAATCGAGCAGGAACAAACAAATCGTTAAAATACCGCCTCAGGTGCTCGAAAATGACGTTTAACATGCTTTATTATTGATTTACTAAAAGTACGTCGTAATTATTAATAATAATAACCGGTAACATAAATTTATTTATTTATTAACTTTTTACCTTTAATTTCGGCAATGATTAATAATTATATATAGTTATTAATCATTTTGAACTAGTCCCAGCCGTAACCGATGTATAAATATTTAGTAAGTAAGACAGCGCGAGAAGCAGTCAAAGTGGAAACAAGGTAAAATAATCTAAAAGCTGTTTTATTTTAAGAGATGACGTCGTGTTGGCTGGTTGCTTTATATGGAATGTAATTAAATATATATTCAAATAAAATCTTTAATTACAAAAACTAAAAACAAACATATCTCCGGAGTAATAAGACATACCTATCAGTATGACGTTATCACTTAGAATATATTTATAGTCCTAATATGATGTTATTTTTTTTATAACATGTTTCATCATCATTAGCCTGTCTTTATTCTTTGTATCTATTGATCGCTGAAATCTGTTCTATAATAAACAAAATATGGATTTAGAGTTCTTTAAAGCGTGGCCTGATTGAAGTCGAACCTTATTGGAAATGATTTTGTTGGATGGGCCCCAGTATTCAGGTGGCTGAGAAGCTTATGTATTACACAAGTCATTGACAGATGCGCTTTACATAAAAATATCCTCAGGACGGTTATTACGACACTGAGTTGAGAAGGTCTCTCTACGATGGCTCTTTCTATTTCGCAAGAACCACGCGTTAATATAATATTATATTATGTTAGTGATAATTTACGAAGGTAATAAAATGTATTGCATCACGGTTTAATACACCGTCTCCTTAATCTCTTTGTATATACATCTATGGTAACAAATATTTACGCTGATATCGTTGAGATAACGGTTAAAACGAATATGAGTCATCATCGTGGTATTCTCTGAATATAATCGTGTATGAGCTGCTCTTTTTAACTATTTTGCATGTCCCATACAAAGTAGAACTTATTTCAAAGGTTTAATTTCCAATAATAAAGATGTACCAAGTTACTAATAAAGTGATGATAGAATTATGACGAACTATTTCTATGTATGGAAGTGCACATGTACCAACGCCCGCAGACATTGGCATTATAAGAGATGTTAATCATCGCTTAAATCGCCAACGCGCTACCACCCTTGGGAACTAAGATGCTATGTCCCTTGTGCCTGTAATTATATTGGCTCACTCGCCCACAGGATTAAAAGTGCTTGTCAAAAGACTAAATTATAGTTTAAATAGTATAAATACTTTATAAAAGGCAGATTAATATATGTGCCAGATATATAATATACAGTTATCTTATATAAATATCATGAATCTGTAATAGCCTTGGCTTCCAGGACACCAGACAATAAACTCATGTGGAAAGCAAAAAAAAAAAGAAAAAGACGACGTTTATTTTCGTCGTTGCTTCATTTATCCTATTCAAAATAGGCGAAGGCCCGTGAGCATAATGCCTTTTTTATTTTTTAATGGGTAATGATGGCAGTGACATCAAAAGTAAAATAACCTGTACCTGTAATCAACTATCATTGATATCAAAAACTAAATAAAATGCTATTATTTTTTTATATTAAAATCATTAACAATGTAGCGTTTATAATATTTAATCATAAGTTAAATAAAAAGGAAAAGTGAAAAAAGAAAGCGAATAGATAATAAAAGAAGATTGATTGAATGCCCGCGGGGGTATCTCATACGCATTGAACTTTAACAAGAAACCGAATGAAAATAATTTATTTACAGATATCGTTCGGAAATTGAAAGTGGCTGCGTGCCTGTCGGACAAGTGTAGCGATTTTGTATGGCGACTAGTCAACTTTCCCCCACATGTGTATTTCACACGTTTTCAACTTAACTTTGTATGAGTTCACGCAAGTTATGACATAATAATAATTCCTGAGAATTTTAAATGGCAGTAATATTTATATCATATGGTCTGTTTTTTTTATAATTCGAGGAAGACGAAGCACGATTTTCTATAAGTGTGATTTTCTCGTAAAGGATGTTTTTATGCTATTATATGTTGAACTTACAACTAATATAAATAGCTAATGTTTATTTTGTTTCGTTTGTTCTGACTATCAATGCACAGCCAAAGCTACTCAGTCTACAAAGCTGAAGTAAAAAAAAAATAAAAAAAGAATTTTGGCAATTTTAAATTTAACATGGGCAAATTGAAGAGTAGGAACTTTGTATGACTTCTACCTGTACGAAGTTCCATTTTAAAGAGGAATGTTAATAACATCATTAAACAATTTACTACATCGTTAAACATCTCACAGACAGAGAAACTACTTTTAAACACTGACACATAGGTACTTAATCAAACGCCATTAAAGCAATAATCAGTCTTCGATTTACGCTACGTGTCAAAATAGACACATTTGTTACAGTCAAACTATTCATCGGACAAAGCTAGTATGACCAGCAACACGGTTATGCATTTAAAGCATATTTTCCATGTTGCAGCCAAGTGAAGCATTAAGAATTGATTGTCTTTAAAATGTAATTGATACATTTGAGAAAATGTTGGCCCCAACACGTTGGCGAGAGCAAGTGTTTAATTAAATATAATTTTATATTAGGCATTTGCACTCCTAATTCGAAGTCCAACGGTTTCAATTGATTATATCTTAATAAAATATTAATCACACATAAAGTATGTAAGCTTTTTGACGCGCAATCGATTAAAATATGACAGAAAAAGTAATAACCACAGATAATTATTTCCATTAAAATAGACGTTAATCAAGAATATTTTAACGAATCAATTAAATTTGATCATTTTAAAATATGTATATTCAATTAATATTTTTATAAATTATTAAGTTATGTGCATAAATTATATAGTTAATCATTTTGACATCCTGTCCGTCGACAGTTAATAGTGTCCTTGTGATCTCAATGTATCATTGGACATTTATACACAGCATCCGCTCCTAATACTATGTTATGTTAACTTACTTGTTTTATTTCCACGATCCGAGTTTCAATAATCTGAAAATAATGGAAATAATTTAGTTAGTTAGTAATACAATATTTGTAACTTTCTTATTCACTGGCTGTTTTCAAACGATATAGTCTGTCTTTACCCATTCTTTCTAAACCGATCGAATAAAGTACCTAATTTTAAATTTTTCCAAATTATTTTTTAAATTACTTAAATTTATACCTAATTTCAATTTAATTAATAGTTTATTTAGTCGATTCGCTTAACTCTTTGCTACATTTGCTTAGTATCTTTGCTTTGTTATGCTTTGTACAGTTCTGTCGTGTAAATTTTATAAAGTTTAATTTATAAATAACGCATAATTTTAGACATCGTTAATTATGCTCACTTATTTATCTATAATGAAGTCGGTATTTATATTATATTAAAATTATTATTCGTGTAACTGATCGAAAGTGACATGAGGTGTTTGATGGACAATTGCGTAGGCTCCGACTTTCACCGTTTCACGTGCTTGTAATAAAACGGCCTATTGTCCACGCTCGGATAAAGACGAGTCGGTGCTAGTCAAGTTAATAGGTTTTTTTATACTAAATCGATAACGCTTTATTAGAAATACTGTAAGTTTAGTTTTGAGATAAATTATCCGATTATATTCTTAATATTAGTCTAGTATTAGTCATCGTTTTAAAAGATTTTAAGCTTATAAGAAAAAAATGTGTAGGTCGTATTTGAACTTCTACCCCAAGATCATAATATATGAAATATCGTTTCATGATGCAATAAATAAAACTTATAAAACATACATATAGATCGCTTGCAGTTTTATATTTATATAAAAATACGAACTTAAATGAATATCGTGAAAGAAAGCAGAAAAAAAATTACTAAAAATTTAGCATACCCATTATTGTTAACATGACCACACTCCCAATCGTAACGAAATAATACAATTTGTAATAAGCGCTAGATACATAATTTTGTTTCCTAGAATTCGACATTATTTCAAAATGTTTGCAATACCTTAATATTGTGACATCGGTATAATATGTGAAGATGGCAGACTTCGCAAATAATACGTCACTAATAGCACTTAAACTTACGCAAACAAAACAAACGCAATCAAATATAAAATAATTCGACTAAAAGAAAATATAAGTAATTATAATAGCACTTTTTCATAATTTTGTCATTATCAAATGTTTCCGTTGTATTTACTTTATTTATCGAGGAATCCTTGATAAGTTACGGGAAGATTACGGATCGTATCGAAATAACGTCACCAAGTCTGCGAATCAGAAAATTGCATTAAAAAAATATTTTTAATGTAATCTATCACTTCAAATATAAAATAAAACAAAAGCAATTATTACATGAACTAGTGCCGAATATGTGCAAATTCATTTCAAATATTATATGCAATGAATATCAAAATTATGATGTTGCTAAAGTTGTACAAATAATCATCGTCGTTACTTTAATAAATGGGCAAGTTTGGTAAAATCATCTCTTTAGAAATAATTGAACTCTGAATATGGCGTTAATGGATTTTTAATACAGTCGAGTAAAGTAATTTTAAATAAGAAACTGAATTCAAATAACACGTAACGATAAAACTTTGAATGCCTCGTTGGTCTATTGGCTAGATATAAAGGCGCAGACCCGGTGGTCCTGGGTTCAATTTCCAGGTCGGGCCAATAAACAGTTATTGGGTTTTTCTGTCAGAAAATTCTCAGTAGCAGCCCGGAGTCTGGAAGTTGGAAGTGTGTACACTTCCGTGTTTCGGAAAGCACGTTAAGCTGATGATCCGCCTGAACTCTTTCCGGTCGTGTCGGATTGCCGTTCCATCGGATTATGAAAGCTAAGGAAAAGACAGTGCATCTGTGTTTGCGCACATACTTGTGCACGCGGCTAATCTCTCTTGATATTGGCCGCCGTGGCCGAAATCGGTCTGGAGGACCTTATTCTTACGACATAACTGTAAAGCTGAAGAATAAATATAACTTAAATTAATTTATAATAATATATCGCTTTGATGTAAGGTAATGTCACAAAATATTTTGTAATACATATATAAATAATATGATTCGATAAATATGAATAGAACTTCATCATTGCCAATTAAGTCAGCTCACACGAGTAAAAGTCATATTAAACCAAACGATGAAGAAACGCTATTGTCTTAAATGTGATGAAAGATTAATTTATTAGCTGGATTAAGCGTCAATAGAGCAAGGGTATGCGTTGTCTTCTGATAGGACAGACATGTGTTTGATCCGGACCTATTAGACTATTGTCGTTAACACTCCTTTTAAGATTAAAAGTCAGGGAAAAAATGCGGACTAATAAATCTTTAAGACACAAATGCGGTTTGTGATGACCTGGATAACATCGAAACTAAGCTTCTTTGGACATATAATGCGTCAGGAATTAAGTCCGCCTTATGTTCCAAGTACATATCGTGATGGTAAGTACAGATCGTGGTGGTCAAAAAAGGTTTTTAAATAAATAATTTCAATATTGAGTTTCGTTGTTATTAATTTTATTGGAATAATATATAGCAAAGAAATATATAGAAGAGAAGAAATATATATAAAAGAGGTTTACACACACCAATAGAGGGTATACCAATAGAGGTTTCGCATCAAAACTACGATTAAACTATTGGAATTGAAATAAATATAATATCAATTTATTCAAAACACGTGAAATATCAACGTTATTAAGCCTTGTTTTAAGCCTATATACAAAGTAAATAGTACAAAACTTTTCAGTATATTATTCCTAGTATACTAGGAACTATCTAACCTCACCCTACCTACTCGCTATGGTGCGGAGGCCCTATGGCAATTCTATATTTAGCGTGACCGAACAATCACCTCTTCCAGCTACTTGATCTCACCATCGCCGTCCACGCCAAACTATTAAACTATATTCTGAACCAGCTTTAGATATATATATATATCGAAGGAGCGAAGTCAGATCCATATAATTCCAGAAAGAATAGCATTTTGTAATGTAACAGTAGCAGTTCCTTAGGTTACCGAAAGATCGGTAAAAAGTAAGATAGACAGATAATGTAACATTATTAAGAATCTTAGATAGAGAATATTGAAAGACACCTAAATGTGATCTTTAACATTCAAATATCAATCTACCCGTACGAAGGTTTGAAATATACATATATGGTACACATCAGTATCTAAATATTAAGATAATTTTCGTGATTTGGGAGTAGGGTACTAAGGGTATCCTAGTGTTTAAATTCTGCCCTTGCTATATATACTATGCTAAAAATAAATACAATTTAAATCTTAGAGATGCTTGCCCAATGATATTTAAAAAAAAAAAACAAAATTTAATTTATCGAAGTCTAACAATAATTTTTGTCAAATCAAAGTATATATTATAAAATTAAAGGATAAGTTACTACCGGATCAGAATATCAATTCAAATATTTATAATAATAATAATAACGTTTATGCGTTACGTTATTTATTCGTAGACCTTTAACCGGTATCTTTTAGTTTGAGGTCTGTTAATAAATGTTACATAAAATCGAGAGACCAATCGAAGATACGTCAATAATTATGGCGCGTCGGAAACTTTCGAAAGCACTAGCAGCGTCGATTGCTTAAGATTGTTTTGTATGAATTGGTTTATTTATGTTCTAGAAAGCGCTGAAGAATTATTGACTTACGAGATACGAACGTGTGTAACGTAATTTTGTTTTGAAATAGGAATGTATTCATTTTTAATATTAAGTAATAGGTCACTAGTCAGTCTATCCGTTCTAGCATATCGTAAGAAGACAGGCAAGTTTGATTTCTGCTGGTCTTTGTGGTCCTGTTAAAATATAGACTATAATCAAAATCAACATATTCTTTATTCAAGATCTTGTAAAATAATTTGAACCGATATGTATTGGATTGAATACAACGCTTTGTTACAACCGAGATGAAAATCGAGTAATTCTTTCAATACATAGTTAACAATACACAACCGAAATATGTATTGTATTTGTTGTTTTGGCCAACATTCTCTCGTGAATATGCAGATGGGTAATTCTTCCCACGACATATGAATGTGACGTCACTAATGATCAAAAGCGGGCTTGACGAACTGTTTTCTTTGACTTTGGCTTAGAGATGTGCCATCTCGGAAAAAACACGACTCGAGTTAACTCGAGTTGAAACTCCGATAACTCGAATTGAATTCGAGTTACACAACTCGAGTTAGCAAATGAAAATAAGTGTATGATTTGTAACAATTTACTTATTTGTTCTTCCATTCAACTCAATTATCATTTGACAATTATCATTGCTAAACTTCGGGGGTAGGATTGAAATAAAAAGATTTTTATAGTTTACATATATAATATATATAACTTTTTTTCACCCATTTAGTGAATCGCGCTCTCGCTCTCCTTCATTTACTGCTACGCCAAACTCGAGTTAGGGAGAATTCAACTCGAATTAACTCGAACTTAGCATAACTCGAGTAAACTCGAGTTAGTAAGTCGAGTTGACACATCTCTACTTTGGCTTAGGTAGTCATGTGGCGGGAGTCAAGTGGCGTGGCGTGGCGAAGTAGTGATTGTAGTTTAATTCAATAGAATCTAACTATTCTCATCTAAAAATAATTACATTCAAGATCACGAAATAAACTAGGTAGGTATATCTTATAAATTAAATCATTGTATCAAGTTATCTGTTGTTATATAATTAATAAATTTATTATAAAATCAGTTTTATTGTGGTCTGATCAGTAATCGACACGATTTTGTCATTAGATGGGTGCGAAAACAATCCAAACTGTCGGCTTTAAATACACGAACCATTAACTATTCGATGATAAATAATCTTGTTAGGTTTTAATAGCAGACAATATTATGCACTTGTAGGTATAACATCAATACAATAACATTATACAAATATGACCACAACTGTAGATATTTATTTTCCACTTCAAACATTTTTAATTTATAAGTAAAACATTAGCCATATTAAACATCAAAAAGTACATCTAGTGATTTAGATAGTTAATTTATAGGTAAGATTGTGGGTTCAAGCCTGGTCTGGTCAATTTTCAAATTCATGTGCTTCATTTGTGTTCAAAATTAATCTCGTTGTAAACGTTGTGAGGACCTGGCATGGATTAAGCTCCAAACTTGCTCCTTAAGAAGGGAAATCTTTAGCCCCGCATGGGCTGTTAAAGGCTGTTTCTTTTACTTGTGTTACCACAAATTAATTTAATGTGTCCAAGAACTGAAATCAATTCCTATGTATTTAAAGTAGATATTCATATAAAATGAATGTATAATAATAACAGCCTGTGAATGTCCCACTGCTGTGCTAAGGCTTCTTCTCCTCTTTTTTGAGGAGAAGGTTTGGAGCTTATTCCACCACGCTGCTCCAATGCGGGTTAATGGAATACACATGTAACAGAATTTCAGTGAAATTTGACACATGCAGGTTTCCTCGCGATGTTTTCCTTCACCGTGAAGCACGAGATGAATTATAATGACAAATTAAGAGCATGAAATTCAGCGGTGCTTGCCCGGTTTTGAATCCACGATCATCGGTTAAGATTCACTAGGTCTTACCACTAGGCCATCTCCGCCCTTAGACCTAATCTTTATAATCTTAATAACTAATTATATTTAAATAATTATTAATTACTGTACGTGTTATGTTGGTATTCTTAAATAAATAAATTATATAAATAAATATAAAATAAATTATAGGTATATTATATATTGTATTATTTTTCTTTATATTTTTATAGATCAATTATTTGAGATTGAATGAAAACCCGTAGTAAATGATAATAATACTAATGCAAATGTTTCATTCTATAACATTACAAAATAAAATAATGTCAGTCGTGACAAGCGGTGAGAATGACCTACAAAAGCTACTAAGAACACGATGGCTTGAAACAAGAAAGTACAAAACGAAACGCAGATAAGAACGTTATTTTGTTGGAATTGAAAAATTGTATCGTAACGAAGGATAGAATAGCGTGACCATACGTCTAGTTTTGAGTGAGATTACTCTGTTCCCATTATATCCCATAAAATCATGAAAAAATAAGCGTTCCGCTAAAATTCAGATCTACAACTTATTTAAAAAAAAAACAAATGAATACAAATATTTTTAATGAAATTAGTTCACTTGAAATATATACACAGCCTTTTTAAAAGTTTTAAACAAGGAATTTAATGATAAAAATAATAAATGAAAAGACAACTTGAAATGCAAAGATTTTATAGAATGTAATTTCGTAGGTCATGTCATATTTTCAAAAACATTCAAATACTTGGTGTAATGTAATGCTTTATGTAAGTCCGTCTGGGTAGGGACCACCCACTCGACCACGTACATATTCTTCGCCAAGCAATATTTAGTATTGTTGTGTTCCGGTTTGAAGAACAAATGAGCGACTGTAACTTAAGGTACAAAGAGCATAATATATTGTACATTTGGTGGCACATTAGCGATTTAAGCGATCGTTAATATTTCTTATAGCAACAACGTATATCAGCGATGGTGACCATCCATCACGTGTCTTATTTGCGAGGATGCCCACTTAGTGTTAATTTAAAAAAAAACACCTGATAGTATGTACGGGTCAAAAACTGGTTCCACCATAGTCTTGCACACACGTTCTTGTGACAATACAAACTTATACCGACATAAATATGACACAGAATAACAACTTTAAAAAAATTATTTCGACATCTCTATAAGCGTCCTTAACGTACGACCCACACGAATTTTCAATTTACATTAATATTCTCGTATTGTAATATATACAATCATCTTAAGCTACGTACGGTTTTATTTATGGAAATAAAAACAGTTCGGTTTAAAATTAAAATAAACTTTAATGTATTGAAATATGGTTCATATTCGTGTGTCTCTTTCTTATTACTGGGATTACACTGATAAAAATAAAAAGACATGCAAGGGAGGACTTGTCATGGGTGGTCGCTGTCATCTAGGATTTCTCGGATGCGTGTATTATAAACCAATGATAGTTGCAAAAAAACGACTCTTTGGCAATTTAATCTGAATAAGCTACCGCATAATCTTATGTTTACAAGAAGCTGAAGCTATAATTGCGTTGATGCGTTAATCTGTGAATAGTGAATATAACTATTAAAGTATAAAATATATTTTTATATATCTATATGAAAAAATATAATATTATAATTTTTTGCCAATTACGAGCTTTTATTAGCACAACTGCACAAGTGTGAGAGTACACCATTTTGCGTACAACACTATCTATTTATAGTGAGAGTACTCCCATACTTCGATCAGATCTTCGGAAGTCCGTGTTCAGGCTTACGTGCTCTTTGAACTCACAAGAATATTACCATTGCTAACTTCAACTCGGGATTTGAACCCAAGACCTTGGAAGTTGCAACCATATAAACTAACCACTAAGCATACCAACGAAACTCCATAGCTAATCAATTGTGCAGACACAATTTTACATCCAAATAATAAGTATATCATGTTCTTGTTTTAAAACATGCGGGCGGAAATTCGTTTTAATAAAAACACTTTAAAATAAAATAAAAAGAAGGTTAGTGTTATTTCACGGTCATTGACTAAATTCTTTATCTGTAGTTCCTAAGGTCGAAAAGGAATTTAATTCATCTTCAATATTAAATTAAAAGTAATAATTAATTAAATACAATTTCAGTAAAATTCGCTGCTTATTCTTTATTGAATAGACAACAGTTTAAAATCAAAAATACAAGCTTTCTTTGTGAATTCGTACAATACTGCATATATATGTATATAGGTACATATATATGTATGTAATAGTATATTTATTTCGTAATACGCAAGACACTTTCTTTCACATGCCATTCCAGTCGCGATTCACCAAGCGAACAAATTGCACCTGCAATTAATCTTCATTGAAATTGAAATAAGGAAAATTATTCCACGGTTAAACCTGATAAATGATAAATTTCGTTAATATGTAAAAATTTGCTTTGTTGTCTTCAAGGAAATAATTAACTTTCTCTTGTAATAAATAACTAACGCGCTCATTTCATTTGACATATAAATATAAGTGGACGAATTATCCGTTAACATCGGCAAGCGGACATTTTCGTAAATTAGGCAAAGATATATGAGATAAAGAGTACGGTAAATTGTAGCTGAAAAGGAAAAAAAAAATATAAATGAACGATTACGAATATAAAAACAAAAAAAATATATACGAAGATAAAAATGATAATATTTTACACTACTTACTTTTTGCTGGTTTAAAGCTTATATTTATTTTATTAGTAACTAACTAATACTGAAATAAAATTTTAAGACATTTTATACAACTCGCATCGCTTATTTATTAACGTATTTTTGGAAAGGATTTCGTTGATGTCTTTTGTATTGCGTTATTAACAATGCGTATTGTTTGAACATAAATCATATTTCTATGTATCTAAAGGTTTTATCTTGTTATCGATATAGATATTTTTATATTGCTAAAGTACTAATACTAATGATAATGATTTTTTTATTGGATAAAACATAAATTGTCGTCATATTACGTCTGGGTAGGTAGTAGGTACCACCCACTCAGTACTTGCTATTGTTGTGTTCCGGTTTGAAGGTTGAGTGAGCCTGTGTAATTACAGATACAAGAGACATAACATTCCCAAAGTCGGTGGCGCATTGGCGATGTAAACGATGGTTAACAATTCATATAATGCCATTGTCCATAGGCGTTGGTGACCACTTACCATCAGGTAGCTATATAATTATATATGCTCGTCCGCCTTCCAATTCAATAATAAAAAAATATACTGAGAGCCTGGCATAAATACACTTTAATAAGCACACTTGTTTGTTACTAGCATGCTTTATGAGTGAACATTTGTTATTAAAAACATACAAAATCAAAAGCATACTAAATCTGTATACGTCTGAGATAGGTATTACAGAATATTCAAATTTGATGCATGCTTCAAGAATTAATGAAATTTTAATTAATATTTTAATGCACCATTAAAATACAAAAGGAAAAAGGAAGTAAAAACGTTTTCAGATTGAAAGGCGGATATTCAATTATAACTTAAGAATACACATACATTTTTTTAAATAAAATTTAATTAAATAAATAATTATTATGTCCGTCGCTAATTCACTCTTTTTTAAATATAAACGTAACTTTACAATTGTTTTTTCTAGTAAAGGATGTTCGTCTTCATTTACTTCTTATAAACATTGTTAAAATTATTATTATTGTACTTCCTCCTCCTCACGAAACTTGCGCGTCACAACTTGTGCTAGATGACAAAACAATCATTGTTAAATAGTGTTATTTTTCACACGAATACTCTTTACGCAAATATATTAGTACAGGTTGGCGGACGAGCTATTGGGCCACCTGATGTTAAGTGGTCCAAATGCCCATAGACAGTGGAATTGTACATTTCTTTAAAAAACATCACCAATGCGCCACCAACCTTAGGAACTAAGTTATTATGACCCTTGTTCCTGTAATTACACTAGCTCACTCACCCTTCAAACCAGAACACAACAATACCAAGAACTGCTGTTTTGTGGCAGAATATCTGATGAGTGGGTGGTCCCAGACGAGCTCGCACAACGCTCAATCACCGAGTACGAGATTTATATTAATAACAAAGTAGCAACCCCTGAATGCCAACTTTACACTATGAGTACTAAAAAGCTTTGAAAAAATCCTTGCAAATCCTCATTAACTTAAAATAATGAGTGTTCTAATATAGACACCTGTTCAAGCATATTTATTGGTTCCTTAAACAACGCAATAACTTCAGTAATATACCTTATGCCTATTTTTTTGCAGTAACACATATTATGTAAAGGATCTCTTGTGTGCTTATGGTTATTATACAATTAATGATTTTATGGGTGATAGCACACCTTGGGAATGAGACGTCCGTCGCATCGCTATTTATTTTTATTCTTTTTTACTATACATATAAGAAGAGACAAAAAAAACCCGCTGAGTTTCTTTCGCCGGTTCTTCTCAGGGCTGGGTGTATCTTTTCCGAACCGGTGGTAGTTTCTAGTTTGACTATCAATAAGCAAGTGTAATACTTCAATATTGAATAAAGTATTTTGAATTTGAATTTTTGAATATGCGTCAGTTTGCCTCAGTCTGAAGTGATTAACTAAACGTACCATCTAATTTAAACAACATAGTCTAATCTTTATCATCTTATAAAACTGTTTGTACGTTTTTGATTTTTATAAGTCATGCTGCAAGTGAGTTACTCTTTGTTGTTTTTATAAAAGCAAACAAGATAACAATTTGATACATTGATGATTGTATTCTTTGTTATTCAAAACAGTTACGTTATTATTTATAGCATTGTTTATAAATAATTTATTTAAATGAATAGATATTACTATCCTTTTATTTACTTCCGACAAATTATGTACGTACTGTATGCAAAGCAAATCCAATTCCAATGAAATCCAATGGTATGGTGGTATGGTGGTGGTAGAGCCGCTGCTGGGTTCTGCCGCAAAACAGCAGTACTTTGTATTGCTGTGTTCCGGTTTGAAGGGTGAGTGAGCCAGTGTTATTACAGGCACAAGGGACATAACATCTTAGTTCCCAAGGTTGGTGGCGCATTGGCGATGTAAGCGATGGTTAACATTTCTTACAATGCCATGTCTATGGGCGTTGGTGACCACTTACTGTCCTTTTATTGTTTACGATTATTTTAAAATCATGTTTGTATATGTGTTTTCGTAAGTTATATCCCCATTATATTCGCCATTATTAAGTAATTTATATTCGCCGCGTAATTACATAATGCGTACTTAATTATTTTATAATTAAATTCGAATACGTTGTGAATTTAGTAACAGAAAATTAGGTCATTTGTAAGTTAAAAAAATGGCGTGTTAATTACCAACACCACTTCTTGACATTTTTAATAAAACTTTAAATCTATGTTATCTGTGCAAATGTAACGAAAGAATTAACTGATTCTTTCTTTCTTAAAGCATAGGTAAATACACATATATATATATATATTATTTATATAACAATAAACAGCGACTCTATATATATCTGTATTCTGTACTAATATATAAAGCTGAAGAGTTTGTTTGATCCGGCTTATCTCAGGAACTACTGTTTCGAATTTAACAATTATTTTTGTGTTGGGGTTGCCCATTTATCGAGGAAGGCTCTAGGCTTATTTTTATTTATTATATTTTTATTAATTATACGCGGGTGAAACCGCGGCGCACAGCTCGTTTATACAATATCTGTCTTTTCATTACTTTAATTACCCAAAAGTCGTATAACAATGTCGAAATTAGACTTAATCCACACAAAAGTTTACTAATTTAATAATATGAGATAGAAAGTCGAAACTAATTAGTTAAAATGGCAAAAAAATAACTGAATTAAGGTAGTTAGTATATTTTTAAATGATGTGATTTTGTATAAAACTATAATTTAAATCACATTCATTTTCGACTGGTATTTTGATATCGAATAGCCAGATGGCCCAGTAGTAAGAACGCGTGAATCTTAACCGATGGTCGTGGGTTCAAACCCGAGCAAGCATCACCGAATTTCATGTGCTTAATTTGTTGTTATAATTCATCTCGTGCTGGACGGTGAAGGAAAACATCGTGAGGAAACCTGCATGTGTCTAATTTCACTGATATTCTGCCACATGTGTATTCTATCAAGCCGCATTGGAGCAACGTGGAGGGATAAGATCCAAACCTTATCCTCAAAAAAAGGAGAGACCGTAACCCAGCAGTGGAACAATTCACAAGCTGTTTACTGTATACAGTATTTTGATAAAAATCTTATCGTAATAGTAAAAAAAATCTGTAACGGTCATAAAACTCCTTAACGCGTTGCTTGCCCATTGATAATAGAAACCTGTTTATTGTAGGTAAATTGAAATCGATAACGGTTTATCTGTTTCCATATAAAATATTTACTTTTTACTTTTAATTAGAAAGTTTTAAACTTATACGTTTTGCTTATAAATGTAGGATGTCCGCAAATATGTCCTAGAACGAACGTGCTTATCGTCGTTTTTACCACATTTTTAATTTGTAGAAATGAATATATTTGAATTGTACAGCTAAGTAATTAGGTTAATATTTTTAAGATATCGAAACTAAATTTGAATAAAATAAACATGGTAATTAAATATTGTATCCGTATTAAATTATAAATGCGAAAATCGTGTTTTATTTAATTTACCTAATTAGATCGTTTCATGATTAACATGATGACACACAAACACACACACACCATAAGTATATATATATATAGGGTACATATATAGTGTATATGTAGAGTGGCTTATTTCGTGTTAAGGTATGAAATTGTTATTAACATTTGTACAATGTTTTTAATCATAAGTTACATTTTAAATGTATAATAGGTAATAGTAATAATATCCTGGGACATTATTCACACAATGCCATCAGATCCCAAACTAAGCAGCGCACGTACTATGGAAACTAGAGAACTGATATAGTACATAATATACTACTTTTCTTTTGTGAATACAAACTTATATAGATAATTACACAGCAGACATGTTCATGCACACATATGTCTGTCCTGGGTGGAAATCGAACCCACGACCTGCGACGCGAAACGCAAAATAAAAAAATAGTTTAGATGAGACAATATTAGTTGTTAACAGCACCTTGCAAATTAATACCTATTTAATCGAGGTTCGAACGTTATTTGAGTCAAGATTTAATGTTCCGATGTGAAAGGCACATGCAGACTATCTCTTAAATGTATATAAGAATAAAACAATATAAGAGTGGTGATTGTTCAGAGTTAGCCCAGTGGTTAGAACGCGTTAATTTTAACCGATGATCGCAGGTTCAAGCCGATGATTTTTCATTTGTTTAATTTGTGTTTATAATTCATCTCGTGCTCAGCGGTGAAAATATCGCGAGGAAACCTCCATGTCCAATTACAATGAAATTTCATTACATGTATATCCACCACTCCGGATGGAAAATCTTGATAGGATAAGCCTTCCTTCTAACCTTCTCCTCAAAAGCCTTAGCCCAACATTCACACAAAAAGAGATTCACAAGCTGTTTTACTTTTAGATTGTTCAGTCTTTCCCGTAGAAAATATGATATTGTAGTTATAGAGATATTTCCTTGTATTGACAGATATAAACGGCACAGAATCTTTACTATGAAAATGAAGTACCTTCACAGTTATTACATCACGGACAAGTTTCTTAGTTATATCATCGTATTATATACTAATATATACTTATCTACATAGCAAACATTTGAAAATAATTGCCGTGAAATACCTATATGTTCCTTGTATATTATGTAGTTTGTTGAAATGTTATACGAGCTGTTTTTTTTTAATGTTGTTCGCATACCCGCAAAAAGCCATACTTGATAGGTTTTTTGTTTTAAGTTAATAATAGGTATAAATTTCATTGAAACGCCTTCGGTAGTTTGGAATATATTTCGGTTAACCAAACGATACGTTTGAAATACTTAGATCACTATACTATATACTAGTTATACAAGTACACATTGAATTGTCTTTACAAATTAAAACCACAAGGTTGAAGGGCAAGAGGGGACTGACTACGTTTTGAAAACAACGCAACTCACCGATCGATCCGTTAAAAGCACGCAACAATCCTAGAAATCACAATTATATTATCAAATAACACTTTTTATTTATCTAAACTACGTAGCACTGTCCTTGATATCAAAAGCGAACTTTTCGAAAGCGAAAAGTTAGTTTTAAGAAGCTAATAGTAAAGACACTAGTGAACACCAATTAAGAAATTCGTTTGTGATGAAGCGCGATAACACGTCAATCTCTCGCGACAGTCGGCGGTTCACTGGAGGAAGAGAAGTGAGAGACACGTCACTAGCTGCGCCCGCGCCGAGCTCACCTTTACTTATTGTAGCATGAATATGTTAGTTTTGATAGTTACAGAATATAAGATGCTTAAAATACGTTTAAGAATAATTTAGTGATGAATATATTAAGTTTGATAGAGTAAGAATCTCATTAATATAAATATCAAAATCTTATGGTAATTTGAACTAAGACGCTTGTTTCAGATTTAATCTTTTCTAATTTATAAACATTCGATCTGTGGGAAATTCACGTTCAATTAACATGCTAATTGCTAGTATTCTTAAAATAGCGACTTAAGAGCATCCACTCATAAAAGATTAATTACGAATTAGAACTCTGAATATTATATGAAAAATTTCATGAAATGCATTGAAAAGTAAAACTCAAAGTCCTAACTTAAAAGATACTTGAAACCACATATCTAAAATAAAACAAGAATCTTTAAAGTATCACGATGCTTCGAGCCACGTATCCCCGTCGACATCCCGTGGTACGGCCTCGATATTCGGTAAACGCACACAAACACAACGCTCCAACTACATATTCCACATTCATGAGTTCAACAAGAATTGTTTGCCAATGATAGATGATTGCAAAAAATTATCCACACCCTCACCTTTGAAAACGTACAACTTATACCTCCTTGCAATTTACAAACCCTCTTCGCTATTTATTTACTTACCTGTAAAATTATTATTAATATTACATTAGTAAACAGTTCTAAAACATCTTCACTAAGCGTAATATATTTTACAACTGATATTTTATACACATATGTCCTGCATAATTATATTCGTTTTGTTGAATATTACCTGAACGTGAAATCTCATTAATATTGTTTACGTATTGTCGAGGTAAGTTAACATAACATTAGTCTACCCCACAATTAATATCCGGAGTGTACCAAAATATTGTTGGCCTCATAGATCTCACCAGTAGAGCTACTTCCTACGTCCTAACCCGGTGAGTTACTACTTACTAGGAATTAAATTATAATATGATGGAATTCCACTTCAGGGCTCCGTAATAAGCACGTTCAAGTGTACCTTCTTTGCAATCGGCGTTCAGCTTAGGACAACTTCGGAAAGTGGAGATTATATTATTTAGTTGTGAAAATAAGATGATACATACTGATAAAAAGCGTAGCCCACGTTTCCAAACGTAGATTTTAATAAAGGAGTTAACAATACATTATATATATATATATATATATATATATATATATATATATAATGTATTGTTATATATATATATATATATATATATATATATATATATATATATATATATATATAATGTATTGTTATATATATATATATATATATATATATATATATATATATATATATATGTATATATATATATTAAAACGTTGTATCAATTAATATGAATGTAATCATATTAATAATCCACAACGATCGCGTTCACTCGAATGTCATAATCGGTTATTACTTAAAAGTAAAAATGTCTATTTTTCGTTTTCCATTTATTTCGAAACAGTTGCGCGTGTCTCGATTGTCGACTTCAATAGAAAATTGAGAAACTGCACGCTCCGAGATTAAATATGCATGTTATTTGTAACACGCAGTTCTATGAGTAAAATTTATTAAATGTTCATGAACGAAAATGACGTATCTAAAAAAACGTATCTCGTGTACATTTTTCAATAATTAGTAATAAGGCTGAACTACTCTTTCTTTTATTTTTACTCTGCTACAGCAAAGCAAAAGATGGTTAATTATTTTAAATCTGTGTATGTATGAATGTTCATCCGTTTCTGTGTAATTTTAAGTTAGTAGTCATATTTTGACAAACGAGGTTTCGGAGTCCTGCGTGTCAAGGCTTAAATCCAACATGGCGGATTTCACTTCACGTCAAGCGATCAAATTTAACATCGAAAAAATGTCTTTAGTAAGTAATGGAACTATGAATGTATAGATTTCATTCACAGTTTCATATAATGTACGATTTATCTATATTTAAAAATGATATAATGTCTCTTTTATAGTCGGGTTTTAATTTAAAGTTAATACTTCTTATAAGGTAAAATTAACATGTTTTTTATTTTTTCAGTTCACTGAACATATTTAAATAATAAAAGAAAATCTCATCAAAAAGAATAACATGCAACATTCCGAGTGATGTCAAACATAAAAAAATAGTAGCAATTTATTTTAAATGAAAGCAATTAAAGTCGTAGGCCGTGTATAGTGTTAAGCGTTGACGAGTGACGATCGATTCATTCATTGTAAGCGTGATGAAATACCTGTCAATCGAGTGTGTGCTACCTCCGGTATTTTAACGACCGATAATTGTAAATAACTATGATTTAGGAAATATTTTAACATTATTATCTTAAATGGCTTTCGAAATGATAAATATGAAATAAAGTAATATAATATAAATATTGGAAAGACAGGAGTGTAGGTATCGAAATTAGGAATATATAATATATTCATTTGGTGCTTATTAGATGAGCATATGGGCCACCTGATGGTAAGTGGTCACCAACACCCATAGACATTGTAAGAGATGTTAATCATCACTTACATCGCCAATTCGCCACCAGCCTTGGGAACTAAGATGTTATGTCCCTCACTCACCCTTCAAACCGGAACACAACAGTACCAAGTAAGTACTGCTGTTTTGTGGTAGAGTATCTGATGGTACCTACCTGACCGAGCTTGCACTGCCACCAAATAGCTATTATACTCTGTATATGAGGATAATCTTTGTGTATCATTTTCTTATGTGACCAGATGGAACAGTTCTACTGATTAATATCGGTACCTAACGATACGTTTTCGATTCTATAACGATGCAACTTCGAGTTTCAACCGAACCGCGACGATTACGTTTCCATTCGATTGCGATAAAGTGACAGTTTATTAGTAGAATTAGTCTCGAGGTTATGAAAACGACCATTTACGATCTGAGCCATCAGTCCATAGAATTTTAATTATACAATAGCATTAAGCCTTAAATATATACAAATAAAAATAGCTACTGTACAAATAATGATCGCGTAGAATGGTGGCAGAGTTTCCTTTGAATCACAAATTCTCTGGACAAGAAATGAACCATCCCTCCTGTTACCAGTAGAGGAAATAAGACGAGGTATTATATTTATTATGAAAATTTTTGCACTATTTTTTTTTATGTAAGAGGTGAGTGAGTGGGCGGTAGACGAGCAGGAGGATCCCATGATGGAAAGTGACTACCACCGCCCATGGATATCTGCAACATTCGAGGACTTGCAGGTGCATTGCCGGCCTTTATTCGAGGTGTAAGCCTTTCAACTGCAAACGGACCCATAATTTCTTCAGATCTTCCGCGACGGCTTTATATATTTGGTTTTGACATTTGTGTTAATTCTATAAGTTAATTATGTTTTCCTTTACCACCTAGAACTACATGAATTAAAATACCACAAAAAAAACTCATCTACTAATCCTGATTTGATCACACGATATCTGGTTATCTTTTTTTAAAAATGGAACATCTACTTGATTTAAAAAATAACGATGTCTATGATCCAGTAAAATTATAAAAAAATAAGACACCGTATACATTAGCTGAAGCTACCAAACGTCTCATTACCATAAACGTCAATGAATGATGTGTCCAATTTCTTGCTGTCCATTAGTGACATATTGAACAACTGAATAATGTTGAGCTTAACTGTTTATCATTCTTAGACAAAATAATTCTTGTCCAGTGGTCTTCAAACCTAATCGTGATAGATTAATAATGTATATTAATATTATAAATGCGAAAGTAACTATGTCCGTCTGTTACGCTTGTACGTCTGAAAAATTGTACCGATTTTGATTAAATTTTTTATAACGCAAGCTTGAATTCCAAGGAAGGATACAGACTTTTTTAGTACTTGGCTCCTGCCTTAAAGTTTTTTTTTTAATTCTAGTACATACATAGCAGCTTTGCCGATTACAAATCTCGAGTTTATTACAATCATATATTTTATAAACACTTTTCATAAATAAAAATAAATAAAAAGTCACTGCTCTTGTTCAATCTTGTAACCGTGTCAGATATATATAGTCAAACTCAGATAAACTTTGAGCACCGCTGATCGAGACAAGTGTTTCCGAGTAACGGATAGCTCAACCGGGGGCATCAAAAATATTCGACCTGTCAACCATCAGATTTTTTTTTCGATCCAAAGAAAGTTGGTGTATGTAGGTCGCAAGTCACAACCTGTCGTGAGCTCACCCAAACCGGTCGAGTTGAAGGCGGTGATGGACGATAAGTAATTTTTCGATTGATTTTATTCGAAACAAAAAAAACAGCATTACAAGTTTTAAGAAACAATCTAACATTCACTTTTATTTTATTTAATATTATTTTAGCGACTTGATACCTATTTACCTACTTCCCGGAATTTCGGTTTACAATAATTTTCATTATAATTTCAATTAAACACACACAATTAACTAACTTTAAATGAGTTATATAAGTAACTAAATTTGCATAAAATTTAGTATATTTTATTGTCATACCTACTTACCAGATAAGCTATTTGATTATCTTATTAAAAATTAAACCTTTAAGACTTCTATTTCTCTAAAAATTACATTGAATTAACCCACATTAAAATGAAATATATAATTTATATTTATGTATAAAATAAATCATTAAATGTCGTGAAATATAAGTTGCCAGTGCAAAAATGTCAACGCTTTAAGACGTTTTATAATAGACTAGCTGATACCCGCGACTTCGTCCACGTTGCCACAACTTGATATATTAACAAATCTTTCTTATGTACGAAGGAAAACGCATCAAAAATATCGCAAGCAAAAATATACCTTGTTTAAACATACATCACTGAACATGCAGTGCATATACAAATCGTTTTCTTGAAACTTTAATAACTTTTTATTAAATGAAGATATCGCAATCATTTATATCATTTTTTTGATAAGGGCATATCTCATCATTTTTTCATCAAGGGCCAAGTGTCTAAGAAATAAAATTTAGAAAATTTCATATCTATCCAATCATTCCGTGATGCGCGCACAACTGCGGACCTCTATCATTTTATTTATATAGATAAATTCTTCAAATTTGTTCTTCATCGTAATGTTCTTTAAAATATATCATCTAGGCTAATATCACAATCAAAATGCTGGCATTTTAATTTATTGCGATTCTAATTTAGTTTTGAATAAATTTAAAATATTTATGTGAAGACGAAACTTGGAATGTCATCCAAACGTGCTCAGCAGACTGTTTATTATCATACCGCACAGACTGTTTTTGATGAATAAATTCAACTAATATAAAATATTTATAAAACTTTTCATGTTTTTAAACGGAAATTTAATAAAAGTAAATGTCAATCTACAAACTTTAGACAACATTATGAATCACATTTTCATCTTTATTGTTGTTCTATAAATAAATAAAATTCTACAAATAATTAACAGACCTTTTTTTCTATTAAATATATCATTTAACAGATAATAAATATAATAATAAGCTTAAATCATAAAAAAACATAAACATTAAACTATTCAGCTATGCAAATTGAGGGTTTATCTAATTGCGTCCTTTAAAGAAACATCTCCGCTGATAAAGGGGTTCATGTGTCATCAATGATGTCATCTGAATGATTCCTGAAACAATTCTTATAAAATTTTCATTGTCGTACAGTTCTTGGCAATCAATAGATAAAAGTAATATTGTGTTCTGCATAGTCGTCGTGAATAGCAAATTAATGGGTTATTCGGTCAAGAACTCTTACTACCAATCCGAAGAGTGTACTTTAAATTTACTTGGTGGTAGAGCTTTGTGCAAGCTCGTCTGGGTAGGTTAGGTTAGGTTACCACCCACTCATCAGATATTCTGCCGCAAAACAGCAGTACTTTGTATTGCTGTGTTCCGGTTTGAAGGGTGAGTGAGCCAGTGTAACTACAGGCACAAGGGACATAACATCTTAGTTCCCAAGGTTGGTGGCGCATTGGCGATGTAAGCGATGGTTAACATTTCTTACAATGCCATTGTCTATGGGCGTTGGTGACCACTTACCATCAGGTGGCACAAATGCTCGTCCGCCTCCCTATACAATAAAAAAAAGCTTCGGTTCTGAACCTGAATTGGGTTTTGTGAAGGAGAAGTCTACATACCAGTATATCATTAGCACATACTTGTATATCTCAAGAACTGTTGGTTAGTCCTTAAAAAACCTGTCACTATGACATATAAAAACCATAAAAAATACGATAAAAAGTCACCAGTTATTGGCGCAGTCTTCTGATTACTTTATGTATAAAATACATATATACATGAGACTAGAGAAATGTACTAAATAAAAATAACGTAATGGTCTTTACCCAAACAGTTGATTCAAACAAAACATATGGGTTTAACCAAAACTTTATCTGGTCAAATAAAACACATTTTCAACTTATTATAAACATATTTTAATTATTTTGACACCGTCAATCCATAAATTTCGTAATTATTTACCAATAAACTGTCTAACATTTTCATAACATTCTACAAGATTAACACAAAACGTTTCAATTTATGACTATATAGGAGACAATTAGTGTATAAATTTCTGCCATGTTCCCGAAAACCGAAAAGAAAAAGTAATTGTATTCATTATGAATAGTGGAACATTACTAGGTATAGCATATAAAGGTCACAATATCTTGCGAAGGGAGAGCGCACTTCGATTTAAAAATCGAACCATTGTTTTTTAAACGGAAAAATTATCGTTTAACCTTTTCTGTTCTGTTTAAAAAAAGAGCACCAGAACATTCCACTATTTATCGAATATCTTAAATCTAGTACCCAGTAGTACTATGACTAGCATTTTTTAACGCATGACACTGATGATTGTCAATAAAATACGTAAACAATAATTATCAAATGCTTAATTCATAGTTAAGGTATTGCCAGATAAATAAAACATTGAATTTGACAAGGAAAATAAATTAAGAGTTTTTTTTTCAAGGCCAAAATACACGAATGCATATTAGAAAAGTATTGCTGGCCATACACATACCTATGAAAGAAGCTTTAGGAATGATTACATTTGTCTTATACTAAACGAGCAGAAAATCAGCTCTGATAATAACTTAATTAAAAATAGTGTAGAATAGAAATTGCAAATGCTTTTAATGTGTGATAAAGAGCGCTATCATATGAGGCACACAAAACTATACGCGTTTTGATTATGTCTAATCTATTTGAAAGTGTAAAGGATCGAACACACCTTCGCTAGACTCAGTTAAGCAACTGCGGTACAAAATGTTTTATAATGTTACAGTCACATAGTTGCAACATTTTTCGTGTGAAATGTTTTATGTCAAGTCTAGTCGCACAACGAACGAGGTTGACATTAAAAAAAAAACCCTTTCATTTTAATACACGGCTGCTTCGATGGTGTGTCCGATTCATTAACTTTCGATCAAAAAGTTAACATATCAGTGTTAGAGTTCTCTACGGAACATTTCTAAGTCCAGGTAGTATTATTATTTTATCTACGTTGACGATTATTTTAATAACATTCAATTTCAACACTATTCGATAAAATAAATCCTGAGAGTTAAGAATTTTTTTCTTTGTCACATTCTATAAAATAATTTGAATCAATAATACAGTTATGCTATTAATTTAATTAGCATTTAGAAATAATTAAAACATGAATATAGATTATCGTCTTTGTCACAGAATAAAAAATGATTTAGAAAATTATTAATTTTTTATTAGGCCAAAATGAGTACCAAATAGTGTGTCACAAAAATCAATATAATTATTCCTAGAAGAACAGAAAAACTTTTAGCAGAGAGATTTAAAAAAAGAACTGGCACACAACGAAACTATATATGTAGTAAAAAATAAAAAATAAAACACGATGAAAACAGAATGTTGCCAGAACCAAATATATTATGTAAAAATAGCACACGTTTAATTTAATTGGCAAGTTAGCAACAATATTTAATTGTATTATAGTATTACTTAATCGTTGTGTTTTCTCATTCTCAGAATTCTTAAATACGTACATTTGAACACCAATCTAAGCCATCTGCAAAGATTTTTTACAAAGTAAATAAATGTACATTTAAACTTCAATTTTATTTAAATCATTTAAATAAAATTTGCTACGTACTTACATTACAAACGCATTTTTGTCCTTTTTTTACTGAGAAATGCTTGTGTTTTAAACTAACTCAACTATTTTTATAAATATCGCATGCGTTTGTTGTACCTTGCAAATTATGTTGGACCGAATGAAAAAAAGAAATAATGACATTTGTCAATTTAAAAGAAAAATATTAAAAAAGTATTGTGGTTTTGGTCCAACAATAACAAGCTCGGTGTATTAATCAAGTGTTCTACAATAATATGTCAATATTTAAATTCAGTTGTAACATGCCAATAACTATAAATGAAAAAAAAAAACATGCTACCTGCCCTTAACCAGTAAAGGAATTTTGTAACTAACAACGTACTAATATTAATAAATATATTACAATTAATATAAAACACGCGATTAATTAAATTTTATCATTAACATGCATTTTCATCGAATAACATTTAAGATAAATAGGCTTAAGTGTAGTAGTTATAGTGACATGTGTTCGAAAAAGGCCCCCAACCCTAAGGAGGCCTCGACTCGGTTGTTAAGTAGTAAACATTATGGAAAATAAATTTAAACAAAAATATCACAAATAACAATTTAATAGACATTTTAATTAACGTCCCGATATCATCGGCCTCCTTACAAATCGTTACCTCTAATACATTCTACGCAAAGTTTATGAATAATCCACTCAATCGCTTCATAATAATTTGGTTATTCACTGGATGAATATATCTAGTATTAAAATTATAATCCTTAACAATTAACTTATAAAAGGCATCCGTATTCTTAAACAAACACTGAATAACTCCATAGAATAATATAAGTGACAATGGGGTACCTTTATTGGGATATACGCAAAATTATTCACTGTAATGGATACATTGATATTTTTATAATAAATATTATTTATAAACTCCTATTTTACACACAATACATTCACGAGTTTAACACACACACAGCCCTATAATATAATATAATATTGGTCACTCATAAAACATATCATTTGATATATAGTAGAACCATTAATATATTAACAACGAAGAATAAATTAATAATTAAAAACAAAAACTCGTCCCAGATAATGGCATTGAAGTAGTAAATTGATAAAAATTAATTAGTATATAAAATGTCAAAACTGTAAAATATAGAACGCGCGATCTAAAATGGCCGGTCGGAAATTAGTCGCGAATGGCTGTAATATTTAGGAATAAAATGATTATTATCGTTTTATTTATTTAACCAACGTCCTAGGAGAGTCTAACTCTAGACCGGTCAATTTAGATTGCGTGTAATGAAACTCTCCGACATACTGACTGGCAGAACTTAACAGTTACAACTTAAAAATAAAATATGTATTTAAAAAAAAAAAGTTTAAAAATTTACTATTATTATAACTTTTTAAGTAAACATTATTAATCTCACCGGGAAAATTAAAATTAAGGTAGAAAACGGTATTATTAGAAATTTAATTAAATATTTAAACAATCTGATCAAAATGTATTTATGACGTTTAACGGTGACAGCAGTCTTAATTTTTTAATTATGTCAAAGAGACACAGATTATATTATCGCACCGTAACTGTCTATTGGCCATTTTATAAAGTAAAAAATTCAGAAACCAGTCAGTTTAAAGAGTTCATATGACTTTTAACACGTGAGGATTTAATTTTTAATAACGTTATATTTCATTACGAATTTGATATATTGAAATTATAATTTATACATTATATTTGTATTGTGTCATTCATAAGTTCGACCGAAACAGTTATTTTAATACATGTTTATTAATATTATAGAGAATATCATGAAAAATTTTCAAAAAATCTGCATCTACCCGCAGAATAAATATTTTCATAGAATATCTATATATTCAATGTATATCTATTTCAATGAAATACAACACTCAATTCGCACTCATTCAGAACTCGAATACATTACCACCTAACAACATATGTGTGTGTTTTTTGTGATCGAAATGCCTCAACCATAGACCTAGCAACAACTTCAGTACATGTATTACACAGCTGTACATTTCGTTTTCGTTTAAATTATTGTTATCGTCCCACAGTGCCTTCCTACCGTACTCCTTATACGATATTAATTTCATAAATATTTTATGTAAATTCCTGCTCAAAAATGATTTTCTATTTTCATCGACGTCCTCGCTACAAATTCTACAATTACAATTTCTATCTACTTCTATTAAATTGGAAGAATCTATTAGTCTATTGTTATCTTTTCTGGCAACATTGTTATCTTTAGAACGAGTTTCGAGATCATTGACGACGATTGTGGTTATATTATTGTTTCTAAATTCTTTAATAGTACGGAATGATAAATTACTTATTGACTTAGTGTTACATAAATCGTTACCGCTGTTCTTTGCTCTCCTGTAAGTTTCTTTAAGAAACGCAAACGGTATAGAGTCATCGATCGCTTCATCCGACCCGCGACGCGAACGATCTCTATTGTTAACAAATACATCATCATCACAACTTCTCATTCGATTAAAGTTCGCTCTGATCAAAACCTCCTTCCTCAAATTCCTGATAGGATTTTCTTGCCATTCGTTTGACGTCACGCCGAATCGTCTCTGACGTAATTTTGTAGTCACCATATCATCTTCATCCAATCTCATTCCTTTTGCCTCACACGATATACTCCTATAAATTGGCACGGCGAGCTCCAATCTACTCATATCGACCTCGGTCGCTGCCCTCTCTAAATGTTCAATTGAACTTTTTGTAGAATCTCTATATTCATCAAAATTCTTGGAATAAGTCTTCTGTAACTTCCTGATTTGCGGAGTCACCTTTCCACTTTCCGTATCGATACCCTTAAAACTCTCTCTCAGCACCGAAAGCGCCAAACTGTTGCCAAACATCGAATTGGTCACATCCAAAGATACATGCCGGCTTCTCGCTCGTAACGGAGAAGCCGGAATATCTTCAAAGCTCCTGTACTGCTCGAGACGCAAGGTCGATTCGACTTCCCCGGAACCGATCGTCGAATAGGACGCCGAGATGTCGCTACCGTCCGAGCCGACGGAGAACGACTGCAAATAATCGAATATCTCAATACCACGATCGAGGGAGATCGACCGCTGCAGCGGGACGTCGTGGTCGAACCTGAAGTCCGGCTCGAACTCGTCCTTCTCCTCGAACTCGCTCCCGAGCCACGCGTCCACCTCGCGGCGGTTCAGATCGAGCTGGAGCAGTTCCCGCCGGAGGTCGATCTCCGGCCGGACGGGTCTTATTTCGGAGAAGCGTCTGTGTAACGTCTGCGGGGCGGTGCGTGCGGGGGCGGGGTCGGGGGCGGGGTCCGAGTGTCTACGCGGTGGCGGAGGCGGCGCTGGCGGGGGCGGCGGCCTTGCCCAGCGACGACAGCGGCCGGCGCGGGAACCCGCCCACGGCGATATCAGACTCAGCAAAGAGCTTGCGAAAACTGCGGATGGACACTTCGCTTAGTACACATCGACCGACGACGTAGAACGATCGTCGATTCTATCTGTGACGGGTTAAATGAGAGGCCACTACTATGCTCGGTGACGAGTGCTGTAGTAGTTATGATACGCTACTCTAAAAGCTAATATTTAGTAACTTAAAAAAAAGTAATCCTGTATAGTTTTCGTTTGACCCTGTAATAAAATTCTTTTATTTAAATTTTTAATACCTTGATTCCACGAATCAGTACCAAGGGCCGAAAGAGATCCTCGGCGGGGGCGACCGGCGACCTTCGTGGCGGGTAGTCAGCGCCAACCAGAATCTATCCATCGATATCGGGGACGGGTTCAACGAAAAATAAAATAAAAATTACAAAACTAAAAAAAAAAAACATTTCTTGTCTCGAGATTTTTGTAAATAGAAATAATAAAGAAAACCTTAAACGTTCTGAGCTAAAGCCAAACGGCTAAATTCTTAAGTCGGAAACTGTTTGTGAATGGTAAGGAGTTCGTGTCAATTAAATAAATGTGGCCCTATACTGCCTTCAAATCAGAATAACTAAGTAGCTTCAAGCTACAGAAAAAAAACCTCGAGAAAAACCTTGATTGCCAGTAGCAAAAAAATTAATTGAAAAGAAAAAAACAAAAACAAAATTGGACACTCAACTAGCTTTACATGTAGTGATATGATTTCTTTTACAAAACAGCTGATTATAACGTTAGCTGATCGATCGACACTAAAAAATAACACTAAACAACAACAAGGGGAGTGGTCAAGCGGTAAAAGCGTTTAGTGTATTTACGTCCATGCCATTCCGTGCGCCGTGCTTAGTGTTACGATGGTTCCATAATTGAGATCTCTTTCGGCCCTGGTCGCATTTTCCGTACTTTCTTTTTTTTTTTTAAACAATTACGCACCTAAAAACAATTGAAACAATTTTGATAAATAAAGCCGAAATTCCATGCGTTTCATTTACCCATATATTTATATATCGTGGGAAAAATGTACCAGAACCAATTAGAAGCTGCGTTGATGTTCATAGAGATTTATTAGATCATATATAAATAAATAACTGCCTTACTTATATACGTTGCTTAGCGAGTGATTAGTAAAATTATGCTTTGTCTTCTTCTTTCGAAGGTAAAATCAATAGTAACAGAGAGAGATATCGGTGTTTAACAAAATATTCACTAAGCAACGTTCATAAGGCGGTAATGTGTTTGAATATTGATAACAATGTGCGTGCGTGACATAAGCTGCTATAGTAAGATGTGACACCAAGGCATAGATAATATATTTTAGTTTTATATATCAAAGAATTAAAAGCTGATGAGGAGGTTAAGGACAACGTGTCTGTTTGTGACGTTTGAACGAAACATTTCCAACGATTGTCTTTTCACTTCCGTCGCGTATGACGTCACGTATGACGTCACGTGTCAACGTCAGTTGCACGCACTTGTTTATTTCAACTCAGGTAGTTTCAATAGGTCGTTGCCTATGTATCAATGAGCGATCTCGTGTTATCTCACTCAAGCGGTATTCCCATCTCTGTTGCACGCAAGAGAAATTGCCTGCAACGTTATCTAATAGAAGAAGAATTTGGAGATATATCCAAATACGATAGTTACACGTACAAAAACACAATAAGGTATTTATTTTATTTGAACTACACTTTTCTGCCGACCATACTGACATAAAACCTTATCGCTATTAATAAATCTATTCTTTATTACGCGTCATTCAAATCATTATATAGTTTTGACGCCAATTTTATAAATAGAAGAAAATCAGAATCACATTAGATTTCATTGAAAAATCGAAATTAGTTATATATAGCTTATGAACGAAATTAATTACAATAATTACATTATTGAGAAACATTTAAGTGCTTCAATTCTCATACATACACAAATTAATTGGTGTAATTAAACTAAAATTTGTAATGTAATAGCCATGCATAAGCATCCTTGTTGTTTTAATACCTCCTATACAAAAATAAATATACATAAATATAAGATCACCCAATATATAATATATATATAATTATCCCACCACATTAAATTATAAAAAGCATGCAAAAATTATCCTTTAACATAATTATTATAAACCACGTGCATGTTTTATTTATGTAATGAAAAATATGAAAAAAAAAACCTTTTTTCTAATTTAGTATTTATGAAAATGATTCATATGATGGATATATACAATAAACTCGTACAAATAAACAAATGTCGAAACGAAAACCAACAATTTTTTTTATGAATGTACTCCTGTGTGCTTAGATCAATAATGTACTAGGTTATCAGTAAGCGCTCAAAAACTCTCCGAAGAATAAGAGCACAATACGGTGTGGTTTTATTTCAAATTAGTACGGTCCAATCATAATCTTGTTTAAGCGGCGAGCCTCGTTCGAATTTTTTCTTTTTTTTAACTTTGTAATTCCGAGTTAAAGACAATTGCCAACAGTTTTAAGAGAACTTTTGTATGAGACTGCGTATCTAGTTCCTTATTGATCAAAGCTTATACGTGACCCGAACATGCACAGAACGTAGCCGACGGCGATACTCACAACTTCCGGATGCCGCTGTTCCGCTTCCAGGGCGCGTCGTCGGGCTCGGCGGGCAGCGGGCCCTGCACGGGCGCCTCGTCGTCGTCCGCGCCCGCGCCCAGCGACGGCGGCGACGGAGACGCGTCCGAGCTGCGCCCGACACAACTCATATCACCGATTCCGAGTGTCAACATTAATAACATCGACCTCGAGTTAGCGTCACGCATGGTCGAGATGCAAATGATCTATGGTTTTCATTATGGTTTGAAAAAAGTTGTGTTTTTAATGTCAACGCGAGATTGGAAGTCATTTCAAATATATCAAATAATCGATAAACAAGTACATCATGAATTAAAAATCGAATATTATTGGAAAATGTGTTCTTTTTTTAAATAATATAAATCTTATAAAAATTTAATTGACTACTAAACGATGGGAACTAAGATGTGAAGTCCCTTGTGCCTGTAATTACACTGACTCACTCACCCTTCAAACCGGAACACAACAATACAAAGTACTGCTGTTTTGCGGCAGAATATCTGATGAGTGGGTGGTACCTACCCAGACGAGCATGCACAAAGCTCTACCACCAAGTAAATTATATTTATACGTAATTAGGCAAGAACAAATTATAGATTTTTAAACGATTATATTTACAGACTTAAAATGCAGAACATGTATCTACCTATGTAGAACGATTCCGAGTGACAATTAGTGAATCAGTTACTCTAACTGACGATTATACAAATAATTGTATAACTGGATTTCGTTAAATGATTATTGAAAAACACACACACACACAAATTCTATTCGTCATACCTGTCGGGTTGCGGCTCGGCCTGCAACGCTTGAAGCTGTTCCTCGGCGCGGTTCAGCTTGAGTTTGAGTTCGTTCCTTTCGTGTAATATGGCGCGCAGCTCGCGCACGCTAAACGTCGGCTTCGACGATTGATCTTCGTCATCCCCACCATCAGGTAACGCCACTCCACACGAAGTGCACTTCTGGTTCAAATTTAACAATATTAATAATATACTTCTCGCTAGATTGAACTGGAATTGTAATATACGTCTCAATGTATTGAGCTGGAATTATATTAAAATATATTTTCTACTTAAAATTTTAATTAATTTAACGCAATATTAACTTTCTCCCTTTTAGGTGAATTTATTTTAACTTAAACCACATATTATAACTTAAAAAAACTCAGTTTATTAATTGATCATTCTAAGACTATTTATATATTTTACAATGAATTAAAAAAAAAAATGCAGTCGGGGGAACCCCGTCAGGAACGTGTTTTAAAATGAAGATTTTAATTGATTATATTATTGTCACACCAAAAAGCACCTCAACTTGCTTTATCTCGACATCCTAAAAACTAACGCCCAACGTATTGCATTTTGGAGCATTTGGTAGGCACAGTATGAACGCTATTTCGTTATATGACGTGACCTTGAACTACTGCCATTTCAGTATACTGTAAGCAGCGTAAAAGAACTTACAAAAATAATATTTGAACTTGAAATATTTAATAAACAATAAAAAAAGCAGTTTGCATACCTAAATTATTATTTAATTGACGTCAGTTATTCGTCTTGACGATTTGAACTTTAACATAGAAATAATAAAAAAAGCGTCAATTCATTATAATAATGGTCGTGTGCGCAGAAGTCATGTTCAGAAACAGGTTGTTGTAAAGCAAGGAATAATATAAGATAAATCCTTATGTAATTAATTAATTATATATAAGTTAAAACGCATATAACTTTAATAAATATATTTAAACGATGTCTACTTGTGTGTATGTGTGTGTACGTGTGATGATAGATGTGACCTGTGTTTACAAAATAAAAATTTAATAATCTTAACCGATGATCGTGGGTTCAAACCTGGGCGGGCACCACTGAATTTTCAAGTGCTTAATTGGTTGGTTTATAATTCATTTCGTGCTTGACGGTGAATGAAAACATCGTGAGGAAACCTGCATGTCTCGAATTTCACTCAAATTCTGCCACATGTGTATTCCACCAACTCGCATTGGATCAACGTGGTGGAATAAGCTCCAAACCTTCTCTTCAAAAAGAGAAGAGGCCTTAGCTCAGCAGTGGGACCTTCTACTTTTAATGATTTAACACATAAATAACCTCTATCTATAGAATATATTGTAAACAGTGTTGTGTTTTATAATGAGTATAATTATAATTCGGTTTGTTCTAAGCTTTATTATGCAACGTGTGAAGATTTCAATTGAAGATTCAGAACCGTCCAGAACCGGACAACTTGTAGTTCGGCTCATTCTTGACATTAAAGAAAAACGCGAGGAATAATATGATGATATGCTATGATAAAATCTTAACAACTTCAAGGTTCTTTTTTACACAGTTGTATAATATTAATTTAACAAAATAAATCTTTAAATTATTAGAATTAAGGATTTACTAGATCTTAAGGATGTTCTACACTTTGTATAATACAACAATAAGATGCCACCATTTTCCATATTTTCCATATAAAAACTTCGATAAACTATATTAAACAGATTACATTGCCATTGCCATGTAGAAATATTACAATTATGACATAACGCCATCTAGTACTCAAATGTGGAATTACAATGTACTCATAAACTACTTATACAGCGTTATTCGTCACACTAACGGACGGACGGAGTCTATGACGCAGATATTATGCCAATAAAAAGCTATTGGGGTATTTCTTAAAGAAAATTGTCTGTAGCAGCCCGGAGTCTGGAAGTTGGTTGTGTGTACGCTACCGTGCCTCGGAACGCATTTTAATTTTATTATAACATACGTCGACTCGTCCAATTCAAGCTCAGTTTAGAAATGGGAACCATATAACAGACTTAGACTTTTCATATAGCATTCATATTTCATATATATTTTATTATAAACTCAATTCATTTGTTTAAAGATATTTAGATGTAATGTAGGAATATTTCATGGTGGCAAATCAACAAAGTCTTTGAACGAACGAAACTTTATTACATTTCAAAGACCTCGTTTAACTTAACATTATTAATAACGTGTTATCAAATTTTATGAGAAAAACTCACAGTTTATTTTAATAATTATAATTGCTTTTTTTTTTAATTACTCATTCATTGCGGCTAAGATTTATTATTTATTTTTTAAAAAGTAGATTATTTAACCTGTGTAGTATTTTTAAACTGGAAATCGACTTGACTGGTATTTAAAAAATAATAATAAAATAATAAAAAAATAAAAATAATAAGGTAATGGCAAAGATTAAAACAATCTTATTACACCATAAGTAAATTATCGACTAAGATTATTTTACTTTAAGATTGATATATGTAAATTAAATTTGTTCAAATTGAGTTAATTTTGTTTTAAGTTTTACTTTATAATTACGCTTTGTAATATTTATTATCTTGCGGTTGCTTGCCTTAAACACAAAAAAATATATCAGTTGAAACTTAACTGGTTTATGTATATAAGATAAACGGCCGAATACTGAAACGTCATTCAAATATGATTAGGACTCAATTGCTTGGAATGTAATTATTTTTCAAAATTTAGTATGCGAAATTTGAAATTCGAAGACGTTTCAAATATTTGAGCCCCCTTCATATTTGAAAGACGTTTCAGTATTCGGCCAAAAGTGTTGTACATAATATAGTATCTTGATTATTTACAAAAAATAATACAAATCACATTCTCAATTATACCTTAATAAGATGAGGGGGGTATCTAGGTGTATACATTTTCTGAAGTAAGCATTGAATTAACTGTTGATTATCTAATTTTTCACCGACTGAAATTTCAAATCGTTTAGTCTAAAGTGAAAATCTGCTTTGGATTTTCACATACAATTCCCCACAACGATATAGTTTGTTTAAAATTGCCACTAAACAATTGTATTTTTTAATTCGTATTTGATGATTTTTTGAACTTTGGCATAAGGAAAGTTCCATAACTTTTACGATGATAAATTATCTAACTCTGACACACTTACTTACCTGCTTTATAATGTCACTAGCTGTGACGCGCGGTTCCACCCGCGTATAATTAATAAAAATATAATTAATAAAAAACAGCCTAGAAACTTACTAAATAAAAGGACTATACAACACAAAAATAAGTACTTCCTGAGATTAGCCGGATCAAACAAACAAACTCTTCAGCTTTATATGTATATTACTATATGGTCCAAGATCCCAGAGCTGCCAGACGTCACGTATTTTCTGACGGATGAAATGTGGACGATTGAGTAGTGTTAGTATGTACTATGATCGTATGCCTACCTGCTAGCTTGGTCAAACGGCCAATTTCCAGGTATCAGTTAATCAAGGTACATATAAACATTACTTACTTCACGTAAATTCTGACGCTCCATTTTTATATATGTTCATCCGACAACTATTTTAAAACCTTTGACAAGAAGACAGACCGATCCAAGGGGCCAATCATCCCCTAAACTAAATTTTAATATCTATGTGAGTGGGAGCGCGAGAGCATTATCTACGCGCATGAGACTGAGTGAGACCGACTGCGCTTTTAAGGCCATGAAAATTACTTGAACTGATATTTTATAATTTTTAGAACTTTTGTTGACAAGTAAATTATGGCAACAAAAATAAGAAAAAAAATTGACATATAAAAAATAATACTAGTTAGCCGTCATTTTTAAATATTTTTTCTATTTATTAATTAGAAATAAAAAATATTTTTTACCAAATATTTTTTATTTTTTACCAAATACCTATTGATTACCTGATACCTGGAAATTGGCCGTTTGACCAAGCTAGCAGGTAGGCATACGATCATAGTACATACTAACACTACTCAATCGTCCACATTTCATCCGTCAGAAAATACGTGACGTCTGGCGGCCCTGGGATCTTGCTCTAATAGATTAAAAAGGTAACTTAGTCAAGTTTAACCTAAATATTATTTAAAAATGAATTAACCTTGTTCTGTGCATCGGATTGTTGAAGGACGGCGATATCGCGCTGTTGCGATTGGACTATTGCTGTCAGCTCAGTGCGCTCCTCACAAACAAGACGCATCTGAAACATTTAATAATTTGTTTTGTTTAAAAATTTGGCTTACTTTATATTAAAATACACCGCCATGTAATTTACCACCAGTTTCTGAAAATATTAACGATCGATCTGTAATCGAGTGAAAGAGATAGATGCGGCGCAAGCGTACAGTCAGCGTAACGGGACAATTTTTCGTGCATGTAGCCAGCGTTCATCGATTTATTAAACGTTGTCACGTCAAAAAGAAATTATATACCGGATAAGTCTATGTGCTTTGCATGCTATATTTAATTCAATAGTATTCGAAGCAACCGAAAATTCGAGACCTAAGACGTACGTAACAAAGTTTAAAGTTGTTTTATATTAACACTAAAACATAAGTTGATATCTCTACAAAGACATGAATTCTTAAAATTGCGTTTTGTTGTGGTGTGGTATGTGGTAGATCTAGTTGAACTCTCTCTTACTGGAAAGACAGTAAGCACTGTAGGAAGAAAAAAGTCGCTCCTTACATCGTCAAAGCGAATCTCGTTTTTTTTTTATTGTATACGAAGGCGGACGAGCATATGGGCCACCCGATGGTAAGTGGTCACCAACGCCCATAGACATTGGCATTGTAAAAAATGTTAACCATCGCTTACATCGCCAATGCGCCACCAACCTTGGGAACTAAGATGTTATGTCCCTTGTGTTTCGTTTCGTTTCTTAAATATAAATAAATCTTTAAATACCTGATTTTGTAGTTGCTTGTGTTTCCGTCGAAGATCACGGCTGACCTGCGCTAGCTTCTCAACTTGACTCGACAACTGTAACGTATCCAAAATCGCCATTTTACTTTTAAATTATTTATATAGTTTTAATACATATATATTAAATCTATGGAAAATAAAAAACAAATATATAAAATGCCTTATCAGAGACGTATGAAACAAGTGTTATATACATAAATAATATAACATATTTGAAAACACTTGTTTTAAATTCGGACACAATCGGGAATATGTCAGATAGGATGACATAAATGTAGGTTAGTTCGTGGATAATGAAATACGTTTATTGATATTGCCTTTGAAATGATTAGATATGTCAATCCGATGATAAGTACTTTTGTTTTAGGGACAATGATAAGATCCAAACATTTAAATTTCTATCTCTTCATACATTTTAGTTATCATCGTTTATTTTTACTGCGTAATAGAAAAAAAAAAACAACAACGACTTGTTTAAATTTTGCACACCAATTACATACTCGTAAAATTTTATGAATTTGGCTCCAGATAATCTTACGAACTGCCAATTTTAATGATTGTTTTACGGACGCAAAATTTTGAACGAGGTATATTATTTTCCGAGCCGAGATGGCCCAGTGGTTAGAACGCGTGAATCTTAACCGTTGATTGTGGGTTCGAATCCGGGCAGACACCACTGAATTTTCAAGTGCTTAATTTGTGTTTATAATTCATCTCGTGCTTGACGGTGAAATATATGTCAAATTTCACTCAAATTCAGCTGAAAAGCTCCAAACCTTCTCAAAAAAAGAGAAGAGGCCTTAGCTCAGCAGAGGGACATTCACAGGCTGTTACTACATATTATTTTTAATATATCCGATCAATTCCACTTAAATTATAAAAACACCTAACCTAAAACAATTAACAATCGAAATTTTATATGTTTTCTTGTAACTTATATATCGACAATTTAGATTTTGTATAGTTTTATTACAATATAACGCTCCTTACAACTTGTATAAAGCGTTTCTTGAATAGAAGAAAAGAGTCACAACTTCTTAACCCATACATGCCGTAAGGGTTGAGCGTTTTTTTTTTGGGTTAAGCGCCCGCTTAACCCAAATTAGTGTCGGCACTGTGGTGTCAAACCAAATCGAAAGCTAAATCATTTATAAGTAACTTGGAAATAAACCTCAAACAAATATAATGGTGAATTCTTAAGTCCGTGATAAAATACTCAAACTTTTTTTTTTTTAAAGCGGGGCAAACGGGCGGGAGGCGCACCTGATGGAAAGTGACTAACACCGCCACTGGACACCTGCAACATCCGATGACTTGAAGGTGCGTTGCAGGCCTTTAGTCTCGAGTATCTTTAATGAAAACTAAAACTACTTGCATTCGATTTTTGAAAATTCAATGTCAATATTGAATTGTTCGTTTCGACCGCGTATAATTAATAAAAATCAGCTTAGAACCTTCCTCGATAGAAGGAGTATACAACACAAAAATATTTTTTAAATTCGAACCAGTAGCATCTGAGATTAACTGGATCAAACAAACAAACTCTTCACCTTTATATATTAGTATAGTTTTCAAAATCAACGGTTCGATTCCTGGTTATTATTTTAACCAATCTAACTGAATTTGTTGCCTCACCACGACTAGACCAGCATAGATCGTAGCAATATTTGATAATAAGGTTCCGTGCAACCTGGGTTACATCATATATATAGATTATAGGCACATTTTACATAATCTATATAAATAAAATTATAGAGGTTTGCAGTTGTGTGCGCATCACTGAAAAACTACTGGATAGATTTCAATGAAATTTTCTAAATTTTATTTCTTAGACACTTGGCCCTTATCAAAATTATTGCGATATCTTCATTTAATAAAAAGTTATTAAAGTTTTAAGAAACAACGATTTGTATATGCACTGCGTGTTCAGTGATGTATGTTTAAAAAAAGTATATTTTTGCTTGCGATCTTTTTGATGTTTTTTTCCTTCGTACATAAGAAAACTTTGTTAATATATCAAGCAACGCGGACGAGGTCGCGGGTATCAGCTAGTTACATATATATATAAGCAAAGGGTATTTACAGGACAATATCGACACCGTCATTGTGACGACCGTGATTGTGCATACATAAATAATAGATATGCTGTGACGACCATTACTAGACATTTAGACATCTACAAACCGACCATGTCAATTTTGATAATCTATTACAGTTTGTATAAGGCTGTGTGAAATGTTGACAACCGATTTATAGTGATATACTATTTTAATTCGTGTGTTCTTGAAATGTTATAATTATTATGGTCAATATCGTATATCACTTGCTGACGTTACACGACCTTTTTCTACGGTGAATTTCGATTTTGTTCGTAAAGAATAGCCCTACAGATCATTATAATAAAGAAAAGAAAAAAATATAATTAAATGTTTCGTGAGAAACTTTAATAATGAAAAAAGAAAATTTCTATCTTAATCTGGGTAGATAAGCTAGAGTAAAACAAAATGAACATTTGATAATAATAAGAAACAAAAAAAAAACAAATTAACTAGATCAGATATTTAAAGCGCTGTAAGATTAAAAAAAATACCAAATACTAACAAGAATTTGAATCGTCGTTCTAAAATTTCATATATTCAAAGTAAATAATTGTAAACATTACGCCGTAAGTAAGCCAGCTTTAAGCCGCTGAATCGCTTTTATATCGTACTGAGATTTAGTGTACCGTACACGCGGTTCATATTTGTAGCACACTCGACCCGCTTACACGCCACTGCCATGGGAGTTACTATAAATTTTTAGTCTATGCATGAAAATATTGAAAACGTGGTATTTACGTTATGCAAACAGAAAACCTTTATGAATATAATAAATAAAACGTTATTCATTTCATTAGGTTGTAGCTTTACATTCAATTTTGATTTTGTTTTAAGTCTAAAATTGATATAAAAACAATTATTAATTACTTGATTAATTGCTATTTGTAAATTATTTAATTTGTTCGCCATATTTTTTTACTGCATATATACATATATAAAAATAAATGCTCCTTCGTACCGTGTGCTAATATAACACTCATACGCTTATAACATAGTACGGTTGATGACACTTGCGTAAATGTTTCCGGCGTTGTATCTTAAAAGTAATCGGCGAAACGTGACACATGTCAATTATTATTTACAAAAATACAATGACTTTATAACGTCCAGAAATTGTAGCATGAAAAATCGAGTAGTGGGTTTTTATGCAGGGGTTATCCCTAGGTATAAAACCGAGTTTGGGACATCTCAGACCGCGATTGTCGCCACCATCTTGAAAATCTAATTTTTTTAAATATCTCGTAAACGGCGAGGCTAACCTACGTTAAAAATGGTAGAAACCTTATTTGTAGAAAATAAAATTTCAATCTTTTATTTTTGAAACCCTCTCTATTGTTAATATTTAAGATATAGTTAGTTCTCCAACCTTGATTATACCTATCGGCGCAATATCATTTACTTAAGTTATTTACTTAAGTTACTTGAGATATTGTGACTTAAAACTAGTTACAATTATATGAATGATTTATTTACATTGTCTAAAGAGGTTCTCATAAAAAACTCATTTGATTAATATTCTAAAATTGTTATTTTAAATTATAAATTATCAATTGTCACTATTTTGAATTCAGATTTATTTGTAACTCTCGTTTGGTATAAATACGAGTAATGGTCTTTACATAAAAAAGATCAGTATAAGCAGCCGAGCTGTACGGAGCTCTACTCTGTTATTAACATTCAATAAAAGTGTTATTGGAAGAAGTTGTCGTTTTTAATTATTACTACTATGAATAATGAAGATAGTAATGAAGAGAATAACGTCAGCAACGCTGACGTTATTATTTTTAACAATACGACGTCCGGACCTTTGACAATCAGTCTACCATTCCGATATCAGAAGTGGGATCGCTTGCCACTTCCGCTCGACAACAACCTGATGCAACGACGGGACTAGACCATGGATTAAACACCACAAGCGGTGTTGGAACTGCGTTGCCGCTATTCCAATAATACAATACAGATAAAGATTGGATCAAGAACTTTCCGATTATGTGAATATCAATGAAAGACGCACGAGGACGTGCGAATGTCAGAATAGCCGTGACGGCACATTTGAATACGAGTAACCTAGCAACTGTTATCTGCCAATCTTGTTTACTCTAACGCAACACCGAGCGCTAGTACGACAGATCTGACAAGACCGCCATTACCGAAATGTTCTTAAATGTTCTTATAAAAATAATCCTCGCAATCAGACTTCATTTGATCTGAAATTCAGCAAGCCCTACGAAATAAAAAAATCCGGGACAACGACCGCTATCTAGTAAAAAAGGTGGTAGGTTCAGGGCGTCGCAAGAAAAGTTGCGCATGATCAACTTCGTCGGGCACCTCATCCTGGAGACCAGATGACCGTATCGGCGGGAAACGAATCACCTACTCACCGAGACCAAGCTGCAGGACCAACCGAGCCCATTCCATCGACCTCACAAGAAGAGCTGCATATACAGCCAAACCACGACCTACGCGGTGAAGATAACCCATCAGAATAAATGGTAAGTTAATCAAATAAGTGATTCCAAATAACACGACAAAAACATTTAACAAATCTACGAGAACCCTTGATAATCTACGAGAACCGTCGAGAACTCTTCGAGAACCACCGAGAACTCTACGAGAACCGTTGAGAACTCTTCGAGAATCATCGAGAAATCCTTCAGCAAAATCTTCGAGAACCTACTAGCCTAACTAACATTGATACTCTCAAAACAGTTGTACTTATGTAACAATAAAAATAAAGCAAGCTAAGTTGCTTACAGACGTACTACTCAAAGGAAATCTTTTATACTCTTTCAGGTCAATAAGAATCGACAAGAACCGATGCGAATCTGCAACAACCACCGAGAATCCACAACTATTTACGAAAATCAACAAGGCTGGTGCAGAGCGCGCACCGCCTGTCAGTATGGCCGTATCGGCGCAATATCATTTACTTAAGTTATTTACTTAAGTTACTTGAGATATTGTGACTTAAAACTAGTTACAATTATATGAATGATTTATTTACATTGTCTAAAGAGGTTCTCATAAAAAACTCATTTGATTAATATTCTAAAATTGTTATTTTAAATTATAAATTATCAATTGTCACTATTTTGAATTCAGATTTATTTGTAACTCTCGTTTGGTATAAATACGAGTAATGGTCTTTACATAAAAAAGATCAGTATAAGCAGCCGAGCTGTACGGAGCTCTACTCTGTTATTAACATTCAATAAAAGTGTTATTGGAAGAAGTTGTCGTTTTTAATTATTACTACTATGAATAATGAAGATAGTAATGAAGAGAATAACGTCAGCAACGCTGACGTTATTATTTTTAACAATACGACGTCCGGACCTTTGACAATCAGTCTACCATTCCGATATACCATTTATTTAAAAAATATTACGAAAACACAATCCAATCAAAAAATCGAGTACCTAGCAGGATTTTATGCAGAGCGAATGTCTAAAAATCTTGGACTATTAAACACGGGACGCCTCGCCTGTCAAATATTTAACATCGAGATTAATGCTTATTAGATTGATTTTTTATAAAAAAAATAATACATAGAGCAAATTAAATAACAACACATGCTTTCGTTAATAACATAAAATTTAAAGGTATGCATGCGGTAACTTAGAGGAGGCATAAGAGAGCGTCACATCATTTGCCGTCACGGCATACAAGTCAATCTTACCCCTAAGGCGATCCAATAAATGTATCAATATGAAAATAGCTAAAAATTAACGAGTTACACATACAAAATAGTCAAAGAGTCCAATTCTTATCAATTTTAGTCGAGTTCAACGATAAATTGGTCGTAAACGAAGGTCACGACGTTAATGCTGCCGAACAGTCGCGCTCTGGTTACGGTACATTAGACTTTTCACTTAAATACTATGAACTAACTATTTACAAAGACATGCGATTGTAATTTTCATATAATATAGTATAATAGACATTTAATAATTTGGTAACAATCTTAACAACGACTGTGGCGTAACTATTCGTAGGCAATTTTAACTTTAGCTAAATTTTACAAGCATACCTTATAAGTAATTTTTATATTTGGTTTTTTTTTTTTTATTGGATAAGAAGATGGACGAGCATATGGGCCACCTGGTGGTAAGTGGTCACCAACGCACATAGACAATGGCGTTGTAAGAAATGTCAACCATCGCTTACATCGCCAATGCGCCACCAACCTTGGGAACTAAGATGTTAGGTCCCTTGTGCCTGTAATTACACTGGCTCACTCACCCTTCAAACCGGAACACAACAATACAAAGTACTGCTGTTTTGCGGCAGAATATCTGATGAGTGGGTGGTACCTACCCAGACGAGCAGGTTTATGTTATGGATTTATATTATCTTAATATATAGGCTTTATTGAGGCAAAGTTTTTTTATAAAGACTAGACGGACTGGCTAATGGGCTACCTGATGGTATGTTATCACCATCGACGAAAGACATTGACAATGTAATAATAACCATCCTTGCTAACCAGTGCGCCACCAACCTTGTGAACTGAGATGTATCTTGTGTCTCTAGTTACACTGACTCACTCACCCTTCAAACCAGAACACAACAATATTGCTTTTATTCGCAGTAGAATATCTGATGAGTGGGCGATACCTCAAACGGGCTTGTACAAAGCCTACCACTGAGTACATTTTAGAGTTCAGTACGCCTTTGTTTATCCACCAATTTTCTCTTAGTATGTTATTAAAAATCGATACATGATAATACAAGTATTAGTTTTGCCTTGAATAAAATTATATTAATGATATAATTAAGATTAATTATTATTTATCACATAATCATCTGATTACAACTACATGTTGTCACTAAGTAATAATATGTGAAAATAATATATAAACAATACATTAGCACAAGTACGGCACGAGTCATTGTAGCGGACGCGCGTGTCTCATTCCGCCTGACCCGTTATCGCAATCTTATTTACTCGTTAATTAATCAGAAAACTATATCATTGAAATAATAAAAACAGGGTCACTCCTGGCAACAGGAGGCCCGTTTTATTATTAAAATTTGACCCCAATGTCCCAAAACTACCCAATGTCTCAACCCACTACACCGTTCCTACCGACAATGAATACAAGTTATGCAAATGTGACGTCATCAACATGTTTCCCCAAGAAAGACCAAGCAATAATATTAGATTCGATCGATGGAATTACGCTCAGGGAGTACCTTATCGCTTTATCATCACTTATACCAGCGGCATCAATAAGATTTATTTCACGTATATCGAACGCACGAATATGTATATATCTGGATTACGGTTTGGGAATTCCCGACAATTTCAAAGTCCCGGGACACGAGACAGCCTACAAGCCAAGTCCCGGGAATTCCCGGGACTTCGAGACTTAAGATTTTTTTCTGTTTTTTTTAAGAGGAATAAGTCTTTTTTGTAGAATTTTAATTGAGTTCATTTCTGACATATTCACAAAATGCATTTTTTTGTAAAATCAACATTTATTAAGCAGAAAATTAATTCTTAATAACTTTAACGTTTATTACAATCTTAATAATTGCTTTGTTTAGTTATTTTAATCACACATAGATTCACTTTTAAGCAGTTAAATCTTATAGTTATAAAACGAACAAACAACGTTAAAAATCATACTAATTCTTTACAAATTTAATTTTATCTAGTACCGTACCTAATTTTAATTAATCTATATAAATAATATTATGATAGAGGTCTGCAGTTGTGCGCGCATCACGGAAAAACTACTGGATAGATTTCAATGAAATTTTCTAAATTTTATTTCTTAGACACTTGGCCCTTATCAAAAAAAATGATTGCGATATCTTAATTTAATAAAAAGTTATTAAAGTTTCACGAAACAAAGATTTGTATATGCACTGCGTGTTCAGTGATGTATGTTTAAACAAAGTATATTTTTGCTTGCGACCTTTTTGATTCCTTCGTATATAAGAAAACTTTGTTAATGTATCAAGCAACGCGGACGGAGTCGCGGGTATCAGCTAGTTAGTTACAAACACAAATTCACAACATTGTTAATTAAAGGTTAATTCTCATAATCATAAATTTGATTCATAGTTAATTATAAATAATAAAACAGACTAATAAATCAGTATTTTAAATGATAATCACCTAACACGTTAAACAGACTTCAGTGATGATTTTACTTGGTGATAAAGTTTTGTACAAGCTCGTCTGGGTACGTTTACCCACCTACTCATCAAATATTCTACCACAAAACAGCAGTACTTTGTATTGTTGTGTTCCGGTTTGAATGGTGAGTGAGCCAGTGTAATTACGGACACAAGGTACATAACATCTTAGTTCCCAAGGTTGGTGGCGCATTGGCGATGCTAACATTTCTTACAATGCCATTATCTATGAGCGTTGGTGACCACTTACCTTCAGGTGGCCCATATACTCGTCGATCTACCTATAAATAAAAATAAAATAAAATAGGTCTTTAAAAAAATCAGTGTCCACAGCTTTGTCCGAGTTTGCTTCTGATTTTTGTAGTATAAACACCGGACAAGGGGAACACTCTTGTTTTCAACAGATGTCTGTTCAATGATGTACCAATAGGCTACGCTAGGCTCCTTCAAATATTTGAAAATAAAAATGATACCATAACAATTTAAACAATTGTCTCGTCTCGAGTCTCGACCCGAAAGTCCCGGGACTCGAGACAGCTAAAATTACGAAAATTCCCGGGACTTCGAGACACGAGACGTCCCGGGACCCAAACCCTGATCTGGATTCAAAAAAAACGGCTGACAAACTTATTGAAGAAAACAAAAAAATTACTGTAAATCAAAATATCCTGGAAATAAAACCCTTAATTACTAGAAACAAAAGAATCGTATTATCAAACGTTTGCCCAGTCATCCCTAATTTAGTAATAGAAAAAAAATTAGAAGAATTCAAAATTAAGATAATGTCTCCAATAACATTCATGAAAATTGGTGTAACGGATCCAGGGTTCTCTCATATTTTAAGTTTTAGACGGCAATATACATCAACCCAGATGATTTTTCACGTCTCCCAGAATCATTTCAACTATCCTATGAAGGAACCAATTATTGGATCTATGTGTCTACCGACGCCCTAAAGTGTTTTACGTGCAATGCGATGGGACATTTAGCCAAAAGTTGTCCCGAAAACATTTTAAACAACCAAATCTTCCCCCAAGAAACTGGAAATCAAGTAGAAGAAGATCAAGTCGAAGACGTAAATCAAATAACTAATAGAAATCTTGAAATAAGCCCGGACCCTGGCCTTACGGTACACGAATTTACTCAACCGTCTCGAATGAATCCCAAAGGCAAGAAACGGATCCATTCGCCTACAATTAGTGATTCGTCAAATATTTATATAGTAAAACCTTCATCATCAAAAGGAGCTGATTCTGATATTATGGAGTTGGTAACCGATGAAACAAGCAGTAATATTTCACTTGAAGATGAAGAAGTCAAGACAAAGACAAAAAAGAAATTAAAAAAATCGGACCCTAGAACTGAAGAAGAAGTTTGGAAAGACATTGAAGATAATATGGCTGAGTTGAACAGTGATTCAACATTCCCAATTAATTTAGATCAATTTATTAGTTTATTAGATAATTCTAGAGGAAAACAAAACATAAAAGAACTTGTATATTCATACACGGATAATGTCAATAACTTAATTAAAATGTGTAATAAGATTTATGGTAAAATGAATAAGAGCTTAAAAAATAGATGTTCACGCTTATCAAGAAAACTTCATGAATTATCAGCAGTCCATGGAACCTCTATTGTATCTACAGACACAGATAATTAATTCTTTTTTATATTAACTTTAATTAGATAATCCTTTTATTTTTTATTGTTACTTGTTAATTTTCTATTATGGATGTTTTACAATGGAATGTTAATGGTTACTTTAGAAGATTAGAAAATATCAAATTATTAATCAGTCGGTTAAGTCCAAGTTGCATTTGTTTACAAGAAACAAACTTTAATTCAGATTATTGTCCTTCTATGATAGGTTATGAACGCTTCTATAAAAATCGATCACTAAGTAATAGAGCTAGTGGTGGAGTAGTGACATTTACTAAAACTCATCATTTGCCTGAAGAAATACAAATTAATACACGCTTAGAAGCAGTAGCCATAAAAATTAAATTTCCTTACACTATAACCATATGCAATGTATATCTTCCCAATAGTTATGCATTTAACTTAAACGATCTAAATTCACTAATTGGTCAACTTCCAAATCCTTTTATACTTTTAGGTGATTTTAACGGCCATCACTTTTACTGGGGCTCTGACAAATGATACCAGAGGTAAAATGATTGCTGAATGGCTAGATGAAAATCAAGATATATTAGTATTAAACAATGGTCAACCTACACATTTTAATAGTAGCACTGGCCGTACGAGCAATATAGATCTAACTTTGGCTTCACAAAATATAAGATCATATTTTGAATGGAATGCTTTAGATGATTTATATGATAGTGACCATTTCCCGATTTTAATGAAATCAATTATGCCACAAGATATACAAACTAATATTAAGCTACCCAGAAAATGGAAATACGATAAAGCTGATTGGTTACTGTTTAGTGAAGAGATTAACCAAAATATTTCTGAATTAATAAACCTAAGTTCTACATCTGATTATCCTATTAATGATATATTAGAAAAATTTACCAAACTAATTCTGGATGCTGCTATGATGGATAATCGATACCTAAAACTTCAGGTTCTGTTAAGAGAAATAGTTTGCCATGGTGGAACGATGACTGTAAAATCGCAATTAGAGAAACCAAAAAGGCTCTAAAACTTTTTAAAAAATATGCCAGAAATGACCCTAATTCAATATACAAAATAGAATATAAAAAAAAGAGAGCTTACTATAGAAGGCTTCTCAAAGAAAGTAGAAAAAGATATTGGGAAAATTGGGTATCATCGATCAACAATAAAACTCCCATTGGGGATATGTGGAAAAAGATACAAAGACTTAACCATCGTAATCTATGCAGAAATATTATACTCGAAAACCCTGATGGTACTTATATATCTGACCCATATGACACTGCCTGTTTATTAGCTGAATGTTTTGCAACCAATTCCAGTTCCAAAAATTATGATGATTATTTTAACTGTTACAAAAATAGCCAGGAAATCCAAATTAATTTTGATATTGACGATAATTCAAATCCAATTAATAGTGACATATCAATACATGAATTGCTATTGGTTTTGTCTCAAGTCTCTAAATCTAGTCCAGGACCAGACAATATATCTAATGCTATAATCAGTCACTTGCCTGTCAACGGAATTGAGTATTTACTTAAACTATACAATTACATATGGAAAAACAAGGTATTTCCAGATAGCTGGAAAGAAGCCGTAGTTGTCCCAATTTTAAAGCCTAACAAAATACCATGTCTACCAGCTAGTTATAGACCCATATCTCTAACATGTAACCTTTGTAAAATATTAGAAAAAATAATAAGTAAAAGAATCAGATGGTACATAGAAATAAACAAACATATCTCTCCATTTCAATATGGATTTCGTCAATTCCGGTCACCAATAGACCATTTAATGAACATTGAAAGTGAAGTACTTGACAGTTTTGCTAATGACAATTATGCCATAATTGTAGGTATGGATATTGAAAAAGCTTATGAAATTGTTTGGAAACACAGAGTTTTAATAATATTACAAGATATGAATATCAAAGGTAATGCTTTAGCGTTCGTTAGAAATTTCCTCACAGGAAGATCAATTAAAGTGAGAGTTAATGATATAACATCTGATTCTGTTCCTACTGAAAATGGTCTTCCTCAGGGTTCGGTACTTAGTGTTATTTTATTTTTACTAGCTATAAACGATGTTTTATCTCATATAGAAAAACCAGTTAAAGGATTTTTGTTTGCCGATGATCTTACTTTAGTCTGTAGTGGTAGAACATTGAAACCTACGTTGAAACTAATTCAAAATACGCTGATTAATCTTGAAGAATGGTCCAGTAAATCCGGCTTTAAGTTTTCAAAAGATAAAACTGAATTTATGGTGTTGTCAAAAAAGAAAAAGAAAAATAGAAACGTACGTTTAACATTAAACAACTCAAGTATTAAAGAAGTTGACAATATGAAAATTTTAGGATTAATATTTGATAAAAAACTGAGTTGGAATATACATATAAATAAACTGAAATCTGAATGTTATAAACGTTTAAACATAATAAAAGTTTTATCTTCGACTACTTGGGGGTCTGATAGAAAATGTCTAATCGATACATACCATGCATTAATCAGACAAAAACTAGATTATGGATGTGTTATATATGATTCTGCAAAAAGTCGTACACTAAATTCTTTGGAATGCATCGTTAATACAGCTTTAAGACTTAGCATTGGTGCATTTAAGACAAGCCCCATAAAAAGTGTCTTAGCTGAAGCTAAAGAAATGCCTTTAGCTTTTAGAAGAAAAGAACTTGTTGTCTTATATGCTATCAATATCTTATCCCAACCAGAAAATCCAATATATAACTACTACACAAAAGATAAATCTTCTGACGTGGAATATGATTTCAAACCTAACCTACCACAACCCCTTAGAATCAGAGTAGCAAAATATTTAAAGGAAATAAAACTTAAGATCCCTCCAGTGTTATCAAAGAAATTACTTACCTGTGGTCCATGGGAGAGTGTTAAATTCCCCATCAATCTAGAAATAGCAAATAACTTGAAAGATCATACACCTCAATATATGTATAAAGCCTTATACAATGAAATCAACGAGAGGCATATAGACAGTAAAATTTTCTATACGGATGGTTCAGTTATGAATGGAAGATCAGGCTGTTCAGTTGTTTCTGGTGATATATGCTATCGATATAGACTTTGGAATTATTTTTCAATTTTTAGTTGTGAAGCAATAGCAATTTTGAAAGCATTAGAATTAATACAGAACGAACCAAATTCTAAGAAATATATAATTTATACCGATTCAAAATCATGTCTAATAGCACTACAAAATAAAAAAAATACATGTCCACTTATTATAGATATTAAACAGAAAATGATAAACCTTCTGGAAAGTAATTACATTTTCGAAATTATATGGATTCCAAGTCATCAAGGAATAATTGGCAATGAAAAAGCTGACAAGGAAGCTAGAAATGCAACTACCGAAAATGATGTTTGTATCTCAATCAAATCGACTCCAAGTGAAATTAAAAAATACTTCAAACATGAAATAAAAAAAGTTTGGGATCAGTATTGGAAATTAGAAAATACATCAAAATTATTTATTATACGAAATTCAATTTTTGACAAACCCCCTATCTCATTCAGCTGTAGAAGGGATCAAGTTGTAATTACCAGATTGCGTATAGGCCATACCAATATGACTCACATACACTTAATAACCAAAACTGACAAAAATAAATGTAAATGTGGACTTGACATGACTGTTTTTCATCTTTTAGTCGAATGTACGGCTTACAATATTGAAAAACGATTATGTAATCTACCTAACAGTCTAAAAGAATGTTTAAACCAAGAAGGATATAAAGAAACCTTAAAGTTTTTGAAATTAATTCATGTGTATAAACTAATATAATAAGTGTCTTATTATTGTGGTCGCTAATGACCTTAGATGTTAAAAAGCGACCTAAAATAAATAAATAAAAAAAAAAAAAAATACATTAGCAGTCATCAAATTAGTTAATCTAGTCATTTTAAAAATAACGGCCTTACTTTTAATAATCGTCGCATAACTATGTATTTAGTAAAAAATATATTTTACTCTTTCTGTCATTATTGATTTGCAATTCGAAAGAAGAAGACACATGATTTTTTAACGAATCACTCATTAGGCAAAGTTTACAAGTAAAACCATATATTTTTACACATTGTACACTAAACTAGCTTCTATAATTGTGTCATAGTCTCAGTGCAGACTAGGATGTCAGTAACTATTGGAGTATACTGCCGGTTCCTTTCATTACTTTAAACTACTAAAAGGTCTCTACTCTTTACTTGGTGGTAGAGCTTTGTGCAAGCTCCTCTGGGTACCACCCACTCATCAGATATTCTACCGCAAAACAACAGTGCTTTGTATTGTTGTATTCCGGTTTAAAGGGTAAGCGAGTGTAATTACAGGCACAAGGGACATAACATCTTAAATCCCAAGGTTGGTAGCGCATAACCGATGGTTATCATCTCTTACAATGCCAATGTCTATGGTTGGTGACCACTAACCATCAGGTGGCCCATATGCTTGTCCGCCTACTTATGCTATAAAAAGAGATCGACGCAAAGTTAAAAACTCAACTTGGACTGACTGCGATAGCTTGCTAATCAAGATTACGTACCAGCCCCCAAGATTTTATTAACATCTAGGACCTTAATACATCGAGGAATATTTTCAAAAACCTCTAATCCCTCGTAGAATATTACAAGACTTATATACAATTTTGATTCCGTTTATACGGTAATTAGCTGCATACAGAACCGACATAAAATTGTGAAAGCTTATCATTTCGACATACTTAAAATAGATATTAATTTTGAAACGTTTCACGTTATACAAAAGCCCGTCGTGGCTCGACCGTATTTATTTCGAGGCTTCATTTAACTGAAGATGTGTCGCGAGCTAGAAGCTTCGAATAGAATCATTTGTGAATATTGTCGGTGTACCTCGTTTTTAGTGACCCCGACAAACTCGTCATAGATACAAGTCATTATGCATGCACACGGGGCGGCTCGGCGTTCATGAATTTTTAATTTTAATACTGAATTTTCATGCGATGCAGCGAAACTTTAAAACATTACAGAGCTGTTTTTACAGTTGAACGAATAACATTGGTTGCAATGCCGAATGTAATTTAAACAAATGTGGTTTATATAACAAGCCAAGAGATTTACAATACTATAAAAAGAATTTTAATATTCGTCTATTTTATTTAAATAAATAATACAATATTAATAAAAATGATGAATAAAATAAGAAAATATTAGTTTCATATATAAATGGAACATTAATATTATTTATGTATTTTTTTTTTGTATAGTTGGTGAGTGCTCCGTATTTAACTCTGGTATCAATATTACTTATTAAGCCGCTACGTCGTACATCAAGACATTATATTTTAAATTACAAATCAATAGAATCGATTGGAGTGTACCGGTCGAAGGTCGGGTTAGTATAACTGTAGACATAGTGGACTTTTAAATCCTCATAGTTGACGGTGTAAGAAAACGTATTATTAATACCCATGTTTATAAGCAAAGGAGAACATTAACTATCAAGTAACTAACATCACCATTCAGCCCCATCTCAGCTGACTAATTTAAAAAAAGATAAAACACATGAGGATGATGATGATCTTTGTTAATCTTTATTAAAAAAAGCTACTGAACAGATTTGAATGAAAGTGCGAATAGAGATAGAGATACTGACATTAGATTTTATAGCATAGACTCAACATACCGGCTACACAAAGTCTGCCCCCTCCCCTCACACGCCGGTGTAGCCGTGGGTGGAAGCTAGTTCAAATATATAAAAGTAAATTTCAAGCCTGTAAATAGTACTACTTTGTTAACGAATCCACTTGTTACGGAGAGAGGGCTTAGAGTTAATTCCACCACGTAAACTGTCATATCGTCTACTCTGAATAACTATATTATTAATAATATTCATCTAAGTAAACGGATCGGTGAATTCGTGGAAGTCTGACAAGTCATTCAACATCCAACCCGTCCTTCAAGTGAATGTGTGTGAACGTGTATGAGTCGGTGCAATTACAGACACAAACGACATAACATTTCAAATCTCAATGCGCCGTCGCATTAAATAATAGTTATTACATCTTACAGTACCATTGTTTAAAAGACGGATGTGACAACATGTCTTCAAGTAGCATTCGCTGGTCGCGTAGAATGTAAATTAAAGAAAACCACCGAGCAAAATGAAAATGCCAATAAACTCGGTTCGTTTGCTTATCATTAAAAAAGAAATCTATAATATTGTTCTAGCTTAATCGGGGAAGTATACTTGTCTCGCGAAACTTATTGATACATTCGATAGTAATTTTCATGTAAATTCAATATTATAATATATCTAATGTTTAAGCTGTTATCGGTCATTTGTTCACGATGTGAACGTGTGGTAGCGCGTTCATAAGGGTATGACGAACGATGATGAATCTTATTAGGATATATACTAATATCACTACTAACATTTTAGAGGTTAAAAAACTGGCGATTAGGTATCTAATGTTTTTTAGATATTACTTAAACTGATTTTGGGACTATGAGTTTTTTTTTTAAATCATTAATTATATCATAGTAATCATTGGATTACTGGAATTGGAATTGGATTGGATCATTGGAAAATAATCATATTTATTCTTATTTGTATTGCTGTTAAAAACATTCTTATCTCTATGTGGCTTTTCTTTCTGTATCGTGGAAAATACCTCTGAAAATAGATCACACTTCAAATACATACAGAATTTGAATTATTTACATTTTTTTTCCAATAACAAAGATAAACGTTATATCAACGGGTAAAAGATTTAAAAACAGAAGATAAACGATAAAAAATCAACCATCATTTACGACGCGTTCATATAATATATAATCACTCAATATACAGAATATAGTATGTAAAACAGATAGGTAAAAAAACCCAATATAATGCATTTTTAGCCACCAAAAAATATATATTTAGACATAATAATATTATAAAATATTCACATACATATATAATAAAATTCCGCAACTATTGTAACTTAGCTTGCTAATTAATTTAAATATTATGTTAAAAAATATATATATAAAAAATAACTATTATTAGTTATATCATAATAAAAGAGTGGTCGAGTGAGTACGTAAGAATTCATTGGTACAAAATACAAATACAGAGCATATTTTCATTGTGCTTAATTGACAATGCATTTAATTCCGAACCAAATTAACCCTACAATGTAACGAGTGCTTATCGAGCCCAAGAGCCTACTCGAACAAAGAATATTTTAATTAGTATCAACATAGCAGACCTGTAAAGTGCCATTATATTCTTGAGCTTAATGGTATCTACTTAGAATTACTATAGCAACTGTTATTGTTAATTTATTATTATAATCGACTACAATACATGAATTGTAAGTTCCAAGCCTTATTTTTATAAATAAAAAAATAAGAAGATTTTATTTAATTTCACCTGATGTACTGTCAGTCAAATTTATCGACTACATTTTAAACTACGTTTTTATATACGGATTAAATAAAACCTTGTATTTTGGAGTTCCTTTTTATAAAATGTATGTAATTAATTCAAAGTCCAAATCAAAGATCTCTATTCTATATAGAAGCGTTAGTCTAGCTTATTGATGGTAAAAATAATCTACCACCGGTTCGGAAATAAAGAACTGTGAAGAAGCGGCGAAAGAAATTCAGTAGGATTTGTTTTGTCCAGGTTTCATACAATAATAAAATTATATTTTATTTGAAACGGCCTGGAGGTGATCGTTTTAAGTTTCATACCTACTGTGTGCAGTTATCTAAAAAGAAAATTCGTTTTGAAATATCTTTTAGCAAAGTAACGATTACTAACAATCGTTTTGAAATTTTACAGTTGATTATTATTTTAAGATTCTCCGGGATCCTGTTGTTAAGACAGAATCTGTTACTATAGGCAGACGGACGGACAAACGGGCAATCTTATGGTAAGTAATCACCATCATCCATGGACATTGGCGATGTAAGAAACATTACATTACATCGCCAATGCGCCTCCAACCTTGGGAACTGGCTCACCCTTCAAACCGGATCTCATTGCTGTTTAGCGGTAAAATATCTGATAAATGGGTGATATCTATCGAGACGCACAATACCATCTATTTTTATTTTTTCATTTTTATCTATTTTTTTTTTCAATACGGTTTAATATTTCGATCCAGATAACCAAATAACATTATACACAGTAAACGTTTAAAAAACGTATATAATAAAAATAATAATAATATAATACGAGATATATAAAACAATATACATTATTTTTATTTTTCTATAAAAAGGATCAAGTGAAAAGGTCAACGACCTGATAGGAGGCAAATATAATAAATTTTGTCACTTTTTAATACTTTGCGGAAGTAATCTTATCCGTGTATTGATTGATTGTTCTAAACCAATATTCTACCAACTTTTACCGGTTATCGTAACCGATGCTGTTTAGAACAAATAACTTTCATAACTTTTTAATTTCATGTTATTGATTACATAAACATTATGACGTAATATCATTACATAACATGTCAGAAGGAACGTTGCCTTTTTTATATATATCTTACAAGATCTAAAACTATCAAGGAATATAATTTAAAAAAAAAATATGACAAATCTTTGAGTCATCATTACTCACGTAATACAAAATCGATTCATAGCTAGTAAGTGGATTCATCATACAAAGAAAATCCTTTTTCTAAAATAAATTCAAAAATGTCTAATTCATTTAAATCTTCGTATTCATTTTGACGACATTTTGCAAACATTTTCTTTGTATTCATCCCTCTCGAATGATTAAACCGTTTTCCATCCTTATATAGTAAAAACTGAAAAATATGTCTATTTCCGATTATTACAATTAAAACCGCAATCATCGTTAAGTTTACGACATTTATATGCTTGTGTAAAGTGCGCCTGCGCAACCAGGGGATCAATGTATACATTAATTTCCTAAATAAGAAAATTCTTTCCGGAATATATTGTTTTTTTTTTTTAGTTTTAGTAGTTAATTTTTTATCAATCAAAAAATGTACATACATGTAGATAACAATCATATTCAATCATATTTGTGAATCCAGTACGGACATCAACAAAAACTCACCCCCGAACTGCTCTCTGCTCTTCCATCATTTATATAAAACCGTATAATATTTTTATTTCATTTATTTATTAGTAAATTTAAAATAGTCTGATGCAAATTGATTGCATGTCTCTTCTATACTATCACATCTATCTCAAACATTAATCGTGACATTGAGAAGTCCTCGATTTCAAGTGAAAGGCGAACCGTAGTAAAAATGAGTAATTTTATTCTCATATTTTGCCGCCAAATACTATTTGTCTCTAATATTTGCTTTGCTCTACATACAAATTTGATGATAATCTTTACCTAATTAATAGTGTCGTAGTAGATGTCCTGTAATATTGTGTATAAAGTTGATTAGCCTATTATAGTTATTAGGTTAATCAAAATAAAGGCTTTATATGTACTGCAAGTTTTGTAAAACTTTAACTTTGGTGCTGTCACCTGGTAGTTTAAAGTGGCTACCAAATTCCGTCATAGCGTAGAAACGCAAAATGCCACAACGTGGTATACACGGGCTTACTTATCTATGTTTAGTGGATAATTATATAAACAATTTTGTCTTCTTTAGAATGTTAAATAAATAATGACAAATTGAGCGAAATCAGTATTTAACTAAACAGCCGCTAAGCAATTATTTAATCATATGTGTGTCTGAATGTGTGTATGTGTGTGTGTGTGTGTGTGTGTGGGTGTGTGTGTGTGTGTGTGTGAATGTGGTCTAATTTTTTATTCAAATATACATCAGCCCTAAATGGATCAAAATCTCGTAAAATTATTATATATATTTTTTTAATTTAATTTAATTTTAAGAACTATTAGTTAAACCTAATTAAAGATATTTTTTTATGTATCAGAGAAGGCAAAAGTAATACGTATGTGTATATGTTAAATTGGCTCGCTTTGATAGTCGAACCTTGTTAGTAAGAGTCAGAAGGATATGCCTTATTTATCGCATGTTCAGAAGGAGTTGGCTTATTTATCGCTCGAAAATGCTTTTATGCATCCCACCCTAAACGGATACGGGTCTCTGGCTGAATGCCAGACTAACAATTAAAAACCAGTGTTACCCTCAACGTCCCGACCAATGGACTTCCCGTCCCGTCTCATACATGACATAAAACTCTATATTATTAAATAATACGAAAACTAAACGTTTTCATAAGTAAATTATAATTACATTTACTTCATAAAAATTCATTGCTAGAGGCGAGCGAATTAAAAAAAAAAAGAATTAAAAATGATTTATTTTTTCAGTTTCCTCTACTGTTTTTCCGAGCACAACAGCTCAACAGTTCAAGTGGTCATCACAAAAGAAAAACTGCTAACAATTTCGTTTACAAAACGTCATTGACACATTTTTTTATAAAACTATCAAAATATTTATCAATAATTAAACTACGTAATAGATTAAAAGTCTAAAAAGGTTAAGTATACGATGAGCCAAATTGCGACTTGAGAATCGAAGGATCGTATCTCATTGGGCTGTTTGGTAGAGTAGAGCTTTATTATCAACGTCTGAACGATACACGGTATGTTTGAATCGTTGTCAGCGTCTTGATTTCAACATTACAACGAGAAGCAATCGCGAATCATATTAAAATATGATTTAGTAGTAAAATAACAAACACGCATATTATAAACACACATAATAATTACAACTTGGAATCATTATATCGATCGTCACATATCTTTTAGCGCTTATAAATTCCGTTTGCAACTTATAATTATAAGCTTTGTAAATTCTTGATAGATTGTTTTTTTTTAATTTAATATTATAATTTGTATGGTACTTTATTTGTGACAATTTAATAAGAACTATTCTCTCGCGTTAGGAAATAACCCGACCCGTGGTACCTCGAAGTTCGTATGCATATATTTTTAATACTCTATGATAATTGTTGACGGTTTTAAAATATATACATGTGAGTTTGTACGGATGACAGTTTTTTTTTTATTGGGTAGGTTATAGGCCATCTGATGATAAGTGGCCACAAACACCCTAAGACATTGGCAGTGTAAGAAATGTAAGCATCGCTTTCATTGCCAATGCGCCACCAACCTTGGAATAAGATGTTATGTCCCTTTACTTGTAATTACACTGGCTCACTCACCCTTCAAACAGTAACACAACAATACCAAGTACTGCCGTTTTACGGTAGAATATTTGATAAGTGGGTTGTACCTACCCAGACTAGCTTACCCAAAGCTCTACCACCAAGTGAATATAAATATATATTTTTAATAAAGTATGACATCTAAGTCGGTAAGGCGTAGACCAAACAAAAAGTTATGATTAATTTAATTTAATTGGTAGTAGAGCTTTGTTTTAGCCCGTCAGGGTAGTTACCATCCTAATAACATATTCCACCGTCATTCATCAATACTTAAAAGCACTTTAGCAATATTTAACTTGTATTTGTTTTAGATTAAATAACAAACAATGTAACAGTTTATAACTCTAATAAGTAAGAAGTAAGTGAAAATTGTATTTTTTTTTTAGCTTATACAGTTCGTTCACCCTGATCTCATTTATTAGGTCACAAAAATAATTTGGCAGACATTTACGGCGGGGCGTCTACGTCTGCCTGAAACCAAATCTCATGGGGAACGCTTTTGCTCGTTGATTGGTAAAACGAATGGTGAATGGTGAACTTATATTTACCCTTTGAATAATGATTCAAAGCAAGCAAACAAAACAACCGTCAACCGAACATTGTATTACTACAGTCTTACTACAATATTTTCAATAAAAATAAAATATTCTATATTCAAAAAGTAATTTAATTTACTATATTTACTATACTTATATTTACTATATATATATATTTTCGATGAAACATTCATGTACAGCTAACAATTTATAACTATTGACGAGCCGGTTGGCGTGGTTGGTAAGACACTTGCCTTACACGCCGCAGGTCGTGGGTTCGATTCCCACCCAGGACAGACATTTGTGTGCATGAACATGTCTGTTTGTCCTGAGTCTGGGTGTAATTATTTATATAAGTATGTATTTACAAAAAAAAAGTAGTATATGTAGTATATCAGTTGTCTGGTTTCCATAGTACAAGCTCTGCTTAGTTTGGATCAGATGGCCGTGTGTGAATAATGTCCCAGGATATTTATTATTATTATTATTATTATTTATTACAATTAGCTGACAGAAAACAAATGAGCTTTCATTTAACTTCACCTGTTAGTATGATGAGGTCAAATATTGCAACCGAGTTTAAAACCGGTTCCAAGCAATCCATTGAGCTGAAATATTGCACAAGTATCTAGTTCTTGTGACAATCCAGTGTACGCGGTGTACGTTTTATTCATTATCGTAAACGGATTCCAACCAATGAAAGAATTCCCAAGAAAATTTCGCGTTAATTATTTGGAACGTCATTAATGTCAAAATTTTGTATGCGAAATTTGAATTTAATGGCGTTCCAAATAATTAAGTCCCACTTCATTTTGAATGAAGTTTCAGTATTCGGCCGTATGCCTGTCAAATATATGTTATAGAAAACTACGCCAGTCCGAACACAAGAAGGGAAAGCTTATAAACACATTGATCGAATTCTTCGGTCAATAAGTTAACATGTTTAAAATAACAGTAAATTACGATAAATCAAACATTTTTTTTTATTTTCAATATATTTGGAAAATACAGATATCATTATTAATTAATTAATTGTTATTTAGTGTAAATAAAACAAAGATGCAGGGTATGATTTATAATAGATTGTCTCTTCCCGGATTCGCATAGGTAGAATAAAGATCTACATAATTATTAATATATATCTATAACTCTATCGGTATTAGGGATTGCAATCCAGCGCTGTTTTCAATCCAGCGGGATCCAGCGGGATCCCGCAAAAGTTATGGCTTTTATTTAGAATTTAATAAAGTAGTATTTGTTATGGTATGATTAAATGTTTATTGAAAATTACAAAAATTAACAATATCTTACTACCCCCTGGTGGAAATTTTTCGGCATTTTCTCTGAAACACTCAGTTCTAAAGTTCTAAAGATTTTTTCAGAGTTCTAAAGAGTAAAGACTTTTTCTGAAAAATTTCCACCAGGGCCTCTAATTGACGAATTATTTTACTGTTTGACTACTTATTTATTAATTAAAAGTTCAAAACCAATTGCAAATATCAATATTTGGTCATTTTGTAGTCTTTGCACTTTAGTTGACTAGAAATATTACTTCTAATGTTTATCTGAGATAATTATAATCAGTCTTCTTTATTAAGAGATTTAAGTTTACTAATTGTCTTAATTTTTCTTACTAAAATAACGAATCAAGATGGTGGCTGACGCTCGCGGTCTAGGATGACAAAAACTCGGTTTTACACTTAGGGGGCACCCTTTACCTTATCTAATAAAAAAATCGCGTAGATGCGTTTTTGGTGCTAAAATTCTTGAACTACAACACTTTTGTAAATTTATAAAAATCACGCGCTGCGAAGTGAATTCAAGGCGGCAAATTTGAATGAAATTGCGCGATTTTATGCTTGCGGATCCGCAAGCTGCGGATCCGCAAGCTGTTGCGGGATCCCGCAGTACCTAAAACTATGCTGGATCCAGCTGGATTGCGGGATCCCACTTTGCTGGATTGCAATCCCTAATCGGTATATTCGGCGCCAATGAAGCTCGTATGATTATTCTCCAACAATCGTCGTCATATTCAGCCAATGTAAACAAAACCTTAACGAAATATACAGCTAAACCAACCAACAAGAATTATTCTATCCATTGTTGAAAACCGTATGAAACTCCGTTCGGTGGTTGTTGAATTTATCGCGATCAAACACACAGACATACAAAAAGTCGCTGGAGGACTATGTTTTATAATATATAATGATTATATAAATAGATTAGAATAAATACAGATTAAAAATAAAATAACTAAAAAGCAAGAGAAATTTACAGACAGTCTCATACACACATTACATACACATACACACACACAGTACATTTTATATTAGAAATGTTCACAGAGAACCCCTACAAGTAAAAAAGGTTATTCGATCTTATGAGCTCTAGATTAACAACATAAAGGGGACGTAAAGTTTTAGGTCACGTGTAATTTTGTCAGGTAATAAATAGGTATAGGTGATGTAATTCACAATGAGATCATCGTGACTTTAGTTTTATTAGAAATGTCAGTTCGTAACATTATATTTGATTTATGTGACGTTTGCTGTTTAGAGACCTTATCGTTAACCTAAAAATAAACGAAAGGGCTCTGACAAAATTGTGACGATACGATGGCATGGTAGCCAGCTACATGTTAATATGCAATCGCATATTGCTTTTAATAAATACACTTTACCGATGTATGTTATCGATCATATATTGTAAGTTCTTGTTTTAAACACATGATCCAATCCGTAGAAACATCACGGAAAATAATGCAAAGAATGAATGATCGCGGATAAAACCCGAATATAAGAAATTATTTTAAAACCGTTGTATGAAGTATTGATTTTATACATAGATTTCTAAATTGTAATCTTTAGTAATTGAACGCCATTTGTATTCTATTTTCGAAACGACTGTTTTCTGTTAGTCCAAATGGCCTTGTCAGCGTTACCGGGGAGGATGTTGAGAGTGGAGTTGGAGAGTACATAAGGACTCCGAATAAGCAAACCTAAGGGCGCTTACTGTGAGACCGAACCTCGACTTTGGCCACCGTCGATGGAAAATGAGCCGTCGAAGAAAGAGATTGCCTTTAATTACCCTTTAATCCTTTAACTATTACACTAACAACATTGTAATATAAAAATCAAGCATTACACTTACTTATCAATTGGTATAAATGTACCAGCGGTTCGGAAATAAACAGCTCAGACTTGTGAAGAACCAGCGAAAGAAACTCAGCGGGATTTTCTTCATATCTCATCCTTTATAATCACACACAATATACAACAACAGAATTGTATTTTTTATTTCAATATACTTTCATAGAATAAAGAGTTCCTTCAGTTACTTCGGTAAAAATTCGAGGTCTATCTATAATTATAATGAAGCGCGGGTCAGCGGGCAGTTGGTACAAATTTATAACGGTAACATTACGCAACTAGAAATAAATTTGCACATAAATTATACTCTTTCTAAAAAGTAAAAGTAAGACCTCCGCTGATAAATGAACTGAGAGATAAACACTTAATGAGGAAAACATAATGTAATACTATATTACAATAGAGAAGTTAAGATTTTTTATTCAATTCAAATTTCAAACGAGTCGAATTCTAGTATGTCTTTATCTACCTTTGTTTTATTTTTAATTGCGTAAAAGAAACGAAAATAAACGACGTATAGAATTATAAATATATAGAAGTGACTAGTATAAAATTTAAAAGGTCATTGAACTTAGCACCTTTAAGACGGACAGTTATCGCACTAATAGTTTTTACGTTGTCTTAGTTTTAGATTCATAGATAAGGTTCTTCGATATTGTAAATAAGAATTGCAGTTCACGCTTTCCAATTTAGATTTGTTCTGTAAGAAGATATTTCTTACGCTGTTTGCCTTATCACACCCATAACCGCACTTTACTTAATACTACACCGTATGAACTTTGCACCGAAAGACACCTTAATGATGGTGTACATTTTTATTACAATGGTGTTTATATATATAGCTATTTAGTAGGAATAGATATATAAACAGCTGATCAAGAATCTATAGTGAACGGTGTGTAATTCTGTAGTTATCTAAGTTATATGAGACATGTGGTGAGGACACACGGGTGCCTTATAATACGTTGCGACAACTGAGCCCGGGAGGGCAAATGACTCTACTCCACCTGATGGTATGTGGTAATAGAGTCCAAACGCGACGACAGTTAGTACAATTATGAAGAGTGTTTTTCACTAGCCGCCCCGCTAGATGCCTCTTCACGCCTCGTTTGAAGGAACCCAGGTCACAAAAGGAGGGGAACACGTGTACTGGTAAAGAATTCCATATCTAGGAGGTGCGACAAAGAAAAGAGTTGCCAAATTTCTTCGTGCGCGATGGAATTGATGTCACAGTTAGGCGGTGACATTGAGAGCCAGCACGCGTAGACTTTTGAAGGAATGGGGAAGCAGGAATGAGGGAGAATAATTCTTCTGAGCACTCGCCGTGATACAGTCGATAGAAAGCGCAGTGCCGCTACCTGTCGCCGCAATTGTAAAGGTGACCTTTACGTCGCCAATAAAGACATCGTAGCGCCGGAGTGGAAACTCAGCTAATGAAATATTGTTTATACTGTTGAAGACTGACATGACACATCCCTACTTGCTGTAGTACCGGCGTCATTGCTCTGTGATATACCACGCAATGCTCGTATGGCGTTTAATGCGATGAAATCAAAACGTTGTGACAGTGCAACGCGATAGCGACGCCGGTGTGTTCACTCTCACATGTTCATGATTTTTATACCTCGAAACATTTGAATTGTCTATAGTTGTGTAGTATCGGATTATATTCACTGTTATCTGACATGCACATGCTTATATTTATTTAATATCTAATTACGTAACTTTAAATACAAAACATGATCTTAAATACAAAACGTTATGTAATCTCCGAAACCAAAACTACGACGCGTCATTAGTCGGCGATGCTATTCCTCATAGTATATCCTTACAGTAACATCTTTTTCCTTACATGAAAGTGAATTATTAACAAATTATTACTATTACTCACGCTGTCGATGAGTTGCTGTTTCTCCTGCAGCTGTAGTTCCTGATGACGGAGAGTGGCTCTCTGCTTCTCAGCGGTACTGCTCAATCGTGAAAGCACCTCTTGATCGTGTTCCCGAGCCGGCGACGGTGGAGCGCTAGTGCCTAATGAAAAATAACAAATTCTCATATCTAACTATGAAACTAAAGGAAACGCTACCGTATATAAAATTTTAATATTTCTTGAGATAACAATTTTAATTTAATATTTCTTGAGGTGTCATTCGAAATGTCACAAGTATTGAGCCACTATAAGCACAGATAGGTATGTACAGACACATTAGGTAAATTAAATTTTGTTCCCAACGTTGGTGGCACATTGGCTATGTAATTTACAGTGCCAATATATATTGGTACATAGTAGTAACCACATATCCTAGAAAGTCCTATATAACCAAGTGTAGTTTATTCCAACCACAAGAGGTGTAAAGTGAAATAAAGAACTCTGACAGCGAATTGACGCGATATCATTGATCCTATGATACTATGGATTCAAGAGAAAAGAGCGTTTTTTAATGTCCGCGAATTTAAATCCGAACATTCGAAGTTAAAAAGTGTTGCATTATAAATAAAGGCAAATTAATCAAGAACTGTTTGTAGTTCATAATATAGCAGAACTATTAGCAAAACGCGTGGAACATGTAAAAGTGTTTGTATATCGATACTCTTTCTCCTTCTACTCCTTTGGAATAGGGTATAGGTGACCGACTATGGACTATAGACATACTATTAGGCCTATAACACTAGGCGATATTTAATGCACGATGTGTGTCGCCGAGTACATGCGGTAACTCCGAAATGTTTGTGCTACATGCTAAGTGTTATTAGACAACTATTAATCTAAAATAGACAGCCTGAATGCAGCCCAGTGAAGTAGGGTTCTAATGTACGTAGTTACGTACATAGGTATGGATAAATTATATGACTATAAATTAAATTATATATATCATCTATGTATTTGATTATTCATCAATAGTCCGTGATAATCAAGCGTAAAGCGCTTTTTTAAATGACTCACCATCCGCGGGCGAGTTTATAGTACGCCTCAAGCGCTTGTTTTCATCCTGCAGGCGTGCGACAGCCGTAACCAGCTCGGCTGACTCCGTACGCCATTGTTCTTCAATTGCTTCTATTTCCTATGAAAATGAAAATATATTAATATTTTTTAAACAAAACGAATTATCTTTAAACATCGATAACATTCACGAGTTATTTATTCGGGAAAGGTCAATGACATGTATTAAAAGGCTGGTAACTAAATTAAATAATATGTTTTTTAATAATTATTCTTTTAATTTTAAGTGGGTAACGATAACATTATTCAAATAAAAAATATAATAAAAGCGAATCTTTTATTTTATATTAGTTTCTGCCGACGAGAGGTGGAGCGGGGTCTAGTGTTAGGAAGTCCCTGAGATCTTTAAATCTCTGACAATGTGTTTGCAAAATTCGCTTTTATAGATAATGTTAGTTACGAACTAAACTAAAGCAAAAATTTCGATCGAGAATTTCTGCCAGTATTTATTAGCACCAAAATTTCGCAAGCAGCCGGTGTGCAAAATTCAAGCAAAAAGGATAGTTGGAAATATTTTAGAATTCAGTTTCAAAATTTGTTCAAAAAAGTTTATCACATATGCGCATTTAAATAATGGCATAGGAAGGCGGACGAGCATATACCTGAGGTAAGTGGTCACCGATGCCCATAGACATTGTAAAATATGTTTTTTTTTATTTGTTAGTTGAATTAAGATCTTATCCCTATAATTACAATGGCTCACCCTTCAAACCGAAACACAACAATAGCAAGTACTGCAGTTTTGAGGTAGAATATCTCATGAGTTGGTGGTACCTACCCAGACGAGCTTGTACAAAGCTCTACCACCAGATAAAAATACTCAGATTGTAATAAAAACTGTTATTGTACCATTAGATCTTTGAAAATCTACTATCGAATCGAATATCTCATAAAGAAATATTGATTTAAATAAAACATTGAAATAATAAATTTACATAACTACATTATAGTGTCGAGTTTTATATATGCATCGACTTCAAAGTTAATTGATTAGCTATTGTAAATCTATTATCTATATATATATAAAAATTGATGTTTGTCTGTATGTCCTTTATAGAATCGTAAACTATGCATTTGATTATGTCCTGATGTTCAGCAATGTGTTGTGCATGAGCCCACAAATGTTTCTGAGTTGGTACGACCAATCTTTTCTAATTAATTATAAGTAGCGTAGCAACACGCGCAGGGTACACCTACTAATGTATAAAGCTGAAGTGTTTGTTTGATCCGGCTAATCTCAGGAGCTACTGGTTCGAGTTTAAAAAATATTTTTGTGTCATATAGTCCTTTTATCGAGGAAGGTTCTATGCTTATTTTTATTCATTATATTTTTAGTAAATATACGCGGGTGAAATCACGTGGCACAAACTATGCAATAAAAAAAATTGGACATTCCTAGGAGATATAGATATGACATTGTGTATTTTGAATTTCCTTATTTGCACGCAGAAGTATGTGTATAAAGGTTTGTAGCGAATATGTACGTACTAAAGTTGTTACTCTTCAGAAATCTTTATCTCTTAAAAAATCCACCCTATGTGGGTGGAGTTTCTAAAAAACATTGAAGTACATGTTTATCAATTGAACCAAGAAACAGAAATAGTATATACATCAAGCAGACCGAACTATGTTTTTAAATTTTCATTCTAATGTTTCACCCCATTTCTCCCGTTTGGGGTTGAATTTCTAAAAACGACGAAATAACGACTAAATGCAGGTATTTAATGTATTTTAATTTGTAATTTTTAGCTGTTCCCAAGAATAGCCTGGACAAACAGACAGACAAAAATAAAAAGGAAATGATTTGGTAATTTGCTAATAGCCAAACTACCTTTAAAAGAGGCAGTTATTTTGAAACAACAGACAGACACATCAAGTTTATTTATGTGTCTGTACACATAAATAAACTTGAAGTGTTAAACTTTTAAAAAAATTACCATCATTATCATGTCATTGGTACTCAACGCGTGCTCCAAAACATCAAATTATATGGTAGTCCGGAAGTGGATGAAATTAAAATTGCAAGATTCCGTTACATTCATACAGGTCGTAAAGGCCTGTTACTAACACAGTTTATATATTTTTAAATATATATATTCATTTGTCATCGCTACTCAATATGTGAACAAAATTTCGAATGTATCATTAGTCTGAAGATAAGTGAAATTAATGTTGACAAATTTCATTATATTACTTGTTACATACATGGTCATGTAAACATATTCATTAAAAATACTATATACCTGTACTTAGGAATGCGTGAAAACAAATATCACTCGGCTCTATATTAGTTAAATATATATATACATATATATAACCTTAACAGTATCCTTTTATTGCCCTATTTAATTTATATTAGTGCTTTATTTTTCTTACAAATACTTTATGCACATATTGTTTTTTAAACATTGTAAGGACATTTTAGTTATGGTTATAAATAAATATTTCTTCTCTCAGAACAACTAGAATACTAGTTCTAGATAAGTAGCTAGTAAATTGTAATAGGTAAGCTATAATTTTTATACACCAATTGCAAATACAGTGCCACGAACATAACTGAAACAAGAAGCACCGATAAGAGCAATTTTTCTACTATGAGTTAATTCTAAATCAAATGTTTATGATAACAAACAATACTAAGATTTCCGAGATCAAAGTGTATGCATCAAACAGTAGTATTTCTTTCCACACTTTCTTTCGAGACATTTGCCTTACACGCCGTAGGTCATGACCTACGGCGTGTAATCGAACCCATGGGTTCGATTCCCACCCAGGACAGAGATTTGTGTGCATGAACATGTCTGTTTGTCCTGGGTCTGGGTGTAATTATCTATATACGTATGTATTTACAAAAAAAAGTAGTATATGTAGTATATCAGTTATCTGGTTTCCATAGTACAAGCTCTGCTTAGTTTGGGATCAGGTGGCCGTGTGTGAATAATGTCTCAGGATATTTATTTATTTATTAATGTAATCTAATAATTTAATCTTTTTAAAAAAAAATAAAATAAACATACAGACGAATTGATAACCTCCTCCTTTTTTTGAAGTCGGTTAATAAAGGGTTTAGACGGACAGACAGACGGAGGGACGGAAGGACGGACGAACAACAAAGTGATCCTATAACGGTTCCATATTTACCTTTTGTACGGAAGTACGGAACCCTAACAAGCATTTTATGACCTGTGTACTAAATCTAATAATACTGTCACCAGCACCAAAAGAGAGTGCAAGATTGCAACTCATTTATGGTATGGTAAGTATTTACTAAACTTTTTTTTATAAAATTGGAGTTGAAAGGCGGGCAAGTGGTCCACCTGTTAGTGTGAAACTAACCATAATAAACAAATATCAACCTCACATAGCCAATTTGCCACTATCCTTGGGAAAACATCTTAGATATTATATTCCTTTTGACTATAGTTACACTGGCTCACCTACTCTTCAAGCTGGATCACAACAATGTTAAGAGTTGTGGTTTGGCAGTAAAATAAGTAGATGATACCAAACTAGATATATAAGCTGAGATGGCTCAGTGGTAAGAACGCGTGAATCTTAACCGATGACTGTGGGTTCTAACCCAGGAGAGCACCACTGAATTTCATGTGCTAATTTGTCGTTTTTTTTTTTTTTATTGTATAGGAAAGCGGACGAGCATATGGGCCACCGGATGGTAAGTGGTCACCAACGCCCATAGACAATGGCATTGTAAGAAATGTTAACCATCGCTTACATCGCCAATTCGCCACCTACCTTGGGAACTAAGATGTAATGTCCCTTGTGCCTGTAATTACACTGGCTCACTTACCCTTCAAACCGGAACACAGCAATACAAAGTACTGCTGTTTTGCGGCAGAATATCTGATGAGTGGGTGGTACCTACCCAGACGAGCTAGCACAAAGCTCTACCACCAAGTAAAATTCATCGCGTGCTTGACGCTGAAGGAAAACGTTGTGAGGAAAACTGTATGTGTCAAATTTCACTGAATTCTGTCACATGTGTTTTCCACCAACCTGCAATGGAGCAGCGTGGTGGAATAAGCTCCAAACCTCCTCCTCAAAAAGAGGAGAAGAGGCCTTAGCCCAGCAGTGGAACATACACAGGCTGTTACTGTACTGTTACAAATCAAAATTTAATTTTTCGTACATCATTCATGAAAATGTATTGAAAACATTTAATAACAACACAAATCCTGCATCTATTGAACATTACAAGTATGTTGGTCAAGGTACAAGGCATATCAAATTAATGCATTGTACTTAAATAACAACATCTCATAATATACAATCATTTACAATCAATTTAGATCCCAGGCCATTGTTTGATATTGTTTTGATTGACATTTTATTTATTATCTATATAAATCGGCAAAGGTACTGAACATTCAGTATGTTTTTTACCAACTTTTCCTTGTCAACCTTTTTTGATTGTTTCCTTTTTGCTTGTTAGGTACTGACGAGCTTAAGTGTTATCAATAAAAAGAATAAAATAAATAAGAGTACAGAAAAATGTACGAAAATTGCAAATTTATCCTATTTTTTTTTAATAATGACTACAGTTGATATTTCGCCCAATGTACGTAAACTATTATTAATTTGTCAACTATAAAAATAATAAGTGTGGATATTTTTATGTTTTTACTAACTTGTACCAGAGTTCATTTGTTATGCAAAACATATTTGTGTATTGCAATTACCCTATCTTTAGCTCTACATCTCAAATTAGCCATGTATATGATGAAACATTTCTACTTTGGAGCATGAAAGTAGGGCAAGCTCTTATATTTCTGATAAATGAGGATTCAATTTAGAATTTCCTAATTATAGATAGTACTGTTACGTAAAGGAATATGAAAGGAAATGTATTTTCTTGTTGTAAGAAGATATGATGGATAGATTTTGAATAACACATTTAACACTAAACTTAAAAAATAGAACCACATTTTATTTAAGCTAGTTTCATATGTAAATTATAAGAATAAATGATATCCTGGGACATTAATCACACACAGCGATCTGATCCCAAACTAAGCAGAGCTGGTACAAAAGAAACAAAATGAAGACAACTGATATACTACATATACTACTTTTCTTTTGTAAATACAAAGTTATATAGATAAGTCATATGGCATTATGTTGTGGGGTAATGCGGCCATTATCAATACGATATTTGTGCTCCAAAAGAGGGCTATTCACGATCTATAACCTAGGAAATCCCTAAAACAGAAATTTAAAGAAATGAAAATATTAACTGTTGCTTCCCAATACATATTATGTAATGTTATGTATGTACGGAAAAACATTAATGATGTGATACTCATAACATTGGTACAAGGAACTAACACAAATTAATCACTCCCGTTACTCAACTGCAGTCAGTAACTCTTTTGTAGGGCAATGCGTACGTTTCTACAACAGGATCCCAGAAAGCATTCAAAATGCTTCAGTTGCTAAATTTCAAATATTGTAGAAGAATGTGTATGAACTTGTGTACTAAAGATTATTATACAATTAATGGATGATAGAACACCTTGGGAATGAGACGATCACCGCATAGCTATTTAATTTTGTTTTTTTTTGTAAAAGACAGAAAAAACAACCCATTGAGTTTCTTTCGCCGGTTCTTCTCAAGGCTGGGTGTCTCTTTTCGGAACTGGTAGTAGTTTCCAGTTTGACAATCAATAAGTTAGTGTAATACTTTAATATTGAATAAAGTATTTTGAATTTGAATTTTGAATAATTACTAATGACTCAGGACAAACAGACATGTTCATGTACACAAATGTCTGTCCTGGATGAGAGGAGAACCCACAACCTGCGGCGCGAAAGGCAGCTACCTACCACGCCAAATGGCTCGTCAATACGTAGCTAAGTGACAAACGAATAAATTAAAAAAAAAATGGAGATAGCATGAATATTTTATGAACTTTAAACTTTATCTGTTAATGTACATGTGGATCAAATGTTACAACTGAATGAGTTCAGTTCCGTTCAACTCAACCCATTGACGAAAATTTCACAGTTTTGGTGTTGATAAAAATACAGTATCTTGTTTTACATACATATTTTTACGTATATACATATATATTATTTTTTATATGCCACAGACGTTTCATGTGCTTAACTTTTATACCTATCTCCAAAAAAAAAAGATGAGAAAATTCATATAAATTAAATGACACAACATTGGGAGCTCCACTATCCATTCAATATTCTCTTCAAAAGTAGACCACTGACCTGCAGTGACATTTGCAAATGATTACTTAAAATACTTTATAAATTGTTAATGCATATCAAAAATCGAGTACTTCATTGTAATGTTTCATATTTATAAACTCATTACACTATGTATATTATTGTTTTTAACTTACAATTGTTTTAACAAAATACTACATTTGAACCAGCTCTTTTCATCAAGCATGAATAGAGTATTGCATGCTACATAAGTATAATAGATCCAATTATTCAATTGAGTATACATTTTGAAGTTTATCTGATACAAAATTATTTGATACATGTCAAGTCTATGGTATTTAATGAAATAGGAATAAAATACATACATAAATAAAATAAAACTTAATGAATTGTTATTTTATAAATGTATTTATTTAAGTACTAAGCATAGCAGTAACACCTCTTCCGTTTTAATTCAAGATCAAATTCAGTTATTTTTATTTACAATGAAATGTTCAAGATACATTCATCTGCATTAATAAAAAATGTAGGTATTTTACCTGAGTAATTGTTTATTACAATTTGTTACTTTGTTTTTGTCATTACATATATTTTAGTACAATCAAAGCTGCATTGTATTAAATTTTGGCTCTTAATATTGCGCTTTTAGCCGTAAGCAGCGTTAAAACATCAAAAAAATGACAAGTAATTAGTGTACGGGTGTAAGTAATAATACAATCAAATAGTGATGTCAATGTCGTGCAATACCCATCAAACAAAACTACTGTTGTAAGTCAATGCGTTCGTAGATGTCGAAATTATAGCAAACGTTTCGTGTTTTTGCACGTACTCATTTAATCACCAAATAACAAAGACCTCTACCGCTTACCTTTTCGAATCGTTGCCTGTACTCAGCCTTCTCGATCTTATCATTTTCTAATTGTGATATTTTTGCTGTTAATTCGTGCAAAGCTTGATTTTCCTTTTCATTGCGTACAGCCAAATTTTCTAATAGTTCAAGCGCGTTTATCACCTTAGGCAGCAGAGCTGTTACGGCTTCAGGGCCGTATTTCTCGATAATTATTTCACATTCCTTTCCAATATCCGACGCCAAATCATACACATCAACAACGGTCACCTCGTCGTCGAAGTCTGGCATTTTCGCGGAGAAGCGCCTGCGGTACGGCATTAAATCACCTTGTTTTCACTCCACCTCACCAAATAAACTAACTTTACTGAAAGGTATCCACCTTTCGCAAGTGCGCCATTATTACTGAATTCAAGAATGTCAATTGTCAATTGACACTTCTACCAAATAATCGAGTAGCTCGATTAATATCGGAGTGAAACATCGAGTTTTAAAATCGATATAATAAACAACACAAATATTTAGTAAGGGTTCCAAATAACTTGTAACGATATTTGTTATTTTAAAGCATGAAACGCAATTTAAAAATTAGTATATTAAATATTTAAGCAATTATAAACGGTCACACTACCGTTTTACTAAAAATCGATTTATAATAAAATATATCATAAATAAAATATTTCACACTAAAAAATTAAAACAAAAAATGTATGTATTAAAGTTTTTGAAAAATAAGGATGTTAAAAATTCATGTCAGTCAATCAAAAGTACTTAATATCCTTTATATTCTCGTAAAAGATTATAGATGATATTGCTATGTCAAAATAACATTGTTTTGTTTATAAGTAGACGTAATTTACATATATACATATTAATTTATTGCTTTATGATTGAGAACCAATTGCCACGAATATGATTGATGATGAAATCGATTGTTTCTATTTTCTTATTTAGTTAGACGGTTTTTGCATTTATCGGTATTTTGGACTTCCCTAATAGGGATGGACTGATATGTTCGGATACACACATCTATATATTTTTACTAATAATTATCTATTACTAAATAATTATGATTACTATAATATTACTTTGGTTTTATTTCTAGGCAGTTATTATAATATTTACCAATAATTAACAGAACTTTTGTGCGTTGTTTAATCGTATACTATGATTTGTGTATTATATATTTTTTTGGTTGACAATCATTTTAGTCATCAATGTTCTATGTATTAAATATTTTTTTCTTTTAGTGTAAAATGTAGTCCAATAAACACATAAATAGTAATAACTAATATTAAATATCATTGGTAAAGTTTTAATGTAAGTCGCCTCAAAAACCGTTTTTATAGTCTTCTCTAACATCGATTTTCAATTCAATGTATCGATGATATTTCGTTCTAAACCTAAACAACAGTGGAGAATCTATTATATAAAAAATGGTTATTTCTGTAAAATATAATAACTACGCCCTGATATTACCACAAATGCATAGTAAATAGACGTACTTAGATAGTTTCGCACGCAGTTTGGCAGGGATATCTAAAAATAAGAGGTCAATTTAATCCCTGTCGCTTCACTCCCTAAATCCTCACCTTTCTCGTTAACACACTCTACAGCTTAAGCGTTTGGTTTTTGCAAAAATAACAAAACCCATGGTAATTAATAATCAATATACCACTTATTCTTATATTGTTACCGACCTATTCTGTCATAAAATTATATTTTTTTATTTAATAAAAATAAATAAAGCACATTACAGACTAGTTTTTAACAGGACATTGCAATGATTACCACTGCTGCAAATTCATTACATATACATAATATAGTCATACATACATAGTCATAATTATATACTTGTTAAAATGTTTATATGTTTTTGAAATGAAATATAATAATAATATATATATATCAGTAATGGATAAATATAAATATTTAATTAAGTTGTTTTTCAATTTAAAGACTGTATTTTCAAATTAAAATAATGATAAATCAAAATATAGACTATTATTAATGAAAACCTCACTACCAACGCAGGTACTTGAAAATACTAAATATTAACTGTTCCAGCTGATAAGGGATGACAGGAGGCGCCTAATGTATTTCTGTTTTCATGAACGTTGTTAAAATATCGATTATTAGTCGTCGCCACGCGCGAAGCAACAGTTGGATGAAATCAACAGGCAGGAACGCGCGGCCGCTACCTATTCCTTTCGCCCGCGAAAATCAAACTATTTTATTTAATTTCTTTTTTTTTTAAATTCAAGTGCGCTATGAACTATCAAAGTAAAGCCAATAAATATGTGTGTCCTAATGATCGTCAACTTTCTTTACGAGCAAAGTAAGTATTTTTAGTATTTTATAAAGTTTGAAGAAAATATTAGTTTTGTTTTTGTTTTCCGGCCCATCAACATCTGTTTGAATGATAATTCTTGATTAGGAGCTTATCTCATTTAATATTATTTATACTTAATATTTCTTTTAACTTTAATGGCTGTATAATAAAATATTTGAATTTATTTTTGTACATCAATATTTTTATACATGAATATAGTACATTAATATTTTTATTTTACAGCGAGCTAACTACCTGAATGTATAATATAGTGTTGTGATATAATACTCAGACCATTGCCACGCTTGGTTTAGTTTATTTAAAGAACAGTTTGTGAACTTTTTTGAAATTAGGTACAGTTTTGTGCTTGTCATGGGAACAAAAATATTTATACCTATTTCTTATTTAAATATGAAAATGTAGTATTGTAAATGTTATTTCAGCCGATAACGATATGAATACAAGTAATTATTTAATGTAATTTGTTTTATATCTGGTGTTTTTTTTGCGGCCGAATACGTTCGATGACTTTCAAAACGCGAAAAATATTTATTTTTGAAGAATAATGTTAAGAATTAAATTTTAAACGATTACTTTTCTTTAATAGTAACAAAATAGTGAGCATTAATTTGGCAATGTGGAAAATGGCCTTCAACTTCCGTCATTAAAACTAAATAAAATATATTTTCCCGAAATTGTTTCGATGTGAAATATTTCAATGTTATTTTTATATAGTAAACTGGTTTACGTTTTAAATAATAATAATAATATCTTGGGACATTATTCACACACGGCCATCTGATCCCAAACTAAGCAGAGCTTGTAGTTTGTACTATGGAAACCAGACAACTGATATACTACATATACTACTTTTTCTTTTGTAAATACATACTTATATAGATACCTGTTATATTAAAATTAGTTTTTAAAATTTAATGAATTGCAGCAACTTATTGTAAAGCTTGGGAGCTTCGGGATGTAGATTCTACAGAAAAAATCGATAATAAGCTGAGTAGTTACTCTAACGGTAATTATTTTGGCGAAGAGTAGACGGATGATCAGATGCTTACCAACTTCCGGTTCGAAGGCATAGGAACGGAAATAATTGTAATAACCATTTTAAATTATTTACCTAAACTTTTTTAATCAAAGACCTAATTACACTTTACAAAGCTTTCGCTTCAAAGTAAAATCAGTAGAGTACGTTTCTATGCATTATAATTTACAACATAGGAAATTATAATTTTGGTGACAATATCGTTATTGGAAATTATATTACGTATTTTGTTTATGTTACAATAATTAAATCAATGTACCTATAATTACAGTTTTTTTAATATTCTTTGCAATATGTAACAGCTATATTTTAATGTTATTTACGGATTTGACTTCTCAATATAATAATGGTAATTTTTTTCATTTTATCTTTCAACTTATTTCTCCATAAATATTCACGTTAATACGATTTTTCTCAATGAAATTATGTAAATTATATTCAATAAGACATTATTTATTTAACAATCAGAGCTCTTATGAATTTGTAATAGCGAACAATAGCTTTATTGTCTATGAAAATTAGTCTATATTTACTTACAGCGGTACTTACATTAATAATATAGACGGTACGCCTCGACCCTGTCTATGGCAGATATATATATTTTCTAATTTAATAATATATAAGCTTTGCCTGTTTAAGTTATTGAAGCTTCTAAGCATACCTTACTTGGAATACTTATAAGTGTATAGTGTATTATAATATAGCACAGAATTTTAAAATAATTAAACAATAGCCAAGAACAAAAATAGTGGTTATATTTCTAATGAAGGGTCATGGCTTGAGGATAATTCAAAAAGGGGTCGAAGAGTTTGTTTTCTAAAAATAAAAGCGAGGTTGCATTAGTATGTGACGACCTTGCGACATCGTTCACTATCTCTGAGCTCACGTCCGCTTCCTGTTTGCTTTTGTTTTAATTGCGGCATAGATCTAATGTTTACGAAATTGAATTTTGTCAATAGTTCAATACTAGCTAAGTTAGTAAAGTTACATTACATTGTTAGTAAACTACGCCACTAACAATTATTTGCGATTAAATAATACAAACAATATAACAGAATATTAACAGGTGGTAGAGCTTTGTGCGGGCTCGTCCGGGTAGGTACCACCCACTCATCAGATATTCCTACCGCAAAACAGCAGTAATTGGTACTGTTCTGTTCCGGTTTGAAGGGTGAGAAGGAGCCAGTGTAATTACAGGTACAAGGGACATAACATCTTAGTTCCCAAGGTTGGTGCACATTGGCGATGTAAGCGATAGTTAACATCTCTTACAATGCCATTGTCTATGGGCGTTGGTGACCATTTACCATCAGGTGGCCCATATGCTCGTCCGCCTTACTATGAAATAAAAAAAAAACTCCGCTTTTTTACTATGTAGTAGGTAATATTACTAATATTGACATTGACTGTATAATTGAATCTCTTTGAATTACAAATCCTAATAAAGTTTTTGTCAATTAAGTCCTTATTTTTAAACAACGATTCTAATCGATAGGGAAGTGACAGCCAGTACGCTACTTGGTTAATGAACAGTGAACACTTCTTCTATATAACGCTAATACACTGCAACCCTGAGATCTAAGATAATAATGGCTTTGTATCTTGTATCTGTAATTACACCGACTCACTACCAGCATACCCAACAATAGATATCGTCTTTTGTGTCCCTCGTCATTTACGAATGGCGTTTATGTACAGACAGATACAAGTATGGTAGAGGATACTGGATAAATTAATTGCCGTGTTATCAATTTCACTTACTAAATTCCAATTTAAATTTAATTTCATTTGCTAATATTATTTTGAGCCGAGATGGCCCTGTGGCTAGAACGCTAAAATCTTAACCGATAATCGTGGGTTAAAACTCGGGCAGGCACCACTGAATTTTCAAGTGCTTAATTTGTGTTTATATTTCATCTCTAGCTTGACAGTGAAGTAAAACATCATAAGGAAACCTGCATGTGTCAAATTTCACTCAAATTCTGTCACATCTGTATTCCACCGCATTGGAGCAGAGAAAAAAAAAGGAGAAGAGGCCTTAGCTCAGCAGTGGGACATTCACAGACTTTACTTTACTAATATTAATCTCAGTAACCACTAACAATTTTAATTCTATAAAATAACTATTCGGTAACAAATATAATATAATTATAGATTATCTGTTCTTATATTAAAATAGCTCCATTCCAATATGGCGCCCCAGGGCGTTCCTAAGTCAGCCATCGGCGTATTGGCATCGTTACCTAAATAAACTATTAAAACATAATAAAATAATAAGTTTTCTATGAAATGCTCAAAAGTGTGTAAGTATTTCTCGGTATTGTAATGTACAACTGAAACTGATTTTCAGCGATAGATTTGTATAATAGAATACAATTACTGTTTCGCATATTGAAAAGGCGAAATGTCTGGAAATTATGTTGCCAGGCATTTAAATACGGCTACTAATTAGCAGCCGTAGGTCGTACCCTGTATTCTAATTTAAGCCATGCTTTCAATATATTTCCGTAAAATTTCACAGAAATATCATGATAAACGAATTTTGAATTTTTAAATATTTCAAGAAATAAATCCTTTTTAATTATAATACATAGAATGAAACAAAAATTAGATTATTATTGAGCAAATAGAAGTATGGTGTTCTGAAACCACAGTTTAGGGGTTCATATCGTGTCTTCTCATATTATCCATATATAACGCCTTACTTACAGATTCTGCTTAGAAGTTGTTTAGTTAAACAATAATGAATTTTATTGTACAAAATATGTATATAATAAATACTGTTCGGTTTTGCTGATGGTAGGGCTTTGTGCAAGCTCGTCTTGGTAGTTACCAGCCACACATTCTTAACGCATTTCCTGCCTCGCACAATCACTTTGTGGAACCAGCTTTCGCCGGCGACTTTTCCGAACCGATATGACTTAAGAACCTTCAAGAAGAGAGCGTACTCTTTCCTAAAAGGCCGGCAACGCATCTGCATGTCCTCGGATGTTGCAGATGTCCATGGGCGGTGGTAGTCACTTTCCATCAGGTGAGCCTCCTGCTCGTTTGCCCCCTCTAACATAAAAAAAAGACATTAGACATTCTACCGCAAAACAGCAGTATGTTTGTGTATCGGTTTGAATGGCGAGTGAGCCAGAGTAATTACAGGCACAAGGGATAATATAATAATATTTATTTCCCTTTCCGTCATTATCGATTTGACATTCGACCGAAGAAGACAAAGCGTTTTTTAACTCATCACCCGTTGTTTACTTTTTTTTATTTTTGCCTGTATTATTATTTTTCGCAAATTCGTAAAATAACCTGTATGTTTCGTAAAAAAATAAAATTAAAATATAATATATATAGGTATAAATTTATGAAACTATAAAAGAAATACTGGTGCGTAATATAACTTAGTAAAAATATTTCCATCGTAATTATATAAATTTTACACTCGATTAAAAAAATGCAGAAATAAACAATTAAAATAAGAAAATAAATGCCAGTAATTAAAACCTTTTGAAGCAACGCTATCTTTATAGCGAGCTGTAAATGTATTCGGAACTCTTTGCTTTTATTGTGAAAGAAAGGTTTTTACAATAAAATCCCGTAATTTACTTACGTGCCTTACGTTTCTTCGCTACCTTTTATATTAAGACAAATCAGCTTGTTCAAATTAAATATTCTATAAAATCGGGTTTTATATAGTGACGTTACTTTGTGTTTTAATTATTTAAAAATTTAACTTATTACCGGTTTCTTATTTCATATTGTGTATCACAAATATTTATATCTGTTTAGATCCTATTAATTTGTTTTTAGAAGAAATATCTTTGAGAGGTTTAATAAAACTAATTAAGAGTTGGTCTAACCGTCTCTCAATCTGATCTACCGATTCAATCAACTTACCCAAACTTTTTGTGTCGTCGACCTCCTACCGATTTTTGCTATTTTTAGACCCCTATTTTCCTTAACATTTCAATTCATTAACTTCAATGTGTTATTGAGGCTGACACGGAGCTGATACCTGATATTGCTTTAGAATGAGAATATGAAATGAAAATATTTAAAGGTTACCTGCAAGTCCTCGGATGGTGCAGATGTCCATGGGCGGTGGTAGTCACTTTCCATCAGTTCAGCCTCCTGCTCGTTTGACCCCCCCTCTTACATAAAAAAAGAAAGCTTGTTAAACACATATTTTAATACTTTACTAGTACTTATTATTATTACCGTCAAAGTGTTATTCTTTAGTACATTAACAGGGACTAATATAATTGGAGCCGAGATGGCCCAGTGGTAAAAACGCGTGAATCTTAACAGATGAACGTGGGTTCAAACCCGGGCAAGCACCGCTGAATTTCATGTGCTTAATTCGTGATTATAATTCATCTCGTGCTTTACGGTGAAGGAAAACATCGTGAGGAAACCTGCATGTGTCAAATTTCATTGAAATTCTGTCACATGTGTATTCCACCAACCCGCAATGGAGCAGCGTGGTGGAATAAGCTCAAAAACCTTCTCCTCACAAAGAGGAGAAGAGGCCTTAGCCCAGCAGTGGGACATTCACAGGCTGTTACGTTACGTATATAATTGGTAGGTATTAGATGAAGTCAATAGGAATTTATTCTATTTCCCTATAATGACAATGTAATTAGCTTTGCATATCAGATCATACTTTGACAGTATCGTTGTTCTAGTAGCTAAAGGCTGTAGATCCTGAATACCTGGATTGAAGTCTCAGTTAGGGCAAATAAAATGTCATTGGGATTTTTTAACATTACACAACATTTTTCGTAGCAGCCCGGAGTCTTCGGAGCTCCGTGCCTCGAAAAGAACGCCGTTACTCGTAGTTTTGCGCCTGAATTCTTCCTAGTCGCATCAGATTTGGCGTCCCATTGAATTATGAAAGATAGGGAATAGAGAGTATACCATTTTTTGGTATACTATAATATGTCTAGCGCATTTGGTTAGTCTCCCTTGAGATTGGTCGCCGTGGCCGAATTCATGTTGGACCAATATTTCTCTCGTGGATCTAATATATGAAATAATTTATAAGATGTTGCTTCAGATATACCGCTTAGAAGACCGCGTTATTTTATTCCCAAACATTAAAGTTGCATTGACAATTCTCTCACCTAGTTTCATTTCTAATCTCACAAAGTAATAATAATAATCAATATAATATTGCTGGGGCAAGAAAATGTGATTGAGCATATTCAAAATTTATGCATACGTTTTATATTTGGTCTACGCAAATATGATCATAATTATCTCTGAAAGTCGCTGATCACGCAAGTTGCTCCCATTTCACCTCTCAGGAATACTCATATTCTTAGAATGCTGTAGGTATATTGTTCAAGAAAGATATTTACGAGTGTTGCAAACCAAATAAAAAACGAACATATTTTATTAAAGTTAGCTTATAAAAAGCGTTTTTGCCTCTGTTCTTATGTCAAAATTCTTCCTCAAGTTCCGCCGCACTCCTAACATTTTTATAGTTAATGTTTTTCAGCCTTCGAAATTGACTTACTTAAAAGTAAATAAAAGGTGGACTTAACGTTAAAATAATTCTTTACCAGCCAAACTTACTTATACTTGGTGGTAGAGCTTTGTGAAAGCTCGTCTGGGTAGGTACCACCCACTCATCCGATATTCTACCGCAAAACAGCAGTACTTGGTACTGTTGTGTTCCAGTTTGAAGGGTGAGTGAGCCAGTGTAATTACAGGCACAGGGACATAATATCTTAGTTCCCAAGGTTGGTGGCGCATTGGCGATGTGAGCGATGGTTAACATATCTTACAATGCCAATGTCTATGGGCATTGGTGACCACTTACCATCAGGTGGCCCATATGAACGTCCGCCTTCCTATGCTATAAAAAAAAAACTAAGCAAGTGCAGGAAAGAACTTTCGTTGATGTGCAAAAAAATATTAATATAAGATTTATGGGATCAGATGGATATCAGTGGCTTTCCTGTGAAGGGCTTATGTGTATGTTCGGTTTTTAGATGTGATATATTCACAAAATAGATTTAAAAAAGCCGTTAACATAAACGATATAACTAATATTAACTAAATGATAATATAATTGGGGGGCATCTATATCTTTGTTGCCCTAGCGCCATATGCGCAATCAATGATGGTTTTTTAACCATATTTATAATAATAGATAGATAACAAACCTCGAGAAAAAATCACGCCCACGCTCTTCAAATAAAAATAAAAATATTAAAATTGTTAAAAACAATTGCAAATAGAAAACATAAGTCGGTACTACTATTTTTCTAAGGAAGATAAATGTTCCTACTGAACCTAAACGATTAAAGATTATTATTACCTCGACTCCTCATAATAGTTATTTGTATGTTTTGCATGGATATAATTATAATGTCCTTCAGACCGATTTCGATCGCGGTCAATCTCAAGGGAGATTAGCCAAATGCGCAAGACTAATCATAGTGCACCAGTGTGTGCACAACACAAAAGCAAACACAGGTGCACTCTCTTTTCCTTAGCTCTCGTAATCCGATGGGACGGCAAACCGACACGGGAGTGTACACACTTCTAACTTTTAGACTCCGGGCTGCTACTGAGAATTTTCAGCCAGAGAAAACCCAATAACTATACCAAATAATAAAATTCCCAAATTGAACCCAGGACCACCGGGTCTGCGGCCTTATATTTGGCTACTAGACCAACTAGGCAGTCATAAATATAATTATGTAATATATATAATCATACAATTAAGATTTCGATTACCATTAGTTAGATAACGAGAAATCAAGCGAGCTTACTTGTTAGTGAGTGGTACCGACGGTGATATCATTGTTATTAATGTTATTAAGCACGTCGTGCGATTATCGCGTCGCTATGTAGATATAGCCTATTATGTAAAGCTATTATGTATCTCGTTTCTATCTATTATTATGATTAAATCATATGTGCTCGGAAGACAAACACGAGTTGCTTGGTTAAGTTGTAGAATCTAGCTGAAATTAGTAGTATTAATGATAGTGTATGTATATGTGTATTCCACCAGCCCGTATTATTGGAATCCCGGTTGAATAAGCGCCTAACCTTCTCCTCAAAAAAAGAGCGGAAGCCTTAACCTAGCAGTGGAACATTCACAGGCTGTTACTGTAAAAGAGAGTATCAAAATTGTTGCTTTTTGAAATGAACTTCTTTTACGCGGCTTACAGTAGAATGAAATTATAGGACGTGTCACATAACGAAATACCTCTAAGATGCTTCAAAATGTGATTCGTTTTGTGTTCAAATTTACACTCATAATACACACATCACATATAATATGTGATCTATTTTAGATAATTTTTAAAATAGATTTTAATTCTAAATCTTATGTTCATTATTTAAAAAAGGAATACGTATTATTTACTTTTCAGTTTTATAAAACAACTAGCTGCTACCCACGACTTCGTCCGCATTGCCTGATATATTAACAAAGTTTTCTTATGTACGAAGAAAAAAACATCAAAAAGATCGCAAGCAAAAATATACTTTGTTTAAACATACATCACTGAACACGTTGTTTCTTCATCAACGAACAAATCGTTGTTTCTTGAAACTTTAATAACTTTTTATTAAATGAAGTTATCGCAATATTTTATTCTTTTGATAAGGGCCAAGTGTCTAAGAAATAAAATTTAGAAAATTTCATTGATATCTATCCATTAGTTTGTCCGTGATGCGCGCACAACTGCATACCTCTATTGTTTTATTTATATAGATAATATTCATTAATATTCTCTGACGTAAAATGTTTTCAAGCTTGATCGCTTTTTGTTAGATTAGTTAGAGTAGAATACTTAATGATAAAAGATAGTCTCAAATATATATAGTTAAATTTATGATGATAAGTTCTGGCTTTCTACAAAAGGTAAGCAGGTTGCGTAAAGAGATTACTTAAAAGAAGAAATAAGTTTCTTTGAAGTAAAAGAAGAAGTAAGCCTTCTTTTACTATCATCTTGCAAGTATTTGACCTGTCAGAATGTACGACAGCTAACAGACTTAAATTTAGTAAAAATGTTTGGTAAAATATGTATGTTAATTTTATATTTAAACTAGCTGATACCCGCGACTCCGTCCGCGTTGCTTGATATATTAACAAAGTTTTCTTATGTACGAAGGAGAAATCATCAAAAAGATCGCAAGCAAAAATATACTTTGTTTAAACATACATCACTGAACACGCAGTGCATATAGAAATCGTTGTTTCTTAAAACTTTAATAACTTTTTATTAAATGAAGACGTCGCAATACATTATTTTTTGATAAGGGCCAAGTTTCTAAGAAATAAAATTTAGAAAATTTCATTGAGATTTATCCAGTACTTTTTCCGTGATGATTTTTATTTATATAGATTTTAAAGTTCCTTAAAGAGCTGATATGAGACATTGCACTTTTACATTATATATATATGTATACATATATTTTAAAACTAAATAAACTAAATATATCAAACAAATAATGGTGCATCCAACTAATGCGTGGTATTTGAAGCGAATTGTTACTTAGCTGTTAAAATACTAGCTGTCAGTACCGCTTGGCTGGGCATCATTTATTTATTTTATTGTTTTTTTTTATAATATGAATAATTTAAAAAAACGTTTCTTTGTCTTAGACCATCACATGAGATAATCATTAGAATGTGAATTAGAACCTTACTTTATATATGTATAGGTAATTTCAAATAATCTTTTAACTCTTTTTTTAACATATTTCATATACAAAAGTAATATTGTCTCAAATATTTTCTGATTGTTTATTAAGTCCTAACATTGGGAGTCTTCATTACATCCTAGATTATAAATAAACATCTCACTTTTTACCTAATTCATTACTCAATATACCATTAAGCATTTTACCGTGGAAATATTCGAAATTAGCATTATTAATGTCAGTTAGTTGTCTTGTTTAACCTTTCTGTTGGTTGTTTTATGAATTTACTCGCAATGTATAAATAATTTAATTTCCAATGAAGCTTTTAATGCTGAAGTATAATTTATACTAAGATGTCCATTGTAAATGTAAATTGGGTAAGCCAATGTATCAATGATAAATAATTAATGTATAATTGAAATGGTAAACAACATCAAAAATAGAAAATGACTTAAAATTAATCCCTGTGTAATGCCCATTTTATCAAGCATAATATACTCAAGAAACTTGGTGGTAGAGCTTTGTGCAAGCTCGTCTGGTTAGGTACCACCCACTTATCAAATATTCTACCGCAAAACAGCAGTACTTGATACTGTTGTGTTGTTTATAGAAACTTGTTCAGTTCTTAGTCTTAGGTATGAAGCAATGAAAGTTAATAATAAAACTTAACTTAACATAACAAGAGCATATGTGTTATGTTTAAATTTCAAGGCTTCCAATTGAAGTTAAACAATACAACAACAAACTACTATGTTTCTCTTACGAAGTAGCGAGCTAGGAGCTATATCAAGCTTCATAATTAATATCCTGGGACATTATTCACACACGGCCATCTGATCCCAAGCTCAGCAGAGCTTGTACTATGGAAACCAGACAACTGATATACTACATATACTACTTTTTCTTTTGTAAATACATACTTATATAGATAATTACACCCAGACTCAGGACAAACAGACATGTTCGAGCACACAAATGTCTGTCCTGGGTGGAAACCGATCCCACGGCCTGCGGCGCGAAAGGCAAGGCATCTGTCAACCACGTCAACCGGCTCGTCAATAATTTTGGATATACATAATATATATTTTTAAATATTAACATACAATATACAAATAGAATAAAGTATACGATGATGATTTGGTCGTGTGATTATTTTAATTTCAAATTTAAATAGAATGTAAAGTACACCTTAAATTTGTTATTTTTTTTCTGTAGGTACATTTGAGAACTTCAAAAGTTCTATACTAAGTTTTGGCTTATCTGTGATCTAAAGATTTCGCAGCATTTGATGCCTACGTAATCCCTCCGTACTATTATCAATATACATATAAACTAAACCTCATAAAATATCGAAGAATTTACTATTCAACCTTTCAGCAACTTAAAAATTTATACTATTACACTAAACAGTTTTCAGAGTGTTTGTCACAAGTTATGAAGAATTGACAGATTAATGAGATAACGTGACTTATAGCTGGTTTTTTATTAGATAGGTCTAATGGGCAAATCTTTCGACCCGGCAAATATGTCGGATACATTGGCGGATTTCAATAGCTATTCATATCACACGTTAGAAGGATCTGATAATACTATTGGTTACGACACATTTATCGGTTTTCCGACGATTTATTTGCTGGAAATGATATTAGCAGCATACCGCTTTGTATTGCATCTATTAAACTTATCAGACTGACTCATACCCTTACATGGTTATTGCTAACATGCTTACACTATTTCTCTTTTTATTTATTGTTTTTTTTTTTCTATTTCTATAATATGTAACCAGACTAGCAAATATATTATTTTTGGGAACTAAGATGGTAAGTCTCTTGTGCTGACTCATATTTGGAAATGGAACACAACAATACTAAGTACGGGCTTACAAAGACCTACCATCAAGTAGGCGGCCATCCGCCACTTACCAGTTGTGAAGAGGTGCAAAAATGACTAAGTTCCAATATGAAAACTGATGTGTGAAGTGACAAGGGGCATACAATACTAAATTATGGCGGTAAAATGCTACAAGTTCGAAATTTAAATTAGAAATAAAAACAAAAATCTTAAGCACAAATATCAATCACTCAAAACTTCTCATAAAACATTCGAATTCATATTAATTGTTGATATAAACATGTCATTCTTTCTCGGCCCCTGATTATTGATTGTGACAAGATAAAACACCGCTCTACGAAGGGTAGATATGCAACTCCAATAATGTAAGCGTAATCGATGTAATCTACGATTACCTGAAACCTGTTTATCTAAATTCAACACTGAACTGATAAAAGTTTATAATTTAATTTTTTTGCAAAGTACTCGGTGTTTTTACTCTGTGGTAGGGCTTTGTGCAAGCTCGTCTGGGTAGGTACCACCCACTCTTTAGATATTCTACCTCAGCAACAAACAACTGTACTTAAAACAGCTGTACTTTGTATAGTTGTGTTCCAGTTTAAAGGATGAGTGAGCCAGTGTAATTACAGACACAAGGGACATAACATCACGAAACGATGGTTAACATTTCATACAATGCCATTGTCTATGGGCTCTAACCATATACCATCAGGTGGCCCATTTGCTCGTCCGCCTACCTAAACAAACAAATAAAAACGTACGTTTATATTATTAGTATTATTATTATATAGTTCTTAGTTGTTAGTAATCTTAACGTTCGCTTTTCGCGGACACAACCAATTTCAATGTAATTTGCTATGAAGTAAGCTTGAATCCCGAGGAAGGTCTAGCTATTTTTATAATCCCTCCCCTAACACCTCCTTACGGGCGGCATGCGGGCGAACCCGTGGGCACTAATTAATTGTCAATAGAAGTAATACAAAGTCCTTATTTATTACAACATCAAATACTCTAATGGAAACCTTAATTGTCTTCGTCAACTGTTTACTTGGTGGTAGGGATTCGTGCGAGCTCGTCTGGGTAGGTACAGCAAAACAGCAGTACTTTGTTTTGTTGTGTTCCGGTTTGAAGGGTGAGTGAGCCAGTGTAATTCCAGGCACAAGGGACATAACATCTTAGTTCCCAAGGTTGGTTGCGCATTGGTGATGTAAGTATTGGTTAACATCTCTTACAATGCCAATGTCTAGGGGCGTTGGTGACCACTTACCGTCAGGTGGCCCATAGGCTCGTCCGCCTCCCTATGCAATAAAAAAACTTTCAACAAGTTCATGATATACGTCGTATCTTACATTCTTTGTACCGAGGCTCTATCAAATACTTAGGTAATTGGTTTGGTAGGTATTTAGTAATGTTATCAACGATATTTTAAATAAACTAGAAAACGAGAAAGGTATTGAAAATAACTCGATAAAATAAACCAGGAACCATGTTCATTGCGCAAAGAAACAGATAAATGAAAATAACTTTAATTTCTTACACTAAGTGATATTAATAATACATATTGTGTTTATTATATTATATTACTTTCCCTGTGTAGTTTTATACGTATTGCTTTTTATGCTTATTATCAAGTGATGAAAAAATATGACAACATTTATCAACGAAGTAATTTAAAATGAATGAATTAAGTTACAGTGTAAACTTTGTTCAATAAGGTTTTTACAAGCATTTAATTAATTCTCATTTTAATAGTGCAACACTTAAAACTTATTTTTATTTAATTAATATTAAAGGCATCATGGTGTGCACTTACAGAAAACATTTCAATATTACTGTTACCACAAAAGTCTTATACATTGAATCATTAGTGATATAATTAGCCTACCACATTACATGTACCTAGTTTTTATAACATTACTGTGGTTTTTATTTGTTTATTTTTTTTTGTTTCCTAATTTTATTATTAATATATATTTTGTTGGTTTATCTTTTGTTTAGTAATATAAAACTGTATTTTTATTTGTAAGGCTACTTTTTCGCAATAAATTATTATTATTATTATATTAGATTTAATTGCTTATAAGTTCATATATTGTAGGTATAAACGAACAATAAAATAAAAACCATTCCTAACTACACGCTGTGGTCCATTTCCCGAATGGCTGTGTAGCTTAGACTTGACCTTGCAATGTTAATGTAATGGTTTCATCCAATCGTACATAAATACGCAGGCTCCGCACGGGATGGAGCGCTGCTCGGAGCGAACCCCCGCTGTCGAAGAGCGAACGAGAGGCAATTGCAGCTGTTGTCAAGCGAGCTGAAAAAGTGGATGAAGTCGAAGCTCGACGTGTCGGCCGACTAGTTGCCAGACTTGAAGGTAAGCTCCAAAAACTTAAGTACTCCTAGTAACCGCTCTGATTATAAAATAAATAAAATAAAACATTATTATAATAGCAGGTTTTGTTTTTTTTTATCACGAGAACATTCACGCTTGTCTCGTCAATATTTTAAACTGAAACTACTTATATAATGACTAGCCCGTACGCGTTGTTGGTAGATACCTGCCTTTCGCGCCGTAGGTCGTGGGTTCGATTCCCACACAGGACAGACATTTATGTGCATGAACATATCTGTTTGTCCTGAGTCTGAGTGTAATTTTCTATATAAGTATGTATTTACAAAAGAAAAGTAGTATAATATGTAGTATATCAGTTGTCTAGATTCCATAGTACAAGCTCTGCTTAGTTTGGGATCAGATGGCCGTGTGAATAACGTCCCAGGATATTATTATTATTATAATAGTTTAATATTATTATATACCAAAACCTTTTCCCAAATAGTGTAATACTTTTTTTCGGTTTTACCTAAAAAACGTGTTTTCATTTATTAATACAAATTCTCATATAGTAGAACAGTTCTACTCTTAAAAATTGTTTTTTTTTTATGTGTAGAACTAATTGATGTCAATTATTGTAAATGGTTAATGCTTACATAATATAATTTGTTCAATTAAACATTCCAAAAGCGATAAATTTCGGTATGAAATACTCTTATATTTCGCGTGCGCTGCGAAAACTATTGACGGTATATACAGAAGTGTTTTATACAATAGTACTACAATTACTTGATCATAACGATGTTATGGTAGGTGAATGAAAAATCTAGATAGCCTATACAAGATTCGGCCGTGTATCGTTAATTTGCTACTAAGAATTGAATATTTCCGTTACTTTGTCATGGATCCTATAATCAGAATCTAACCAAACTATCATCAACCCTTGAAGTATACTCTTTCCAATAAAAAAAAAATCATCGAAATCGGTTGAATAAATATCGAGTTATTCGTCCATTTGTCGCGCACATACCTCATGCAAATTTACGACTTATATGGTTTTCTCATGGATTCCACTGTCAAACCTGGACCAAAAAAAAATGGGACCCCATGGGAAGCAACTCCTTTCAAATAAAAAAAAAATCATCAAAATCGATTCACCCAGTCAAAAGATATGAGGTAACAAACACAAAAAAAAAAAAAAAAAAACATACAGACGAATTGATAACCTCCTCCTTTTTTTGAAGTCGGTTAAAAATACAAGATTGACTAGCGATATTTTATTCAATAAAACCAAACTCAAAACTCCTATCAGAAAGCGATCTTTAAATGTAGAAGTTATAATATACGACATTGACTATTATAATAATTTTAGCATTAACAGCGAGTCAACGTAAGTTAGTGTTTTTTTTTTCGGTGGTAGTGCTTTGTCTTGCACAAACTCTCGTCTGGGTAGGTACCACCCACTTATCAGATATGCTACCGCAAAATAGCAATACTTTGCATTGTTGTGTTCCGGTTTGTAGGGCGAGTGACCCATTGTAATTACAGGCAGAAGGAACATAACATCTTAGCTCCCAAGGTTGGTGGCGCATTGGTCCTCCTGACCGATTTCGGCCACGGCGGCCAATCTCAAGAGAGATCAGCCAACTGCGCAGGACATATTATAGTGCACAAGTGTGTGCGCAAATACAGGTGCACTCTCTATTCCCTAACTCTCATAATCCGATGGGACGGCAATCCGACACGACCGGAAAGAGTTTAGGCGCAGGACCAACGGCTTTACGTGCTTTCCGAGGCACGGGAGTGTTCACACTTCCAACTTCCAGACTTCGGACTGCTATTGAGAATTTTCGACAGAAATAACATTTTATTGCCCCGACCTGGGAATTGAACCCAGAACCCCCGAGTTAGCAGCCTTAATCCTAGCCACTAGACCAACGAGGCAGTCTGGTGGCGCATTGGCGATATAAGCGATGGGTAACATTTCTTACAATGCCACAGTCTATGGTTCTATGGACGTTGGTGACTTGCCATCAGGTGGCCTGTATTATGCTCATCCGTCTACCTATACAATAAAAAAGTCAGTGATCAGCATTACATTAAAAAGAGACAAAATGAGTTCTTAAAAAATATCAATGCTATAGTGTAATACATAATAGTTTATATACCATAGAGAAAGTTAGAATTATTTATATTCGTACATCGTACATCGTTTATTCCAGTTCCATTATTGGCTTACTTGTCAATTTTGAATGGAGTTTTCTGTATCTCACAATATGTCTCCAAGGATTTAGAACTTGTTAACGACAACGTTGTCATTTGAAGAAATCCTTGTGATATTGTATTTGTAAACGTACTTATTTTGATATATCCATATTGACTTTTTAACTTTAAATATGTGAAGTTTTAAAATCGATAAATTATTAAATTGAGATTTTGAGAATGATGCGAAATCAAAATGTATTTAACTAGGATTTGCAAACACTGTTGGATCATAATTTTACAAGGTTTATTATTAATGTAAGCACCGATATATCTATAGATTCTAGTATTCAACAGAGAAGAACCGGCCTGAAACTCAGTTCTACCTATTTGTAATCAAACATAAACTTTCTCGGTGGTAGTGCTTTGTGCAAGCTCGTCTGAGTAGATACCACCCTCTCATCAGATATTCTACTGCAAAATAGCAGCACTTTGTATTGTTGTGTTCCGGTATGAAGGGTGAGTGAGCCCGTGTTATTACAGGCACAAGAGACATAACATCTTAGTTCCCAAGGATGGTGGCGCATTGGCGATGTAAGCCATGATTAACATCTCTTACAATGCCAATGTCTATGAGCGTTGTTAAACTTCATCAATAAATGTCAGAGGCTTATTTTTTTATTTTTTTTACACCCTTAATATTTCTCATTTCATCTGACATAAACTCGTGACTCGTGAAAATCGAGGGCATTTGAAACGTGTAAACAAAGCTTTTGAAATTTAATATACCACTTCATTTCATTATGAATTTCATTCGACCATTTAGACTTTATTGGAGTAATGGAAATTATATTGTATAATTTACTTACCTGTATTGTATAATCTAATAAAGCTGTGATAATATGAATATATATATATATATATATTACGTTTAATAATTATGTAGGTATGCGCTAGTTTTCGGTTCGGCAGAGTAAAGGCGGTTAAAGTTTTTATTTCATCGCATCGCATCCCTCAACATTATCAGCTTACTACTGCGCCTCAGCAAACTGTGTAAGCAATTTCTTTTGTAGATCTTTTGGAATTCTTATTGTTAGATCTTTATGCAAGCTGGGTAAATAGCCGCCACTTATTAGAGGGAGCCAGTGTAATTACAGGCATAAGGGAATTACCGTCTTATTGTCGGTGTAATTGTAACTTACAGAGCAATTGTCTATGAGAGATAGTAACTAGTTAGTTACTACGAAATAAAGCATATACTCACCTTTATCAATATATGTATCTAAAAGAATAATGGCTCTGGCTGATTGACATATCAACGCACAGCCCAAGCTGTTGGGGCACTATAAAAATTTGCATACGGTTTTTCATTACACAGTAGGTTATCCCTAAGAATTTTTGAAAATTTAACCTCTAAGGTAGTATAATAGGGAAATTTGTATTTAGCAATTCGCAAGCGAAACTGCGGGTAAAGTGTCTTGTATAATTAGTTAATTATAAAAAAGAATTTGACGGTAAAGTTTTAAGATTTTGTTTGATTTTCTCAAAGAAAATTTGTGCTGAACTTTAAACAGTGTATAAAACTGAACGGTATAAAATTGAGTGCTACAATTACGATTAATGTCTTTCAGTCAAATAAAATATTTACTTGATTGAATTCAAATTAAAAATAGCTTTTTTTGTATTTATTTAAGGTTTTAATGTAAATAAAAATTACTAAAACGAAAAAAAAAGCCATTGCTTATAAATTTAAAAGGATAATACTATTTTTTTAAATAAAATAAAAACAAATTTATTTGAATATCGAATAAATATATTATTGATTTAATATTTAAAAAAAGCATTAAAGTTTTATGTTATCTGTAATAACTTCAATAAAATAATATGATGATCATAAAGCTTATTGCATATAGAATGAAATTATATACATAGCATATACTAGATTGCCAGTACGTCAATTCTCCATGTAGTCCATTGAAAAGTTACATTTGGGGTTGCGTTTTTTAGAGGACGCAATTTTATTTTTTTGATGTGTAGGGGGGGTCAGTGTAAAGCTAAAACCAAGTTTGTGGGGTCGCCACCCTTGTCCCATGGCCGCCATCTTGAAAATAGGGGTTGAAATGGTTTTAACGATATATCTCTTAAACTATTTATCTGATAAAAAAAATTGTTAACATTTTTTGTTGCAAATTAAATTCTCTACAACTTTGATTCAGTAACTTTTTCTCGTAGAACTATAAATAAAAAAGTTATAAGCGAAAATGTTCAGAAATTCGAGATTTTTTTTATATTTTTCGATATAACTTTTTTTTATCATTTTACGAAAAAATGATATCAGACCATTTTTGTAGATCGTTTTTTGAGAAACAACTTTTATAAACAACATTTTTTTACTAAGTCAATAGCTAAGGTTTTACAGCGCTCCGAAGTGAGTACTATTTTTCAGTATTATTAACTATACTGTATATATTATACGTGTGTACTAATAATTAATGTGTCATCAGTTATTGTTTTTTTTTTTTTTTTATTATTATTTTTTTAGTTATTAATTTTGCAATGTTATTAATAATTAATTATTCACTCTTCACCCCACCACCCACGAGGTAGAGTCTGGAGGGCCGTTTTTTTTACGTGGTATCCCCTATACGCATAAGCCACGGTGATTTTCTAAATTTGAACTTCTCCGTCCTCAGTCTTTTCGATGGACGCGGCTGCGGCTCAGCATCTGATCGGCTTTCTGAATTAAATATCAGTGGGAGAAACTGGAGAAGGAAGGGATGTTAATGTCGGCGGTTCATCATCACAGTTATTTTCATTTATTAATTCTGAGTGCTCCATTACGTTGCTGCAAGTCTCTCCAGAACAATGGAATCACACTGCAGAACATTTCAGCCCCAGTCTTCAGGATCATTATTATTAGGACCTGACGGTAGACTCGGAAAGTATGAAAGCGAGCTGTGTCTTATGTTGGAGGAAGTGAAGATAAGTTAAATGTACTTTTTGACACTGCCTTGGCGAATTGCTTGTATCTTAGGCTGTCAAGAGAATTATCATCTTTATTACCACCGCATAAAGAGCTAAAAAAACGTTTACCGATTACAGTGAGCAAAGCAGGGTCAACTCTCTTGTTGAAAAACAAATACCGTTCCACTTGCAAACTCTAAATGTTATTCCAGGGTTTTCACAAATTTCATTTTAACGACATTGTCACCAAAATAAAAAGAAAAAAACAATAACTGATGACACATTAATTATTAGTACACACGTATAATATATACAATATAGTTAAGAATACTGAAAAATAGTACTCACTTCGGAGCGCTGTAAAACCTTAGCTATTGACTTAGTAAAAAAATGTTGTTTATAAAAGTTGTTTCTCAAAAAACGATCTACAAAAATGGTCTGATATCATTTTTTCGTAAAATGATAAAAAAAAGTTATATCGAAAAATATAAAAAAAATCTCGAATTTCTGAACATTTTCGCTTATAACTTTTTTATTTATAGTTCTACGAGAAAAAGTTACTGAATCAAAGTTGTAGAGAATTTAATTTTCAACAAAAAATGTTAACAATTTTTTTTATCAGATAAATAGTTTAAGAGATATATCGTTAAAACCATTTCAACCCCTATTTTCAAGATGGCGGCCATGGGACAAGGGTGGCGACCCCACAAACTTGGTTTTAGCTTTACACTGACCCCCCCTACACATCAAAAAAATAAAATTGCGTCCTCTAAAAAACGCAAGGTAAGGCCTAAAAAATGTAACATTTCAATGGACTAATGATCGATAGCCATTATCTTGTCGCTTCTACTTCATCACCGATGAGACCTAAGTTTTGTTTTTCATTATGTAATAGTAAAATGGATCGTCCGATGGTATGTATATTAAGCCAATTTGGCAATAGTAGCACAGAGTTGCCTGCCACTCAAAAATTATAATCAATTATAATATAAATAAAAGTCTTGCCTTTGTACGCGACCTCTCAAGCACAAAGTAAAAACAAGAAATGTATGTATATCAAATAGTATTTACATTTTTCTGACGTTTTAATAAGAAGTGTCTCAATTATATTTAATAAAATCTATAATGTAATTTACGTAGATACGCTTAATTATAAATCCTCCTTAAAGATCTCCTTAACTATAAAAGTATTTTATAATTAAGGAGATTGAGGATAAATTACGAATTATATTAATAAAGAATACGTTAGCTACTATCAATTTTACAATCTATTGTTCTATGCGATGAAAGCATAAGACAATAGATGAAAGATTTACTAGTTAGTAGGACTTTTGCAAGCCCGTCCGGGTAGTGACCCAGTGTAACTGCAGGCACAAGAGACATAACATCTTCGCTCCCAAGGTTGGTGCCTACCTTTACCATAAAAATAATAATATAATAATATATTGGGACATTATTCACACACGGCCATCTGATCCCAAACCAAACAACTGATATCCTTACATAATTATACTATTTTTCTTTTGTAAATACATACTTATATAGATTACACCCAGACTCAGGACAAAAAGACATATTCATGACACAAATGTCTGTCATGGGTGGGAATTGAACCCACGACCTGCGGCGTGAATGGCAAGTATCTTACCAACCGCACCAACCGACTCGTCGAAAAAGCGAAAAAAGCTAGATGTTTATAAAAATATATAAAATAAATTGAAGATTTAAGTGGATAGAGATGTTATTTTGCATTTTTAAATATTAAGAATTTGTTACATCAGTGAACAGTTTCAGTCACTATAAACATAATGGTAACCTTTAGCTCAAACTTATGTCATAATGGTAACCTTAAGACTTTAACGGCCGAATACTGAAACGTCCCTCAAAGTTAAACGCTACTTAACATTGAGATGCGAAATTTGAATTTAATGACGTCTCAAATAATTAAGTTGCATTTAATATTTAAGTGACGTTTCAGTATTCGGCCGTAAGCGCTGTAAACATAACGGATAAATTGCTTAAGTTAATAAATCATTATTTCATTCCAAAGCTGAAAGTTACTTGATATCAATTTTTTTGTTTCATGACACCATTTATGTCTTCATTTTTTTTTTGTTATAGGCATGCGTCGTTCAGCACAAGGTCCAGCGCCTAGAACTTGCCTTCTATGTGGCGAGACGTCGAGATTACTTGCTCCGTTGCGCACTTGTGCAATATGCAGAAACTCAGCTTGTCCTAAATGTGTCATCGACACGCCACCACATAGGTAAGTATCTATTTATGCGTTCGTTGTGATATCAAAACATTTTAATATTTCATGCATTAATATAATACCTTATTAGCCACTCGGATTAGTTAATTATTCTAATTATAAATTCGACTCAATTTTATGTTTACAAGTATTGTGATACATATTTAATTATATTTATCACATATAGATATGGTTCTTTGGGGGAGGCTTTCGTCCAGCAGTGGACGGCGATAAGCTGAAAAAAAAAATAGATATAATGATCAGATTTATTTTTTTGTAAACACAGATCGTCCATATATTCAAGAGAACAGTACACCTGCATCCTTTGCGCTGAAACACGTGAAATGTGGAAAAAATCCGGTGCCTGGTTCTTTAAATCCCTGCCGAAGTACATAATGCCGGACAAGAAGATTACAGGGAGATACAACGACACGGAGCTAGCGAAAACGCTTCAGGTTAGGAATTATATTTATTTTTAACTTACCGCTTGGAATTTATGCCTGGTTTTTGACAGGACATATTTTGTGTTTTTAATACGCTTTTTTTTTTACGTATGTATGTTAGTATGTAACGGAATCTTTGAACCTGATTTTGACCCCCTTCAAAACGTCGGATTAACTCGAAATTTGCCATACTTATTAAGGACCGATGACAATTCAATATTTTAAACAGTTTATTTATTTATTTATTTATTTATTTGGTAATCCAACAGCTTTTATACATAAGTTGATATATTGACTATTATATAACATATAATTAAAACCAAAATAGGATTACACAGGTAACTTAAACATATTAATAACTAGAAGACGGTAGTAAAAGTAAAACTGTTTATGGGTGGGAATCCAATATGTGCGTGTATGTGCGTGAGTGTGCGTGTGTGTGTGTGTGTGTGTGTGTGTGTGTGTGTGTGTGTGTGTGTGTGTGTGTGTGTGTTATAATGAATTTTTATCTTTTTTAATTATAGCTTTTTTAAAAGCTAGTTTTGACATGCTGAACAGATCTATTTCTGAGTATTTTGAATTATATGTGTGGACCATGCGATTAAGGACAGAGTTGTGTGCATAATTAGTGTTTAGCTCAGGCGTGTGGAATAGTGCTGTGTGACGTGTGCGGCGATTAGGAACTCTTAAATACAAGACGCTCAATAAATCGTTGCAATCTATATCTCCGGTTATTATTGCATGTAGCATATACATATCGTAATGTCGTCGTCTCGTTTCTAATGTTTCAATATCATATTGTTTACATATATCAACATAATCGTTAAATTGTTTAAAGTCCTTGAAGCAAAGAAATTTTATGAACTTTTTTTGTATTCTCTCCAGTTTTTCCTTGTAAGTTATATAATTCGGAGACCATATACTACAACCGTATTCTAGAATACAACGTACATAAGTAAAATATAAAATTTTTATGCATTCAATATTATTAAAAGATTGACATATACGTTTAATATAGCCTAATTGCTTATATGCCTTATCAGTAATGAGTTCTATATGCTCTGCCATCAATAATTTAGAGTCTAATTGAATTCCAAGGTCACGTACTGATTTAACTTCTTGTATCGGCTTGTTATCAATATTATAGTTATATTCAATATTTTTATACTTCCTAGAAAATGTTATTTTTACTGTTTTTTTAATATTAATTGTTATTTTATTTTTTTCGTAGTAATGTGAAAGATTATCAAGGTCACGTTGCAATTCAATGCAGTCAGATGTGCTACTTATTACTTTATAATTTTTTTTATCATCTGCGAATAGTAAAAAACGGGAGTGCTTAAAACAATTAAATATATCATATAAGTATACGTTATACAGTAACGGACCTAATAGTGATCCCTGTGGGACCCCTGAAGTTGCGTATGTGAAGTCACTACGAGCACTACCTATAACAACTGCTTGCTGCCTTTTTGATATATAGGAACAAAACCACCTATGCAAGTCACCTTTGATTCCAAGTTCTTGATGCTTATGCATTAGTATATCATGGTCTACTCTGTCAAACGCCTTTTGAAAGTCGGTATATATTACATCTACTTGCTCTCTATTGTCCATTGCCATATAAACAAAGTTAGTAAATAGTGATAAGTTTGTTACCGTTGAACGTTTTTCCATAAAGCCATGTTGTTGTACGGGTATTGAGTTATGGATAATAGGTACGATCGCCTTATAAACAATTCTTTCAAAGATTTTACTTATTGTATTCAATATGGAAATGGGTCTATAATTTTCTATTTTATTCCTTGGTCCTGACTTATGGATTGGTATGATTAGTGCTTCCTTCCATTTCGTTGGAAAAGCGCTAAATATATTGACAGACTTATTATATATTATTGACAATGGCTCTGCTAATGCTTTAGCACATTTACTGTAGAATATGGCTGGGATTCTGTCATTTCCTGCTCCTTTTTTTATATCCAGGTCTTTAAGTATTTTATAAACTAATTCTTTGTCAATGTTGAGGTTACAAATAGTATCATTTGTATTAGGCTCTTCGATATGTGTGCTGTAAGCATTACCATTACGCTTGGCGAAAACACTTTCGAAGAACTCACAGAATCCCGTGCATATTTCTGCAGGATTATTGAATTGACGATCTCCTAAGGAAAGAGAGCTCGGATAGCCGTTCTTACAGTTTCGTAAGTATTTTTGGTACCACCATAAACGTGTTGGATCCTTTTTGATGTTCTCCTGCATTTTTGTTTGAAATTGGTTGTAATACTTATTTTGAGCTTTCTTTTGTCTGAATCGTAATAGCGAAAATTCATCATAATCACGTGGATTTTTAGATGATTTCCAACGTGCATGAGCTTTAAGTTTGTCTCGAATTATATGTATTAGGGATTTGCTATACCAAATGGGGTAGTGGTTAAGATATTTGCTTGTGGTATTTGGTACATGTTCGTCTATTATTTTGTTGATAATAGTATAGAAGTTGTTAACTATGTCATCAATAGAATTACCGTTTAGAATAGATTGCCAGTCTAACTTAATGAGAGTATCATTAATAGCATTAAAATCCGCTTTTTGGAAATTTAATTTACTTAAAGGAGGTACATTAAGTTCTCTTAATAGAAAATCTGAGGCATCAATTTCGAGACTGGGGTGATATTTGTCTTCAGCAACTAAGTTTTGATTCGACCTTTGAACATCTAGATAAGTATTTCCAAAAACTAAGTCCAAAATGTTGTTACTACAATTTGATATTTTGTTAAATTGTGTCAAGTTCAAACCGCTGCAGGTTTCAATAAAATTAGTTGATACGGTCTGCAACAATGATGATCCACGATTAAGGTGCAATGGCCCTGCTCCCTTCCAGTCAATGTGGGGAAGATTAAAATCACCCACTATTATAAAGTAATCTTCAGGTAAGTGTATTAATATGGATGACAAAAAAGTAGTTACTGTCTCAATACGTTTAACTTGATCAATATCTGGTGGAATATAAAATACTCCGATATGCAAACTTTGATTATGCTTCATGACGTTTTTAGGGATTGTTATCCAAACTGATTCAACACCGGGCGAACTCCACTCTGGTCTTCCTTGAGGCTGTAATATGGATTTGGCGCATATCATAACTCCACCTCCAGTATGTTTGGTTGATGTGCTAGTATTTCGATCTGTACGAAAAACGTCATATCTGTCATCGCACAGTTCTCTGCCATAAAAACCATCAGTAAGCCAAGTTTCGGTTATTAGAATGATGTCGTAATCGTTGATCAATATATTTGAACGAAGTTCTTCAGTTTTGGTTCGCAATCCACGGACATTCTGATAAAATAGTTGTAAAGAATTAATCATTTATATAGGCAATTTAAAGGAAAGCTTAAGTATATGAATAAATTATAATTGAAATTAACATTAATGGTGACGTTTAAATTTAAAATATTGTTGCATGATTCTAAAAATGTGATAAAGTAAGAAATAGTATTATCAATTTGTAAATGTAAATTAAAAGTTTTCTCTAGACATATTACTCGTATTTGTTGTGATTTTAATAAAAGTTGTCCAGCTATACGATTGATTTGATTAAAAGTAAATAAATATAGTATAAGTAATTGTGTAGATTGTTTTAGTGTAGTGTAGCTTAGTAAATTGTAAGTAAGTGTAAGTATGATATGTATTTTTTGTATTGAATCCCACCTCGCCACATCAACTAAAATAAGAAGTCTAAGTTCATAACTTTGAAAATTTAGTGTAAAGTTTACAATATCCACACAATAAGAAGATTTCAATATTAAGTTATTATAGTTAAAATCTACATAATTTTCCTTAGATCCTTTTCGGAGTTTATGTTTATTGCAGCGGCTTCTTCGTTTTTTCTTAAAAAAATATTGCAATTTCTTATCCAGACGAATTTATAAGCCTTTTCTGATGCGCGTATTTTTGTTTTTCTGAACAGCTCTTTGTTCATGGGCGTTAGGTGTTCGTTGACGAAAAAGTTTCGAGGTGGGCCATTCAATCCTATGTGACTCGTATTGATACCCCTGCATTTTCTTAATCCTGATAGAATCGAATCCTTTAAGTCGCGACTTTTTAATTTGGCCACGAGTGATTTGGGTCTACCCGATTTTTGCTGCATCGGCTGCACTCGATTTGCGAATTCAATCTCTTCAGGTTTGACATTGATTCCGGCATGCTTTGCAATATTTACAATGATATTAATCGGCGATTCTCCTTTCGTTTCTGGCAGGCCCATTACTTCTATATTTGTCATTCGTGACCACTGCTGTTGTTTATTTATTTGTGCTTTCAAGTCTGAGAGTTCGCTCTCTGATTTAAGCGCCAATGATTCTAGTTCATTATATTTTTTCTCTAATATATCGTAGTCCATACGCAATTTATTTTGTGAATCTTCTAAGCTTTTAAACTCGACGGTTAATTCCTTTCGTATTTCTTCCATAAGCGATTGCTTTAGCTGATTCACAATTGTTTGTACCATTGGCTTCAAACGCTCCTCAATAATTGATTCGCAGTGTACCAAAAATTCAGATGAACTGTTTTTTTCTGGAGTGACTAATGGTTGACCTGCATTATCTACTGGAGAAGAGTAGGAAGGTGATCGCGACGTTGATGTGGACATAGGGCGATTATTTTCATGGGTATCTAATTGATGCTTTCTAGTTTTTTTAACTTCTAATTCTGAATTATTACTGTTGCTTAAAGCATATTTATTCTGCGGTTCCAGACATGATGAACACTTCCATTGCGCTCTTGTTGCTGTAAGATCCTTAATCGTTTTGATACAATCGGTATGATAGTACTGCGAACATACCGTGCATTTAATTCTTTTTTGAGTAACTGCGACATTGATATTGCACATTTTACATAGAATTACCATTTTAGCGCTTATGTCTACCAGTATTAATAAATTTATAATTTGTAAAAATACAAAATTTGTAGTTTTGCTGAGAATCGAACTCGGTTCACCGCGAGCTTCGACCTTACTTCCGCGCAGTGTCCACGACACCAACGAGTGTTTGACGTATTTGTTAAATTTCTCGTACTGTATTGGCGTGATGATCTCTTAGTATAATAAATTGTAGTAGGTATAGTACGCGACAGGTTGACATGGCAACTTTCTAGTGATGTGGCATTACGTACTAGGTTTATATCGATATTTTTTTCCACGCAACAAAATAAGAGTAATATTAATTAAATAAGGTTCATTATAAGTAAAATGAAAATGAATCAGATTTATTCAGTTTTAGCTATTGTGGTTATATGTATGGCTAGCACTTCTGACTACACTAAAATTAATATTGTTGATAGACAGACAAGTAAATATTTAAATAATTTTCATGTAGATAAGGAATGAGCTAGTAAAAAGATTTACTACTATGTTGTTAAAGAATTGGTATATTTTATTCATCACAATCAATATCAAATGAGCTCATACTAACATCGCTACAAGCACTTAGTGACTCGTCGTCACTAGTTCCGACTTCTATGATAAAATCTTCCATTACATATTCCATTCCTATATCCTTATCCCAGTATTCATTCTCCAATTTCTGAACATGTTTTTCGAAATTAGCCCAATTTTCTTCCGTTACTGACGAAATTGCATTCGTTGTTACCTCTTTCAGTTTCGTCAAACACAAATCGCTCTTTATGTTGTGTTCTTTTATGAAGCGTTTAACGGCGGCCCACGCTAATTCAATAGGATTTAAATCGCACAAATAAGGAGGTAGCCTTATAATATCATGGCCATGTCCTTTAATTATATTGTCAATTTTATAATTGATATCAACGGGTTTATGTTGTTCTATAATTTTAAATAAATCTGGTTTCCTCATTGATTTGTCGTAAGAAATGTTATTGTCTTCCAACCATTTTATCATTGCAGATTTTAGCGAACTTTTTGTTGGAGGCTTATTTAGCTGGACACTATGGTAAGGTGCGTTGTCCATTACCACGACACTGCGGTCAGGAAGTGAAGGCAAAAGTTTTTCGACTACCCATTTCTCAAAATTCTCGCCATTCATTTGTCCATGATAGTCACCGGTAGTAGTACCGGCCTTAAAAATCAAGGAAGCCCCCTGTAGAAATCCATTTTTGCCTCCTGCGTTGACTACTATTAGTCTATTCCCAGAACTAGTATCCGTGAGAATTCCTTTTGAACCAGTCATTTGCCAACACTTTTTGAAAGTTAAATTATTGTCCACCCACGTTTCATCTAAATAATAAATATCTCTGTTGTGTTGTCGGAATTCTCTAATTTTCTTTAAATAGTGATAACGCTTGAAAACTATATCAGGCTTTTCAATTAGAACAGATCGTTTGGTTCGACACTGACGCCACCTGTAGCCCATTTTATTCAACAGCCGTTGTAACGTACGTACACCCCAAGGAAAAGGTATTTTTTCGCGTAACGCAACAAGTAACTTGGGACATGTCGGAACAATTTTCTTTTGTAAATAAAATTCTGTTATTGTGTTATGAATTACTGTACGATCAAAAGTGTCTACACAAAATTTTTTACCTGACTTCTTCCGTTTGGTGGGCGATTTTAATTGTTTATCGGGTCCTGCTAATTTTGATTCAGATTTTATTCGGGACAAAGTTCTTTTCGATAAGCCGGTGTAAAACGCAGCCCTATTCAATGTCTGATTGACAGGATATTTATAATTATTGTGTTTTCGTTCAATGTCACAATTTTCAATTACTTTTCTGGCTAGTTCTCGCCCTTGAGAATGAATAAATGGTTTTTTTTTAACACCTGACGAGGAAGCTACCGAAGAAGACATTTTAAAACACAACAACAAACAACAATGTGAGTAAGATCAAAATCGATAAACGCGGTCGATAATTATGGGCTCGTGCAGTACTAATACTAAGGAGTGCGCGGGTGACGTGCGGTATGCGGGGTGTCCCTTCCCACGCGCCTCACCTCATACCCCGATTGCCATGTCAACCTGTCGCATACTATAGATGGTTTAAAAAATATCACTGCACTCATTTGTATCCAGTAAACCACTTTATATTTTTATTATTTAGCACCTTGCGCATGGACAAAACGTTTATATTTTTCTTGGAAACACTGTTTAAAGCTTTATTTAATGTAAGGATTATTGATTTAAATCACTATTTCCACTATTTTAAGAGTTAAGTAATTTAAAAATGAGAGAAGCTTGTAACACGTCTTTCTAGTTCGAAATTTGACGTATATGTTAGTAGTTTGTTTGACGTATATGTTTGTAGTTTGACCCGTTATCCTTACTAGGATAATCAGGATTAGCGATTTTTTAAATATGAAAATATACAAATTTTTAAATATTGACCGATTTCGTTCGTTTAAAAACTTTTTTCGCCTAATTTGACCATTGCAAGCCGAAAGGAATAATTTTCGGCTTCCTAACAACCCGTCTTGACCGGTTTTTCCTGAACAATTTTAGTTTTCCCGATAATCAATAAAAAAAACAGTTTAATAAAACTGAAAACATACGTTTTATCGGAAATCCAACTAAAATATAGATAATAAATTAATTTTTAAAAATTTGAATTAAGAATAGTGTATATAAGATAAAAAAATATTGTAAAAAAAGCGTGTATATTCATCACTTAAAACTCTGTACGATATTCATATAGTTTTATTAACATGAAAATTATTTACATTAAAGCCTTAAATATATTCATATTAAAATTAAAAATAGCTACTGTACAAATCATGACCGTGTGGAATGGCAAGAATGCTAGCAGCATTTCCCCTTTGTATCGCAAATAATGTTTAAAATATTTTAATATGTTAAATATTTTTATATGAATATAGTATTTATTATATAATCGACTCTCAAATATTAATAAATGTACATCTAAATTATATTGGAATATGAATCAGAATGACCACCGGGTCATCTACCCAGTGGTAAGAACGCGTGAATCTTAACCAATGATCGTGGGTAAGCACCACTGAATGATCATGTGCAAAATTTTTGTTTACTCTTGCTATATGGTAATCGAGAAGAAACCTGTCAAATTTCACTGAAATTCCACAAATGAAATGCCACATGTGTCATTCAACAACCCACATAGGTAAGAGCAACGTGTTGAAATAAGCTCCAAACCTTCTCCTCAAAGGAAAGGAGGCCTTAGCCCAGCAGTGGGACATTCACAGGCTGTTACTGTATGAAGCAGAAAATTTTAATACAAATAAATATATAACTTCATTTTATAAAAAAAAACTATCTACCAGTCCTAACTTAAGCACGCACGGGGAGAATGAGGGTCTGCATATACATACAATTGAATTTACATTGCCTTCAATGTCCTTACATACGACGAAAACTCGGAGAATAATTCACCAAAGTTTAATCATAGTCGAATCAATCAATCTTCCATGTATTACGCTACTTGAGCGTAAAACTTTATAAAATGTATATTGTATTTGCGCACGTCGCATTGACAGTATTGAATGACATTTAATTAAATTCGACATGGCAATAGCTTACAGCTTAGGTCAACGTAAAGTCTATATAAACCCATTGACTAGAACACATGGATCTTAACCAAAGACTACAGCTTCAAATCCGGCAAAATTGAGTTTTCATGTGCTTTTTTTATTGCATAGGAAGGTGGACGAGCATATGGGCCACCTGATGGTAAGTGGTCACCAACATTGGCATTGTAAGAGGTGTTACCATCGCTTTTATTGCCAATGCGTGACCAACTTTGGGAACCAAGATGTTATGTCCCTTGTGCCTGTAATTACACTGACTCACTCACCCCTCATACCAGAACATAACAATTGCGAGTACTGCTGTTTTGCGGTAGAATATCTGATGAGTAGGTGGTATCTACCCAGACGAGCTTGCACAAAGCGACGGATGAGAACCTAGCACATTCACTAATTCAAGTAACCCACTCAAGAGAGAAGGAGGCCTTTGGCCAGAAGTGGTATATTCACAGGCTGGTATTTATTTAATTTGACTGCCTCGTTGGTCTTGTGGCTAGATATAAGGCAGCAGACTTGGTGTTCCTGGGCTCAATTCCCAGGTCGGGCCAATAAATAGTTATTGGGTTTTTCTGTGAGAAAATTCTCAGTAGCAGCTCAGCTCGGAGTCTGGAAGTTGGAAGTGTGTAAACTCCCGTGCCTCGGAAAGCACGTTAAGCCGTTGGTCCTGCACCTGAACTCTTTCCGGTCGTGTCGGATTGCCGTTCCATCGGATTATGTGAACTAAGGAAAAGAGAGTGAACCTGTGTTTGCTTTTGTGTTGCGCACACACTTGTGCACTATAATATCTCCTGCGCAGTTGGCTAATCTCTCTTGAAATTGGCCGCCGTGGCCGAAATCGGTCATTGTTATTATTTATTTAATCACTATATACAATAGTTCTCAAGAACTGCTCACAAGTCACATAGCGCGTATATTTATAGATCAACTTTCTTAAATTCGCAACCTTAAAGACTTTTAATGATTTAATCTCTAAAATCACGAAAAATCTTTAAGCTTCTCAGCTTAGGAATCGCGAAAAACAATACTGTACCATATGAAATAAAAGAACATGCGAAATTTACCATTTATTGCATCAAAAAGTTTTCACTATTAACGCGAAAACTCGACCCAAATATAATCCAAGTTCGACCACTAATTTTTCCATTGATTAACGAACAAGTTGGACCGACTTTATCGCGAATAAGACCAAATCATCGGCTAGTTTAGACCAAACAACGAATCAAACAACAACAATCTTTTTTGTACATAATTTCTTCCCTCGTTTATTTTCCCCTTGAGTTCGGTCCGTCCGTTTTGTTTTTATTTTTCTTGTTATATCAAATATGTGTGTTCACTTTTGTCGTAATTATATTTCAGTTTGGGGTTTGTTTGTGTATCTCATTGTTATGTTTATTCAATTTGTTCTTGTTTAATATTTGCATATAATATTCTCTTATCAACTCAGGAAGTGAAATGCCTTAAGGCAATCTCTGCCTTCGCATAATTTTGTGCAAACGGATATATAAATAGAACTGTTTTTAGTTTTACTTTTTCTTTGGTTACATATTTATATATGTACATACATGTACCGTGGTGCTCTACTGCAAATGAATACCCGATTTTAAGTTGAAATTCAAGTTTATATATCAGCTATCAGTTATTTGTAACATGATATTAAATAACCTATAAAAAAGTAAAGCTATAAAAAATACCGCTAAAGCCTCTCCCTTTGTGGAAAAGAGTGGAAACTTTTTCCACCACGCTGCTTCAATGCGGGTTTGATACACGGGCGGGTAAAGTTTCAGTTAAATTAGACACATGCAGATTTGTTATCCTTTTACACCAGAAAATTTAGGATCGCTTGCCTGGGTTTTCATCTACAATCACGGTACACTGGTATTTCAAGAGAACAGCGAGTTTAAAAAATCTAATGTATTCTTCATATTCATTGTGTTAAGTAATTTCATTTATATGTATACTCAAATTTAATGAAAGCAATCGATGAAAGAACTTAACTTTTAACTTCCCAAAGGTTCAGTCTCGATACATTATACCGAACCAGTAGTAGTCTATATATTTTATTTAGTCTCATAAAACGATGATTCAAAATAGCTTGTAATAACCTGCCTCGAGGTAATTGTGTTTGCGACGAAGATTTGTTCTTATCTATATAATGAAAATATGTTTTTACTTCAGTGAACCATTTTATTATAAAAAAGGGAATTTATTTCTCATTCAAATTCATATCTATACAATTGTTAAGGAGTTAAATTGGCTGACTGACTGATATATGAATGCACAACTACTATTGGGGCTAGCGACTTGAAATTACAATGAAAATTTGCAGTACTTTTATCACATAACTTTAGAAAAAAAACCGCTCTATCACCAAAGTGCCACCAACCTTGGGAACTAAGACGTTATGTCCCTTGTGCTTTATGTCTAATCTACTTACTTGTTTACACAAACATTACATATGTGTCTGTGTGTGTTAAAACTGTCCCTATAAACTAATTACATCATTATATATTACTAGACATAAATATTGACATTATTACTAACGGCCGCTTTCAATATTTGATCGTGATTTTGAGATTACTAGTGATCCGGATTTTATTTGATCTCTCGATTGATATTGAATCTGCATTTCAATAAACCGATCTCGTCTCCTAATCCATTGAATAAAAGAGATTGGTCGTAAATTTGCGCCCTCCTTAACGTTTTGTTTTATGCATTGGCAGTAAAAGTGCCTCAGCGATTATTAATGAGTAAAATGGAGGTTGTTTTCTTAAAGCTAATCTATTCTATGTATAATCACAAGAAATTGCATACGCAGTAACAATAATAATTGATTGCGAAGTCGCAGCGGTAAAATACTTTAACTGTACGTCGAGATTAGTAAAACATAAATGTTTTCTTGAAGAGGAACGGAACGTCAGTCAATCGAAAAGTAGCTTCAGTGTGTTTGACATTGACAAAATCAAAATTCAAAATAAACATTCGTATCGCAGAATCAAGATAAGACTCCATAATTTACGGCCACTTTCAATATTCAAAGCCGTCTATTAGCAGTTGTCGAAAACGTCAAGTAGTACGCTTGAGTAAGGTCGATACAGGAAATTATAAGTGCCGAGTTAAAAGAGTAATGATTTGAAACCTGGGAACGATGTTTTTGGGAACGTTCTCGTGCACTTCAGTTTTGAAAGAGGAGAGGACTCGGTGGCGAACGGTCGTCTTCCTGTATCAAACTTGCTGCGTTTCCATCCATTTTTATTCGGCGTGCTTAATTGTTATTTTTATTCAAGTTTTTTGTTTGATTCTTATAAGAAGAAAAGTGAAAAATGGAGCCAGAAACTGTAAGTAAATATTTATGCAATAAACATTCACGTCCACAAATGTATTATTTTTTCATGTAAAATATAAATGCATGCATTTCGCGCCATTTCGTACAAAATTTACTAAGCTTGTTTTTATTTGTTTGTAGAGTAAAACCAAACCTCTTTCAAAGGAAGAGACGAAAGGGCTGCTCTCCTTAATTGAGGGGAGCAAAATAATTAACAATAAAAAGACGAATGCCACCAACAATAAAATTAAGGTGGAAGAATGGGCTCGAATTGTAGACGTTTTTAACGCAAGTATGGGCACCTGTCGCCGTACACCACAACAACTGCGTCTTAAGTGGGAAAACCTAAAAAATAACTCACGAAAGCGCAGTACTTTAATACGAATGGAAAGGATCAAGGTAAATTAAGTTTAAAATTGAAAATATAGAAAACTTGGCCTTGCCTGCTCGCTGGTAATTACTAGACTAGTAACTAGAGTCTGCTTGTTCAAGCGACTGATAATCTGTATATATGATATATATTTAATCATTATATTGTAACATTAACAAGAAATAAGTGAAGTGAAGAGATAATAACTGCTATAGTGTAAAACTGGTGCAGTTATTAACGCCCGCTAACAAAGCAACATTGCTCTATTTTTAAAAAAATAAGTTGCACAAATTAATTTAAATTAACAAAATATATATATAAAAAGTTAAATACAAAATAGAATTAAAATTAACAGATTACAGATTAATAATATTTCAAATAAATTCAACAAATAATATCTGATTTAGGTAAAAAACATTGTAAGGATGAATTTGTATTACTATTTGTGTATGTACTTAATTTAATAAGTTACATTATTAATGAAATAAAATAGTATTTATTGTAAAAAATAAATAATAATCATAAAAGAATAATAATAATAATTATGAAGAAAATTGACTTCAAATTCCAAACATATTTAATTATTTTATTGTAATATTTTGTTATAGGAAAAGGATAAGGGAAGGTAGGGGGTATATATGTAGATGGCAATAGGATTGACCCTGATATGCTACTTAAAACATTACTGGCAAAATCCCATTAGTAAATATAAAAAAATGTGGGTATTATTTGAATCTTAATTATAAAAAAAAAAGTTAGCATGTTATTTTAAGATATCAATAAACAATGTGTTGAAAGTTGTTATTATTATTCAATTGATTATTCAATCTAAATTATTATTCAATTCATTTTCAATTTAATTTTTTATTTCATTATTTACTATATTTTGTTGTTTGAATTATTTTAATATATGTTATGTGATAAATTTGATTATATTAGTTCACTCGCTAATTATAACATTTCTTCCTTTATTCTCAAAACGGAAAGTTTATGTTGTAATCTATTATTATAAGTAATATAAAAAACATTTATTTGTATTGTACCTGAAATTGCATGTGGCCATCTTAAAGAGTTGCACACTATATAATAATAAGTACACATATTATGTTTTTGTCATTACATTGTGTAGTGTCTGCTGATGGTCCTTAATAAATAAATAAAATGTTGAGCACCGGTAGTACTCCCATACTACTGCTGCTCAACCTGTTGGGTAATACAGGGCATGATGTTATGTTTATGTTTTACTTATAGTTAAGTACAGTAAATCTAGTCCAGAACGTGTTGAATTTTGTCATATTATGTTCCAGACTGGAGGTGGGCCACCAGGGTACTTTCCTCAAGATGACATCCTAGATAGGGTGGCAGCATTACTGGGCAGTACTGGAGAGGGCCTCACAGAGAGGTTTGGTGGTGATGCTGAGCCCCAAATTATTGGTGATGGGAGTGTTGAGACTGCATATATTTTGCCAGTTGTTAATAACGTCTCGCCAATGTTATTGGTTGACAGTCCATTGCCTTCCACATCCATGGATTATACATCTGTGTCCGTGGGCAGTGAAGTGCCAGCCAATAGCATTGGTGATGAATTGGTACCGCTGGCAAATATTTATACTCCCATTGTACCACAAGAAAAAAGGAGCTTTAGAAGTAGTGGCAATATCCTACTAATACATAATATGTGAAACTTTGTGTTTGTTATTATGAATGTTTGTTACTCAGTAATGGCTAATGCTTTTATGGCTAAGCCAATATGGATGAAATTTTAAGCATTTTTATTTCCTATATTTAATGATAAATATAATATTTTTTGTATTTCAGGTGGTATTAAACGGATGCTACTGAAACCAGATAACGGTGTAAAGCTTGAAATATAGCTATAGCTGAATACTATAATGTTAAAAAAATTGCTAACTAAATTTGAAAACACTATTTTAGAAAATGCACAATTAAAATTAGAAAATGAAAAATTAAGATTAGAGTTAAGGAAGCTGAAGGGAGAGGAATAATTAAACAATTTAAAAAATATATATTTTGCATTTTATTTCCTGAAATTATCATTGTTTAATAATTTGAAGCTAAAAGTAGGTATAATAATAAATACTATGTATCAAATCAATTAACAAGTATTAAAAATAATTTAAAATTAATCCTTGTCTATGATGATATCATCTTGAATATTGTCTGAATTCTCTGATGTCACAGTAATATCACTTTCTTCTGGCATCTGTACTTCGGGGGGTACTTCTTCAATATTATAAGTTCTGCAGATGTTGTGAAGAACACCTGTAGCAATTATAACTGTTTGTATGTTTTCTAATGATAATCGCATGGTCAATGATATTACTGGGAACCGACGTTTCCAGACTCCAAATTTCCTATACAAACAAATACAGTTTTTCTTGAACTTGGTTAATTTAAAAAAAATGGTCCCATGAATAGGTACTTAATATTAATAATCTCTAATATAGTGAAAGCTTTAATGGTGATTATACCTTTCAATTGTGTTTCTCGTTTTTATGTGTGAGGCACACATTGTATCTTATTTCCTGGCTAGTTGATGGGTTTATCAAAGGTGTGAGCAAGTAAGGCCGATTTGGATAGGCACTGTCCCCGAGTAACCAACAATTTCCTAGAATACCATCTTCACACTGGGCTGTAATGATACTTACATCATTAATTCATATTATTTTAAATGTTATTAGAAAGGACAATAAACAGGCCACCGAGCAACAACATTCAATAATTTAAGGTCTGCATCACAAACAGCTTGGACATTGATTGAAAAGTATCCTTTCCTATTTCTATATTCCTCTAGTTCTTTTAGGTTATGTTTATCTTTTGAAGTAATTTGAGCAAACAAACAAATTTCTTACCGTCTTGATTTCACTTTGATAAAGGGCATTATTTCATTCAACACAGATTCAACTGATGATTTGTTCATTCTGAATCTGAATGTGAACTCTGCGTCCGTTAAACTTGCCATGAAGTTTATTCGTTGAAAAGTTTTTGAGGACACAGCACTCTTATGTTCGCCGTCGCTACTATCCCAATCCGATAACTGAGCTAATACTTCAATATCATTATCACTATCACTTGAAAATATTTCCATTTTCACGCCTTTATCAGTACAATCGGTCAACATTTGAGGATCGCAACTATAGGTCAATAACTTTCAAAAATCAGTTTGTCAAAATCAGAGATCGGTTATAGAAAACGCTTAACTGTCACTTTCATACAAAAACCCAATCTAAAATCCGATGTGCCCTCCCAAAGATAGATTGAAAAAAAAGATCGGGATAACGATCCATCGATCAATTATTGAAATACTGAAAGTAGGAAATGGATTCAAATATCAATCTCGATCAGCAAATTAGGGATTGGGATTGAATATAGAAAGCGGCCGTAAGCTCCGGAATGGTTATCGGAATGATGATTGGAAATACGCTAAATAGCAATTAGTATGGTTATGTTCTGATTTGAAGGGCGAGTGTAACAGTGTAACTACGGTCACAAGGGCATAACATCTTAGTTGGTGGTGCATTGGAGATTTTAAATTTGGCAATAATTCTTACTATTTCAATGGCTATGGGGGAAAGTAAACACTTACCATCAGGTGCCTCACTAGCCAGTTAATAAAATTCGTCTAACTCTAACATTTAGGTATATTTATAAAAAATACTTTCAAAGTAATCTAAGTACTCAAAATCATAATAATACCCTTATTAATATATAGAGAAGAGACCTATTGTTAGTAAATAGTTTGCTATATAATAAAATGATTATTGGTTCTGGCACGTGTATGAGTATATTATACGTATTATGTATACAGTCATAATAGGAACGATTCAATTGATTCTGGAAGGCCGGTGAGGACGGGTTTGGGATTTCGCAGAATTGATATGATTCAACGATGATAAATTGTACCGGTGAATAATTTTCGCTTAATGTTTTAAATAATATCAAAGTTAAAAAAAAATCTTTATAATAAGCTCCAAAACCTTCTCCCCAAAAAAAAAACAAGGAGAAAAGGCCTTAGCTCAGCATTGGGACATTCACAAGCTGTTACTTTATATACTCGGAACTATTTTGTAAAATATATTTTTACGGGACTAACACAATCGCCATCAGATTGCGCGGTCAATTATTTGCATTTATAATAAATGCTAAGCTCCCAACCTTCTCCTCAAAAGGGAAACGTGCCCTTAGCCCTGAAGTGGGACATATAAAGAATGTTACTTTACTGTAAGTAAAGTAACTGTAACATTGACAAGCGTTAGTAAACAACGGATGATTATAATCATAAATACGATATGTCCTCGAACAAAATGATAATTATCATTATCTATACATATCGTATTTATTGTATATTGTTTTCATATTATATAGTTGTAACTTTAATAAGTATTGATTACATATATTTTTTGTTATAGACTCATGTTATTTTATTTACTCGGTGGTAGAGCTTAGTGCAAGTTCGTCTGGGTAGGTACCAACCAACCCATCAGATATTTTACCGCAAAACACGAGCGGACGAGTAAATGGGCCACCTGAAGTTAAGTTGTCACCAACGCCCAAAAACATGGGCATTGTAAGAGATGTTAACCATCGCTTACATCGCCAATGCGCCGCCTACCTTGAGAACTAAGATGTTATGTTCCTTGTGCCTGGCTCGACACTGGCTCACTCACCCTTAAAACCGGAACACAACAATACAAAGTAGTGTGTTCCCTACTCAGACGAGCTTGCACAAAAGTTCTACCACCAAGTCTCCTTTCTAATAAAGAAATAATTCTGGAAAACTGTTGACGTGGTAAATATAAAGTTATCGATATTTTCTGTCGAAAAATTCTCAGTAGCAATCTAGAATCAGAAAAATATACCACTTGAAAATAATATGGGTGACATGCTGTAATATGATAAAACTAGTTATCGCATCAGTTTCAAAGCTCATGGAGTGCCAAATTCAATAAATTTCAGCATTCACGTAAAAATTTTGAACGTAAGCGTTTCATATAGGTTTCATAATTTAATGCCACTTTATAATACATAATACTTATATATTCTGTATTCTTTATTTTTTTACTCGTCGCTTCTTCTCGCTACAATCTACATTCTGACATGTACAAATAACTTTATCTTATAAAAAGACGATTCAAAAGTAAGGACCACCCTAATTAACCTAACCTACACAAAAAAATCAGTTTTATTATGAAATTTTTAGTACACACCTATCGTAATGCTAAATGTTTAATAGTAAACAGTTTTGATATTTACTACAAAAATATATCAATAATAATTGGGATTTATTCTAAACAAAGATTGTTTTCAAGTAATCCATGAAATTTTGCTATAAATAATAAATGTTACATTTATCAAGGATATCCTAAGTAACCCTTATTTGCTCGGTTTAAATTTAATAATACGTTCCATTTTACGTTATAATCTCCTAAAATGGATCCTAAAATAATTCACATATACTTTTCTCGTTTAAAAACCGTTTATTAAAAATATTTTAATTTTGACTTGAGCAACCAAATTGGTTTTAAAATACACTTATGTCAATAACAGAATCTCATCTTCTACGGAACCCTAAACAAAGAAAGGTATTCCTGAAAACGTTACTTGAAGTTAAAACTGCAATGCAGCAACTCCTTTTACAAAAGTTACAAACTATTTCCATTAGTTTCTACGTAAAACCCGCTGCTATATACAGGAAAATACATAATGAAAAATTTTTTTAGACAAAATCAATAACGGCTTAATGGTGTTTCATTCAATACAAGAACACGTGTAACGATATTCATTTTAATGGATAAATTATGACGTCACAATTTTTTTTTTATAAATTAGTACTTTTTTTTTAATTTGTCACAGACTTTGAAGATCCCTTTTTATTATATGCTAGTATTTTTAGACGCCCGTGACTCGGACAGCAAATCCAGTGCCTATGTTAATGAGGGAACACTCACGTGTGCCCTCTTCATCACAACACACATCTTTAGAGCTGATAGAACCTTTAATCATTATTATTTTTTTCATACACGTTAGTAAGGGTAGAGAGGTAAACCTAATACTTGACCCCCTCCCCTCACACCTCCCCCAATTAATGAATCAACGAGCACAATCTTCAAACATATTTTTGTCTTTATGTTCTCAGTTATTGATATTTTCTTAAGTAATATACATTTTTGGACATCCGATTGTTGTAATTTTATCTATACTACTATATAAATCTATTGGTTCTGTCTGTATGTACATTCATTTTCACCTAATTTTTAATTAAATAAATAATAGTTTTATGATGCAGTGATTCAGATTATACTATTTTTTTCATTTTTGTCTGTCTGTATGTCTTCTTATAACTCTAGAACGGCTTGAACTGTGTGTGTGTGTGTGCGTGTGTGTATGTATCTGTGAGTGTTCGTGTATGCGCGCGCGTGTGAGTTATTATAATAATAAAATAATTTATTATATTGTTATTAATTATACGCGGGTGAAGCCGCGGGGCACACCTAGTTATATATATACTTGTATATTGTACATAATACATCATCGTATTGCCAAGATTAATATAGATTCTTTGTTTTCGTAGGACGCGGGAACTAGCAGCAACGAAGGGAAAACTGACTCTGAACCCGGTTCACCTCTCAGCATACATCCACCAAGTTTTTCAAGGCAACCCAGCAAAACCGACAGCAGAAAATCTGTTAGTCTGTCACAGGTTAGTTTGAAATTTTATTTATTATTATTTACGAATAAAATGAGCTATTATAGTAATAAATAAGTACATTCGCGTAACTTTACTTCATTCAAATTTTCTTCAATAGTCTCACCAAAATAATTGAGCTGATATTTAACACACACTTAACACTTTAGATGCTGAGCTGGTGACAATACAATCACTAATATAGTTCACTCGTAATCATTTGACGATTAAGACGGCGTGGCGTAGCGGCGTGGTTGGTACTTGCCTTACACGCCGCAGGTCGTGGGTTCAATTGCCACCCAGGACAGACATTTGTGTGCTTGAACATGTCTGTTTATCCTGAGTTTGGGTGTAATTATCTATATAAGTATGTATGTACAAAAAAAGTAATATAATGTATATAGTATATCAGTTGTCTGCTTTCCATAGTACAAGCTTTGCTTAGTTTGGGATCTCAGGATATTTATTATTATTATTATTATTATTTGTGTCTGTCGTGGGAACTGGTTCCATAGTAAAACCGTAATCTTTACTTGGTGGTAGAGCTTTGTGCAAGCTCGTCTGGGTAGGTACCACCCACTCATCAGTAATTCTGCCGCAAAACAGCAGTACTTTGTATTGCTGTGTTCCGGTTTGAAGGGTGAGTGAGCCAGTGTAATTACAGGCACAAGGGACATAACATCTTAGTTCCCAATGTTGGTGGCGCATTGGTGATGTAAGCGATGGTTAACATTTCTTACAATGCCATTGTCTATCGGCGTTGGTGACCACTTACCATCAGGTGGCCCATATACTCGTCCGCCTTCCTATACAATAAAAAAAGTATTACATTTTATACACTTAATTACGTGCATTTATTAGGACTTATACTACAAACTACTGCTAATATTAAAAAGAAGAAAAACATGAGATGTACATCCAGCCAGGAATAGTATGTATGTAGATAAAAAGTTTTGCTAAGTCATGTCATGCTCATTATTCTAGTTGCGTTCCTTTGATAAATTTTGTCTCTCTGAATATGAAAATAATAAGTAGAAACTTGGCTAACTCATTTCAAGCTGTATATTTTTTAATAAATGACCTTATATCGCTTATAAATTAATTATTATTAATTCTAACTAAATTTTGCCCGAGATTGCCAATCTCAAAGACAGATCAGGCAAAGATAAATCTGGACAGGCAAGTTCAGGAATGCTCGCTATTCTGATAGGACGGCAACTGACACGAGAGAGGTTAGGCGCAAGACCAATAGCTTTACGTAATCTTTGAAGCGCGGGGGTAAAACATTCCAGTCGTTGTCAGACGGAACCATTGCTTTTTTTACTGGCCTTATTTATAATCTAACCAGCAAACCCACGAGACATTTACTATCTGCGTTGTAATTTATTGTAGAAGCAATAGAAATTACCTATTTATTTTCACTTTGATGAAATTCTCTGAAAAAGTTTGTTTTTCTTGATAAAATCTCTTACAAAGGTCATGGACCGAAATACAAGTTTAGTCTCATTCTTACGTAGGACGTAACGGCCTTAAAGATTTAATACTATAGTTAATATTATATCCTTCCATTGAGATTTTGTTGGCGTAATATTTTTTACGTCACGATCTTCGAATTTCTAATTATACAATTAAATGGTGTCTGCCTTCAGAATAGGAATATCTCGATGTCCGTCTCATCGACTTTCTTCTGGTTTACAAGAAACATCAGCATCAAGCCAAAAGGCAAAATAAAGGCTCATGGCATAGCAGACGCGTTTTTCTAGCAGATCATTTTTCAATGTTATTATAAATTTCCTCAAACCCAGAGCAAGTCTTATCTATGTACATTATTTTTAAATAATAAGAGACAGAAGATGTCAATAAAAGCGAGTGAAATTCACTTTGATTTTCGTTATTTTTAGAAGGATACCGAACATTAACCTCAGTAGTATACATAAGCAAATCATATAGAAATATCGAAAATTATTACTGAGTAGCATTATTGCGATGTAAAAAAAGACCTAGACGTGTTACTATGGCAGCTTTTGGGAACAACTACTGAAATTTAATAAATTTAATTTACTCTTAGGCTGTAATTTTCTCTTAAGTTTAAAAACTAATAACAAAAGAGGATGTACTTGAAATGGGCCCACATGTCCAACCCATAAAGGCTGATAAGTTGAATATGATACGCAAAAGCGCGGGTATGACATGAACATACAATTGTAGCTTTCATATGTTTCTTAAGTTTAATAGTTATATTACTTAATGGCCTTACAGTTTGCATTGTAAAAGTATATGAAGGAATAGGTTGAAAATATGAATTTCAGTCAATCAGTTCCATCTTCAAAGAGAAAGTTAATCGAAATAATACACAGCTATGTTTTATTTGTGTAAATACAATTTGTCTGAAACGTGATTATCTCGCCAAAGGGCCTCTCAAATTACCCTTAACTAATTTCATCCAGTGTTAACTTTTTTATATAAATTGGTGGGCAGACTTGCAAATCCTACAAGGCCATCTGATGACCCGGGGGTTACCACTGCCATTAGACATTGGAATTGTAAGAAATATTAACCATATCTTATATCGTCATTGTCTCACCAACATTGGGAATTCATAGATTCCCTTATGTTTGTAGTTACACTGGATCAAAATTTGCACTAGAATATTCAATGAATGTGGGGATCCTACCTACATGTTCTTGCACAATGTCCTAATAACTAAACGAAGAAATAATTTTGCTACCATCTAGTTCAATTAATCGTAAATTATTTACAAATTCCACTGTGATCCCGAGCAAGTATTTAAATACAATTAGAGTATAAGAAATATATGTTTAAGAAACGTCTTTTCTAATACTTCATATAGTTTGTTATGTAAAGATATTTAAATTTATTCACTGACATTGACATAATTTCAACATAAGTACATATTTTACCGTTGATACGGTTAGGGTTGATTCTGTAAAGGCGCGTCTGAATATCACGCCCTCGAATACAACCGAAAAACATCAGTAATCTTTTTAGCAGTGTTCCAGTTTGAAGGGAGAACGAAACAATTTTTTAGTTTTAGTGATAATATGGCATAACATCTTAGATCCCTTGATGTATAAATTAATGTCAAAATAAATATATTTTTTTTTATTCTTTTCACAATTGCGATTATGTACTTTATGTGAATTATAGAAATTATTCATTTTTACTAACAACGAAATAATTCGACAACAATAAAGTCATTGAACAGCGTGATATACATGAGCTTTTATTTTTGAAACGAAGTTCTTTTACGCATAGTCCATTCACTATAGTGTGCCTACCAAATACTACAAAATACGATGCGTTGGTAGTTCGAATTTACGAGGTCGATATAAAAAGGTTGAGGTGCTTTTTGGTGTGACAAAAACACAATAACATAATCAATTAAAATATACATTTTAAAACACAGATTGATCCGAAAATATACCGCACAGAACTTCGTTCCTGATGAGTCCCCCGACCGCACAATTTTTACTTTTTATAATTAAAGTATTTTCTCAGAAACATGTAGAAAATTTCTTGTTTCCTATGACCACAAAATTGATGGGTGTTGAAAATTTCGTTTACAATCTAATCCAGAAAAAGAACGCCATTTAATACTCGTAGAATTGGAACAAAATTAGAACAGATCGTTAGCGTGAATAATTCAATCTAAGAAAATGCAATTATACATCGATTCGTCTCGAAACAGAATTGTAAATCATTACATACCCTTCCAGCGTTAGCTGAAACATTAGTGTATTGCTTAATACACTTACCTTTATCATTAATCACTTTATTAAATCAGCTGTTGTGTTACTTCCAGAAATCCATTCTATTTGATGAGTGATTGGAATCATTTGTTCTTGTCAGTTCCAAATGAATGACTGACTTAACTATACTTACATTACAAGTTACTTTAACACGATTCGTATATATAAATTATAAAGATAAAAACATATAAATTATATATAGGTATATTTAGCATCCAGAAGTGAAAATTGATTTTATAAGGACCTCGAATTGATTTATTCACAAATCAAACAGCAAATCATATAAATTAATGTTAATTACTCACTCAATTACTTTATAAATCTAAATAACACATTTGAACATATTACAAAATCATAAGTCGCGCCAATAATTAATTAATTACGTTACATTTTTATGCACCAACAAGATGGCGGCGATTAAAATTAGCGCGCTAAATGCCGCGCTTCTTTTTTTTTAATAACGCTGTTGTATGGACCAAGGAGTTTCCTAACTATATATATATATATATATATATATATATATATATATATATATATATATATATAAGTCCACTGAAAATATATATTTTTTTTTTACTTTTTAAGCTATAATATAACTTGTTATCATTAACAAACCGTACAAATGATGACCGCTTGGAATGCTAATAGGAGCGCTAGTAGCTATTTTCTGACTCGCTATTCTGTTTCTCTTGGTGGAAAATGAACCAAGCCCTTTTACTTTTTTGTTTCAAGATGTAAATTATTTATTTATTAGTTTAATTATTATGAAATTAAATTATTTAATCTGTTTATTTTCATTGACTTTTTTTATTGCAATAATTACGTTTATATTTTGTCTGCTATAATGTGTACTGACACAGTTTCTTTCTTTCAATAACGACGGGGTGTTGTATATGCTAGCCCATATTATTATACGTAATTTTATAAAAGTAAAGACATGTTAGGTTCCTTCGCCTCTTTAAGAGAAGATTGTATTTTCTTAAGTCAATCATCAATCATTATATGCCAATAAAGTTAAACGAAAATACGTCTCGTCGCGATTAAAATAAATAAAATACTTCTAATATAATCTTCAAGTTTTATAGAATTCATCATCCACTTTCTTATCATACATGCTATAAGCGCTGATACAACGTAAGCAGGTATATTTTTCTTAATATTTATAAATACCGAGATGGCCCAGTGGCTAGACGGCGTGAATATTGACCGATGATCGTGGGTTCTAACCCGGGCAGGGACCATTGAATTTTCATGTGCTTAATTTTGTGTGCTTGACGGTGAAGTAAAACATGGGGAGGAAACCTGCATGTGTCAAATTTCACTCTAATTCTGCCACATGTGTATTCCACCAACCCACATTGGAGCAGCGTGGTGGAATAAGCTCCAAATCTTCTCAAAAAAAGGAGAAGAAGCCTTAAAGCTCAGCAGTGGGACATTCACAGGCTGTTACTTTACTATAAAAAAGATAGGTTATTTAAAAACCGAGATGGAAAAGTAACTTAAATCTTAAGCGAAGATTTTGGGTTTAAATCAGAGCGAGCATCACTGAGTTTCATGTACTTCATTTATGTTTATTCATCTCGTGACGGCGAAGAAGAAGTTAAATGCTTCTATCAAATGATATTCTGTAACATATGGCCAATATAAAAAATGAGTATTATTTAATATTTATTATTTCATCAACAATTCTAAGTTGAATACAGAAAAGATGTTTTAATCAAAATACTTGCCACGACACAACCAAAAATCATCTCAAACATTATTCGAACCATTTGCCTGAAGGATTGGAACGAAATTGTAAACCTAATTGCCCACGGAACATAACATTATAATAATACAAGAACCGTCGCGTCGCTACGTCACCCGTGCGTCATTTTGCATTGGTGACGGAATCGTAGAAATGTGGGAGGAGAGTGGCCTTGTCTAAAGCAATGACTTGCTTGTATCGGAAACAAGATGAAAATATGTAACGATATACTTTTATTAATTTATATACTTTAACGACCGAATACTGAAACGACACTTACATATTAAATGCAACTTAATTATTTGAGACGCCGTTAATTTAAAATTTAGGAGCTTTTCAGTGTTTTCAACTTTGAGGGACGTTTCAATATTCGGCCGTAAGAGTCGAGCCGGAAAACATGGGAATTTTTATTTATTTATGATCACTAATAAATTTGTATTAATTTAAAGTTTTAATGTAGATTCAATTCTCAATGAAATTTATTATAAACCAATCATTCATCATTATGACGTTACAATTATTGAATACGGTAATAAAGTTTACCTTATAATATTCAAAACATCGACAATGATTAATATTGTGAACACGTAAATCCCACTTTATTGACCCGTGAAGTGTCAGCACCGATGATAAAGTAAATATATATAAGATAATCATTATATCGATGCTTTTTTGTAACCGCTGTTTTCATGTCATTGAACTTTACGTTAAAATGAGAATAGAATATGTCAATCGGTTCACGGACAGGCGCGCTGCCACCCTTGTGGGTACGGTGAGCATGCCGACGACCCTTATTGTGGTTGAATAAAATTAAAAATTCAACCATTGAGAGCGAGCATATAACATGAACGAATATAGATGTTTCTAGAAGTTTTGTACTGTTTGTAAATATAACCTAAATTGAATGGAGGGGACAGTTTACATTGTACGTTTGTTATTGTAAGTCATTATTAATTGCTCTTATTGTCTCTTCATCCATTCTTTGGGTGTTCAAATAGAAAAGTGAATGCGTACCAGAGTCTGTAACTCGTTCAAACATGCGACCACGATTTGTACCACAACATACAAACTTTCTTCCAAATACTGGCTCTTTTTTTAATCAACAGAGAGTAAAATCTTGGTTGCGTGCCTCAGTGGACAAGCAAGATATACAGGAAAGATTATCCGGACTAACTCGCCTAGATATCAAATATATAGTAATAGACATTTTTGTGAGAAGAAACATAAGCTTAATAGAATTATTCATTATAATAAAATCCACTAACTCGCGTTGGAGAAGCGTGATGGATAAACTCTAATCTTGAAAAGGAGAAGGTTTGACATTTACAGGCTGCGGCTTTACTGTATTTAGATAACTCTACAATACATACTCTATACATACATACTCTTGGATATAATGTCGAAAATCCGTCCCATCTTTTGAAGGTAAAAAATAAAATGTACAGATTAACAGTATAATCTCTACCTTCGAGAAGAGGAATTTGGTCCCTCAGAAATATTGATACATTCCTGAGTGTTCTTGTCCCAAAATCTCTTCTCCGGTTTCTTCAGTAAGAAATTACCTAAGCCTTTGAACAATCCATCCATCGCTATTACCTTTCGAGTTATTAATCAAACTTTACAAGTTTCATGAACTTCTAATGACTTTCGTGTAACTTGCTTATATTCATTTTATACGTACTTATTAATTATTAAATTTATAGGATGTATGTAAACACATTTTTCTAACATAATTGACACCATGAGACATAGCTAAAATTAAAAAAAATAACCAACGTTGCAGATAACATAAGATTCACTAAAATTATCTGTAAGCAGTTAGCCGTTAGCTCGAATTTTTTTTACATTTATGATTCAGTGCGGGCGAAAGCAGTTTTACCCGCAATGTAATGAAAAGTTTAACATTGATACTAGACATAATAGTTAAATAATTGTTGTGATTTCTATAAGCATTTACTGTACCAAAAAGTAATGCGTATTTTTTTTAACTTTTTCGACTGCGAATTAAACCATAGCCAAAAAAAACTGTAATTACAAATTACATAAATTGGTTCACTACGGCCTATATAAATATTTCTTGCTTAAATCGTTGTCAAGTGTTTTAAAGAAAGATTTTTTATTAATAATGTTTTCGACGTTAGTCGCAAAATAAAACGTCAATTAGACTTAAGTAATTTACAAATGGCACGTATACAGGTCAGATGCCCTAGCCAAGTTTACATCTACAATTGTAAACTCTAATAGAAAACTAAAAAAATGTATGAGAATGACATCTCTCAACAATAAATCATGTGGTCATTCTCATACATTTGTTTAGTTTTCTATTAGCGTTTACAATAATTGTAGATGTCAACTTGGCTAGGGCCTCAGTTTAGTTAAAGAGACGTAGTATATGAGTTAAAACAGATATTATCTTATTTTGCGTTGCTCGGAAACGCACTTTCAAGAGTTATCGAACCGATAGCGCTAACAAATAGATAAGCCACAGAAAAATTGTACCTCAGAAACTTGGAATTAAACGTTTTTCGGAACATTATTTTATGGTAATGTAATTGCACACAACTTTAATAAATAAATAATTATAGTCCAGAAACAAAAACAATAATGAATTTTAAAAACCTTAAAAATATATCTTTTAGAAAAATATACTATTTGGTTCGGAAAGTTATTTCGTTATTGCATAAATTCCACGTGCATACTATTTTTGTTCTCTTCCGGCCGAAAATACTTGAACAGTTGAAATCGATAAATTTAATCTCTCAGCGGTGTCACGAGTCATTAATCCCTCAATTAATGCCTTTATTATACCTTCATCAGCTTCAATGGGCTTTGTATAACGTTGTGCATCTTCAAAATTAAAACTGCTGTAGCGAAATTTTGCAAACCAGTTTTGTCACAGGCGTTCTATCAATACATCTTTTTTTCTTGCTTATACAGCATTTTTACATTTTGATTTGAAAGAGAGCCAACCTAAAACGAAGAATCAATCGAACTTTTTCACAAGCAAGCCTTGTTATATAAGCTGGCAAAATTTACAACCATTAAGTGTGAGCGTCTTAAGTGTGAAGTTGGTTGCGAAAAATACGTTCGTCATCTAAGTCTCCGTGAAAATCCTCCGAATAACTTGTTAAAGAGATTAAATATATATTATGATATACTCGGAAGGAATTTCGAAAAACACTATAAATGTAATTCGCTAATTATATTTATTACTAGCTGATACCCGGGACTTCATCCGCGTTGCTTTATATAATAACAAAGTTTTCTTATGTACGAAGGAAAAAACATCAAAAAGATCTCAAGCATAAATATACTTTGTTTAAACATACATCACTGAACACGCAGTGCATATACAAATCGTTGTTTCTTGAAACTTTAATAACTTTTTATTGAATGAAGATATCGCAATATTTCGATAAGGGCCAAAGGGTGTCTAAGAAATAAAATTTAGAAAATTTCATTGAAATCTATCCAGTAGTTTTTCCGTGATGCGCGCACAACTGCAGACCTCTATCATTTTATTTATATAGATAACTTTGGAGTTCTAATTACACACAATATGTACTAATACAAAGCACACGTCCTTCCATACCAAAGGATGAATCTCGAATGGCTGACTGTCAAGTCGTATCTTTAAATATATGTATTTGATATTACATTGTGAGGGTAGTGTGAATGAGCGAATGATAGCTGTATATACGAATGATCGTAACAATTATCATATATAATATTACTTAATAGTTGAAATATGAAACGAGATATTTGTAATCAAATACGCATTAAGAAATTGTACCCACAAAGAACCTTTGCAGAAGCAACTAACTGAAGAAAATATAACGACCTTGAGTGTCATTGGACTTTGAAGCTTTGAAATAATTTATCCACTCTTTACAATTCATAAAGAGGTTTATACGATATAATTTAAAAGTAAATGCAACATAACAGCCAATTTAAAGCCTCGTCTCCTTTTTTATTGGGTAGGGTTGGAGCTCCACCAAGCTGATCCAATGCTGATACATGTCATCGCAGACTTTCATCCGACATAAGTAGTTTTCTTCGCTGTTTTCCTTCACTGCCGAGTAGACATAAATTATTATGTACATGAACACCCACGTGATCTAAGCCTCAATCTTCGGTTAAGATTTACATTTTCTAGCTACTTGGTTATCTCGACTCTTGCTTACATATTACCAAAATTGGTGAAGGAACTATAACATTAACTAATATTGACTATGGACATTTTGACATTTGTGAATGATATAGCTCAGTCACCACCTTAAGATATAGTAAGCATGAACCTATCTTAATATTAAATACCTATCATCTTTTGCATGTGTTTTACTTATTACATTAATCTACGCTTTATTTACAGTACTCATATTATATGAAAATGAGGAACATAATATTTTGTATTCTGTATTTTCTTGGGGTTGCTAGTCTAGTTAATAAATAAGTATAATCAAATAATCAAAGAAAATATTGTATATAATATGATAGGCAAAATAAATAAATGAATTAGACGTTTACTGTAACTGCAGCTTAGGAATATTATTATACAGAAAATATTATACATTTAGCATCTAGAAGTGAAAACTGATTTTATAAAAACCTCGAATTGGTATTTTAAAAAATAGAACACAAATCATACAAATGATGCAAATAACTTACTCAATTACTTTTGTAAATCCAAATAACACATTTGAATACATCACAAATCACAAATCGCGCCACTAAATAATTAATTAATTACTTTAACTTTCTGTCCACTAACAAAATGGCGGCAGTTAAATATAAGGGCGCTTCCTTTTTTTTAAACAACGCTGTTGTATGGACCAAGGGGTCTCCTAACTATACCTATATAAAATCTTGAGAAAGGTCATAGTAACTGAGTAACCTTGACCTTATTCATAAAGGCACATAGAGGTCCCAATGGAACTCGTAATGATCGACGGGCGGATAATTCAGAATCATAAACATCGCCCATTTTCATTTTATTATGTCTTTACTATTTATTTATCCTTTAGACTATGTAACGACATTTTCATTACAAAAAATATATAATGGTCTTAAAGTAATTTATCAAAGGTCTCGAAATATAATCAGGGCCGTCTTCTCCTTTGGGCACTCTGGGCAAGTGCCCAGGGTCCCACGATCGAAGGGGCCCCGAGGCATACGATTTAGAATAAATTTTCAAGTTCCAATGTAAAGTCCCCAACTTAGGTATAATATTATGTATCTCGTATTCTTGTAGTCAAAAGAAAAAGTTATCGCCGTAATTAAGATTAAGGATAAACCGTACCATTAAATGTAATACAGGGCCTATCAAGGGCAAGAAGCACCGCTGATATCAAGACAAAAATTTCGAGTCTTGTATACACAGGGGCCCCGAGATTCTAATGTGCCCAGGGCCAATTTAAACCTATAAATGGCCCTGGAATATAATACAAATAGATTATCACTAACCACTAAACAATGCAATTATTGTTAAGCTTTTAAATTTTAAAATTATTTATTTAATACAGAAGACGTCAATTACTTACTTATTGGTTGACAAATTAAAATGTATCACCAGTGCGGTAAGAAAAATTACGCGTTTCCCATTAATTGGGGGGATTGCCTCGTCGACGTCTGGAACTCTAGTGCACCGAAATACCCCCTACAAAATTTTGCAGTACCCTCACCGTCTCGTCTTTCAAAGTACCGCTTGTGTATACTACCGTGACGCCCCGTAAATATCTAACAAAAATACCCTAACATAACCTGAGAAGAACCGGTGAAAGAAACTCAGCGAACTTCATATTTCAATAAAAAATTTTTAAAACAAAGATATCGCCAATAGGGCATCATTTAATTCCCAAGTGATATCATCCATTAACGCGCTATATTGTATAATAATAACCGTTTGCAAACAAGCGTTCCATTACATTTTTTTTTAATTTAAACACAGATGCGTTTTTAAATGCTGTCTTGGATCCGGTTACTGACTCTATGCAGGCAAGTAACAGGAATCATGAGTCATGTTTATGTTTGTACCAATGTTGTGAATTATCAAATTTTCACAGTTTTTTTTTTTGTAAATGTATGCACGATGTATAAATGTTTTTTATTCTGTAATGAGTCACATCACATAATATAAGCAGCAACAATATTGAGAAGCAACCGTTAAAAACGTATTTCAATCAAACCTCAATGATTTTTAACTCTTAAGCTATTATTAGTTATATATTACTGAACCATTGAAGCATATAATCAAAACGTAGATAAATATAAATTTGCTATATATCGATAGATATACAACGATATTAATAGTATTTATTTCTCATTAGCGTATTTATGACCAAGCTGAGGGACAATATCAGTCTGCCAGTGCCCCCATGGGGTTGTTTCATTGATTTAATAGACACTAATTAAGGTCAGTTCTATTTAACTAAGGTTACTTGATTGAGAATAAAATGTAACAGGGATCGGGGCTGAAATTATTGACGCAATATGATGAATGATTATAGGTATACCAACCTTGGAATTAACTGACGATGTATACTTTACTTTTTTTAATGATTTGAACTTTTTTTTTAATGTTTTGTTAGGTGGACAGGCTAATGAGCCATCTGATAGTGAGCGGGACAATCGCCCATAGACATTGATGAAATAATAAATATTTACCAAACCTGCGCTGTGGTCGTTGACTCATTGTCAGACTTATTAAATTTGTTTTTGCATATATTCATTGTTTTTTGTAAACCTCGATATATTATAATTATGTAATATACTAATTATATATAAGTAATAGTGCCAAAAATTCATCCAAAATATTACTCCCTGTCTTATTGCCTCCACTGGTGACAGGAGGGCTGGTTCATTTTTCGCCCGGAGAATCGGAATTGCGAGTCAAAGGGGAAATGCTGCTAGCATTCTTGCCACCAATCCACGTGATATCCTGAGACATTATTCACACAAGGCCATCTAAGGAGCCAAACTAAGGAAACCAGAAAATTGATATACTTACATATGACTTTTCCTTTGTAAATATATACTAATATACATAATTAGACCCAGACAGGTCAACCAGACATGTTCATGCAAACAAATATCTGTCCTGGGTGAGAATAGAACCCACGACCTGCGACGTGAAAGGCAAGTATCTTGCCTACCACGCCAACCGACTCGTCAAATTATCGAGTACCGATAAAAAATTTCATACTTTCGTATTTTTGGTACCAACCTTTATTTTAAACAGCAACTTTTAGCGAAATACCTTGCATAGCCATACCATACCAATACCATAGATACCTGACCGACCAACATCCACCTAACCTCCTATCCGATTCAACTATCACGTCGCCCTGTTCTGTACAGAAACGCTAATAGACAGGTAAGTATAATAGACGATAATATTACTAAATTAATATAATTAATATTTGTGAGCTTCTATTGAAATTCCTGGATGTCACCTGTCTAGATCCTTCAGTTCTATTGTGTTCAGAAACATCTTCATATCTTTTTAAGTACTGATTTTATCAATCAAAGTCAAGCCAAGCGATGTCGCCGCTCGTATTCCTTACTTAATACACTGGACGTCTTTATTTCTTATCCGATATTTTAAACATCTTCTGATTCAAATTCCACAGAAATAACTTAAAATGAATATTTTATGTACTACATTTGGTACGAATTTTTATTTTCTTTTGGTATTTTATCATTTAATTTATTACATTTAAATATTAAGCCGAGATGGCCTAGTGGTAAAACCGCGTGAATCTTAACCGATGATCGTGGGTTCAAACCCGGGCGAGCACCGCTGAATTTCATGTGCTTAATTTGTGATTATAATTCATCTCGTGCTTAACGGTGAAGGAAAACATCGTGAGGAAACCTGCATGTGTCAAATTTCACTGAAATTCTGTCACATGTGTATTCCACCAACCCGCACTGAAGCAGGGAGGTAGAATAAGCTCCAAACCTTCTCCTCCTCAAAAAGAGCAGCAGTGGGACATTCACAGGCTGTTATTATTTATTATTTTAAATATTCATGTGTAATATATATAAATACATAATGTAAAATTATCTTATAATATGAAATGGACAATCCTTATATAAAATTTATTTCGCGTAACATAAAAAATACATTTGTTTATAAATTATTAGAGCCAAGAGAAGTTTGGGAGGTTATATATAAATAAAATTATTATCCATAAAAATTTGGTTTGATTAAAAATATACCAACGTCGCCGTTTGAATATAAGGGACTGAATATAAACGTCTGAATATTCCGCCGTCTGATCTCGTACTATAAGCCTTTACATACCTACAGTTATTATTCTCTATCCTTAATTGGTTTTATTGCGTTCCCGCAGAACAAATTGAAATGTTATTGTTATTATTCTATTTGCTACAATCAAATAAAAACTCTTTTCAACGCAATTTAAAAAATAGAAATATAAAAATACGATCATTCCCGCACCGTTTCGCGTTTAATATTTGTATTCAATAACCTTCAACTTTCTTAATAAATAGAAATGAATGTATGTTTGTATGTTTGCGCTCTGTGGTAATTTACGCCCATAGACATTGGTATTGTAAGTAATTTTAACCATCGCTAACATCCCTAATGCCACCAAACTTGGGAACTAAGATTATATTTCCCTTGTGCCTTTAATTACACTGGCTCACTCATATTAGAATATCTGTTATGTGGTTGTTAGCTTGCACAAAGCTCTACCACCTGTTTCACCAGTTACATATATTATGTTCGTTCTACAATATAAACGTTTTATTAATACTCTTATTCCTTTATTTATCATTACCAAGTGTAATGATAAATAACTAGCTGATACCCGCGACTTCGTCCGCGTTGCTTGATATATTATCAAAGTTTTCTTATGTACGAAGGAAAAAACATCAAAAAGATCGCAAGCAAAAATATACTATGCTTAAACATACATCACTGGACACGCAGTGAATATACAAATCGTTTTTTCTTGAAACTTTAATAACTTTTTATTAAATGAAGATATTGCAATAATTTTGATAAGGGCCAAGTGTCTAAGCAATAAAATTTAGAAAATTTCATAGAAATCTATCGAGTAGTTTTTCCGTGATGCGCGTACAACTGCAGACCTCTATCATTTTATTTATATAGATAAGACATATAGATTAATATTAATAAGAAGATATAAAGATTTCATCGAACGACCCAGGCAGTGTGAGAAAAAACTTACACTGTCAATGCTTCCACAACAACGGGACCTCATAATTATGTTATATCTAGTTATACTGGCAACATTTATTAAACATATTAATAATGTATTTACAGGATCACGAATGGAACGAAACAGACATACTGTCCCACGGAGTCAGCGGGTTAAGTCTACACAGAACCGACAGCCTTACCCAAAGACCTTTAGGACTAAAACGGACTAGCAGTAAGGGCAGTGCTTACAGCAACCGAAGCCTAAGAAAGGATATTCCGAAGACAATGACTCAAATTGAGAGACCACCCACGATTCCTGATGCAGGATTTGGCACGCTAGAACTTAAATTAGCTTATGATAACGGTACATCATCGGTAGCTGTAACCGTTTTAAGAGCAAGAGGGTTAATTGGAATGGACATGACCGGTCTGTCTGACCCATTCTGTAGACTCGAAATATTGCCACGAGGTAACTATGGTTTAAAATAGAAGGTTCTAGAAAATTATCGACGTCATTGCAAGCGGTATAAAAGTTGTTATCATTTTTTCTTTTTTTTAGAAGGTTCGTATTCGAACAGGCTGAGGACTAAGACGGTGCATAAAACGAAAAATCCCGAATTCAATGAGACACTACATTTCTTTGGTATAACAGAATCGGATTTAGACACAAAGTGCTTAGAAATTGTTTTATTTGACGACGATAGGTAATTAATATTTTGTAAAATATATACATCATTCAATATAAATACAATTCAATGTACTTATTAAAAAAAATATTTAGATATGGCTGCGACGAAATGGGCTCAGCAACAGTATCACTTAGAGAGTGCCTGAAGTGCCCCTCACAACTTCGACTAGCGCTATCCGGTGCTTCAGGCTCCGAGCCCACTGGACCTAGATTGTTGCTGGCGTTGTGCTACAGTACGAAAAAAAGAGCGCTTGTTGCTACGGTATGTAGAGGCGCAGAACTACCGCCGCAAGACAGCAACGGATATTCAGATCCTTTTGTTAAATTGTAAGTATTTGTCAATAGTTTTGGAACACTTTTATATATTTAACTCATCAAAATTATTATATTTTTTTATGATATTTAATTATTTATGGTCAACTAATTTTGTCCAATGAATGTTAAACGTTCTGTATTCGGTGAAAAAAAAAATAAGGATACACAGAATTCAGTTTAAAATGCGTAATAAAATATTATGTATGTCGGCGATTTTATTTATAAAAGATCTTAATTTATCTAATAACTCGTAATTAAAAATGTATCTAATACAAAAAATTATATTAAATTTTAAGATATCAACCTACTCACAAAATTCATTTCAATTGTTTTTTGCACACAGACATCTAGATCCAGATCCGTACCACAAAAAACATAAGACTTCTATCAAATGGCGCAACTTGAATCCGATTTGGAATGAAGAGTTTCTTTTTGAGACTCGACCAACCGAGCTTTCCCGCCAAAATTTGACATTGACAGTTTGGGATAAAGATTACGGAAAGCCAAACGATTTTCTAGGTAGCTTAGTTCTCGGTGCGAGCAGTAAAGGGAGACGATTAAAACATTGGATGGACTGCATAAAATTTCCTGATCATCGACATGAACAATGGCACTCCTTAACCGATACTCAACATTTGTAATCTTGTTCTGAAAATAATATAATTGTATAATGCATTAATCGATCCACATGCATAATCGAAAACTCTATACTTTAGTCTATAGTCTATAACATTATTTTAACATTTATTAATGTCCATTGCTGTTTTTAAATATTTAATTGAAAAAATGAAACTTAATGTAACTAATGAAAATTAATGTACTTCACTTTAAATTAGTGTGTTACGACAAACGGACAAAGTAATAGCCTGCTTCCATGAAAAATAAGCTTACAAACAAATATTAATATAAGAAATTTAAAGAAATTGTATGTAAATAGTTGATGTTAAATGTTACCTCCATTTCTTTATTTCAGATCATTTGTTATACTGTATGAAAAAGTTTAGATATAAAAAACCGTGTTGTTTATATAATAAATATTAAAATATAACTATTGATGTAAAACTAATATAATTTCTTAAAATTATATAAAATTACCGAGTGTCTGGCCAAAATTAACCTTTTTAAAGTCTATATTGTTATAATAATAAGTTTTTTATTATATTTTCAAATGTGCCAAAGCTGATTTATCCTTACGTTATTATATTGTTAATGTTATTGCTGCCTTTGAAACACGTATAGGAAATGTTTAAAATGACGAGAAAATATAAAATATATTTTTTCCAAGGTATATTTTTATTTCCTTAGTTTTAAGTACCTTACGGAAGGCAGTAAAGAAACGCGTCGTACAAATATCTTCAAATTAAGAGATTAAAGTTGACTATGGAGGGTAGCTCCATAAACATAACTAATTCTTGTGAGTTGTGTTACAACATGTAACAATACAATTGATTAATAATTTTTTTAAATACTTTTTACTTATATTTTTATTGTTATTATTATTTTTTATTGTATAAGTAGCCTGATGGTAAGTGGTCACCGACGCCCATGTACATTGGAATTGTACGCCCATGTACTTGGGAACTAAGATATTACATGCCTTGTGCCTGTAATTAAACTGGCTCACTCACCCTTCAAACCGGAACATAACAATACAAAGAAAATTCCGGAAAAGGACAGAAAAGTATTGTTATTTCATTATTAGGCGATCAAAAATTGACCAATTTGGCCAATACTTTTTATATAAAAGATGTAAGAAATAAGATATCGCAAAAAAATCAATTTATAAATGATAATAAAGCACTGAATCAATTATGGTTTCGAAAACATAATTGGCATAAATTAAATCATCTTTCATATTGGCAATTTAATTTATGTATTTCTGAGAAAATTTACAATAGTAATTTATATTTTTTTTACACCATTAGAAAGTAGAGATATCAACAAATAAAAGCCGACCGACGTTTTTAAAAAAGCAGATATTTTGACAGGAGAATTTTCGGTTGAAAATGAACCCTTTTTATATTAAGTCAAAATAAGGTGAAAAAATAAATATTTTTATATCAAAAAAATTACAGTATATTTGGGTCATAAAAAGGTAAGTCATTTCATAAAATTTCGTGAAGAAATAAATTTATTTGTAAAAGATATAAATAAAAAACCAAAAACTTGGTTATTTGAATTTTTCACGTAAATTTTGAGGTTATATGAAAAAAGTGTAAATACAAAAATTGTAGATCTTTTTATTAACTACAACTTTGCCATTTAACTTTTTTCCATAGGACTTGTAGTTTTGCCGTAAATCGAGATAAACCGTTTTTCACCCTTAAACCCTCCCCCACCCACTTCCCGACCTCAGGTCGCCGGTAATTTATTTTTCCTTTTATTTTTGTTATATTCTCTTCCTGTTTCAATTTTTCAATGTTTCAATTTCATTCTACTATAATTTTTTTTCGTTTCAAAAATTATCGGCACTGGTTTAATAGTATTTTTGAATGTAGAAAGCATAATTGCAATTGGTAATTAGGTTTTAGAAATGAAAAACGTGTAACTCTTGACAAATAAACAGACGTGTTATTATTTTTTATTTTTTCAAATCACTCTCAAGATCAACAAATCAGCTTAGTATACATAGTATAATTATTATTTTGAACTTTGAAGTGACAATTTTTGTTCAGCAACTTTGTCAGTTTTATACAATATTAAAAATATAAATTCATGTAATGCTAACAGAAATTGAACAAATACCGTCAATAAACAGAATTAATAAAATAATATAAATTTTAAGTTTTGAAATACAAATTAAGAAAAAAATATATAAAGAAATAATATAATATATTACATTTTTAATAAAATTAAGCATTTTAATAAATATTAAAACTCTATCGTACATAATTAAAAGCAATCATTTCATTACACAAAAATAAATCGATATATCGTGTCTCGGATGTCATATTCATCAATGTTCGATTATTTTAGTGACTCGATTCGACTATCGAACATCCCTACTTAGTAACACAGAAACATCGTGTGAAATACTTTTGTTTAATTATTTCGCTAAATTATTTTTTTTGATATTTGGATAATTAATTCTTATTTTTAAAAGGAATATGGTATAAATTTTTAGGATACTATGGCATTTTTATGTCCTGTGAGGATAAGAAGGGGTAAAAAGAAGAAATGTAAGTTACAACGAGCTTTTTATGAGAAAACTTTGCAAGTCAATGACCTCAAACTTTCTACATAATTATAAATAAAACTAGTAAATTCGTCTTGTTTCGCCTAACTTTAGCCTGCCATTTCACGTAACACCATAGAATCAAAAATGTTTGCTGATATTCTTTGAGTTTTTGGGTTATTTGCGAAAATCTGAAATCTTCTCCCATCGTAGTTTTTTGTAATTCAGTAACAAAACAAAAAATATTAACAGTAAATGATTACTAGAAATGAAATAAAATGTTAGTAATAATATTTTGTAAATTCAACAAAAAACATAAAAAAAAACTCGTAAAATTAACTTCATTATTATTTCAGCGAGTAGTGGTGACTCGGAAAAAGAACTTTCTAGACCAGGATCTGGCTTAAGTCCTGGTATGGGCCGCATTACAGGGTCTGCTAGTATAGAGACATTAGTGAGAGTCGGTATAGAAAAAGAACATGGACTTAGCCCTGACTCTAAGATGGTGGTGCTACACGATTTTGCACCTTGTGTCGATGATGAACTTGAGGTATGAGTTTAATTTATACTTAAATAACAAAATATATTGTAATCATTACATAGGTATCTGATTTAATCATTTATTCAATTTATTTTTTTGATTAATTAATATCTCGATTGTACTCAATACATCAGCAATGATGATGACTAATTTCCACCATGATGGCTATTCTCAAGGCAGACTAACCAATTGTACTGTGCATATTCCGATGCATAAACACAAGTACACTCTCACATAATCTGAAGGGAGAGCAATCCCAAAACAATCAAGAGTCATGTCCAACAGCTTCACACACTTTCTGAGACAAAGGTGTGATAACACTGCCCTGTTCTAAATTTTGAACTGCTTATTTAAATTTCTTGTGCATAAACTAAACAACTTACTGGCTCCACTTGGTTGTAGATAAATGATATTATGAAAGAATTACAACAAAATATAACTTAAACATTATGATGAAATTGCTATGAAACTTTAAACATTCTGTCCAGTCAATGTAAGCCTTATTAATAACATTCAAAATAGATCTTGCTGTTTCACAATTATCATTTACATATTTTTAGGTGAAAAGAGGACAAATTGTTAATGTGCTGTATAGAGAAAATGATTGGGTGTACGTGATAGTAACTGAATCTCGAAGAGAAGGTTTCATTCCACATTCATACTGTGCACCCTGTGATCATCATGATTTGAAGAAAAAGCTTCCTCGGAGTCGTTCACCAACTGACTTAGCACATAGAGATGTTTCACAGTAAGCTTAATCTTAAGTTATTTATATTAATTTTCTTAAATTGAAATTTTATTAAATGATTAAAATAGGTTAGTCATATTAATAATTTTATTATAAAGTATCAATTATTCCTGATATCACTTTTAATTGCATTAACCCAACCTACATATGTTGCCACTACACTGGTTATTCCTGGGAATCCTACTTGGAAGTCCTAACCAAATTAAGCCTAATGCCAAGACTTGAGAATTAAACCAAGGACCTCTGGAGTCTGCAGTCTTAAAGACAAGTCACAGGACCAACGCACCACAAGCACCATATATTTTCTTATTGTGCAATAATTTTGTTTTTGAGGATAAAATTATTTTAATAATTGCAATATTTTAATTTAGGCTCTCGTTATCTGATGGTGCCACAAATGATGGGCACTCGGAACTTGGCAGTGAAGGTGAAGCATGTCCCTTCAGCAAGGATCCATCTGGTCGTTATGTTGTACTTTACACATTCACTGCAAGAGATGAGAATGATGTAGATGTTGAAAGAGGAGAATTTGTTACAGGTAATTAAACTCAGTTTCAGTTATAAACCTTATAATATATATGTATATTGTTATTATGATGATATATAATAAATCAGAGATATTATTTTATAATTAAATATTGATTTCTTTATAACTATAACATAGCTATAAAACATTTTATTCCTCTTATTATTTTTTCAAATTTAATGAAATTAAGTAAAACATATATTTATATAAATATTCTTTCTTTTAGTCTTAAACAGAGAAGACCCAGATTGGTATTGGATAGTGAGAAGTGACGGTCAAGAAGGTTTCATTCCCTCCGGCTTTGTTTATCCTGCTGTTGTACAACGTAAGACATTTTTTTTTATATACATTATGTATGTTAGGACCAGAACTCTCAACCCAGTAAAATAAAAACTTGACCAAACACTGAGAAACAGTTGTAAAACCTGTTGTCTTGTTTTTGCAATAACAGTTTAATTGTCTTATGTAATAAATAGAGATGACTTGTGTGTGTTTGTTGTAGTATTATATATATTTTGTTTTACAGCGCCACAACAAGATACAACACAGGGACTCCACTCACCTCCAACAACAAATTCCAATAACACATTGATTTCAAACAACAATAACAGTATCAACAATTCTACACAACAAGACAACGATGGAAGGTATCATGGAACCGAATTAGTCATGCTCTATGATTATAAGGTAAGAATAATTTCAAAATTATGCACCTTTTTTGTATTATCTAGTTATCTTATAGCTCATTGGTTTATGAGTGAGGTCAAACTCGTATGATCGATCCTGTGTTCTCGAGTTATTGTCATCCCCAATTCTAACACAGGTTTTATATTTAATTAAATGGTACAATAGTAATATTATTATTTGCTAGTATTGTTTCACATATATACTCAACTCAGGATCCTTTGAAATAAACAGACATTGGACGAAGACCTCCTTTACTGTAAAAATATACCATTTACCTACGCACATGTTCGCATTTGACTTGTCATTGTTAATCTAATAAAACAATTACAGGCACAAGCTCCAGACGATTTATCAGTAAAAAGAGGTGAATGGGTGTACGCAGACCTGACTCAGCAGACCGTCGAGGGCTGGCTGTGGGCACACGCGCCCAAGTCGCGGCGCTCGGGGTTCATCCCCACCGCCTACGCGCGCGCGCCGCACACCACCGCGCTATAACGTGCCCACCGCACGCACACTCTTACACACGCTCATATAGTCGGAGAGCCCTACACACACACACTCATACAGGTGGAGTTTGTTTGTTTGAATGACATATAACAATGTACCAGATTTTGATTATCTTTCTTAAATAAGATAACCCGTTTATTGAAGATTTTTGAAATATGTAACTTCATACTTCGACTTTATGAAACGGAGCAGTAACCATTAACATCACTGAATCTTGCAAATTGTACAGTACTGCCTTTTCTTTATAATAGTCACAATCGGACTAATTAAGCAAGTCATATAATGATTTTTTTATTTTGTTTCTGTTTATGTATAGTGAGTGCATTTTAATAATTAATAGGTCATTCCTTCTAAGAGTTTGTTTGTATTGTTGCAAGAAAGGGGCTAATTTGTATGTTCATAGGCGTGGCCAAAGTTCAATTCAAATCGTTTTATTTCGGTTAAGCACTGGCTTTCTCTGATGGGCTTGTACCCACCCTATGTAGTTCCGCTGTCTTGCCTCTTCCTAACTCCTAAAAAACCTTAAAATGCACAAGTAAAAATTATTAAGTAGGCTTGACATTTTAATAAACTAAGTAATGTGACTGGTCTCTTTCTAGTTATTATTTATATAATATGCGCAATTATTATCTGTCTTATGGAGATCTGGTCAAGTTTCAATGTTTCAGAATTAATTTTAATAAAAAAATATGCTTTATTATTGTAGTAACTACTAAATGTAGACTTATTTACATATTAAGGTTTTATAACTCTGTTCATTTATTTTAAAATGTTCAGAAAACTAGGCATTAGAGCCAAATATATTCGACATATTAAATTGTACATGTTTATTCGTAAGTTTTTCTTAGTACTTAGGTATACAAAATACCTTTAAGGTTTTGATTGAAAAAAGCATTTATGTAAATTGTCCGTCCAACTTGACTGATACATACTATGATTATATTTTGGGTAATTTTATAAAATAAGATTTAGTTTAAAATAAACGGTTTTCATAGTTTATTGACTTTTATTTCCTAAACAAAATATATATATGCATTACTAATTACTCTAAGAGTATGTTTCTCTTCTTTTTCTTAGCTTGTTGTTTGATTTCATCTTTTATTTTCCAATCTTCTAATTGTTGTTCGACTTTTTTGATATCTTGATCAGAAACAGTTACGGGTAGTTGCAATTCCATCTGTTCACTCTTAATGAACTTCAGTGCTTCAAGTTTCTGTTTGAGAAATGGTCCCTGTTGACTTTCTAACAAATTCCTGTAGTCTGCAAGTTTGCTTTGACGGATGTCCTCACAGTGCATTTCGGTTAGCTTGCGTAAGGATTCTTTACGTGATAATTTGTGATATGTCCTAAAAATTTATATAATCCAATGTGAAATGAAATGTATTTGAGTAGAACATTTAATATTATGTTTAGACTTAGTGAACTTATATTTCTGTTTTACTTAAAGTTAATAAAATCTGTTTATTTTGGCCATTTTATTTTATTTAAACATAATATATTTCAATTATTTTCAAACATGAACTGCTACATTTTTACTAAACTTTTGTTTTATTCAATTATTGAAGCACCTTAAATTATATACTAAAGGTATGTTTAAATTATATTAAAAATATATGATGTAAGTTATATAATTAATAACATTTCTTACTCGGGATGTGCTTTGTATTCAATATTCAGCTTTTCTAGCAGCCATTCAAACTTTTTATAGTCATACTGTCTTAAAAACTTCAATAACTTTTTTCTTTTATCTATCAATTCTTGAACTGTTTGCTGAAAAAAAAAATGTTGAGAAATTATGTTATTGGTTTATAACTCATACTTTGGATCAAGACAATTTGAAAACTTTCATTTCCCATCAAATAGAAATGATGTGATTTGTATAGTGCTCTCTTACAGATAATATTATGTAATATTACATTAAAAATAGTCATTAACTACATATTTTTAAGTGTGTAAATACTATGAGGCTATGAATTGTCTTGTAATAATAATAAATAATAATTGAAAAAATAACACATACCTTAGCTTTTACATTACGTGGAAAATTTTCCATTGTATCTTGCAGACACCGAATGTGGCCAGTGATCCTTGCAACTGAAATATTACTTGCAGATTAAACTTTTTTATTCTAAAATGCTTAGTTTTATATATTTTTCAAAGTAATTTATTAAAAAGATAATTGAACAAGATGATCAGCTGTGTAAAAAATATAATTTCTTAGTCTACCAATGTGCTACCAATAATGAAAACATTTCACACTGCTTGCCTTTGAAATCAAAATGCAGCAAAAAAAAGTATTCATACAACCAACTATCATAAAACATTGAATGTAAAAATTCCATTTTTAACCGACTTCAAAAAAAGGAGGAGGTTATCAATTCGTCTGTATGTTTTTTTTTTATTTGTGATTAATAGTTGTTTTATCTTAAAAACTTTCCTATTTATGAATATCTTTATTTGGTTTAAATTATTTTCTTTATGTATATTATTGTAAAGGTAAAGAAAGTCTAACATATCCGCTGTACATAAAGAATCTTATTAACAAAAAAATAAATAATATATATAAGAAATTACTTCTGGTTTCAGCTGTGCTTTCATCATACTTATGTCTCCTTACTCTGTTTATCAATTCTTTCTGAACAAGGGCATTATATTCTTTCTTTCCAAGATGTTCCACGGAAAAGATCTTCTTAACAGAATCTGGAGCACTAAAACAGATATATTTATAACGTTACACATAACCTATAACTAGATAAATAAGAAGATTTCTTATTTTTATTATTATTATGTTAAATAGTGAATAATAAATTGATTATTACGACATACTCTTTGAATTCATCACTCAAAGCATATATTTCAGGCACAGAATTTGTTGGAATCTTTGGGAGACCTTCTAAATCACCCGATCTTTCTTGCTTATATGCAGGTACGTATTCCGGTCTCACCCATTTTATGTTAACCAGTTGCTTTACACCACGAGACTGAATAACCGAGGTCGTTAGACGACGAAGCATTGTATCCAAATCAAATTTTTTATTGATTTATAACCTTTTTCCTTTTTTAATAGCCTCTTACACTATTTGTAATTGTTCAAATTTATATGACAATGACATTGACAAATAGGTATAAATTTTTTGTACACTGACACTTGACACACGGATCAGACAATTGTACTGTGTAGTGTGTACGTAATAGGTACTGGTAATGGTAACACTATGAACATGTACTATAGCAAGCCACTATAATTACTATTAATAGTATAATTAAACATAAAAAATACAACGTAACCATTACAAAAGTAACTACTACTTACGTTATGGTTTAAGCCTAATAATAATGTTAAGGTAGCATATAAGTGAGGTATGCAATTTTTATACAGAATATAATAAATATATTATAGAAACTAAATTGTATACAGCCTTGGCTTCCTATATCATAAAATAAAATAAAAATAAAAGACAAAAAGTCCGATTAAACGGCAAGAAACTGAAAAAATATAATACTAAGCAAAAATCTATAAAACGAAAAACCAGTTGCCCAGCTCAGCACTTATTGTAAGTGCAGGAGACAAAGATTTAGTGACTAACTTGGTGGTGGAGCTTTGTATAAGCCCGTCTGTTCAGGTACCACCCACTCACGAAATATTTTACCGCCAAACAACAACACGCTTTGATTCGCTTTGTTCTAATAATAACACACTCATCAAGTAATTACATAATCTTTTAAACTAAACTTACATTACTTTAAACTTAAACTTACATAATCCTTAGCGTCCCAATACATGGACATAGGCGGCATACGATCAGGCCTTCTTTTAAATATCAAAGCTGACGTAATCAATTTACTTTCAATTTTTTTTTTATAATTGTTAAAATCAAATGCAGTTTTCAGTAATTATACATTTATCTTTATTACAGAATCGTTCTAACTTCATAATTATTCATCGACGCCAATACCATATTTTTATATATCTGACAAGCCACGTATATTCTTCTTGTTTTTGCCGTCATGCCAGTCTCATGTCAATCCCTGTACAAAACCTCCTTGCTTAGATCTTCGCAGCTATCGCTTACGGCTCGCCTCGACGCGACGTCGCGCGTAACATCGGCCATCCTACAAAGTGAATACCACCAGGTATTCACATATAAATATTAGTGAGAAATTTAACAAAATAAAATGAACTGATACAACCACATCAGAATGAGAAGTACTTATCTAACTTTCTAAGAGATCTATTAGATCTTACGTATCTACTTTATAGCCGTCAGTGCCAGTATCAGTACCATAGTTAACAAAACTTTTCTACAGCCGCACTCATCAGCAAAAACCAGTGCTATTTAATTTTTTTCTAGCCCTTTTAAACAGATACCACAGACATCTGACACAGAGACATTTTTGCTATAAATACGGTCATTCCGGATACAGTAATTATTTTTCACCTTGAAGCTGTTTGTATATAGACTGAAGTTTATCGTCTACGGTAACGGAAGTTAAGGAACGTCTAAGTAACGGAACTGTCTGAAACCAATCAACGTTCACACAGAGCAGCATGTTTGCAACTTTGAGTCGAACTCACACGCAACGTCTCTTCAGATACAAGGCCAGAAATACTATCAACGCGTATTTCTCTACGACGGCGAAAGTGTGGTTTTGAGGTGTTCAGAAGTCCGTTCTGATAACATCAATTCAAAAACTTATATAAATTTACATATGTATGTATTAGAGCACATTAATAATAGATACATAGATAGAACAGAATAGTAACAGTACATAAATTAAATAAAACTTGAATGTTTAATTTTTGTGAAACAGAATCAGATTATCATACGTCATTATTTTAAAAATACCTAAATAAAATCTGCTTCAGAATCGGTATCTGAATCATGATCAGAATTAAGTAAAATCGGTTCTGAAACGGAATGTAAAACAGAAACAGCATTCATCATCCTCTCTTCGAAGCACATATTACCATTAATCACTTACTTTCACAAATGAAAAAGACACCTCTAATAAAGTATAACTTTCGTAAAGCCAATTTCAAAGCTATTATCTAGAATAGTTGATGTTGATTGGGAGGGATTACTGGGCCATCTCCCCTCTGAAGCCGCTTTGGATTTCTTTTATAATATTATATATGACATTATAAAATCGCATACGCTTTTAGCTGGCACTAAATCGCTTGGATTTCCAGTCTGGTTCACATTCTCCTTAATACGTGCATTTAAAGCAAAACGGAAGGCGTGGATTAAGTGAAAAATATATAAAAACCAACAGGATTACGTTATTTTTTTTTTGCGTACGTAAACAGCCAATAAAAGTAGACCCAGTATTCCATCCACTATGCAATATCAACACCTTAAATCAAGTGATCCAAAGGAGATCTGTAATATGTTTTCAGACTTATTCTTATCAGTTTTTGAGCCAACATCCCAAGCTCTCAACTCATGGAAAACTCCACCCTTGGCATCCAATAGTGAAGTTCTTATATCCACCCTACATCTCAGTGAATATAAAATACAGAAAGAGCACTTAACGACCCAAATAAAGGTCCTAATGTAATCCCCCCATACTTTCTCAAGCTCACAGCTACAGCAACAGTGTTTGTAAACCACTTTGGATAATTTACAATGAATGTTTAGCTGAAGGAATATTTCCAGAGGTTTGGAAACGTGCAAACATTACCCCTATACACAAATGTGGACCTAAATATGATGTTCAGCAATACCAACCTATATCTATTCTGTCCGTGCTATCTAAGATTTTTGGAATACTAGTACATCATGAAATCTACCCGTTATTTCACAATGTTATTATTAAAGAACAACATGGATTTGTCTAACAAAGATCGACAGCTTCCAATATGTTAACTTTCACAAGTTAGGTCTACGAAAATCTTGACGCTCGCACGCAGATAGACGCGGTATATACGGATTTTAAAAAAACATTTGACAAAGTAGACCACAATATCTCACAATATAAGATTGCATTTAATGGTATTCGTGGCAACTTACTGCACTGGTTTGCTTCATATGTTCAAAACAGATCCAAAAGGTTGTTGTTAACAGATATCAGTCTAATAGCATCTATACCACCTCCGGGGTTCCCCAGGGCTCAATTCTGGTGCCCCCGTTATTTATCATTTTTATAAATGACATCCAAAAGTGTTTTCAGTATTCAAAATTCTCAATGTATGCAGACGATCTACAGGTCTACAAACCTATTAAAACAACTGAAGACTGTCTAATGCTACTAGGAGACTTAGATAGACTTACACAGTATTGCTATAGCAATAGACTTAAGTTAAATATTTCCAAATGTAGCCATATCCGATTTACCAAAAATAAGAGTATCGTTTCATACGCATACAACCTTTGCAATGCTCCCCTGAAAAAACGTTACTTCACTAAGAGACCTAGGAATACAGCTGGACACTAAAACGCATCTTAATTGTCATACTGAGAACATAGTCAATAAAGCTTTTAAATTATATGGATTCATAATGAGAATGTCAACGCATTTTAAACGCACATCGACATATCTATATTTGTACAAAACTTAGTTAGATCCCAATTAGAGTATACCGTACCAGTTTGGAATCCCTTCTACAACAAGTATGTTGACACAATTGAAAAAGTTCAATACAAATTTTTGCGCAGCATGTACTACAGATATATTGATACAATCAATTACTCCACAATATAACATTTTAAACCTTTAGTCTAGACGAAAATACTTAGAAGCTATTACACTATATCAGCTCGTTAACAATTACATCAATTGCATTGACCTAATACTTAGATTATGTTATGTAGTTCCCCAGAACTATTCATAAAAGAAAAACGCGTGCCGGGTACTTCTTCGCATTGAGTACCTGTCAGACGAACGCAGGTCATCGGTCACCTATGCGCTGTATGGTGGAGTCGTGCAATACACAATTTGTAGGTATAGATATTTTTGCATGTTCTATTAGTAAATTAAAGAAACCAATATCACAAATACCTTCACAATATTTGTCAATGTTAGTTTTAGCATACTTACTACGATAATTTACTACACATTGTAAATTTATTTATTAATACCTGTAGCGGTAATTTATAGTTATTTTTTTACTAATATGTGGATAATGTTGTGGGTTGCATTATTGTTAATTTTCTTCTAAAAACCAAGTCATTGTCAACAAAAGGTATAATGTAACTTTTTGCTGTCCCCTTAAATAAATAAATAAATAACACAATAAGCAGATCAGATAAACAAAACGAAACAGAACAGAACAGATTAAACAGATCAGACAGACAGAACGGAACAGAACGGAACAGAACATAACAGAATAAGTAGATCAGATAGACAGAACGGAACAGAACAGAACAAATTAAATGGATCAGACAGACAGAACGGAACAGAACAGAGCATAATAAGCAGATCAGACAGACAGAACGGAACAGAACAGAACAAATTTAGTAGATCAGACAGACAGAACAGAACAGAACAAATTAAATAGATCAGACAGACAGAACGGAACAGAACAGAGCATAATAAGCAGGTCAGACAGACAGAACGGAACAGACCAGAGCAGAATAAGCAGATAAGACAGACAGAACGGAACAGAACAGAATAATACAGAATACAGAAGCACAAGGCCAACAAACAGATTAAATAATAATTATTATTACGCACCTCAGTGATATCGGCCAGAAGCGTAATCGATACCTCACCTTCGATTCTTTCAGCTCTCTCGTCATTCATCATTTCACATGGTATAGCATGCGTAATAAGTTCGCCTTTATTTCGTCACATTACATCTTACTTAAAACCCGAGTAGAACTATACAGGCGTTTCACATTTGAATGCTTTGGCATTATTCTGCAGATCTAGTGGTAAGCCCCTAATCAGACATGAAAGAGATGTAGGATCATCTAATTGACATATGCGACACATATCGAGTTTGTCGTGATAATAATGAGTGATCGTTTCTGTGCTTTACTTTTTTCTACCAACTAATTCTTCGAGAATATCAGCATAGTCAAAACTTCTAGTGAACACCTTCAACAGCAAAGATTTTCATTGCTCCCAAGTAAAATAGTACATTTCTAAACGGTTAAACCATAATTGAGCTTGCCCTGCTAAGCTAGTTTGCATAATCACTATTTTCGAGTTTTGGGGATGACCACCATTGAAGATGGGAGAATCCTCCGACCAGACGGGTGTTGGTCTGGTGGGCTACTGCACCACGATTGTTATCGGTTTCTTGTATTTATGTTCAATCGCTCTGATAACTTTAATATCGCGATGTAGGATACGTCTGTTCATAGTTCGTATGTGGCGAGATAGATGTCTCTACAGAGTAATCATTCCATTTATGAACTAGCCCTAATTGATCAATCTTCGCCAGCCAATTCTTCACATTGCATTCGTAACTATCAGGGTCAAAAGTTGGTACGATTTTCTCACCAATCTCACATCTCATCTCACGATGTTTCGCAAAGGACGCGATTCAACACAAAACTACCACCATCTTTTCAACTTTCTCTGATAAAGCCGTTCGAGCATAACATTAGGGTAAATATTCTCTTCAGAAACATTTTCAGTTGATGACGTATCGTTATTCACTGGTTCAACATGAAAATCTTCAGTGCTCGTCATGGAAGCCGAGAGAAAACGGTATTTTTTTGTAGTCCGCGTAAACGCAATTTTATTGTCAGATATTGCTCTTTTCATTTTCGAGTCTTATTAGTTCTATCCCGCTTCTGAATGTTAAAATCAAATGCAGTTTTCAGTAATTATACATTTATCTTTATTACAGAATCGTTCTAACTTCATAATTATTCATCGACGCCAATACCATATTTTTATATATCTGACAAGCCACGTATATTCTTCTTGTTTTTGCCGTCATGCCAGTCTCATGTCAATCCCTGTACAAAACCTCCTTGCTTAGATCTTCGCAGCTATCGCTTACGGCTCGCCTCGACGCGACGTCGCGCGTAACATAATATTAAAAAAATATTGTAGCAAGCAAGGATTTAGATAACAAATCTTTTCATAAAAAAGGTTCATTTAAAAAAATAAAACAACATCGACTATTTTCATAACCACTCTTTATTATTGCTTTTAGATTATGAACTTAGAAACACTTATAATCTTATAGCAGATTTTGTACTAAATGTGTACATTCTATGACTGGTTTTTACACTAAATTTTTATAAATTAAATATTTTTATGATAAATACATAGTTTTAAATATCGAACAATGACATAAAATAATAAAAATTAAACAATCGAAAAGTAACGTAAAACAATAATTTGCAAATTTCATTTGCTTTCATTTATGTTTATCAAATAATAATTTAATTTTCCTTCATTAATGTTTAGATAGTAATGTTTTGTTTATTATTTGGAAGAATTAAGAATTATAATTAGAATAGTATTTTTTAGGGTACCAAATATTTTTTTTTATTTCTTTATACATATACATTATAATTAGATATAAAACTTGACCCACAGGTCAGGTCTCACAACACACACCATTATGCTTAGAAAGGATCCTTACAGTATTTCATCAGAATAATAAATAGAAAATAGAAATATAATTGCAAAACATTTTTTGCAAAAAGTTCCATAAGAGTAAAAATATTGCCTGTTCCCGTGCCATTAAAGGCAAAGGTCTACTGTCTTCTTAAGAAATAAGAAGAAAATTCTCCAATCCAAGTTGGTGAGTTGGTGGTTACATAAATACATATTGACTATGTGGAATGTTTATAATATTATATAAGCTTAGATGAAAATGAAATAAATATTTACAAACATATATGATTTTAAATAATAACATTTATATGAAGAAAAAAAATACACATTCCATTGAAATTCTTTACATACTTAATAAGTACTTCAAATAAGAAGAAAAGTGAGTGAAAGATTTATTTCCAATATTCGAAACTAGAAGTCATAGTAAGCGCTAATAAAACCTAAAATGCGTGCACAAAAAAACAACATTTTTAAATACTCCTATCCAAAAATTTATTCATTTGGAAACTTAGTAATTAATAAAATTTAATTAGCGACTGACTCATTGGAAATTGTTTATACTTACCAAACTGAATAATCCAACTAAAATTAAATGTTTGATCAAAATTGTATCTAAGCAAAGAAAAAAACTAATGTGATATCTCAATTGCTTCAAGATAAATAAAGGAATGCCAGCGACTGAAACATACACTATCACGCTTAAATAAGTAAACTTATTAATACTGGACTTTACTTTGCTACCTGCACATTATAATAACATACTGTTTCTTAACACTCTAAAAATGTCTTTTTAATTGTAACAATGCTCTGTCTTTCTCTTTCGTTTGTCAAACGAATTATTGCAGAAAGAGACAAAATCAGTGTTCACCTAAACATCTGCTAAGTAACGTCGTAAGTTGATAGTGTGAAACATACCTGCATATATAATTTAAAAAAAAAGAACGGGAAAATTCTATATTTTTTGCGCTTTGAGCATTACGTTGTATTACATGCATTGCATACATCAGAATGTAATTGGACATTAATTTATTATTATTATTTAGGAAAATTATTTTTATTGAAATATTTTAAAACAGTCATTTTTTTTAGTCTCCTCATGCATTAGTCGAAGGAAAGTAACGACTAGGACAATTAATTAAAAAATATATAAAAAAAACGTAATCAGTAGTAACAGCACCAAATGTTTTTGTTGGAAATAGTTAATTGTTTTATTTAGTCATATGATTGGAATTTGTACACTTTTTATGTTATAATAGCATGTAACTGGTAACCAATTTACATATTTTTTGTATTAGCATGTTTGGCACTTTCTTCAACAATATTTAATGTAATTTAATGCAATATTTAATTCAACCTATTCAAAATATTGATTTCGACGGGTGATAATAATTATTAGGAAATATTTTATATGTACACTAGCTGTGCCCCGCGGTTTCACCCGCGTATAATTAATAAAGATATAATGAATAAAAATCAGCCACGAACCTTCCTCGATAAAAAGACACGACACAAAAATATTTTTGAAATTCGAACCAGTATTTCCTGAGATTAGCCGGATCAAACAAACAAACTATTCAGCTTTATATAGTAGAATAGATAGAACATACAATAACAAATATTGTAATTGAAAAATTGTCAATAGATTTGGCTTTAAAATGTAATACTTAAACAATATAATTTAAGTATGGTAACACTTTGCGTCTATTGCAAATATGTCAAAAGTATTGAAGATTAATTTTATTTTATTTTACGGTCATAGGCGTAATTAGGTAAGCGCCAAGTGGTAACAGTTTATTCTAGAATACACATACCTAATTTTTTTCATTTGCAAAGGTTGAAACAATAATGACATTAAATTATCATTAAAAATAGTCTAGTAACTAGTTTTATTGAAGCTATAGAAAATTGCCTTGTAAAGATCTAACTATCGAAATTATTTTTTATATCCCTTCAACATAGTATAACAATTATGTATTCTAGTTACGCCTATGAATATGATTTAGTAATTACTATTATATTAATAATTTATTGCTTTTTATTATCTGTTTTTTACAAAAGGCCTAATGTATTTTTAAAGAAAAAACGTTAAATAAAATTAATTTTATCAATGTCATTATAAAAAAATGATTTTATACAATGCTATTACTGTTATTGTGTATCTGTTAATTATTTATAATTCGGTAAATATTTAAAGAGCTTGGATACGAAAGCAATATCTATTATTATTAAATTAAAGAATTTGAAACTATATAACGCGTGCCGATAATGAAAATATATAGATAATATTGATTATAGTAGTATATAACTTTAACACTATTTAATTATATAGTGACATTAATTTGGGTTTGTTTTTATTAATTAAAAAATACATAATATAAACATTTTTTATCTGTAAAGAGTGCAACGAAGATGCGAATAGTGTGCAAGCGAGATAGCACGATATCGGCCGCCATTTATAGATATTTTCTTTATTAGCACATTTTTAATATACATAATATACTATTGTAATGCCTTTCTTTTCATAAAAACTTATGTATTAATACACTCTCGAGGCACCACAAATTTATAAATGTAACATTAAGCACATATACTATGTTAAACGTTACCATTTCTTTGAGCGATCAATTGAAACGTTTACTCTATATAAATATATATAGAGATTATATATATTAATTAACACTAAACGTTTGCATTATAAAATTACAATTAAGGGGCAAGATAACTAAAGGTCGTGCAATAGCTGCTAAAATGTTTTTTTTTTTTTGTTAAATTATTAATTATTATAAAAACTACAAAACACACCACACATGTGTAGAACATCTACCATTATATATTTTTATTATAGTTTCGCTTACTTTAACCTAGTTTTACTCAAACACGCTTAGGACGCAATGGATATATATTTTTTTGAACATTCAGATTAAACCAAAGATAATGTTCTTAAAAGTTTTAATTAACATTTTGTATCTGTATTTCTTTCTTCCATAAAGTATATTAAAATCCGAATTGTGTTTTTATAATTAAAGTTATCATGTTCAAACTGTAATAGTCTTAGCGATTATAACATTAAGTAAGGCGTAGGTTATGACTTGCCTCTGATAAGTTGGTAACTATTATTAATAATATTATTTACCTATTTTCATATACAATATCATCAATATTATATACGGTTTTTGTTTTCATACACATTCATATCATGGAATAAAAATAGCAATAATTTATACGTCAAAATTAGAGAGGCACCAAAACCATAGAGTAAGATGTATCTAGGAACTGACAATATAATTTCTCAAACTTATTTTATTTAAACCTAAAAAAAAACAATTATTTTTCCAAAAACCGTATTTAATTTATATCCGATTTGTATATATGAAGATGCGAGGCGTTGTGTGTGGACGCTCGTTTAATTTTTCAGACCTTTTTTTATCGATGGATCTTTTTGACATTTGACAATCCATACACACTAAAAATTATAATAAAAGTAAAGTGAAAGCACAAAATAGCTTGTTAAATCAAATAGTCTAAGCGATCTGCTTATATTGCCATAACATACTTACTTATTGGTGGTTAAACAAGTTTCAATATTTGATCTCATTCTTATGAGCCATCTTTCTTGAAATTATCTGTAGATATCCGTTAGGTCATGAGGACTCGTAGTAGTGAAGTGATTTTTTTTTATTATTAAATTCATTATTTATTGAATAATTTTGTAAATTTATTTTTAATTTTATTACATTAATTATAGTGATGAGGGATAACGGTTTTCTGATTTAAACCTTTTATTAAAATGTATTAGTATTTTACAATTTTAATTTATATAAATTATGTGGGTACCAATCGTACTGTCACATACAACATCATATAAATTAGCTAATAAATAAAGCTCAATCGAGCCCTTTACACAGCTGAACGCCTCGCACTCCCCGAGAACATAAATCAACGTCTTTTATATCAATTTACTACATAACTTAATACTATTTACCAATAAAATCCCTGGACAAGGTGTTAGCTAAGGCATCTCACACGCGTGTAACGTCCGTTGTTTAAACGTTTAACTTTTAACACAAATGTTCGTGTGATTGTCCTGTACTACCGCGGACGCGTTCTGGTGTCTGACAGTCGTCGCGCTGTGATAACAATAACAAATTAACCTTTATGATGACGACCATTTTCTTTATGTTCCAATTTAAAGATTGAGTGACTTTTATTATTTATAGCATAGATAGGCGGACGAACATATAGGCCACGTGATGATAAGTGGTCACGCCCATAGGCATTGGCATTGTAAGAAATGTTAACCATCGCTTACATCGACTATGCGCCAGCGACCTTGGGAACTAAGCCTTCAAGTAAATTAGATAATAAGATATAATAAATTACCACTTGGTGGTAGAGCTTTGTGCAAGCTCGTCTGGGTAGGTACCACCCACTCATCAGATATTCTACCGCAAAACAGCAGTACTTGTTATTGCTGTGTTCCGGTTTGAAGGGTGAGTGAGCCAGTGTAATTACAGGCACAAGGGACATAACATCTTAGTTCCCAAGGTTGGTGGCGCATTGGCGATGTAAGAGATGGTTAACAGCTCTTACAACGCCAATGTCTATGGGCGTTGGTGACCACTTACCATCAGGTGGCCCACATGCTAGTCCGCCTTCCTAAGCAATAAAAAAAAAAAAAGTTAATAAGATATAATCAAATAAGATATCATCAATTTGTCAATCTCAGTAATTATAGGTATTGTTCACAGTGCCAGTGTCTATGGTCAGACGTGACCACTTGCCATCAAATAGCCGATGACCAGTGTACCCGGCCACTGCAGGAAAAGTAGTAGGTTCGATCAGCTCATGACAAATATAACGATGATTATTATTATTAATACGGTTTTCGAAGTCTCAAAATTTTATTTTACATTAAAAGAATATTAATCAGTATATCAAAAGTGCGATTTTTAATAAATTAATTTTATCTGTGTTTCTTTTTATGTATATCTGTACTTACCTAGACCGCCGATAACATAACTCGGCGTCTTCAACCCCTATTCCTTCTTCTTGCCCTTCTTCTTACCAACCCGTTTACTGTAGTTCTGCGCGAGCGCATTCACTATCGACACCACAAAGTATAGGACCATAGCCAATACGAATTTTTCTAGAAGACTAGATAGAATTGAGCCCTGATTGTCAGGTAAAGACGACGAGTCGTTTTTGTGTAAGCGCGCTTTTTGGTTACGCAAAAATTCTAATAAAGGTGCTTCGAGTTTGGGCCCGATGTACGGTATCCGTTCCACCCACGAGAGAGCTTGGCTAGAAAAAAGAAAACAATGAAATAATGGTCATCATATTATAGAACCCTAAATGCAAGGCTCTTGTATTACCTAAATTTTAGAACATTAACCTAATTTTGATTTAGACCGAGAGTTAGATTTAAATCTAAATAAAATATAAAAAAAACACTCAGTACATGGTTATATAAATGATTGAGCTATTTTATCATAATTTTTTTTGGTGGATGACAAATTCCTTTATCATACAGTTTACACACTGCGCAGACGAAATATAAATGCGTAATCGTAAACCGCACAGAAAAAAATGGGAAACTCACCATCATATTGAACATTATATAGATTTTACATATTATTAAAATTTAAAGGAAGTGTTAAGACAACGAGACTACTTACCCCACAAGAGTTTCATTAAACGCGACAATTACGAACATCTTCTGTATATGCATTTTGATAACGGCCTTCCCGAGCAGCGTCGCACCGAAGAACGTCCAGAACGGCACGAGGAAGTGTCCGCACGTGAGCCCCGCCAGGTCGAACAGCGGGTTGGGGATGGACGCGCACGCCAGGATGCCGGCGAAACCGACGCGTTGCACCAATTTCTGCACCATTACTTTCGCTCTGAAATATATTTCAAGGTTCCTTCAACAGTTGCGCTCCATAAAGTACGTGAACCTGGTGGTAGGATATTCTACCGCAAAACAGCAGTACTTTGTATTGTTGTGTTCCGGTTTGAAGTTATATAAGATATATGTCAACATCAGCCGGCATACTATGACTTTTCTATTTTCAATCCTACCTCCTGGACCACATGGATAACTGAATCCTTTACGCGATTCATAGAAGAGATCGCGCTTAAGCGATAATATAGAACGATAAGGATGTACTGTCAGAAGTACAAGCGTTACCGCTTGTATCTACACAATTAAATAAAATCGAATAGTCTGTCTGTAATTACAAAATAACTTTAGAAGTTTTTGTTCCTGACTTAAATATAAAAAAAATACCTGACTTTGTTGACAACAAAGACTAAAAATGAATATAATTGTGAATCCAAGTTCAATGACCACGAGGCTAATGAACCTGAGGTTAGACGTTAGGATACATATCGATGGAGAAAGATAGATCCATATGCCCCACCTGCCGGTCCGGGAGTCGTCCCTGTCGGCGAGCTCGGCGACGCTGGCGCCGGACAGGCGGGCGGCGCGCGCCATGAAGTAGGGCGGCAGCTCGCCCAGCGCCGTGCCCACGCCCCACATCATGGACTCGATGCGCACCTTCGCCATTATGTTCCAGATCGACACCGCGTACGTTGGGTCGATTTCGGAGGGACATATTATGCTGAAATTTAAATTATTTTTTGTCATCATCTTAACTTCTTTTTTAATTATTTTATTAAATGTGTTTAGTTAAAATATAACATTAAATATAACTTTAAATCTTTTGAGTAACGTTTATTTTAAAAATATTTCTTTTTATGACAAGAATGAAAATTTTTCGAAAAACTTTTAAATGATTAAAATGTTTATTACAGAGAAATACATCTCAATTTGTACTTTACGTTCATTTCGCAATTGTTTCGCTACTGACTATTTTACATCTTTTGAGGTTAACTTGTAGAGAATTCCGCGTAAGTCCAATTTGTTACCATAAATTATATATAAAAAAATAAAAGAAAACTAATATTTATAATATAAAATAACATTATTAGTAGTATGGCAATTCTCACTCGTTAGGGTAGGGCGGTGACGGGAAGTTGAGGCCCCCACACTCGTAGGCCGCGAGTGTGACGCGCGCTATGTGCGGACCGAGGTACAGGAGGAACGTGTGTAGGCCTGTTCCGAGACCCACGGAACTGCACACACCGAGTATCACCCACCAACCCCACCATGCTAGTGTCAGGATTGCTTCCTGGAATTTTTGAACACAATTTAAACATTATCCATCTACAGCACGATACAAAGTTTATGGCGGCTCGGATATTAGCTGCGAGTGCGGGGACGCGCATGTATTGTATAGTCGCATGTACCGCTAATACCGAATTTTGTGTTCTGCGCACTGTTTCGCGCGAAGTTCAGTCCCGTCATAAAATTTGAATCGGGCTATACATCCAATTAAGGTGTGTTATTGATTTTATATCCGTTGTTCCTAGAAGTCACTCTAAGAGTGTAGAACGCCTTGATATCTATCGCCTATCCAAATTTGCCCTATAAATTGTGTTTCAATAAAGTTGATAAATTAATATTTTTTTTATGTTTTAATTTGCTTCTAAGATGTTAGATATTCGCTGATTCGATCCTAGCTCGGTGAGTTGTTGGTACCACTACCAGCGCTGTTTTAGAACTTCCGAAAAAGAGAAGACATTATTTGCATTTTAGTATACATTTTAACCTTTTTAGTTATACTGTTGTGGTCAAATAAATAATTCAGGATAACTAAGATTTAAATAAAAAAATAAATTAATAATAATAAAATAGCAACACTGATGCGTACCTGCACATAAGGTTGGTGTGGCCCGCTAACATAATACGATACAGCTGTACCGGAGAGAGTGAACACTATTGCTAATGCAAGTAATTTATATGCTAATAACCTGTAATAAAAAAAACAGATATTAAAATAATGTAATAAATTAAATAACGAAACGATTTAATAAATAAAATATATCGTTTTAATATTAATATTTTAATAACTATAATGAAAAGTTAAAAGGAAATTAACGATTATTATTATATGAAAATAATTTAGGGTTGCCACATTAAAAATATACCTATATTAAGTTAATTTGAACTCACCTTCGTAACCCTGTGTTGCATAATATTAAGAGTTCGCGAAAGAAATATTCTATTGTTATAAATGGTTTCCTCCATAGCACGAAACTGTCTGTATCCATTGATACGACTTTTGTCCTGGGAAAAGAAATAAATAAACTTAATACATCATACATCGCTAACAATTTTAACTACAGCACAATAAAAAAAAATTTAAACTTTTTTTTTATTGCATACGAAGGCGGACGAGCATATGGGCCACCTGATGGTAAGTGGTCACCAACGCCCATAGACATTGGCATTGTAAGAGAAGTTATCATCGCTTACATTGGCAATGCGCCACCAACCTCGGGAACTAATATATTATGTCCCTTGCGCCTGTAATTACACTGGCTCACTCAAACTTCATACCGGACCAAAAATCAGCCTAGAACCTTCCTCGATAAAAGGACTATCCAACACAAAAATATTTTTTAAACTCGAATCAGTAGTTCCTGAGATTAGCCGGATCAAACAAACAAACTCTTCAGCTTTTTATATTAGTAGTTTAGTACAGATAGATAATAATAAAAGCAGTAATATGTTGATGTGAAATCGACGATACCAAGGAATAACCGTTCGAATATTTAATTATGATGTGTGACAAATATATTTACAAGCTATACGCGTGAGACGCATTACTCGTAGTGTTTATTTTTAAAGCCAGTCTCTAACAAAGTTTCTCTTAGTGGTTTAAAGTTGGTTAGCATTCTATATGATTCATGTTTTTTTTTATCTATTCGATAATTAAATACAAATTAAATTTGTTCCAATTTGACCAATAACTTTTTTTTTATTGCATAGGAAGGCGGACGAGCGTATGGGCCACCTGATGGTAAGTGGTCACCACCGGCCATAGACATTGGCATTGTTAGAGATGTTAACCATCACTTACACCACCAACCCTGGGAACCAAGATGTTATGTTTCTTGTGCCTGTAATTACACTGGCTCACTCACCATTCAAACCGGAACGTAACAATACCAAGTACTGCTGTTTTGCGGAAGAATATCTGATGAGTGGGCGGTACCTACCCAGACGAGCTTGCACAAAGCTCTACCACCAAGTACACTTGGTCGTTGAGCTTTGCGTAAATTAACAAATCATAACATATTCTACCGCCAAATTGAAATACTTGGTATTGTTGTGTTCGGATAGGTATGGTGAGTGAGCCAGTAAAATTTAAGGCACAAGTGACATCTTAGATTCAAAGGACTCATTGGCGATGTGAATTATCATCAAGCCATTTGGTCATTCGCCTACCTGTATTATAAATTTATTAAATCATTTGCTTATATCTACGGGTATTATATAAACAATCATATATTAAATTAATTGTGATTAATAATAAAGTTACCAGTTAAAAAATGAATAAAATAAAATTTGACATAATCGCCAACTATTTGGTATATACGATCAATTCATTGGTTGCATTTCTATTAACTGTCTAACGATGACGCAACAAAGACATTTTCGACTGACTTTCTATTATTTTTTTATCACAGTGCACTTCCATCATGGTAGTTAAGTCCCCCTACATATCACAGGTCATTGACCTTTGCTACGAACGAAATAAACGAACTCATAATTTAGTCGCATCCTTTTAAACGAGATTCCTTAACCTCATTTCATCATGTTATACATATTTATTTATATACATTAAGACAAAAATATAGGTACCGGCTTATGCCGGTACCTATATTTTTGTCAATCAATAAACAATAAGTGTAGTTCTCTATTGAACACAGATTTTGACTTTTTATATTAAAAAATATTATGAATAATACCGTGTAAGATTAAATCATGTATGTGTGTGTGTGTGTGTGTGTGTGTGTGGTAAATGCCTTACATAGACAAATAATGTGTGCATCCATTCGTTTTCCTGTGACATCGTAGCCCGTAAGCGGGTGAACCTATTTTGATATACTTAATGTAATTTTTTTTAAAGCTAATGGGCAAGTTACCCTCAGTCTGGTGACATTTTATATGGGCAAGGCATAAATCAATTATGTGACATAATAGCGGTCTTAATATATAACCATAACGAATTGAAACTACTCAAATAGTCTATAATATATAAGTATGTTTATATAAAACATTGATATATAATAATATGCACATTATATATACATGATACAGAAAGTAATACGTAAGTATGACATGTAATTATTTTCATATTTCCGCCGAAAAATCGATGAAGGCACAAATAACTATGGAATAATTTATTTGGTGGTGTGACCTTGTGCAAGCTCGTCTCGGTGATACCACCCACTCATCAGATATTCTACACAGCAACACTTAGTATCGTCGTGTTCCGATTTGAACGATCAGTGAGACAGTAACTACAGGCACAAGGGACATAGCATCTTAGTTCCCAAAGAATCGCAACGGCGATGTAAGCAACGGTTAATATTTCTTATAACGCCAACGTATATGGGCGGTGGACTTTACTTTAGACCCATTTGCCCGTACGCCAATGACAATTTATTTAAAAAAAAAAAAAATTGCTGCTAGTTCCAACTGACTTGAGTTCTTTCGGATGTGTGTGGTGCAATCCGTTGCGCGTGCGTTGTTCGGTTTCTACTTGCACTGCCGCCGCCAGTTTGTAGTACCCGAGTCGGGCCAGCTGAAAACAAACGATATTGTTTTTATTATTGATGTCCCAACTTTTTTTTAATTCAATTAATTATAAAATTTCCTCTACATCCATTCGTAAATTTTGATAAAATTCTCTTTGTCAGATACTACAAACACACTACATAAATTCTACTCCAAAATATTATAAAAATTAACTCATTACGGTCTTATTTTTATAAACGTTGGTATAGCAGCTACTTAGTTAAACATCGACTTATCTCTTTCTGTCATCATTAATTTCACGTTAGAAAGAAAAAGACAGCATCGTTTAACTAATCACCCGCTCAACGTTTATTAGTGAAGCCGTTACTTTATGATATTAGCATTTCAATAAACAAATGTTACCATAACAATCATTCGTATTTACAAATAATTTCACAACTATAAAAAATAAAAAATAAACATTATGTAGTTTCTAGAAATATATGTAATTTTGATTTATGTATAAGGTAAAGGTCTAATACAAAAGTGTTTATCTAAATATTAAAAGTATTCATGCAACTATGCAAGTGCAACGGTGCGATAATTATGACTCGATAAATTATATGAATAATGATTAAAGACGCATGCATTGTTCCGCGTCCTACAAACTGAATAAAAGAAATAACGACTTTATTAAAAAAAATTACTTACAACAGATAAAAAATCGTTATTTAAAACCCAACACTAAATCTTTTTACATAGCTTTTTTTTTAATTTACAAACACGCGCGAATTTGCTGCTATTAATGGTAAGAAATAGCACCATTCCTTACACAATCAATGCACCACTAACCATTTGAAGAAAGATGTTATATCCCTTGTGCATGCAATACCAACTCACCCTCCTAACGACAATACGATATCAATAAAACAAATTAAACATATTTAAATTGTTCTTAAAAAATCAAATTCAAAACGCATGCTTCGTTGCAAACGGAAATATCATTTAAAAATAAATCCATATGTCCACATAAAACACAAAAAAGAAATCTAAAATATTTCCGTTACCTTCAAAGGAACAACGATTTATCTTTATAACTAACTACACACACTAGTTAAACTATGTTAAATAAATATTAACAAAAAAAAACTGTTGTCTTGTTATACGAACACGATATAAGCTACGATAAAACACATAAAATTTGATATAACATTACGTTAATACGCCAGGTTACGCGTAACTCAGAACGCGTTTGATCTAACAGACGGAATGAGAGAACTGTGACATCACGCGACTACGAAAAAAAAAGCCATTTCACTTTCAAAAACAGCTTCTCGCTCTCACTATAATATAATTTCACTATCGTTGGAGGCCATTCACTATCAGAGTTCAAGTTTATATAACCGTCTAACACGTCGCTTTTAAATTTAATTTTCGAATAGAATAATGCCAGCGAAAGTCGTAGTCTGGATAACATTCTTTGATGTTATTGAAAAATCCTTCTATTTATAAATCACTTACTGTTCGGGAATGGAATAGAAAATTGGTTATATATTCAATTCAAACAAAAATTAAAATGATTATTTTTGATCTACGAAAAATGGTTAAATACATTTAGAAGTTTGGTGGGCTTTAATTTTATCTTTGTAGTTGGTTGTCCGTTAAGATTTATAAAGACTACGACTTGCACCACAAAATATTCTACTTTTTGTTTCTGCTTCAGATACTAAGAATTAATATATATATATATATATATATTTTAGTTTTTTTTGTATATTACGCAAGCAATAGTATAACCAAGTTTCCAAATCATTTTGTAAATAAATATTAAAAAAAAACTTAATCATGAGAAACGAAATTAAATAAATATTAAAAGTCTAAGCTATGTATTAAAAGCGAAAATTGACAAAAAAAAATGTTGTCGCCAAATGATCGTTATTTATAGACGGAAAATACTGTCGTCAAATTAATTGCGTACGCATAGGTACGCGTACATTGATTAAAATTAATCTATTGTCTACAGCCGCGACATAGACAAGGTTGCGTAAATGAGGACGCAGTGCCAAAAGTAAAATTCATACATGCTGATCAAGGATAATTTTAACGGTCACGTTTAAAAACAATAATATAAATATTAATTTTGAAAAAAGAACTTTAATTATATCCGATAATTCATAATGGCATGCACTCATTCTTAGCTTAGTCACGCTGTTATAATGTTGTATTGCTTTGTGTTATTTAGTTTACAAACGAACAAAGAAGTTTCGAAGATCATTTGACTCCATTGTTTTATAAAAAAAATGCGCTCATTGTTCCACTGTTATTTCTACTTAGCCTCCGTGAAATTCTTAGCTCAGCTCCTAGTGGATACCAAAACGAAAGTGTATATACCTAGCTTAATTAATATCTGATTTTTATGACCAACAGCAGTATACAAATATTCGGTATTATATGACGTTAAAATTTAAGCATAAACATTAAAATGGTCCAAGCACACTGAAAACTACTACATAGATACTATATTATGACAGAAAAACTAATTTGCCAGGCGAGACATACATAGTAGATTATGATATTAGTTTTTATTTATTATTTGTAATTATCATATTATTACAACGACAACATTGTCATACTCTTCTAGTTCATACTAAAACATTAATCAATACAAACAGCTGACAGCTGATATTGTGGCGATCATCCAAATTAATTAAACGCATATTACATACCATTAATACAATGACAATGTACCAAATTCAATACATTTTGTACTTTATGACGCTAGAAACAAAGGTTAAAATAATACAGCCACGTCATTTTTTTATAATAAATAATCGATCTTATTTCTTATACACTAAAGTCGACATTACATCGAATCGATAAGTAATTTACGGAAATAATATACGCTGAAACAAAGTGGCGTGATCGTCGCGTGGCGAGTAAGCAGTCTAGTGACCTGCAATACTGTGATCAGTTTCTTTTATTCGTAGTATTATAGGGGGAACTATAATTATTGCATATGTTTACATAGAATCGGCTTTGAATAATTAAAATGAAAAATCCATATCGAGTATTCGACATTGTGTTGTATTTATAATAATTATTTATTCTCTGATTACATTGGAACGTTTTATATTCAATCTTTTCAAAGTAGAATACTAAATTGTTTTGTCATCAGTACCTACTACCTAGTGTGTACAAAATTTCATCTAAATTGTTTGGGCGGAACTGATTAACAATTCAGTGGCAATATTTGACTAAAACATACTAACATGTGAAATAACAAGGCCAAAAATCCGGCCAAGTGCGAGTCCGACTCGTGCACGAAAGGTATCTTTAAAAACGCCAAAAAAATCATGTCTGTTGTACGGGATACCCACTAAAATATTTATTTTGTACATTATTCTGTTCAAAATACATCATCCGTGAAAATTTCAACTGTCTAACTATCACGGTTCATGAGACAGCCTGGTGACACGGATGCACGAACTAACAACGGAGTCTTAGTAATAAGGTCCTATTTTACCCTTTGGGTACGAAACCCTAAAAAACTAAAGAAAACTGTTTATGGTAATGGGCTACTCGATTTGAAATATTAGTTAAAATTACTAATGTCTAAGATATTTTAAATTTAAAATAGTACAAACTCCTCTAAGGCATGTGAATAAATCACTTTAAGATAAGATTACTGGAAAATTAATTAATGATAGTACATTAATTCAAATTAAACCATGATTGTTGAAGTACGTCTAGCGTACATCAGAGTAATCAAAAGATATCATCGCTGTTTATTATTTTCTGTTTTATTTGAGTGCTTTCTTTGCTAGTTCGAAGGTTTTGGAACAGCCAGTACACAAATAATTATTAATAGTAGAAACTTTCGAAATAGAATTGTATTAATAAAAAAAGTTTTATCTTCTCTATCTTTATCTTCTCTCTTATAATCTTTAACATATTTATGTGTTCTTAATATATTTATAAATATTGAAATTTGAAGGAAATATGAAATGGAACAAGCTTGAACCCCTAGGACATGGACTATATTTTTAATGACTAGGATCTGACCCCCCCCCAACTCAAAAACTAATATTATAAATGCGAATGTTAGTTTGTTTTTTTGTTACTCTTTTACGTCTAAACCACTAAATCGATTTTTAAAAAACCTTTCACCAATGGATAGCTACATTATCAGCCAGTAACATAAGCTATATTTTGTCTTCGTACTCCCACGGAAACGAGAACTACGCGAATGAAACCGCGGGCAAAATGCTAACTAATGTATAATAAATAAAAGTTATATGGAAAGTGGAGAGCAATTTGTGTCGCGGCAATAATAATCAGACGCGAGCAACGCTCTCTTTGTATTTTTGTATTTCTATTATTACTTTCTCGACATTTTATATGATGTTTTCAATGTCAAAACAAAGTAAAAAGATAAAGAGAGCAACACAGAAGCAGAAAAAATAAATTTTTACAAAAATTCAAAATACGTCGTAATTTTTTATCTCGAAAATGATCACTGGGATTTTTAAAAATCTCTTCTTTTAGTTTATTTTCCTGTTCATATTTTTCTTTATGAAATTTATATTAATTGAAAAAGAATAATTAAATTTCTTTGTTACTTGAGTAATTAAAATATTGTACATAGTATCTTAAGACAAGGCTGTATTGTGACCTTAACATATATTAGAAGCAAATATTTGTTAATATAATATATATCAACTTTACTTACTGAAATAATATAAAAAAGCAAACTTTTTTATTATACATTCCGAACGGTAACTTTACGTTTAAGTAAGCGCCAGTTTCTGAAATTATGATCGAAGTTAGATTAACATACTGACTGACTCAATATTGAATGCTAATTGGTCGCTTATTGCGTCATCGGCTGCCACCGACCAAAGACGATTCAGATTAATGTCAAGTTAGTTGAGCTAGCTATGATTAGCTTTTTAAAAATTATCTTGCAAAATCACGATTAAAAATGCATAGTAGTCTGACAGAATTAAAGTTGTTATGATTTGAGGGCATATTCGAAAATGTAAATGTTTAATCTTAGACATTATTTTTATGTGAAACGAAACGTTTTCCTAACATTGTTCTAATAATATTTATCATTTAATGATATACAAATACACTGTTTAAGTAAATACGACATACAAGATTGACAGATAAAATATTTGTTCCTATAATGTCATGTTTGTCCTATAACTTAGAATGCATTGAAATTAATTTCACCTTCAGGTTTTGTACTTTTCCACTCCTTTTGAAGGGTTTTGGGCTTTGGCTATTTTAAAGGAAAAAAACCTTAGTTATGTTTTTATGTAGCAGAGGGTACAACAAAATATATTGATTTAAGTCGATGTTTTTAGAGAGTTTATATAATTACCTACATGTAATTTTTAATACATCTATTTATTTATTTCCTAAATAATAATTAAGTTAAGAAAATTCCCATTCTGTCTAGCAATGAGGTGTACATAACCAAAGTTGATAACAAATGAATCTATTAGAACCTGAGGATTCTTTAGTTATTATTGAGAAGCTACTTCACCCAAAAATAATTAAGGCTCATTTTAAGGCTTGTCTATTTTTCAGGATTTTGATAATTATTATTGTTAAATTAATAAATTTAAACTCATATTTATTCCAATATTTTGACATTATCTTTGGAATACAATGGTATAATTTTATATTTATTTAATCTGTTTTTAAAATTTTCAATAAATGAATGTATTTGTGCTTTATGGCATTAGAATTAACTTATAAAAAATCAAGTGTTTCAGCAATCTTTTCTATGGGTATATTTATTTTATATACTATTTCTGGATTGCACATCTTGGCTGCTTTCTAAAAATATTATAAAGCGAATTGAGGTTTAAATAACAATAATTAAAATACACAAGATTTATTGTTAATAAAGATAACAAGCAATCCAGAATTAGTAGTCTACTAAAAATGATGCACTAAATTTAAAAATAATATTAGCACAACAACACTGGCTAACAAAAAAAGTAAAATAAACACACAGCACAAAGACACTTGCAAACAGCTTTATACCAGCTCATTTTTGTTTCCTGTAGTCCGTTGACCTCTTTTTCTGCATTCTGCTCTCAATTGCTCCTTATTCATAGAAGCCAGTACTTCTGGGCTTAAATTTTGACGAGTCTTGCCATTATCAGTAATAGAGTTTTGCCGAGGTATGGCTAGTGATGTAGCCTGGTTTCGTGCACGTCTTGTGCCAGCTAATTTGGTCATTATTCTGATTCCATTAACTACAGAGCACTATTTCACAAGATTCTTCATGTCAAGAGAATTATAAAGTTCAATTAATGTTAGACTTCCCATTAATGTTTATAAAAAGAAAAACACCATAACATAAGTATCAAAACAACGGAGAATAATTAAAATATAATAAATAAGAATATATAAAATAATAGTACTTATTAATTCTGAATAAAATACTGGACAAGGTAAAACATTCCAGGTTTTCAATAGAATAGATCTTTCGTATATATATATGTATATATAACGTATAAAATTTTGGCTAACACTTTGATGACATCGATTTTCTGCTATTATTAATAAACTGATTGCATTAGTTAAAGGATTATCGATTTTATTGATGACCATTGAAGTGTTATAATGTATTTGGTAAATGACTTGTCTAGGCTCAGTTTATAGGCATTTACAAAATAAAAAGGCACTGCAGCCCCTAATATAATAAGCTTAATTTAAATTATCAGAAACCATTCGGGACAGTCAGCAGAAATTGATGCAACTTCTAACCTAACAAAAATAAAAGTGCTAACTCAAATAATACTTACATCCAAAACAAATCCAGTTACAGAAGTTAAAAATAGAATCAAATTTCCGTGCTACTTTTCAACTAAATATTTAAAAAACGCAATATGTTTTATTTTTCGATAAAAAACATACACTCTATTCCAAAATTTGTCGCGAACTAAATTTTTGTAGCCACTGTTAAAAACAACATTCCATCAATAATTAATACTAGTACTACCAATATATTTTTTAAATTGTAGAACATAAAGTTATACTAGTAAAGTTTATGAAAATGAAATTATAAGGTGTACTTTTATTTAAAAATATAATTTAATAATTAAAGAAATAATTAAAATTCGATAAATAAAACGCCTTTATCGGGCAAACTTTACCTTATGGCAATACTGTAAAAAAGACTGACCTATTCACCTACCTGACTGACGTGTATTTTCACTAATCGTTAATATTATGGCAAATATCTTCCATTAAACAGCCTCGTTTTAATAATATATAATCAATCAATAATTAAATAAGATTTGGGTTTTGAAACCTTAGCCATTGAACATGTTTCTGGTAACATTTTAAAATATTTTTGGTTAATATCTAATAGAAAAATTCAATTGACTTTTATGATTAACATATTTTTATGTTAGAACTAAAGGAAAAAAAATCAGATTATTAGGTCCATGATAGTGTCAATTTTGAGTTAATAAGATACTTAATTCTATTATTCCTTTTATTAGATTTTAAGTGAATTGTATCAGTGGCACGGTTCTAATATTAATCCTTTAATACAGATTAATGTCTTAATATAAATTTATAATTGTATTATTCATTTATATGTCATTGAAAGTATCTAACATTTATTCGAAAAAGTGTCGAATCGCGAACACGCATGCTTAAATGCGGTATTACTGTTTACTTGTCAACTGTCATTTGTCATTTTAATGTAAGTCGTAACAAGGCCGACGGCTGTGCCACGGTCTTGTGTACAGGTTTTACAACTTCAGTAGTGGGGGTACGTCGACTTAATGACGCTGTTCAGTTGAATTTACGGCCGCCAGAGGCATGGCTTTTTCAAATCTAAACAAAACAAAAATAACAACATATCCGAAAAACTCAACAAAACGATATAACAATGATTAAATAACACAATACTTGGGAAAGAAAAATATACGCCGTGTGTCACTCAACCAATTTCGATAACAGCGACGTACAGCGGGCGCCGCAGCGAAATAAAAGTTGTTACACAATCGCGCCTATCTCTCACCACTGAAATTGGACTCGGTTGCAAGACCTGTATACAAGACCGTGGGCACTGCCACTGGGCCGTGCTAATGGCTATGAATGACGTATTGACTATTTACTAATTATATGTTTTGTTTTTACTTTTTAATAAAAATTATAGCCTAGGTTTCTAAATAACAGTTATAAATAACTAGATTCATTTATCGATCGAATTGGTTGTTGTAATCAATTGTTTTTGATTGGAAGAAATGCCAATTTCTTTGATTCTTTCATAACAATATTATTTTACAATGAAAAATGAATAATGAAGACATTAATATTTATTTGCCATCCATTTTAAACCCAAGGACAGTCAAAAAATTTAACAAGGACATATCACTTACTCAGGTAATGTTTATTTAAAAACGTAGTAACGTAATTATTTATGGATTTTTATTAAATAAGTAATTAAAGGTTTAGTAAATCATTTAAGTAATATTATAAAAAATATTAAGAATCTATGAGTTTTATGCCAAAAGTTTTAAGTTGTAACTTTAAAAAATATATACCTAAGTATATGAATATATTATATAAATAAATAATTACACTGAATATAAGTTTAGTATTCCTGAATGAATGATTCAATTTAAGAATTAATTAAATCCTTTCATCAAATCAAATATCTTTATTAAATATAGAAGTGTTTCACTTGTTTATTGATTATCATAAATCTACCACTTGTTCGAAAATAAACACCTCAACATTGACAAGAACTGGCGAAATCAATTGGTTTTTAAATTTATTAATCATCCTTACAATAAAGTAAATAAAAGCAGACAGAAATAGCAAATGTTTTATTATTACATCTTAGTTACTCAAGATTAAATTTGCAAAAAAAATCTAGATTATCTTGTATACCATATTTATAAGGTACGGTATGATTGTTTTGATCATTATTTTATTGTTGTCTGAAAAATAGAAAAACCCCATATTTAAGCATTATATTGTTTTTTAAGTGGCTTGTATCAAGCTTAAAAGTTAAGATATTAATTTGATTGAACTTCAATAAAAAGCAGTCCTACTCCCCTCTTTCTATTTCTTTATAGTAAAAGTAAAGTAACAGCCTGTACCTGTCTGACTGATAGGCAAAAGCTTCCCCTTCTTTTTGAGATGAAGGTTTGGAACTCATTCCACCATGCTACTTAACTATGGGTTGGTGTTTGTGCATGTGACAATTTAATCTGAAACAGGCAGGTTATCTTTCTATATACTGTCTCATTACAAAAAATTAAACACAATAATTCAGTGGTGCTAGATTTGACCTTATAATCTCGGGTTAAAATATTCACATTCATAATAACTGATGGTATGGTTAAGGGCTTCAGTATATTATATGCATATGTTTTTAATATAATATTGAAAATCCAGCAACTACAAAAAAAAAAAAAAAATTATGTACGAATTAATATATAACGAATTATTTATATCTAATTCTTTTGTTTTTAGAATTCAACAGTAAGTCGTTCATCGTTGACACTGAGAAGAAAAAATGCAAACACAATAAACAATGTAACCCAGGTAATATAAACAGTTTTAATAACATGGTGGTTGCTAAGTTGGCCCAAATGGCAAATTGTCCTTTTGATTTAGTGAATATGTTGGTGAAAATGGGGAAAATCACTGTGCAAAACTCTAATTACTGTAATTTTAGCCAGTTATGGTGTTTTAATATTGCTCTTTTTATAACTATATTATGACTTCTTTGTATGAAATAGATGTTTTTTTAAAATTCAAACTAAGAAGCTAAACAGTTGAATGGGCCACCTGATGGTAAGTAGTCATTGCCACTAAAAATACAATTTCATACAATGTCAGTGTTTCACCAACATTGGACCCAAGGTGTTATGTTCATTGTGGCTGTGATTACAATCAGTCATGTAATGAACTAGCCAATATTCATTCAGCTTAAGTCCAAGACAGATTTTTTTATGTAAAATTATGCAGTTTCAAAGCAGTTTAAGCCTTTCTTAAAAAAAACTTACTTGAAAGTAAATAATAATATTGAATTTTTGTCTACAGGATTATAGTCTCGATAAAGAAAATTTAAGAAATGAACTAAATTGTTATCAAACATATGACCAAAATGTAGGAAAACAGAAAATTATTTCTGATTCATTAGGATTTTCAGCCATTGAAGATATTGACAGTATAAAAAATGATGATTTTGCTCTGAGTTGTTTTCCTTTAAAGGTCTCTAATAAAATTATAGATAATAAAAACAACAATTCCGTATTATCAATTTCATCAACGCCTGAAATTAATGAAGAAAAAAGTATTGATAGCGATAAAACGATTATTTATGATACACATGAAAAACAAGTAGTATCTCTTTCTTTTTCCGTTTCAAAATCTAAAACTATAGATATAAGCTCAAAAAAGAGTAACATAAAAAAAATATTATTAGCGCACAATAAAAGTGACATAGATGTAGATTGTGAAATTTTAGAAGGATCAGTATTATCTCAAGACACCATAAACAGTAATATAAATATGAATAACTCTTTATTGAATACGTCAAAAAGGAAAGCAGTCTCTGTCAACTTAGAAATTAAAAAACAAAAATTGACAGGCACAGAAGAAAAAGCAGAGAATAGGAAAATTCTTATTTTGAAAACAAATGCCATTGAGAAACTTACACACATTATAGTTCAACCGCCAAATTATATATTAGTGAAACGTAAAATTAATGATATCGATAATTACATTAACTGGAAACAAAAACCTACTTATGTGTCTGTTATTAAACATGGGAGACATGTTAAAAATGAACTTTTAAAGCAGCAGTCTATAGATACTTTCTTCAAAAGTACTTCGAAGATAGAGCCCGTGGTTCCAGTGAAAGGTTTCGATTCGTTAGGTAATGATGTACCTGCAAATGTATATCACGCTAAGGAGCTAGGGCGTAACGATGCGCAGGAAATGAACAGGAATTCAGTGGTTGGAGATTTAATTGGACGGACATCACATAAGCAAAGTCCTGAACCGTCGAGATCTCCGCGTATATCATTACCACGATCGCCATCTCCGAAGCGGGAGGTTAAGTCGTCAATTTCAGAAGCTCAACGCGCTTCCTCGTCAAGATCTAAAAAGGATAGTGCGGGGTCATTGTCCCCGAGGAGAAATGTAGATTCAATTCACTTCACGCTACCAGTCAAGTCTAAGTCGAATAAGACATCAGCCGTTCCGCGAAACATTCCCTACCATAAAATAGTAACAGGTGATCATGGATTTATTTGACGTTATTGGATGATGTCAGGTGTGGGACGAACGAAAATTTTGATATTTCCATATTTGTTAACAGGAACACATTTTGCCGTTGACGCATTTTCTTATGGAGAAATTCCAAACGTTAAGCATTATTTTTTGACTCATTTCCATTCCGATCACTATATGGGACTTAATAGAAATTTCAATAAAATGTTATTCTGTTCCAAAATAACGGGTGAGTCATTAATTCCTCTGATGTATTTGTTGAAGTAATGGATTTTTTTTTATATAATATGCGTATTATTTTCAGCGGATTTATGCGTTTTGCGTTTAGGTGTGAATTTTAAACGTGTTCATATTATAAACATTGATGAGACGATGGTTGTCGAAGGCGTGGAGGTGACGGCGATTGACGCGAACCAGTAAGACATATTTTTTGTTGTTACCTAACTTTGTTTGTGATGTTTTTGGGTTCCCAATTCGGAATTCTCTGAGACGCGTTATATCATGTAATTTTTACATATTATAAGTAATATTATTAGAGTTGTAATATGAAATCATTTTTATAAGCATTATGAAAGTAATATTTTGAGTTCGATTCTTTTCCCAATGTGTGACTATGACAATAGACCACTCTTATAGAAGTCACTATAATACAAAAATAAGTATTAATTTAATTTCTCGCTTGAACGTTTATAAATCTACGCGCAACGCAAAGAACGACGCGTCGCGTCAACCTTTCGTGTATGAATGAAATGTAGACCTACAAATGTCACGACAGTACGTAAAAACTTGTTTTTTTCATGTATTGAGTTAGTTATGTCTAAAGTCGTAGAACAAAAGTTGTTGTTTATGGTGTTAGCAATCTAGTCCTGCGAGGTTGTTGGGTCATTAAAAATAACCCTGTATATATACTTTTAATAATGTTTCAGCTGTCCCGGTGCACTCATGTTCGTTTTTACATTGCCGAACGGTAAAAGCATTCTTCATACCGGTGATTTTCGTGCCTCGGATATAATGGAATCGTATCCCGTGTTTTGGAATAAAGACGTCCATACAATCTATCTTGATACTACGTAAGTTGTGTTCGATGTTTTCATTTAAATTGACGAGCCGGTTGGCGTGTTTGGTAGATACCCGCCTTTCGCCACCTAGGACAGATATTTGTGTGCACGAAAATGTCTGTTTGTCCTTAGATGTGTGTGTGTGTGTAATTATCTATATAAGTATGTATTTACAAAAGAAAAGTAGTATATGTAAGTATATCAGTTGTCTGGTTTCCATAGTACAAGCTCTGCTTTGTTTGGTATCAGATGGCCGTGTGTGAATAATGTCCCAGGATATTATTATTATTATTGTTATTTACAACGTGACATTAGTTTGGTAGTGTATTTGTACACATAGTACACATAGTACACATAGTAATTGATCATAAATATTATCGTCAGTAGTAACATTGGTTTCGCCCTTCAAACTAGAACGCAACAATATATATATAAAGCTGAAGAGTTTGTTTGTTTGATCCAGCTAATCTCAGAAACTACTAGTCCGAATTTAAAAATGATTTTTGTGTTGTATAGTGTTGTAGCTTTAGGAATGTTCAAGGCTGATTTTTATTCATTATATTTTTATTAATTATACGCGGGTGAAACCGCGGCGTACAGTAGTTCTAAATTTTACTGTTTCACATAGAAAACCGCTAACCTAACCTAACCAAAAGTTATTTTTTTTATTAGATATTGCAACCCCCGATACGATTTTCCAAAACAAGATCAGAGCTTAGAAATGGCATTAAATCTGCTTCGCGAGAAGAAAACAGCGCTCGAAAAGGTTGGGAAGAAGTTTTCGTCTGTACTCATAGTCTGTGGCACATACACCATCGGTGAGTTACAATGGATTTCAAACCTTATCTCTTAAATTCAAATTCAAAATACTTTATTCAATATTGTAGTATTACACTTTCTTATTGATTGTCAAGCTGGAAACTACTACCGGTTCGGAAAATAATCACCCAGCCCTGAGAAGAACCGGCGAAAGAAACTCAGCGGGTCAATTTTTTTGTCTCTTTTTCATGTATTGTTTACAAAATAAGATAAATAGAAATAGCCTATATATTAAAGAATAAGGCTTATTAAAGTGCACGTATTCTTCGGTTTGTCTACAACTACCAACTTTCAAATCAAATATTTATAACAGTTTATTTAATTTTCTATTGAACAATATATATTTAAAAAAAAGAGTAACTACTTACTAGTGAGTTTCTTGCCGGTTCCTCTCGGAGGAATCTATATTCCGAACCGGTAGCGCTTGACGATTCTAATTACTTGTGAAAGTCCATTTAAATAAAAAGTTCAGATCGTTCTTTCGGACTGCACGCCGCCGTTGCGTTTGGACTCTACTACCACTTATCATCACGTGGGGTAGAGTCATAAGCTCTCCCGGCAAATATATAAAAATAATAATTGGGCTCTTATCCATATCTCTGTGTAGGAAAAGAGAAGTTCTTCCACGGCATGGCGCGTCGGGTGGGCTGCTCGGTGTGGGCGTGCCCCGAGAAGGACCTCGTGCTGCAGACCGTGGAGGGGCGCAGCTTCAGCCTCGTGCCCCCCCAGTCGTGCCAGCTGCACGTCGTGCCCATGAGGGATTTGACACATGAGGTATGTCGTATTGCCGTCATCCTGATTGATTCTAATATCTTTACTTAATTTATTATAATGATGGTGTGTATGGCACGACCCGGGAGAGATTACCTGTTGCATACCAAGCTTAGTTTGTGCTTCAAGTTAGAGACAACGTGACAACTATTAGAACTATAAGACCTAAAAGAAGTTTCCTTAAAAAAAAAGTTATTGAAAGTTCAACCACTTCTTTAAAATATATGATAATAATTGATAGGGATATATTATTATTATACTGAGTTGTAACGAATGTTGGTATAGTCAAATTATAATGTTCGTATTTTCACAGAAAATGCGCAGTTATTTGGCTAATCTCAAGGGTGCGTTCAGCGAAGTTGTGGCATTTAAGCCGAGCGGCTGGGAAAACGGCAAGAGTCCATCCGTTGAAAAGGATTCCGTGACGATTCACGGTAATTATTACAGAATTACTTTATGGACTTGGAAATGTTCTGGATTTAAAAGATCGAAAATCAAAAAAATATTTTTTAATTCAAGTAGTCTCTTAGAAATAGTAATTTTACAGAGCTTAGTTTTATGTAAAGTTTCTGCAAAGTACCGTTTCTGATCATCCGATCCGTTGATTATGTACTAATATGACTTCCAAGAATTAACATTTTTGGATATGGAGGCGTTTAAGCGCCAGACTGCTGCTAAAAGTTTTCTTTCGCTAAATGAAAAAAAAAAACGATATTTTGTTATTGTTTCCACCGACCGATTTAATTAATATCATCGGAGCCATAATTACATAAATTTTATGTCATAATAATTATGTAGAAAATCTTACACTTTTTTTTGTATTCCAAAATGAAAATAGTATTTGTTATATAATATAAAAATTACTCATGTACTCATGATAAAATATTATTATACTCTGTTTCAGGTATTCCGTACAGTGAACATTCTAGCTTCTCTGAATTGATTCGTTTTGTCAAATTCCTCAAGCCGAAGCAAGTCATCCCGACCGTCTATATATCCGGGGGTATAAAAGCTGTGCAGGTAAGTTCTGACGACTCATATTATTTGCTAGATAATATATTAAATTATTTAATATTATATTTATTCCATATCGAAAATAATACTATATGCAATATCTTGAATAATCTATGATATTCATTATGAATTCGTGAAAATTTTTGAAGTTTTGTCCATTAGTGACTAGACTAGGTGGATTAGAATTATAATAGTTGTAGTCGTATTGGTAAGGTATGGTTTAATATTGCCGTGCTTTTGTAAACGGTGCCATTGTCTGGACGATGGTGACCACATACCATCAGTTTGCCAGCCTGCCAATCTATTTTTAATTACAAAATTATTTTAAAGAAATGCATTACAATTATTTTTTTTGCTGACCGTACTTTCTGCTTTTAAAACGTTTAACATCGTCTTCTTGGTAACAAAAGCAGCACAAATTGATTAAGACTTCGGGCATAAGCTTATCTTACTTAATTTTGTATTCACATTTTTTATTATTATTTATATTTTCAGAAATATTTCCCGTGTCCGTTGATAAGCAAAGAAGATATCCATTGTCAGAGCAAATTGACGGATTATTTCACTATACAAAACCAGCAGGAAGTCCCCGCCGTGACGTAAATATTTAGGTTAGTAATTGTATTCCAAATAGTAATATATAGTATAGTATATACAATAATATATAATATAAGTAGATATTAGAAAGAGCTATGTGTGTGTTCGTTCAAATGCACACACTGATATATGTGTTCAAGGCTTGGGGATGCCATCTTAAAAAATGTTAAAATGAATTTAAAATCCTTAGTTCGTTCAGAAAATGATTGTCTTATAAAATTTTATTCTGTGATCGTTCGTTAAACGAAATATTATTGTTTATCTTGACTATTTAAATTAATATGATAAATATCGAATGGGAGAAATAATTAAACGATTTCAAAAAAGGAGGTACTCAATTCCAATTATACCTCAGTCACACACGGTCATTTTAAAACCGTGTTTCTTTTCTTGTGTGTGTTTGGTTTTTTTTTTATTGGAACATAAATCTCGTCTTTTCCGGTTCATATTAATTTGAATAACCACGTCTATGGGTAAAGAAATACGAAATAATGAATGAAGTATTTTTAAATTGACTTAGCGCTTATCAGTGCTACTGGCCATTAGTCGTTTAAAATAGACAATAGGGACAAAATAGGGGAAAAAGTCGAATAGATGGCAACCCTAAATTTTTATTGCACACAATTTACAAGCATTATATACTACAAGTAGTACAAATTAGAATCTTGGTATAGTATGTGCAAAGGCACACTTAATTTAAATTGTAGTAAACATTATTGTTATTTAATAGAAGTCATAGTTTTTTACCATTAGAGTGTCCATAAATCAAGTGCTTCCGTTATAGACTCTTTAATATCCCTCATGAAACCCAGTGTATCTTCTCAGTCGTGCCTTCCTTGATTAAATCGTTAGTGAACGCTCTTTTAAGGCCATGTTATAGCAAGCGTCGGAGACGCTGTGTGAGGCGAGCTATAGCAAGCGATGTTAGCGTGTCCTTGAAGCGCGTATTTGTATGGTGACTACGCTGTCTTGATAAATTGTTAGGATTTAAAAATCCTATGCGATAAAACTGATCTGTAAAACGACCTTTAGCCGTTTTGTGTATGTGTATTACGGAATACATTTTTCTGTTTTGAAAATTTAAAAGAAAATGTTGAATATTGCTTGCGATTTAACACGCGTCCCGGGTGCTATAAAATGGTACTTAAACTACAGTGGTGGTAGAGCTTTGTGCAAGCTCGTCTGGGTAGGTACCACCCACTCATCAGATATTCTACCGCAGTAGTATGTACTTCGTACTGTTGTTTTGCGGTTTGAAGGGTGAGTGAGCCAGTGTAATTACAGGCCCAAGGGACATAACATCTTGGTTCCCAAGTTTGGTGGCGAATTGGCGATCTAAGCTATGGTTAACATCTCTTACATTGCCAATGTCTATGGGCGTTGGTGACCAATTACCATCAGGTCGCATTACCATATGCTCGTCCGCCTTCCTATACAATAAAAAAAATAATTAAAATGATTGGCTTTGATTACGATTAGTAAAATTGTCAACGAGGCGTTATTAAGTAGTAACCATTAGTTTTAATATTTGTTTTGAAGGTTATGTATAGTGATTAGTTGGGTAAATGTATGAAATTCTCTACGACGATTAGACAATCCTACTAGCCGTAAGCGAAACGATTCGTTTTTAAGAATATAATAAACGGGCGTCTGAATATCACGTTAATATCTGTATGTAATTAGTCGATTGTATATATTGACGTCTGTAATAAATACAATTAGTGATAAAGTTGGATGCACTAATTAGAAAAATCCTTCTAGAAGGACTTTGGGGATTTTTCGAATTGATGCATCCAATTAGTTTTTAAACACAGCTATTGTCAATGACAATGTAATTGCATTTATGTATGTATTTTATAGCATTTCGTACATGAAAGAAAGAGATAGATGATAGAAAAAATATTGTCATACTTTAAAAAAGTAGTCGTTTGTTGTTGTTTTTTATTAATAATTAGGAAGTTAGCGAGCAAAATTTATATATGATTTGAACATGTAGTAGTTATTAATAGTGACGAATATGCCATAAGATAGAATGCTTCTGACAGCGCTTCGAATTTGAAAAAATGGGGTTTTTGTTATTTCTTCATGCCTCCTATTGATATTTAGAATCCTTCTGAAAATAACGATATCGGAGAAACAGATTGTAAGGGATTTTGATAAGAGCCAAATCATATACGGAAATGTTCACCAGCTTCCTAACCGTAAGAATTACATGTATCCATACCATTATAATTGTATGTAATTACTGTTATTTTATAGTCGTTAATGATTTTAGTAAGTATTTTTCTGTGATTTTGTTTTAATTTAATGTGCCATCGTTAATCGTAACAGATGAATATATAATGTTTTTATAGTCTGTAGAGTTTTAGACTAGGGTCGATAATTTTTAAAACCAAAAAAATAATAGTAGGATAAAATCCATTAGAAAAGGAGGGGAATATTATAAAAATGAAAGGAAAAATAATTTACGGGCGATCTGAGGTCGGGAAGGGGGTAAGGGGGGGTTTTTAAGGGTAAAAAACGGTTTTTCTCGATTTCCGGCAAAACTAAAAGTACTATCGAAAAAAGTCAAATGGCAAAGTTGTAGGTAAGAAAAAGATCTAAAACTCTTGTATTTATACTTTTTTCACATAACCTCAAAATTTATGTGAAAAATTCAAAAAACCAAGTTTTTGGTTTTGTATTTTTATCTTTTACAAAAATTATTTTTTTTTAACGAAATTTGGTGAAAACTTACCTTTTTATGTCTCAAATACGCTGTAATTTATTTGATTAAAAATATTTATTTTTTCACCTTATTTTGAATTAATATCGAAAAAACACCCTAATTTTCAATCTAAAATTCACCCGTCAAAATATCAGCTTTTTTCAAAAAGTTGGTATGTTTTTTGTTCGTTGAAACCTCTACTTTCCGATGGTAAAAAAAATATATATGTTACCATTGTAAATCTTCTCAGAAAATGCAAAAAATCGAAAATAACTCGAATTCCAATTTTTTGCAACAAATAGCAACAGATTGGGGCTGGAAGCAATATCAACGTGGAATTATGCCCAAATCTACACAAAAGAAATTAATTCCGGAAATATTGCTCAAAACATGACTACCACCTTCTTCCTCTCCAACATTATTTCCAGAATGCTTTGGTTCTTCATCCACAATTCATTAATTTCATCGTAGGTTTCTTCTTCAATATTGGAGCAATTTTCAGAACCATGACAATTTGAACATAAATTTGTGCATGTTTTCGGCAACCACATTTTAAGCTATTACATGCAGTTTCACAGCTGCAGAAAATTGTCTGTTTGTCCTGAGGAGTATGGGTGTATTTATCTATATAAGTATGAGATTACATAAGAAAAGTAGTATATGTAAGTATATCAGTTGCCTGGTTTCCATAATACAAGCTCTGCTTAGTTTGGGATCTGATGGCCTTGCGTGAATACTGTCCCAGGATATTAATATTAGAAGTGGTTGCGTTAGTAACCCAAAGGATCAGGACAGCATATTATACAACTTTAAATAATTAGTCGTTATTAAACGAATACAAAAAAATATATTTGTATAAATCTGGTGTGCTATATTTTTAAAGTGAGCTGCAATACCAAGATATAGTTTTTGCTACCGTATTGACTGTCACAGTGGATAAAACGCCTGGTATGAGACTTGTATGTCGCCATATATGTATGTATTGGTATTTATCGGATGAATGTTTTATTTCAGGTACAATAAAATATTGTTAAGTTTACTTATTTGACTGTGATTTTTTTTATATTAATTTTGTTTATTGTTTTTCTTTTTATATTATATTTTATATGAGATTTACTTGTGATTTAAATAAAAGTCTCTGTGTCTGTCTAATATGTTTATTATTATGTAGTGATATTCGATAAACACTTTGAATTAAAAAAAAATATCACTATTAAACAAAATAACACAAGCCTTTCAAATTCAGCTAATTTACTTTGATACAGTATTGATATTGTATTGGTATACAGTATTGGTATTTTTTTTATCAATTACTACATATTATTTATAAGTATTACATAACATTTAATAACATCTATGGTAACATATTGTCTATATATATCACGTGACGTCCGACGAGGGTTTCAAAATGCAGAGCCCAGTGTAAGTATGATTTGACTTCCTAGGAGCTCTAAACTATTTGTGCACAAATGTGTAACAAGTATTATTTCGGCTCGCTCTCAATTTAAATCACAGCAATACATAACATTTATATATTATGTATTTTAATAACGGGTGATTTATATCCAGCTACGTTACGTTTTTTACTTTTAACTTTGTCCCATAGATAAAAAAACAACAATTTAAATATCGAAAGGGCAATTCACTATGAACCATAATAACAAAATTATGAAATAGTTAAAAAGTGTATTAACTTACTATATATTTAACTTAGAGTTCAATCAAATAATTGACACCTCTCCTGTGAACCGTTGTAACATTAATATTTGTATTTTGGATCATAATGAACCGGTCTGTCACTACACTATAATGTTCTTTAGAACAATGTAGATATGTTGGTAGCTTATCCATATATTTTGGGTTGGTAAAGTGGATTGTCACAGTTGCTGTATCCCTTACAAGAGATCATTTGTGATAATATTAGTTTGTACCAATGTTTGACTGATGGTAATTCCTTGTCTATGATGTTCGTAAGTTCGTAAGGATCATTGTCGATGTCATACATTTCGGTGAAATTCTGAAAAAAATAATTTAATACATAATAGTCATATGGCTGAATACTGAAACGTCGTTCAAATATGAAGTAGGACTTAATTATTTGGAACGCCATTAATTTCAAATTTCGCATACTAAATTTTGTAATTAATGACGTTCCAAATAATTAAGTCCCACTTCATATTTGAATGACGTTTCAGTATTCGGCCGATAATGTAATATATTTAATAATAATTATTATGTTATAAGTAACTCAGCAAATTGAAATGGTATAAACCAAACTGATATTTATTTATACAGCGTGTAACAAAACCCCCATCTGGCGCGAAAGGGTAATATTGGTGTTTTGTGGACATTACTAAAAATAATATTAAAAATCCCATATTCATTAATTTAAAATAGTTATTGTAATTTAAAATACCCATTTTTGTGCCCTAATTCCCCAACATCGAGCAAATTTTTCGAAATGTGACAACACCAGATTTGTTAGGCGGCTTCTTTGAGTGCTTTTGAAACGCCGCTGGCACGTGTAAGGCCGTGTCACTACTACTAAGCGCGATATTGTGCGATATTAATTTTCAACTAAAATAAATTAGCTCACGAATCACCTAGCTCACACTCAGCAAATGATCTGAGCTGATTGAATTCGGACATGGAAATTTTTCAGGGACACATACTAATTAACTGATAATTTTATACTTATAAGTGATACATTTTTTTTCCTACACAATCAAGTGTCCATGACTAATTAAAACATAAACAATAACATTAACCACACAGCTTATAAGACACTAAAGAGAAAGAAAATATAAAATAAAAATAAATGAATGAGCGTGATGGAAGACTGCCCTAAACTATTACCAAATATTTATTATTTTTCGTTAAAATATTTTTCTTTGTCAAGCCGCCGCTGTTTCACGCCGAAAGGCTATGTCGGCGTCTTCAAAGAGGCGGCGGAGCGAGCGTCGGCACGTGTCATGTGAAGAAGTAATGTTGTAGAATAATCGATAGTTTGATTAATTATCGATAGTAATGCATGCGATAGATAGTATTGCAATAACCATTAGTTTTAACTAAAACTTATCGATTTTCACCGATGGTTTTGATCTTAATGATTTTTCATTAACTAAATTGATAGTACAAAACCATCGATGTTATTAATAGTATCGATAGGTTTTGGTTAAAACTAATGTATTTTGCAATACAATCGACACTATCGTTTTTATAGAATAAATTACTATCAATATCAATAGTACGGATCGTATTGCTCTTATAAATAGTATTCCAAATTTCACAGGTGTCACTGCTATCGATAAATTATCGATACAATTGTTTTTACTTCACTAGATAAATAACCGATTGTCTATTACTAACTACTTTTCTATTTCTATTATTCGGGCAGTTTGGCGCGTAAACTAATTAAGAGTGGTCGTTTTGCAGTTAAGTTTATGTTCCGCGATATGTATTCTAATCAAGAGTATTTTACATGTTAATGTGTCTGGGTAAAAGTGACTGCAATTATGCAACGGCTCGTAAAGAATACGAGACACGGTCCGCAGTTCCACAAGGTACTCCAGTGCCATCAGAGCGTGCGTTTCAACTCTTCGCCGCAGCCATCACATTAGTGTGAACACCGAGTTATTTTTCAACTGAGATGACCTCATGACCCCATGTCCTCGCTACCCAATAGGTAAGTACCTAGCAAGCGCTGTCGTCACGCCTGTGTTGCCATGTGATTTTCGTCATTTTATTTAGTTAAATATTAATTTTATTCGGGGTATTTTTTTTTCTTAGTATTTTAAAATTGATTACATATATTAAATCGACTCAAGATACCTAATAACCCCTTCACGGGTCGGACACGAATATTGTTACATCCTGTATAAGAATATGGACGGCTTTCCTTTGCACATTAAAGTACATAACGATTAAAACATTTTGGAATTTATATTTAAACAAATCAGTTTGAGGTGTAAAAAAAAAAATGAAATGAAAATGAATCTTACGTCAGAGTCAGAAAAACTGCAATATTTCTTGTTAATCCGGTTTGACATGTGTCGCAGACACGCGAACGTATTGTTTTTGGAATCTTGACATTTGCAATCGTATTCCGGGTAGCATTGCTGAAAGTAATAATAATATGTACATGTTTATTGAAGAAATGTTGGCAACATTTGTTTCAATGTGGTAATTATTGGTGATTTATTAATATATTGCAATTCCAATTACGCAAACATCGCATTCGATAATTTTTAAGTTAAATTGCACCATTATATATCCTGAAATAATATTAAATTTAATAAATTATAATTTTATTCAAAATATATGTATGTATAAATAACTAACATGCATATATAGACCTACAATTAAGAATAAAATTTGCGCTGGGAGTGAGACCAAGGCGTTGAAGATTGAACCTTTGACTTACACACCCCTAGACAGTACAAAACCATTGCGCTAGTGATGATTAAAATTTATAAAGCAAAGAGTATCTAACTACATATTATGTATAAAATAAAAAGCCTTTTTAATGTTTGCAAGACTAATAGCAGTACATAACTAAACTAATCTTTATACTATATTTTTATATATAGATTTTTTTTAAATTGTATGTAAGAATTCGTCATGGGGTCAAGGCCTCCAATCTAATGGCCGAATACTGAAAAGTCTTTCAAATATGAAGTGGGACTTAATTATTTGGAACGCCATTAATTTCAAATTTCGCATACTAAATTTTGAAATTAATGACGTTCCAAATAATTAAGTCCCATTTCATTTTGATTGACGTTTCAGTATTCGGCCGTAAGTCTATTGAAGTATGAACACTCAAAAATCTAATATTATGTAAAGAATTGCAAAATAGACACACCGCACCTGTTACCGCAAAACAGCAGTACTTTGAATTGTTGTGTTCCGGTTTGAAGGATGAGTAACAAGGGACATAACATCTTAGTTCCCAAGGTTGGTGGCGCATTGGCGATGTAAGAGATGGTTAACATTTCTTACAATGCCAATGTCTATGGGTGTTGGTGACCACTTACCATCAGTTGGCTCATATGCTCATCCGCCTACGTAAACAATAAAAAAGAAATACTCACAGCAAGATTATCGCTATCATATTTCCAAGGACAACTCGGATCGACAGTACCATCCCTCCCTTCCCCGTAGTATTCAATGAGCATATTCCTCTCGAAATCCCCATTCTGAACATCAAATTTTATAGGTTTCCCATCTAAACTCTTTGGTGCTAACAGACCCGCTAACTCCATTATCGTTGGTGCTAAGTCAATGTTCAAGACTGGTTGGTTACTGGTAACGTTTTTTTGAACTTTAGGACCTCTTATAAGGAGTGGTACTCGGATATCGGTCTCATATGGTTGCCTTTTGTCGTAAACTTGAGAGAATTGTCCTGGAAATGTTAATTGTCTAAATGTAATTAATTTTATTTAAAAAAAGTCGGTTTCGTGCATGTTCATTTGTAGTTATTGATGATTTAAAAAAAAAAAAAAAAAAAAAAAAAAAAAAAAAAAAAAAAAAAAAAAAAAAAAAAAAAAAAAGTGACGTTTGGCCGTGACAGGTGTTTTTATGCATTCTATCTTAAAATATAATATTAAAAATCACTTCATGTGAATAAAAACCAACTTAGAACATTTATGGGACAAATATATAGTGACTGAGATATTATATTCATGAGAAACCGCTAATTACAGTGTCTTTGGTGCCTCTTCAATTACCTGTTTGGATCTGCTGTTGCGTACGTACCCTCAAAAACTAAAAAGGTGTATAAATAAAAAAAACTTTTTGTTTTTCAAAATTAAAATATTACTAGTGTTAACAATAACTAAAATTGGACTTTTAACAGTAATAACACGAGCTTATAAAGCTAAATTATATTTTAAATTACTAAACTCTAATACATTTATATCAGTGACATCTATTGGATATTCTACGTACTTAAATATGGCTAACAAATGTAATCAATGTGGGAAGTTCCTGACGCCAATAGATGGCGCCAAATGTACTAAATGTAATTCGATTTTTCACCGTTCTTGTGCTAATGTAAGCCCTGACTCCCGCCTTCCTGCGCGTTGGATGTGTCGCGCTTGTCGTGGACCAGACAATAAAAACAAGTCTGCTATAACCATTGAATCGCCCACTACGGATGAAATTTTTATAGATGCGCATACGGCAGATAACGGAGATAAAGCTCCTGCATTATCCTTGGCTGAAGAAATAAGGCTCCTAAGATTGGAATTAATTTCGGTTACGCGGGAGATGACATCTTTCAGGCTGGAATTAGGGAGGCTCAATGAAAATATGGTCGATTTTAACAAAAGGGTCGACACCGTTGAGGACCGTTTGTCATCTTTAGAGGATAAGTACTCAAACGGTGATTGTAGTGGCTTAAAACTTGAAGAAACGATACAGCAGTTAAAAGCGGATCTTAATGACCGGGACCAGGTTATGCTATTAAATGACATACATTTGTCGGGTATACCAGAACAGAGCGGAGAGAATGTGGTGCACCTTACTCAGGCAATTGTGAGTAAGTTGGGAATCACTCTCGACACCCACGATATTGTAAGCGCAGAGCGTGTCGGGCTGCGTCGCGCGTTGTCGTCGAGCGAGGATCGGCAGCGCCCGCGGCCGGTAAACGTGCGCTTAGCGCGGCGATCTTTGCGCGATGACATTATAAAGTCAGCGCGGGTACGTCGGGGAACAGATACTTCTGGGGTAATTGGCGGCAACCCATCTCGAGTTTATATTAATGAAAGCCTGACTAAAGTTAACCGCCTTCTGTTTTATAAGGCCAGAGAAGAGGGGAAACGTCATGGCTGGCGTTACATTTGGACTCGGGAAGGACGAATCTATATGAGACGTGATACGAATGCAACCGTTCAGCGTGTTCGTACGGAAAAAGATATTTGTAATTTTTTTTGTACAAAATAAGTTGGTTTATTCCCTGTTATATAAACATAATAGATTTTTATATTAGATACTTTTTATTTTCTATATATATATTTTTTGTTATAATATTTTTTAAGTTGTTCAAAAATTTGTTGTTAAAAGACAAATATAGTTTTTTTCTTTTATGCAACATTTATAGACATACTACAAACAATGATATTTTATTATACCATAATAAAATATATTCTGTAATCACCAGTGTAGTGTCACTTACCGTGCCATACTTAAATTTGGCTACATTTGATAAACTTTTAACCTTAAATACTTTTTACAAAACAATTTTTGTATTTAACATTATTCGGTTTTATATTTATAATTCTTACTCTAAGATCAAATACTATTATTCTGCAGTTATTTTTACGGTTTACCGGCTTACTCATATATATATATGTATGTTTGTACTCTCATATATCTACTCATATATATATATATGTATGTTTGTATATGTATTTGTATTTATACATACAATATATGTAAGTACATTATATATTCATTTTATTTTCTTTTATTTTTATGTTTTATGTTCTTATATTTATTTTACCTTGTAATTAACGATGGTAAAAACAAATAACCTCAAATTAGGTTTGTTCAACCCAGGATCGCTTGGCTCACATCATGAGGAATTTATGGTACTTATGGAGCGTCATAAAGCAGATATAATTGCAATTAACGAAACTTGGTTACGCCCAGGTGAGGATGGCAGAGCCCCTCGTGTGCCAGGTTATAGCCTGCGTCATATACCGAGACCGACAGAAATACGCTCGCGAGGTGGCGGTGTTGGTTTTTACGTTAAACGTGGTATATCCGCACGGACACTAGTACATCCAATAGCGCCCTTGGTTGAACAAATGTGGATTAGTATAAAACTGAACTGCAAATCCATAATTATTGGTACGGCCTACCGGCCCCCATGGGCAAATATTTCCGACTTTCTTAATGCATTGTCAGATACAATTAGTTCTTTACCTTATCATGACTATTTGTATTTATCAGGAGATTTCAATGTTAATTACCTGAGTGGAGCTCATGACTACCATAAACAAACGCTAGATCTATTCTTATCGACTCATGGCTTAACTCAACATGTAACTAATCCCACTCATTTTACTGCTAGTAGCGAAACTTTAATTGACTTAATTTGTTCTAATACAAAGGTTGGACGGATTATGGTGGAATACATACGAGAGTTCGGCGGTCATGCGTTTATTTCCTGCGAAATATATGTCACCAAGAACAAAACTAAAAATAAAACTATTATGTACCGTCCTTTAAAAGATATTGATCCAGAACATATTACGTCTACGCTTAATTTAGTAAATTGGCAAGCCATTTGTGGAATCAAAGATATCAATGACATGGTGGATGAGTTTACTGGGTGCTTGCAATGGGTATTTGATGTCCTCGCTCCAAATAAGATTATTTGCATTAAGGAAAAACATTATCCTTGGATTACTTATAATGTAAAATTGTTGATGACCAGGAGGGATGAAGCTCAGACTCGTGCTAGGAAGTCGAAGTCAGAATCGCATATTAGTTATTATAAGGATCTAAAGCTACAGGTAGTACAAGCAATACAAAGAGAGAAATCAGCTTATTTTAATTTGCACATAAATGCAAATATTAAAAACTCAATCGTGCTCTGGAATAATTTGAAAAAATATATTAATGTAAAACAGAAGCATAACCATATTATACCGCAAAACCTTAATGATCCCAAAATTATAAACACATTCTTTCTTAATGTACCCGGTAGCAACTATATTTCACAATCTCTCATTGATTATTATGAATCGCACAAACATGGTACTGCAGTATTCACGTTATTGCCTTCTAATGAAATTGAAGTACAAAAAATACTGCGCTCTCTAAAATCAAATGCTATGGGTGTTGACGGCATTTCGTTAGACATGATTTTATTGACGCTGTCAAATACATTATCAGTGATCACTAGAGTTGTTAACACGTCTATTTTGACCAATATATTTCCTACCCAATGGCAGACCGCACTAGTGAGACCCATTCCCAAAAAAGATAATGTAAGTGAACTCAAAGATTTACGCCCCATAAGCATATTACCGTGCATATCAAAGATTTTAGAAAAGATTGTTTGTAACCAACTGTCACGTTATTTAGAATCTAACAATATTCTGCCATCTATGCAGTCAGGGTTTCGAAAACATCACAGTACCACCACGACTGCTTTATTAGATGTAATAGACAACATTTTATGCGCACAAGACGAAGGTGAGATTACAATTCTCATATTATTGGACTTCTCTCGGGCTTTTGATACTATAAATAGATCATTATTTTTAACAAAATTAAAATATTACGGATTCACTATTGATACAATAAAATGGTTTACAAGCTATTTAGCTCATCGGCAACAAATTGTGGAGGTGCTGAACGATAATGGCTCAAGAGCTATTTCCGACTGTTGCCCCGTTAATAGAGGAGTTCCTCAAGGTTCCATACTAGGGCCAATTATCTTCGCACTATATTGTGCCGATATAGTTAACAATATTAAATATTGCAAATACCACATTTATGCTGATGATATTCAGATGTATATATCATTTAAGCCTGCGGAATTTCACTTAGCCATTCAAAAATTAAATGAGGATCTAAATCGTATATCAGAATGGTCAGACTCACATAACCTTATATTAAATCCAACCAAAACTAAATACATTGTTTTAGGAACTAAAAATCAAGTTAGCCGAATCAGTCATTTAAATCCACTGATACAGATCAATGGTGAAAAAATTCAACGCGTTACAGAGGCACGGAACTTAGGCTTATTATTTGATGAGAATTTACGATTTGAGAAGCATGTGGTTGATACAGCGCGTAATTGCTTCTATAGGCTTAAAGTCTTATATAAAATAAGAGATGTCCTCAGTGTGGACATGCGAATTAAACTATGTGATTCTTTAGTGCTATCTAAACTTAACTACGCTGATGTTGTTATCGGGCCAAGACTACTAGCACGAACAAAGAATATTATTCAGCGTGTACAAAATGCTTGTATCAGGTACTGCTTTAAAATACCGCCCCGAACTCACGTAACCCCTTTCCTTAATGACGCACGAATGATCAAGATGGAATATCGGAGACAATTACATCTTGCAGTCTTACTTTTTGGTATTGTTCAACATAAAGCCCCTATATACCTATACAACAAATTGAGCTGGTTGAAAGACACTAATAAACTGTATCCCACAAGAGCGTCATTGTATAATATGCTAAGTGTGCCACCACATCGAACAGTGAACTTTCGTGGTAGTTTTCGATATGCAGCGACGAAGTGTTGGAATAACTTACCACCTCCCCTTTTGGTCTTAAAAACCTTGTACAACTTTCGTATCAAGTACAAGTCATATTTATATAATTTACAACTACAATCGTCATAAATAGTATTTATATTTTTATTTTATTTTTTTTTACTTTCACTACTCGCTGTTCCGCGCTATTATTATTATTATTATTATTATTTTGGGTATCTGTATCTTTATTTTATTATTTAAAATTATTATTTTATTATTTTAATAGATTGTTTTGCATTTATTTATTACTATTTAATTTATTATTAATAACATTATGAATTGTATTAAGTATGTAAGTGTAACGTATTTATTTATATTGTATTATTGGATATAGGTAACTGTAGTTTAGTTTTATTTATCACTTTGTCACGGCTCGTCACAGCCACAAAGGGTACCATTGAAAATCAGCGTTGGGTTCTAACCCAACATAAAAGCTGAATGGTACACCTCTTCAGGACACATCACGGTTGCAGACATGATAAGATAAAATTGTGTTTGTGTGTGTATATAAATTTGTTGCTTTTTTTTTTGTTTCTTTGTAATTTTAATATATATAGTTCGTTTTTTTTTGTTTTTTGTTTTCTTATAGTCATTAGTTAATGTTTAATTATTTTTTATACTTTTTTGCTTTTTTTATTTTTTGAATTTGGTGTTTGTAATGTGTTTGTCCTGAATAAATGTTTTCTTATTCTTATTCTTATTTACAATTATAAGATCGATAATTTACGTATGGCGTATATTATTAAAAATGACTTCAAGTTTACTTGAATGATCAACCAACGTTCCGCCATTGTTTTACACAGCTGACTTTTAAATTATTATTATTTGTTTTGTTAGGAATATGTTAGATTTATAAAAACTCGGTGGTAGAGTTTTTTGCAAGCTCGTCTGGGTAGGTACCACGCACTCATCAGATATTCTACCGCAAAACAGCAGTACTTTGTATTGTTGAGTTCCGGTTTGAAGGGTGAGTTTGTGCCTTTAATTACACTCACTCACAGTGTACAAGGGACATATCATCTTAATTCCCGAGGTTGGTGGCGCATTGTCGATGTATTTTTTAAAGAAATGTACAATGCCACTGTCTATGGGCGTCGGTGACCACTTACCATCAGATGCCCATATGATCGTCCGCCTACCTATACTATAAAAAAGTACTAAATTGTCTGTAATCTCATCTCTTACCAATGTGGTATCCGTTGTCGGATGTATATATTAAATACGTGTTGGTTAAGAGGGAGTTGGAATCCAAAGCTTCGACGACATCCGCGACCATCTCATCAACGGCCAAGAGACTCTCCCATCGACTTCGGTACACTCTGTCCAGGTCTGGTATCATCTCAGCGGGCAATGGTGCGGGGGGCATAGATAGGAGCCAGTGCTTATCCTGAATATTTGTAAAGTGTATTAGCTAAAGTTAAAACCTGGAGTTTGAACCCAGGACCTCGAGATCTATCTAACCACTAGACCAACGAGGCAGCCATTACGCTCTTACCACACTACGGGCTCCGATACGGCGGCTCTATACTACTCTGCTGGAACTACACTTCAAAACCCGTCCCCGATTTATGCCTATAAGTTATGTATATAGAACCCACCAGCCGAGGGGCTCCCCACTAGGCCAACAGTAATATAATTTTAATTTAATCTAACCGCTTCGGAATGGCAGGGAGTCAGGGACTATCTAACTTTCACACTTGAGACCCTCTGATCTCTATCTCTGGGCCTGAACAAAGAAATACTTACATTGACAGCGATATTGAAATTAGGGTGTCTGACAACAGTGACGTTGCCGAAGACGCCCTTGTGTCTCGGCGCAGGAGTGAAAGGCTGGTGGGGTGCGGGGGGCGCCAGCACCATGAGGAAAGGCCGCGACTCTGTCTGATTTTCTATGAAGTTCAAGCTTAAGTCCCTCTGAAATATTTCGAACTATTTTAAATATCATTCAAAGATATATTTTTCGGAGACATGGTATGTTTCTGTAAAAAAGAAATATCGAAGATTATAGTCCAAAAACAATTAGCGTTTTCGTTAACACGCATTAGTCATTTATGTGAATGACAGAATGTAGTTCAATAAAGTCGTTGAAAAAAATACCATTTATTTAAATAAGATATCGATTGTCGAATATGATAGACAATCGCTTATAATTAATACTAAAATAAATGATGTTAACATTTAAAATAGGTTTAGTAATTTTTATGGATTCGAAAATAGCACAAAAATGTATATAATCAATGGAATAAAATACTTACGATTATGTCAGTAAGGTATAGATCATTTGAATAAGTAGGCACACCATTATTTGATATGGTGTAGTTGTAATAGACAGAGTTGCCAACTAAACCGTGCCATTCGCCCCATCCCGGTGGAACTTGTTCGGGTCCACCAGATGCATGCACACCATACTATACAAAAATATATTAAATATTTTATCAAAGTATTATTAAAATGGATAAATATTTAAATTAGTATAACGTTTTTTTTTAATTCACATGCATGTGGTTTGACAGTTTTTAATCATTCTAAAACTTTAGAAGATAGATATGATACTGATTTCGTAAAATAGCAATATTAACAAATATAAAGTAAAATTAACATCCGGTAAATGTCCCACTGCTGGGCTAAGACCTGCTCTCCTCTTTTGAGGAGAAGGTTTGGTGCTATTATATTAACAAATATGATAAGTACTATTTATTGGTCTTATAAAAACCTTCCTGAGGTTCATTTTAGGCCTATTGCTTTTTTTGCTTTATACCTTCAAAACCGCTCCGTGATCACAACAGGCAATGCAATTATATTTTTAATTCGGACAGACCATTCAAGCTTTTAATCTCTCAATCAAAACACAGATAAAAGCATATAGTTCTTTTTGTCTACCTCATTCAAATATTTCCCAGCATAAAACGTATTATATCCAGAATCCTTCAAAGCGGTAGCGAAGGTTCGTGTTTCGAGTTTCCTCCAGGTGCGACTGTAACAACCACCGTTGACGCTGTTGTTCCATGTCATGTGGTTGTGCACGTGAAGGCCCGAGAGGAAACTGGCTCGACTTGGACAACATATCGGAGATGTCACAAACTATAATAAATATTATATGTTATCACTATTATGTGTTTCTTATAAAAATCACAGTGATCTCACACATTTCAAAACAGCATATTACAACATTAAAAGAGTTAAAAGTACATATAATTTTAAATCTTATCTATTATTTTAAAGGATTAAATTTGTTTTGCTTTTATGCAAATAAAAGTATGTTTTGAGTATATATATATTTCTTAAATACTGTATGGTTAATGATAATGTAAGTTTAAATAATGATTTAATTTTTTTAAATACTTACGGAATTCGTAAAAGTCGTCCCCTCATTTCCAATGAAGCGGTGGACATTCTTCATTGGGTTCTGAAAAATTTAAATGAAACAACAATACATTTCAATAAACTATTTATTTTTTCTATATCATTTTAACACTTTTACTAACCATGCCACCCAACACGACATCTTGATCGTCGGTTAAAATAACAACAATATTTGGTTTCTGATCTTCGCACACAGCAACGTGTGCTAGGCATAACGTTATTAGAAAATAATTTAGCATTGTAACGTTATTTTCTAATTTATTGATATTTTTAATTTGACTATTGTGGAACGGCGGGCATCACTTCAAGGCCAGCGCACTCGCTCGCGATGGCGACACCGAATGCGAAAAATCCAACACTCTTCACAAGTGACCTGAAAGATAATACGACAGATCAATAAACTTAATAATCAAGTACAACTTCTTATCACAGTTTACATTATAAATAGTTTTGTTTAATAAAACACAAGACATATTATAACAATTGATAAAAGCATTGTAGTAATTAAAAATATATATCTAATGAAATTAAATAAACTCATTGTAGTTGCTGTCGAAAGAGTGATTTTTTGTTATAACATAGGGAGGCGGACGAGTATATGGGCCACCTGATGGTAAGTGGTCACCAACACCCATAGACCTCGGCATTGTTATCAGCAAGAAATGTTAATCATCGCTTACTTCTCCTTCAAACCAGAACACAACAATAGCATGTACTGCTGTTTTGCGGTAGAATATCGAGCTTGCACAAAGCCCTACCACCAAATAAATTCTTGATAAATTAAAAAGTCCATTTACTTTACTTATATATGACCACCTAATTTATAGACTATTACATGGGTGAACCTAAGAGTGACAACTAATTAACAATTGGTTGTTGTTCAAAATTTTTATGAGTTAAAAAAGGTGATGTGAGTTTGGTATTTCAGATGACACTAAGTTTTCTATAGTCCATTCCAACCACAAGAGGAGTAAACCCAAATAAACAATTGATACCAATATCATGTGTTTAAGACATTCATCCAATATTTTTTTAATATATAAACATTAACATAAATGAATAGTAATAATGATGGTAGTAAATAAAAAAATATTGGAAGCCATGCATCGTTATGGATTAATATAATTGTCAGTATTATATAAAACTAATGGTTTTGAGTGGTTTTGTTTTAAGAACATATATAATATAGTATGGATTGGAAATCACTTTTCTTGCTAAATAATATATTTTACACAAATAAAAATCAATCGAATCACATACATTTTTTTTAAATGTAAATAAATACTTTTAGAAATAAACATTGAACAAATTACGGATGACATTGAACATAGTAATACGATGGATCAATACATAACATGCATTTACGCATTAATCTTTCGAGGTTATGCCTACTTACCATTTGAAAGGGTCGTTATACAAATCTTTAACTATCGCAACGAAACCTTGTTTACCCATTATATATTAAAAGAATAGACAAATATTGAGTATCTTTTTGGAATGACTTATAATTTTACTATTGGAAAAAAATTAAGATTTTTAACATACACTCGAAGAGCACGGCCGTTTATCGATTTGACGTTTGAAGTTGACACTTGACAGAATTAAGGTTATACATATTTATATATTATCTATGGACACACGGAGAAATAGTAATACTGCGATGGTTGGTAATAAAAGCTATTAAAATGACTACGTGTAAAGTATGTTATAGTTGATAGCTAAAAATATTATTAAAGAATATTTTATTAATAAATATAATATCTACGGATCTATGAATTTTAAATGCATCAATGCTCTGTTTATTGCTGTTCCATAATATTTTACTGCTTAGTCTACAAAATAGATACATCAAAATTAAAAATTCCAATCGGAGTAGGAGTAAAGGTAAACAAACCGTATTAACAAAATGCATGCAATTCTCTAATTGATCTGCTGTAATTTGCACCATAAGCAGTTCTTGATTAATTTACCTTTATTTATAATACAGCACTGTTTCACTTAACCAGTTATGAGCACTTTAACTGTCGAAGTTCCGATCACAAATTGGCAGACATTGAAAACGCCATTTTTTCGCGAATCCATAGTGAATATCATAGATTATTCAAGATCTCGACTAATTATATCGCGTCTATTGATATCGGTGACCAATGGTATCGATGTAAAGGTTTTTTATTTGGGTTTACTCTTGTTGTGGTTGGATTAGGCTATATATTTCTTTATAATAATGAGCAACATAAGCTAAATGTATTTAAAAAAAAGAAATAAATAGAGATAATTTCTGAGATACAGAATATAAAACAAATGTTGTTTGATAATTTGTTTCTAAAATATATATAATAATAATAATTAATATAAATTGGAAATCACTTATTATAGTTACGGATAGGTTTTAATATAATTTCGCAACCAACAAGTTTCAAAGACATTAAAAAAGTAACTTTTCTAAAAATAAAAAACCAAAAGTAAACAAATTATTTATTAGCGGATATTGTACTAATGATCCAATCTGTATAATGAGACACTTTCGTATATACTCCAGGATAAAATCTGAGACCACAAGCGTAGCCGAATGATACAAGACCGACTACAACGCCTTTATAAACCAAAGGTCCTCCGGAATCACCAAAACAACCATCAACGCCATCTATATCCGTTCGTCCAGCACACATCATTGAGTCTGCAATTATAGCACCGATTGTTTGATAACGCGCTTTGCAGTCCTCTTGGTCTATTACAAACATCATTGTGCTTTGGAGCTGATCGGGTTGTGGACCATTTTTCTGAAACATTAATAAAATAATCGCGTTCTAGTAAATAATATTTTCTTTGTTATACATTAAGGGTACACAAAACTGGGCATTTAATTGAACGATGATAATTACGAATTTAATTAGAAAAAACTTTATTATCATCTCGTTAACGTAATTTTTCAAAGGATACGATATGAATATACGGATATTCGGATACAATAATAATTAGTTTGCTAACCTCTGTTGATCCCCATCCAACTAAAGTGCAGACAGAATTTGGCAAAAGTTCACTTTTTGGCTTAATAATTGTAGCCTGACTGACCAAATTGCCCATAGTAAATCGTTTGGCCACGACAACTACGGCTATATCATTTGTATAATATCGTCTGTCAAAGCCATAGTGAGTTACGACTGTTTTAATTTTATGCATCACACCTCCCCTCGTTCGAAATGTTGAACCAACACGGATTCTCCAGTATTGAGGAAATGAGTAGCTACAAGTATATACTATGAATGAATCATTAAGTTTTAATACACAAAAGGTAAATTAGATAAATATCCAACAGCTAAGCAGCCGCCTCTTAGAGTTTATTTTATAATGCTTCTCAAGCTAGGAATATCTATACTTGAGTTTGTATTATATCCGACTAATGCAGGTTTCCTCGCAATGTTGTCCTTCAACGGGAAGAACGAGATAAATTATAAATACAAGTTGACAGTTCCGGATTAAGCGGTCTAGACGCCTTGGGGCATCAAATAAGTGTAGAACCTTAATTACATATTTTCCGTATAAATTGGATTGGATTCTTTTTAGTAGGGTGTTTAATTAATCTGCTACGAAACAAAGTAATAAAAAGTAATAACAGCCTGTGAATGTCCCACTGCTGGGCTAAGGCCTCTTCTTCTCTTTTTGAGGAGAAGGTTTGGAGCTTATTCCACCACGCTGTTCCAATGCGGGTTGGTAGAATACACATGTGACAGAATTTCGGTGAAATTTGACACATGCAGGTTTCTTCACGATGTTTTCCTTCACCGTTAAGCACGAGATGAATTATAATCACAAATTAAGCACATGAAATTCAGCGGTGACTGCCCGGGTTTGAACCCACGATCATCGGTTAAGATTCACGCGGTCTTACCACTAGGCCATCTCGACTTTTTCGACGAAACAAATTAAAGTTTAATAAACATATGGAGATTATAATTGTATTTACTATATCTAAATGTATGGGACGTATTATTTGCTATAGATATTTCTATTGTGGGGAATTGGGGATCCCTTTCTTGTGCATCTGAGGCTAAAACTCCTCCCCTAAATCCGGAACTGTGAGCCATGCGTGTGAAGTGACCCAATTTGATTTTAAATTAATATAACTTAAATGTTTTAATTTTACTAGTTTCATTCGTGTTTAAAGCGTTTTAAGTTAACAACAACACTTAGGTATTAAGAGATTGATAATGTGTTCTATTATATAGTGTGTTTATAAGTGGATATTTGATAATTAATTATAAATCTATCCCTTCTGAAATGACTATTAAACCAATATATGTACCTAAAATGTAAACCAGAGCATGCTTTGGAAAAGTATTAAGTATATAATATTATTAATTACTTTAAGGACTATTGACGTGGTAAGCGTTAATTTCATATCAGTATCAAAAACATTAGTATCACTTACTTTCTACCAGTATCCTGATTATATTGGAAGCAATGCGCTGTTGATATAACATGACGGGATGTGAGTATCACACCAGCGCAATGCTGAATGTATTCCTGTGTGCCCCACACGTCCAACAACAGTTGAGCGAGGATGGGATATTTTTGTATATTTGTTGGTGAACCGTTCAGCACTCGTAAGAAGTCGTATTGTGCATTAACTAAAAAAGATATAGAAAAAATTTAAACCTGGAAGTGTGTTGTCCTATAAATATTGTTTAGTTAAAGACAGTTCCCTCTCTTTCTAACATCATTGTTTTGATGTTCGAAAGAAGAAGATAGCATTTTTAGCCAATCTCCTCAGCCGTTAGAGCCTAATTAACTAATTAGGCTCTAACGGCTTTAATTAATGCCTAATATTTCCTTCATAAATCTGAATATTAATTAAAAATTCTTCTCTTTCAAGTCTAACGACTTTTTTTTAATTTATAAAAATTTAGATTTTCTAGGATTTAATTTTTTTCCACTTACCTTCAATAAGATAAATTAAAACAAACAATAATCTCACTTTATGAAGCAACATTTTATAAATCTTATTTTAGCCAGTAATCCAGTAGTATCTACGACATTAATTTATTTCGCGGAATGTTAACACACTGCTAGAGTTCCTTAGACTGATGATTCAAATGCTATATAACTTTCATTAAGCTGAGGTAGCATAAACTTTTCTAACTGTATAGGAAGATCATTATGTAGCGCGACTTGATGATCTTGATCAATTCAACTGTAATAAAACTACATAATTTGTATGTCTTCAAGTAATATACTATTTTATATGATAAATTCATATGATAATTTTTTTAATAGTTTTCAAATCAAGTGGTAGTATATCTGTCTTACATAAGTCACTGTTATATCTGCCTTGGAAGGTTATAAATGAGCCGCGAGGTCCCAGTGGTTACAAACAAATGATTCTTAACCGGTGATTGTGGTTTCCACCCCGTTGCTCAAATGCGAATTTGTAGATACGCAACAGATTTTCAACCAACTCATAAATCTCTTAGGATGTATTCCTTCAACGTCGATCACGAGATGAATTATAAAAAAAAATTAAGCACAGGTAAGTTCAGTCGCTCTCCTGTTTGAACACACAATAATCGGTTATGATTCGCGACTCCACTAGGCCTAAGCTCTATTAAATGATGAAATGTACATTAGTACATACTACATATATTAAAGTGCGTTATTTATGTGATTTTGTTGATTCGAATCAAACAAAAGATTACTGCTTATATTAATCTAAAATCTCAAATCAGGTGAATCGGTCTACACTTAGAATTAAATATAGACGAGAGCTTAGCAATTATAGTAAAGTTTTATGTGCATTAATCATCGTTAGTAAGAAAATTAGGCCGTACTAAAACTGTTTTACAAAGCAGTATTTTAACTCAATAGGTATAGTTGGTAATCCTGGGTTCAAATCCATTTAGTATAAAAGTTGTTTTTTTATCAATTCGTTGTAGCATCTCGGAGTCTAAATGTTGACAGTGCTTAAATCACGTAAGGTCATTGAAACTATTTCCGGTCGTTTCAGATTTTCCGCGTTCTATCAGATTTTGAAAGTAACTGAGAGTTCATATTTCGTTTGCGCAAACACTTGAGGTCTATAAAATGTCAGTCTCAGACCCAGAACCAGTAACTTAATAATGGCCGATGTAACCTAAATCGTTCAAGAGAACCTCATATCTTTCATTCGATATAACATCGAAGATAAGTTAAAAATTACCTTTAAATAAAATAATCAGAATCAGATTTGAGTTTGAGTTTTGCTTCAGATAAAGCAACAATATTAAATTATGAGTTTGTTGCATTTTCGAAATTATGTGTATATTCGAGATTTGTGTTGACAAATATTTACAATGAAATCATTGATTATTATCAACAATATATAAGTAGTATAACTAATTAAGCCTATCGGTTCTTCGAATTAATTAAATTCGAGTTAATTGACCTGAAGATACTAGGATAATGTAAGATGAATTATATATCATTAATACGTACAAGAACCATGAAGAACCAACATCAATTACTCATATTTTTTCTCATCTGTAGCTTTAATAATACAGTAATATGAGAATGATTAATTGTTTATCTGTGGTCTCTAAAAAATGTAATGATTTGGATTGAAAAAATATTACCTACACTAATATATTATCGTTTGTAGGTATATTAAAATTAAGCTGTCCTATCCGCCGTTAAATCTATACTAATATATAAAGCTGAAGAGTTTGTTTGTTGATCCGGATAATCTTAGGAACTACTGGTTCGAATTTAAAAAATATTTTTGTGTTGTATAGTCCTTTTTATCGAGGAGGAGAGGCTTATTTTTATTCATTGTATTTTACTAATTAACCGCGGGGCACAGCTAGTGTTTAAATATTCTTATTAACAGTTTAGAAAACTAATTAAAAAGGCTTTTAAAATATATTTTTTCTAAAGTGTAATAGAAAAAATGTAAGTAGTTGCTATAGTTTATAAAATTGAGTGCTTGTTAAGAATCATAATAAGATGTCGTTTATTATAATACATGCAATATCTTGTTTTTGATAATTGAGTACTTACTATTTTTTTATATTTTCTACTCCAGTAAAGCGTAAAGCGCTTATGTGTATGTGTTATAATACTGAAATAGTTCAGGAAAATCCAGGCTTGAAATAATTAATTATTTATTTATCCTTACCTAAGGATGCTACTGTGTACTACTAAAAAAATCCTAAACTCCTGATCGTTTCTAAATGCACGGAGTAGTTCGATGTTTATTTTCTATTACTTACATTATACGGCAGGTAAAACTTATAACTACTTTTTTAAGTGAAACATCACTACATCTATTGACGTGCCTTGTTAACAGGCTCGTACGGCGTGCCGACAAACGGAATGACGCTCTTTTTTCCGTCCACTGTCTAGTCCCTTGTGGTTGTGACTACTTGTAGGTACTTGCTTACTTGGGTTGCACAATTGCGCATATACGTTACTAAATAGTACTGTAATTATAAGCGAAATGTTTATTTAAAATAAAATATTTAAATTTATTTTACTTCATATTTATTTATTTTCTTTATTAATTTATGTGTTTTTGGCATCGCCATTCTAATTGGATGTAAATGAAATAATGAAAAGATTACAATAGCCGTCAATTTTGATGTTCACATCTGCTGTACGTTTCACTCCACTAATACGGGTAACGGGCATACCATAGTACACGCACATTGGTTACATTTCTTTGTACCTATCTAAAGCTCAAACAAAATAAAAATCAACAACTATATTTATTTGGTAAAACAATAATATCAACAATTTTTATAATATCAACGAAATATATATATTTTTTTATTTAATAATGCCTTTATTTCGAATGGCTGACTGTATTTGAGTATCAATACTTGCGTAATATTTCATGCGACTCAACAAATGTAAAACTCTTTTCAGATCACCATCAAAGAATGCTATGGATAGCTGTTTTTGAAGGTCTTTAATGACTGCCTTATTTTCTTTATCAAGTTTCATTATTTCCTCTTCTGTATCTGCATTTTCTACTTCTTCATTCTTCTCCATAATTTTGAATAGAAATTCTTGATCTAATTGCGTATTTTCAGGTATTTCTTTTCCTCTTAAACGCAACATGTAGACACCTGGAACAAAAACAAATAATACAAAATATTTGTCATGTTTTATTTCATTGACATATTCATATGTATATGTAACTATATAACTTTAGTTCAATATTAAAGTTGGTAAGGTATAAATAATGACTAAAACATTAAATTATGTTTAAGACAAACTATATTAATTGGAATTTTCTGAGGGATCCTTCACAATTAACAACTTCTATTGTAATAAGCAATGTTTGCATTGCACATAAAATTAGGGAATGAATCTATTGTGTTTGATGAACTCATTTTATCAATAAGTGTTTGTTCGTTAATTGTGAATGTTGTGCTCCGTCATATTAATATTTTAAGATTGGGTGTTTAATATGGTATTTATATTATTGATAAGTATGAACCAACCTCTTGATAATGGTTGTAATAGAGTATTGTATGCGTCATTAACTAAAGAAGAATATTGTGCTGATATTTCTTGTTCTTCAGTACCTCTGAAATCACAATTTTACAAATATGTACAACATTTTTAAGATTTCAAGAGATAGTTTAAATTATTTCCAAATTTTCCAAACCCGTATAAAAATCAAGCCCGGAAACTTAACAGATCCATATTATTTTTTGGTATATAAAACTATTTTAGTGAAATATGTAATTTCACTGCATTATGCACTGATATTATTATCTAACCATAAAAGGTTAATAACACTTACATATTTTTCATTAAAGATGATACTAGAAGAAGATTTTATAATTATTTTACACTTTAAAAAGAAGTGTTATTATTTCATACCTGTTTGCATATTTGTCTGGGTGCAGATGTTTTTGTAAATCCTTATATTTTTTTGATAATTCACTTTCGTCCAAGTCATATGTTTCCTTGACACCAAGAATCTTAAAGTAATTTTCTGATTCATCAGGTCTTTGTAAGACTTTGCAGTTAGAACAGAAAAGGTTTGAGACCATGGTAGTAATGTTATTTCCACAGGACCAACATGATAAATATCTAATTTGTTGTTGTGTTCTAATTAGATTGAGATTCCAAAAAAGTCTTCGGGGGATCATTATTTTAAATCGCGATTTATCAAATAGTTAGCATAGACAATAAAACTATGCGGCTCTGATTACGATAATGTTGGAATAAAAATGAAGACTTAACATCAAAAATGTCTTTTCAACTAAATAGTGTATTTATGTTAATAGGATTATATATATTCGTAATTGTAACTAAGGTGATGATAGTTTCTTTTTATAATAATATTACACAACAATGCAAACAAGTTACTATTCATTAAGTAACAGCGTTATCACTTATCATTTGACAAATGTCAAATCCAAATGTCAAAATCAGCTGATTATGTGTGCCCCGTACTCAACTCTGCCAACAAATTACCAGAAAAAATAAGTAAAGAATTTTGCTTTCAAAATTTGGTTTGATTTAAAATTTATTTTTACGCGTAGACTATAGTTTTCATTATATGCGAAATTTCAAATTACCTACGAAAGATTAACAACTCGGTGGTAGAGCTTAATGCAAGCTCGTCTGGGTAGGTACCACCCACTCATCTGATATTCTACCGCAAAACAGCAGCACTTAGTATTGTTGTGTCCTGGTTTGAAGGGTGAGTGAGCCAGTGTAGTTACAGGTACAGGGGACATAACATCTTAGTTTCCAAGGTTGGTGGTGCATTGACGGCACCACCAACTATTACATTCACACTGTTAGCAATGAATACAGACGTTACAGTCTGTATTCGTTGCTGTTAAATAGTACGAACGTCACGGTGGTGCTGGGGGATGTAATAGTTGACATTTGACAGTTGACATATGCAGCTTGTTATAAAGTTGTAATGTAAACATAATATTCTAATCAAAATTAAATACTACGAGTAATTTCATATGATAATTAGAATTCGTGTTCAAAAAGATTACTTCATATAGCCATTATGGTTTCATATTTCACTATTGACGCTACGGGCGAAGTCACGAATTTTCAAAAAGAGATATCTAACATGATGCACGGTTTTGGAGATAACCCGAATCCCAATGCTGCAACAGTTGTTTTAGTAGAAAATATTGTTCTGCAACAACTAAGGTCAATGTTACAAGAAGCGTTTAATAATTCAACTATGAGAGGCTCCAATACGATAACAAATTATGATATAATTTATTTAGTAAGGAAAAATCCTGTCAAATTAAAAAGACTACACGATTATCAAATAAAGCTTGACCGAATAGACAGAAACCGTCCATCAGCGGTCACGACGCCGACAGATACGATTTTACCCGGAATAATTTTAGAAGAAGAAAAAGAAGTAACACTAAAGAAAAAACGAACTCACATAGATGTTATAAAAGAAATCGACGAAACTGATGAAATGAGCCTAATAAAATTCGATGCTATTGATTATTTGAGAAAAGTAAGAGCATCCAAACTAAGTGAATCAATGTCTTATGAAAAATATGAGGCGTACCATAAAGCTAGGTGCAGTTCATTTCGTTCAAGTTATGGTCTTACTAAAGGTTTTGTTAAGTTGGAAAAATGGATCAATCCAAATAAAGAGCTTAAAATAAACCCTCTAGCTTTAGAAGTCCTGTGTTTTCTAGCTTATGAGACTGTTGCAGAAATAGTCGATGCTGTCTTCTTGATACGACAGGACAGTAAAAAGAAGAGTGGGGATCCATTTAGCAAGTTTGAGGGTGGTTACTTTTGCAATCCACAGAGTTTGAACAATGCCGTTTATATTAAATCAGGTTATGAAGGTTGTCCAGCGATAACAGTAGCTGAAGTGAGGGAAGTGCTAAGACGCTATTTCACACCTACAAATGGAATGAACGGTCTCTTTTATAGGAATATGAGTATGGATTTACCTGTCAGATACATTGCAATATAAATAAATGATTTTTTTTTTTGTTATTTAAGACAAATTTTCTATTTATTATTCCATATAATTATTATTATCCTTATAAATATTATTCTATTATTAATTCCCTTTACAACAAATTTTCAATTTAATTTCAAGTGTATGAAATGTTAACCATCACTTACATCACCAATGCATCACCAACCTGGGGAACTAAGATGTTATGTCCTTTGTGTCTGTAATTACACTGGAACACAACAATACCAAGTACTGCAGTTTTGCAGTAGAATATCTGATGAGTGGGTGGTACCTAAGCTTGAGATGACAAAACAATATTTTTACCTAAATTTGCATAATCTGTTTGGATCTGGATGGAATGATTCATAAGGAATGTGTATAATTCATTAAGGCTAAATCTAGTTCAGGTATAAACATTATTGTAGATCCTTATTTTTACCAGCCGAGACGGGTAGCTAGTAAAATTTGAAACAAAGAAATTGTTACGTCACTCGTAAGTAAGAAGAAATAAATATCAGGAACAAGCAGCACATCCTGTATTTAATTGATAATACGAAAAATTTAATATTAAAAAACTAGTTGAAAACCATAGATACAAAAAATGTGGCGATTACGAGATATCTCTAGCAAACGTGAAGCATTAATGCATTTTTTTTTATTGCCTTAGTAACTAATGCAATAAAAAACACGAAGTTGATCTAGTGTCTGGCTTCCCAAAGTGATGCAGGTGGACCCCCCAGGGGTCCACGGGAGACACGACGGCAGTCTACGTTGGCGTGACGATGAAATGGGGGTCTACAAGTCATAAGCGAGGGTCCACGAAAAATTCGTTTGCTTTAGATAGAACTAAAAAGTTGGCTTACATCAAAGTAGGCAGAATATTTATTGAAAAAAAAAAAAATGGTCAGCGACAGTAGGTACAAGACAATATCGTTCACCTTTTTTTTTCAAGCTTTAGGAATGGGAATATGGTTCAAAGATAGCTGCAGGGGGTCTATCGGGACCAGCTAAATTTTGAAAGTGTTCTATGGGAAAAAAAGTCTTTGATCTGTCTAGATGTAAGGCTGCACATCTGCAGATCCTGGGTTCAATTCCCAGGTCTGCCCATTAAAAAGGTATTGGGTTTTACTATGAACCGCGTTGATGAAAAATGTTTTATTTTTTTTAAAAAACCAAAAAAACTTTAGAATGATTCACGTGTTCTTATAATGGGTGAAGTTCTACAAAGCATTAACATTTCAAAATTAATATAACTAATAACTTAATAATTCGTTATTTTTTCTTCTAACTTGACTGTCCATTAATAACCAACTTAATCTACCGATTAAGTATTTAAGCTTAATAAAAACTGATATTGAAAGTAAAAACTACGCTATGCTCGGCAAATAAAATTACCAGACCTGAGATGGTCATGATGGATATGGTCGAAATCAGAAGGTATTTTTTTTGTAGTCAGGCCTACAATATTAAATGAATGAAAAAAAAAAGTAGCTGTGCGCCGCGGTTTCACCCGTGTCTTATTAATAAAAATATAATGAATAAAAATCAGCCTAGAGCTTTCTTCGATGAAAGGAATATACAACACAAAAATAATTTTTAAATTCGAACCAGTAGTTCCTGAGATTAGCCGGATCAAAGAAACAAACACTTCAGCTTTATATATTAGTATAGATTATAGTTATATAATATAATACTGCGAATGTTATATGACAATCAGAATTAATACCTATCAGATACTTAAGTAAAAAAAAGCAAATAACAAATTAAACTTTCCTTTTTATATAATAAGTAGGATGTTATCGCTACTATCATAGTGTTGGAAAATAGACAAACGTCCGAAGCAAATATTTGTATAAGTGCCTACTGATACTTGTATAGGCTGGGGTGTTTTCATTGAAGGTATCCAAACCTGTCGAGAATTTGTAATTAAAGCTCTGAATAACACGATAGCCTATGGTTCGTGTCTATTGTCTACGTTTACACTTTAAATAAAATGGTTATAGTCAGTACGAACCCTCTTTAGGATAGACAGCTTGAGATCTCCTTTGTTGTATTACAAAATTACTACTCACCATAAGTTATATTTATACCTAATAATTTTTCTGTGTATTTTCTTTGTCATATTATCTAAATTGGCAGAATATTTTGCCCCCATGTAATTATAATAAAGAACTTAATTCACCAAAAAAAAATGTAGTCCAAATATTAATAAAAAACGGTAAGGGTGCTTTGGGCTGCCCGCGCTATTTGATCTTTTCACGACTTTAGAACTAGATAACATATAATATTGATGTCATTTTCTTATCAAACAAGCTGTTTTTTTAAAAGCTAAGGGTTGAGAAAATTCGAAGAATGTGGTAGTATCCTCAATATTAACTTAAAAGTTAAAAAAAAACCTAAACCTAAGTAAATTTTGTATTTAAATAGCTCCAATGTTTATACGAACACGACGTAAGACCGAATGCAATCTTAAGACCAAGAAAATAGACAGAAAATAAATAACAGCACGCTGACCCGCTGGTGTCTGCTTTCTAAGTGTTTATGTCTTTTCGAAGTTGCTGACGTCATTTATCCTAGAATAACTTGATCATGTTTATCTTATGATGGTTATTAACATAGAGTTATAAATCTAAATATATTCAATAGAGTTACAATTAAAATACATACAATATGAAATTTTGAAGTAAATGAAAATGCCGCCTCCCAAATTCGAGCGACTGAAGCAAGCACTAATAACTATATGAAAAAAACTAATAATAATATCTTGGGACATTTTTCACACACGGCCATCTGATCCCAAACTAAGCAGAGCTTGTACTATGGAAACCAGACAACTGATATACTACATATACTACATTTCTTTTGTAAATACATACTTATATAGATAATTACACCCAGACGCAGGACAAACAGACATGTTCATGCACACAAATGTCTGTCCTGGGTGGGAATCGAACCCACGACCTGCGGCGCGAAAGGCAGGGTATCTACCAACCACGCCAACCGGCTCGTCAAACTGCTGAACATAATGAGTAGTTCGATATGGAATTTCTCGTCGGATACGTGAGGAGGATAACATTAATATGAGTAAAATGTCAACTTTATTTAGTAAACTTTTACAAATGTAATTCTCAGAAGTTTGCAGTCTCAATTTAACGATAGTCCATCTATTTACGTAGACAAAACAAAGTTTCATCATACACATGATTGTGTTATTGCGAAATGCGAGCGAGTATGTCCCAGCCGGGTTGTTCAACAATTAATAAACTGAATAAGTTCACCTACACATAGGAACATTGACTAGAGTTCACAACTCACCTTGCTCTTGTATTTGAGAGCAGTTGCTTGCAAATTTAATTTTCCCGCCTGAGTTATGGGCTGTGATATTGGAGTCTTGTAGGTCCCGCTTTGAAATAATAAAATTGTTTTATTTATTTACACGTGCTTACTTGAAGTATTTTATGTGTGTTGTTATTCAGTCTATTGCAAACTATAAATACATTTTATTAAGATTCTTAGCAGCTGTATTAGCTGAATTATTACAGATTTTAGATTAATTCATCACAACTAACGCAGATACGAAAACATAATATAGATAAGCGCTAATTTTTCTTATATATTTTTCTACTGCATCTTATTTTTTTTAAATAATATTTTTTATTTGTATAAAATATTTAATCTGTTCTGATTAGCCAAAAGAGGAGAAGCGTTGCGGAATAAGCTCTGAATATTACCATAGGACCTTAGGAGATGAGGATGTGTTTTGACCAGCGGTAGGACATTCATTATTAAATATTAACATTAGTAAATAGTAATATAAATATACAATTGTTTATAATTTTATATATAATAGCTCTTTATTCGTATTTTTGTAAAGACAGTCCATAGTTACCAAATCATTGCGAGTAGGGATGGTTCTTGTATTGGCAGATGAATTAAACTATTGTTGCAACTATAACAATTTTGAATTTTGAGTCCGCTTTTTCTACAGGCACAGGTAGGTATATAACATCTTAGTTCCAAAGGTCAGTGACCCTTTTCCAATCCAAGACGGTTAATATGTCTTACAGCGCTAATTTCTGTGTTTATAGACGGTGATTAAATTTACCATCAGCTGACCTATTTGCCGGGCTATTTTATAAATAAAAGTAAACCGTACCGATTGGTTGAATGTAGTTACTTCCTAATCCTTCGTAAGGTGTAGCTTAAGGGCAGAATATAAGGGCTAAACCAAAAGCGATCATAACCTCCATACAAGTTATGTTAAAGTTTTATCGTATCGTATCGGATCGCATCTTCAGGCATAACAACGAATATGTCAGAATATTTAATACAATTATAAAATAAGAACCAAATATAAATTATATTTTATACAAGAAGATTCTCTTTGAATCCTAATTTCATAAAAAAGTAAAAATTGTAGAAAAAGTCAGTACTTTTTCATCATTCGTTTACATGTAATAACCATATAATGTAACTAATCCTATACATATATTCTGCATTAACGCCTTCTAATTATCTCTATATTTTTTATGGAATAATGAATATGAGTTGTCTATTAATTAATTAATTATTTTTCAAAAGTAAACTTTGAATTACTTTAAACGCATAATCACAAATTTGTGTCCAAAATTGAATAGTTTATGTGATCACTGATCACATACAGGTAACTCATTTGCCTATCAACGGCAGATGATATATATATCCCTCACATAAATATATAAATTAATATATGGCACTATAATCATTTACAAATTAGATAGCATACATAACTTTATCTTCTCTATCTTTCTCTATCTATGAAACTTTATGTAGAATTTCTAAATTGTATTTGATTGTTGAATTTATGTTAGATTAGTTTCACTGCATCTGATAACAATCTGTACAAGGATCGGGGTTATTTATAGCGCTAGTTATATGCTATGGTATATTTAATTTGCGCTTAATATGAGATGAAATATGTTTTTTCATTCACATAAAAGTTGGGTATTGAAATAAAGATGACGTATTTATATGTATATATCTTAAATTGTTTTATTTAACTTGAACTCATATATTTCCAATGTTAAAGGTTCAAATCCTGTAAAAGCTTTTTCAAGTTCTTCTAAATCGATTCTAAAGATTTTTTTGTTGATAATATAGGGCCAATTTTCTGATAGATGTGCATAGATTTTAAATGTTTCACTCCTTTTACAATTTTAATTTTAAATGACTAATGAAACATGCTGTTTGAGGTCCCATGATTCTCGTGTAAACACTATCAACTTACAAACTCTACTGACGGGCTACTATTGCGAGGGACTTGAAAGAAATGTCCTAACTTTTTATTTGGTGCTTGGGAGCAGGTCTGCTGCCTTATAAGATAGCCGCTAGACAAACGAGATCACCTATCAAAGTTGTTATGTATCGGTATAATTAATGTGAAAAACATCAATATTTATTATTTGTATGTTCCAGTTAATGAATGGTGAGCTAGTGTAATCAAAGGCAACAAAACATCATAGTGCCAAAGCTTGGTGGCGCGTTGATATTGAACGGATTCTTAATATTTCTTACAGTATCAATATCTATGGATGTGTCCACTTACGATCAAATGATCATTTATAATAAATAATAAAAAATATATATACACCAATCAAAAAGGAAATATGATTGAATTGGAAGTAGTTTAACATATATTTCTAGTATACGCAAAATGCTGCTGAGTATACCAAAAAAATGGAGAAATAAGTATAATATAACCCAATATATTTGACCCTTAAGCCTTAGACTAAGCATTCCTAAAACGATACGTTATTCTTACCCTATGTCGTGTTTCGAGTGGTCCCAAGTACATAGTTGAAACATACGAGAACACTTCACCCCTAGAGGTCCTTCAACTTGTAGCAGACCCAATTCTAACGATTAATTGAGTGGCCGAAGGGAAGCTGAATTGGCTATCGTAGACCAAATGTTATGTTTTGTGACTTAAGAGCGTTCGATAGCGGTTATCTTCGTTATGAATATAATTTTTCTTTCCTTTTAATGTTTACCATTCACATATAATATTCGTTAATGTAGTTTTTCTTTACTATATTTTTTTCAGAAAAAAAAATCATTACTTGATTTCACATACATGATTTTCTAGTTAGCGCTAAAAACGTATGATAGATTTTTTATTTATTATTTCATAGGAAGGCGGACGAGCATATGGGCCACCTGATGGTAAATGGTCACCAACGCCCATAGACAATGGCATTGTAAGAGATGTTAATCATCGCTTACATCGCCAATGCGCCACCAACCTTGGGAACTAAGATGTTATGTCCCTTGTGCCTGTATTTACACTGGCTCACCCACCCTTCAAACTGGAACAAGTTCAAACTGAACTGTATCAAGTACTGCTATTTTGCGGTAGAATATCTGATGAGTGGGTGGTACCTACCCAGACGAGCCTGCACAAAGCTCTAACACCAAGAAAACTATTCGTTACTATTTATTCCAATGAAGAAAATTCAACATTATTTAGTCCAAGTCGGTCACTATTAAAGTAAACACAACTCACAACAAATGAGATAATATTATAATCTACAATCGTGTTACTAATTACACGTATCAACTCCAGTGACTGTTGACAATCTCTTGACTGTAAAAACTCAAGAAAAAAGTAATGTCCTCCAGACCGATTTCGGTCACGGCGGCCAATCACAAGTGTGTGCAAACACAGGTGCACTCACTATTCCCTAGCTCTCATAATCCGATGGAACAGCAATCCGACACGACCGATAGAGTTCAGGTGCAAGACCAACGGCTTAACGTGCTTTCCGAGGCACACTTCCAACTTCCAGACTCCGGGCTGCTACCGAGAATTTACTTTACTTGAGAATGACAGAAAAACCCAATAACTATTTTTTGGCCCGACCTGGGAATCGAACCCAGGACCATCGGGTCTGCGGCCTTATATCAATTTCGATGTTTCACCTCTGCCGGGCGTTAAACACGGAATCTTAGATATTATGTCCCTTGTGACTTACTCGCCTTTCAAACCGGATCAAAGCAATACAAAGTATTGCCATTTGGTTGTGGAATAATTGATCAGTAAGTGGTACTTATTTATACTTTATCGGGCTTTTATAAAAGCCTACCAAGTAAAAAAGCGCTTTTGTATTGGACGAATTGTTTAAATGTTTATGTCTCTTCTGATCGGTGTTTGTAGTGATATAACTCATAAAATATACGTCATAAAATAATCGTATACGTAGATATGCACCACGTTAAAGTTTTTTGAAATGAAAACTTTAGTGGCGTTGTGCACTTTTTTGTGATGGGTAAAAAATGTTAAACTTGCGTCAGGTCACGTGACGTGACGTGATTGAAAGTTCGTAAGACGGATTCTAAAGTGTTAAATTTTTAATGTAATATAAATTGTCATGTTTGTGTACGATAACGCAATAAATGAATATTGTATTTTATCACATAAATGATAGTACTTTTATATCGATAATTAAAGCAATTTGTGCAAAATTTTTCCCTAACCATACCAAAATTTAAAAAATGCACAACATTAATATTCAAGTTTTCACTTCTGACGGCACTAACGGAATGCAAGCCACTGTTTTTTTTTTAAATAAATATAATTTCATGTTTCCCTTAAATGCTTCTTATCGATTTTAAAACATAGCAAACTAAAAATATCATAAACTGCCTTCGTAGTTAGAACTTAATTTAAATCACTTTCAAATTTAATCAATATCATATTTGTCAGTGAGGATTCTGTTATCGAAGTTTGTTCAATAAGAATAAAGCTTTGAACTCCATGATTAATTAGAAGACTTTTAGTTTGAAATAGCTTGTGAGATTGACACTTTATATAAATGATTATAGTTGGTCGACTTAAAACTTATTATTTTATGTACTTACTAGTATTTTACCGACGGTTTCGCTGTATAATTCATAATTTTATTGCGCTAGGGTACTTATTTTCATTTCTGCAAAAATAAAGGATTTAAATATAAACATTCTTGCCGTTTATTAAAAAATCCTTCCTATGTGCTAACGTGAGTGAGCCAGTGTAATTACAGGAACAAGGGACATAGCGTCTTAGTTTCCAAGGTTGGTGGCGTATTGGCGATGTAAGCGATGATTAACATCTCTTACATGGCCATTGTCTATGGGCGTTGGTGACCACTTACCATCAGGTGGCCCATTTATGCTCGTCCGCCTTCCTATGCATTAATAAAATGAACTTGCGTTGATACTTGATACACATGTCAACACAAGTCAGTCAGTTATATATATATATATATATATGTACTTATATTAAAGGTTCGGTCAAACTGGATGAAACAAATTACACGGTCGTTTGATTACAAGTCTCTCGGACATTATTTCTTAATAAATCTTAAGCATGGAGATTTATATTTGTTGATTTTGTTTTTAGAAATCCGCCGTATTAGACGAACGCCGTCATTTCATTAATATCAAATAGAAGTAAGATTATCTACTCAGCCTTATTTTTTTTTGTATGCTCCTTGATAGCTTAGCCAGTTTCCGTTTTTGACATTTTAGTTTTATTCGATTCTATTTTTCTATTTTGATTTAAAAAAGTCCACGTCTATAATGGATGAGATAAGGTTAGTGGGACAAGAGTGGATTTCTCATTTATTCTGTGTACGTAAGTTGATACTTTATTCAATGAATTTATATTTATTCTATTAAATAGATTGAAAATTCAACCCTAAACGGGAGAAATGGGTTGGAAAAATTATCACAAAAAAAATAGTCTGTTTGAAATTTACTGTTTTCACTGCTAAAATAGATCTCAATTAACATATTTTATTAGTTTTGATTAAGTCGTGTTCAAAGCCGCGAGTGAACCGCTACTATAAGAAAGAAGAAAAGAAGAAAAGTAGTATATGTAATAAATCATCATCAATTTTGGATTATTTGAATTTTGGAATTTAAATTATCATCAATTTTGGAGATCTCTGATTTGATTACTTATTTATTTTGAACCAAAAGCTTGTGTATGAAATATCATGCTTCTAACTATGGAAATGACGGATTTCCATACAACGGTTCATCCCTTGATTCACTCCTTTAGGGGTGGAATTTCCAAAAATCCGTTCTTAGCTGACCTCTACTCGGCGATAGGAATATTCCTACCATAATTTCAAGTCTCTACGCCTTATAATTCCGGAGATATCGTGATGGGTCAATATATCGGTGAAAATCTCATATATATAAATAGATTTGCGTTGATTTTCCACTGCATTTTATTTGCTTAAGTTATTAATTCTCTCTGTAAATCGCTCGGAGGTGAGAATCTGCATGTATCAGTTGAAATTTAGCCATCAGTTCTTTAAGTACACTAATTAGGAATTCTCCGGTTGTGTTGAATTACCATCGGATTTGAAGGTGAGCGAATTGAGAATGCACTTGTGTTACACACGTATCTAGCACTATCTATATATTATTTGTAGTTATCTAGCCTCCTTTGAGAAGGTTTACTACGGAATCCTATCGACGTCGTGTTCGCCCTTGCCTAAGTTATGTAAGTAGAAATATTTTATTTTAGTGGCAACATTAATCTAGCATGTAGAAAATGTTTTCACGCCCTTGAAAAATATGACCTTAAACCAAATACCGAATAAAAAATATTTGCGTTCATTCATTCTTGACAAAATATAATTACCTAATTGGATAGCATTATACTGAAGTAAATTGAAAATTCTCCAAATATTTGTATCGAATAATATACTGCCATAAATATTTTCACCAAACAGTATTTGAACTACATGGTGGAATAAACTACAAAGGTTAAGAGTAGATTATTTAACCTTTGTTTCTTTTTATAAAATTAATTATCTACGTTTATTTTTCTTTATTAAACTAAATAAGAGGTATAGTTACAAAGTGGTCATGTCATATTCATTCTTCCTAACTAAATTAACCACGTCTTTTTTAATAACATAAGATTATATACATATATATAAAATAACATAGGACTTCATACATGTATGTATATATCATAAGTACTTATTACTAGATAATATAAAAAATCCATAAATAATAATTAATTCCTAACCCCAAGAGGGGGAAGCCAGGACAACTAGTTTGGGCTCCTGCTTTTCACATTGAAAATGTACTTATTAATGTATTTTTTATTAAAATATATAAATAAAAACGTAAACATAAATGTCTGCGGGAGATAGTAAATAAATTTATTATTTATTATATAAACGATTTTGTGATTATACACAAAAGTATTACTAATTAGATTAACCAGTGGTAGTTTTGTGTGTTATATATCGTAAAATGGCACTTTTTTTAGCTCAGATCATTCGCTTGAAACCGATTATCGACATCAAAAGATCAAGACTGGCATCCGAAGATTAAATCAACATTCAAGTGATCGCACCCGTCGTGAAGTCTGATTGACATTTAAGAAAGATAGATATGTGGGGGGGGGGGGGGCGTCTGTCAGCTGAATTTCGGGACGCTTCGATGATAGCGATATTATCATTTTATTACGAATATGCTTTGTATGTTATGTGACTATAGTAAAGTATCAGTAAATGTCCCCAATGCTGGACTAAGGCCTCATTTTTTTTTGCAGAGACGCAGGTGAATCCTCTACGTTGTTCCAATCCGGGGACATTCCTCACTATGTTCTCCTGCACCTCCACGATATTTTGTATAAACACAAATTAAGCACATGAAAAATCATTTGTGCTTGCCTGGGTTTGAACTTGTAACATTTATTTAAGTTTCAAGCGTTATAACCACAGGGCTTATACTATAGCCACTAGTAACACATTTTAGTAAAAATAAATTTTAATTAGATCATTATTTTGATACAGAAACAAAGCCACGACAAAAATAATAGTGAATGTAAATGTCCCACAACTGGGCTAACATCTCTTCTCCTCTGTGTGAGGAAAAGGTTTGGAGCTTTTTCCACCACGCTGCTCTAATCCAGGTTGGTGGAAAACACATGTGATAGAATTACAAATGGACAAACCGACATGTAATTAAAAATAAATCTATGTCGATATAATGACAAAGTCTCTTGGCAACAATATATTGAAGATACCTTGAACTATAACAATCTTGTTAGAAATTGTAATTAAGTATGTAAACTATTTATATTGTTTATCTGTTTTATAATTTGTTAAAAGAAAACAAGCAGACATGAAAATAATTAAAATATATATCATCGTATAAGTGAAATATTTATAAAGAAAAATTTCAACATATCCACTTGTACTATTATTTAATTTTTAATGGTAGCGTATGGTTTTTATTATTTAAACACGCATTCGTGACACGAATCACTATGTTTTTAACGATTCATGTGCATTCGGCCTTATCGTAACGTCACGTAAAAAACGAGGCAGTCGTAGTAAGGGTTGTATTACGTAACTTTGAATATAAAACATTCATATAGTGTATTATTTCAAGCCTGCATTTCGTTGCATTATGTTCTCTTAATCGCCTCTTAAATATTTTTGCAAGTTTAACTTTATATTTTACTAAGGAGGTTTCAGGCTTGTTGTGTGAAAGGGATGCCTGTATATTCCGTCGGCAAGCTTCGTATGTTCAGTCAGTTTAAGGCTAGCCAGCCAGCTGAAACGACGTATCGTTGGTTTTATTTTTCTTAAATATAAGCTTCGATACACGCGAAGGTTTTAAACTATTGTGCTTAAGAGTGAAGTGTTGGTGTTAGTTACTGTAGTGATTTTAATATTTATTCTTTGATATTAATAATACAAATATAGTTTAAGTACTTAAAATTTTTGTAATGTAAAATAATATTAAAATTAACTTTTAGTGTTAATGTGCTGAAAGACTTGTGACTTGTGAGTCCATGCTGATTCTACTTTTAAATGGTAAGTTTTTTTTTCTTTTATGGCTTTATGGGTACAGCGGTTCATCCCATTAATTTCCCTAATGTCAATGTTACTAATAACTGTAGTAATAAATTGTATATAACAATCAAATAATAAGTTTAATGGTAAGATTAATATAGGTATTTTTTTTTCACAAGTGGAATAACTTTCGAGTCCAGTGACAATTATTTTTATGAATCTGTTTTTGAAAATGGGTTATGTCTTTAATTTATTGCAGATTTTATGGCTTCGAATGTCGAGTGATTAATTTATATTCGTCAGTTCCGTTTCACGTGATGCTTTTATTATTGAAATTGTCTTACAAAATAATTTCATAAAATGTACTACCTTACTTATTTACGGGATAAATTATAATTTATAAATAAATCCAGTTATTTTTTTATACTTAGCAGTATGAATAGGTTCGACTGTATTTATATGAGTCGATTTGTTATTGCTGTATAACGTCAATATTTTATTTAAACGAATTAATCGATTTGAACCGTTTTAGTTTATTTAAATGGTAGTTACCATAGAAACAAGAGAAAATACCATTATTATTTTATTGGTAAAGAAAAAAAATGTGAACAGTAAAAACTGCTTCGTACAAATTCCTTGAAGTGTGAAGAGCTTAAATAATAAAAAAAATCGCTACTATAATTCTTCATAATAATATAGTTAATAACAAGAATACATTTAAATGTATCCATTACGAGGCTCCACTCGTAATGGATACAGTCATGGAAAATCAAAATGTATGGTATTGATATGCGACAATGACTATGATAACCATAATTATTTAAAGGTCACAAGCACCAAAATAGCGTGTTACTGTATCGATATTTAAAAATTTACTCACACGTGATGGTGATATGAATAATATTTACTATAGTACAGTAACAGCATGTGAATGTCCCACTGCTGGGCAAGGTTTGGAATTTATTCCACTATGCTGCTTATATGGGGGTTGGTGGAATACATATGTGGCAGAATATTAGTCAAATTAGACCCATTCAGGTTTCCTTGCGATGTTTTCCTTCACCGTCAAGCACGAGATGAATTATAAACACAAATTAAGCTCATGAAAATACAGTGGTGCTTTGCCGGGTTTGAACTCACGATCATCGGTTAAGATTCACGCCTTCTAACCACTAGGCCATCTCAGCTTTAAGTTCTTACAATATAGCTTTATGGCAATACTTTAACTCACATTAGTGTTATCAAATAAACCGTATAACGCTAATAATAGCAAAACTATTTGTGAGCTTTAAATGATCTTATACCCTCGCCTCACTTATCTTATATAACAAAAAAAAAACATAATTGTTTAAAAATCGAATTTTAAAATATTTCTCATTTTCGAAAATATTCATTAAAATATTAATGCTTCGTCTAGACCAGTGGTTCCCAATTAGTTTTTGCTGCGTACCACTTCAAAAAAGACCTCAAGCCTGCGTACCCCTTATTGTAGCAATCACACTAATGTTATAAATGCGAAAGTTTGTGAGTGTGTGTATGTTTGATACTTCTTCACGCTCAAACGTCTGGACCAATTTTGATGAAATTTGGTATACAGGTAGTTGAAACCCTGATTAACAGATAGGGAACCGCGGGCAACACCGCGGAGCACAACTAGTGATAAATAAAAAAAATAACTCAGCTTAAATAATATTTATTATTTTCAAATGACAGTACAATAGTGAAAATCGAAATAATATGATGTATTGGCGAAGACGCTAATGTGACAAATGTGCACGTTTTTCTTTGCACAGCTCTTGAAAATCTGGTTGTCCTTCAGTCAGCTTCAGTCTTAAATCGTCTTCAAGTTGAAGTCGGTGACGATGTTTAGTTTTTAAGTTCGTCATGGCCGAAAATCCGCTTTCGCAAAGGTAGATTGTGCAAAATGGCAGTAAATATTTTATTGCTGATTCGCTGATATGATAAATATATTTTAAATTAGCCCAAAAGTCACCCATTGATTGCTCTGCAAAACAACTCTTGAGTCTGCTGTTGCATGAGATGTCTATTAATTCCTCTTGATCAGAGATGGGTAGGTGGTCGACGAAATGGTTCGCGAAAGGATTGTTTACCCAGTTCCATTGAGGCGATATTTCTGGGAAGTAACTGCGTAAAGCCGCCGACAGATTTTGCAAGTGGCATTTTATGTCCGATTTCAAATCTTCATTTACTGTCGAAGAAGTTGTATCCAAAAAAAGTTTAAGATTCGGAAACTGGTCATATTTACACTTGTCAATCAAAGATGTCCAGAGGGATAGTTTTTTTATAGTGGACTCAACTTTCTCCTGCATAGTGAATATGGTTGTAACACGGCCTTGTAGTCCCAAATTCAACTCATTTAATTTTGTGAAGATATCTGACAAGTAAGCCAATTTTTGCACCCACAAAGAGTCAGTCAGCATCTGTTTGTACTCATCATGTCCCTGCTCGACCAAAAATAACTCAATTTCATGTCTTAACTCAAATGTTCTCGAAACAACTCTTTCTCTGGACAGCCAACGCACTTCAGTATGTAACAACAGGGTCTCGTGTTCACTGCCAAGCTCTTTGCAAATAGTTGCAAAAATTCTAGAGTTTGTGGCACGGGCCTTGATTAAGTTAACAATTTTTACAGCACTTTTAAGAGTAATATCTAAGCTGGCTGGAATTTTTTTACAAGCCAGTGCCTCTCGATGAATTCCACAATGCGTCCATTTTGCTTCTGGGGCTATATCTTGTATCCGCTTTACAAGTCCTGAAAACCGACCAGTCATTGCTCTGGCACCATATTCCCGCACATTTTGATCAATCCAATTGGTTTTCTTTTACAAAACTGTCGACCATATGAAATATATCCTCCCCGGTAGTGCGAATCGAAAGGGTACGACAAAACAGGAATTATTCATGAATCTTTTTTCACTATCTCTTTTGCTGCAGGCAATATAAGGTTTTCCCCAATAGTGTGAGGTTTTCCTTGCTTAGCTATTAAATAACTCACTCTAAAAGAGGCTTCCAGAGCGTTGTCATTCGTGTTTTGGGAGAGCGCCTCAATAGATTTTTTGAGAGACGATTCCTTATTATCAAGTTTTCTTTTTTCTTGTGTCGTAGTACTGGTAGAGGATGACACATCATTATCAGGTGACTTTTCAGTATTGCCTGGCACCTCGGCAACCTTTTGGCGACTTATCAGCCACTTTTCCATCTGAAATACAACTGGACTTAATAAGCCGGCTTATACATTTTTTAATTACAAAGCTTACAAAACAACAACCGCGAACACATGTAAAACTGAAGCAATTCAACTCATATATTATTATTATTCGAAGTTTTTTAAATTATAAGAAAAACAAACTAAACATCGTTACGTTCTATTGCAATTTATAATGAAAGTATAAGTTTAAAAGTAGTTTTAAAACATTACCTTTTTCCAAAGTATAATATTTTAGAAATTGTTCTTGTTTTTACTGATAGGCGCACGTACCCCTTGATGCAACTTCACGTACCCCTGGGGGTACGCGTACCACTAATTGGGAAACACTGGTCTAGACAAACACTTTAATAAAACGACTTAGTTCATTCCCTTAAAAACCTACGTATTTATTTAAAAAAAAAACATAAATTTACATTGACTTAAATAAAAAACGATAATTATAAAATTAACTTCTAGTGTGCCATTTACTTACAGTTAAAATAACACTAATTTTAAAATAAGGTTAAGATTTATACAACTCTTTTAATGGAAGCGCGATACTAAAACCGAGGCTTTTATGGTTACATAGAAATGCCATCAGACGGTTATGAAATGTTATGTTTCTACGTTTCTTATTTCGTAAAGATACTTCAAAGTATAATATACTTTTTTTATAACATGGGCGGACGAGCAAATGGGCCACCTGATGGTAAGTTGTCACCGACGTCCATAGGCATTGGCATTGTAATAGATGTTAACCATCGTTTACATCACCAACGCGTCATCAACCTTGGGAACTAATGTTATGTCCCTTGTGCCTGTAATTACACTTGCTCACTCCCCATTCAAACCGGAACACTACAAAAACAAATAATGCTGTTTTGCGGTTGAATATCTGATCAGTGGGTGGTACCTATCCAGGCGAGCTTGCACAAAGTCTTTCCACCAAGTAACTCTATATAATTATACTCTATGTTAAATTTTAATGGATGTATTACATTGCATTACGAATTTCTATAATATTAAAATCTGCACCGCTGTTTATTAAAAACATAATTATGACACATTTAAACTACACGTTTCTTCTTTAAGGTTGTATTTTAATTTCAATTTTACTTCGTATTTTTTTGGTTTAAGGATTATATTTGAACACGAGTGTACGTTAACTATTTATATTAATTGCAAGTTTGGACTTAGAGCTTACGGAATTTGGGACTTAAAATTAAATTTAGGTTTTCATTTTGGTGTTAGGGCCCTTTGAGGTGAAAAGTATGGATTGACTCGTTTTTTCATGCTGTAACGATTAATCCAAAAAATATCAATAATTAATAGTCACTCGTATTTTTCTCTATGGAAGAAAGTCACTTGTGGTTAGATTAGTCGATTAACCTTAAAATTTTAAATTTAGGTTATTGTTAGGTGAATCTAAGGGTAATAATAAACGTTATTGTATTGCTGCTAAAATGTTAGGCGTACGAACAAAAGCAATGTTAAACATAATAACTTAAGTAAGTTGGAAAGCAATTAAGTCGAGATAGATTAACACCTAACCGTGTTTTGAATATTTTAGTATTTGTCTCTGTATAGGAGTTTGTTCAGTAATTTAGGATATAATTTGGACTTACAAAATTGTAATAAAGTTAGAGCTAAGTCAAGGTCACTTTGCCGTGTTTGGCTATTTTCTATACTTACAAATAAGTTTTGCAACTGATTTTGATGGGAAAGGTTGCCGGGAGGAGAGCTGTAGGTCGCAGGAAAAAGTCTTGGCTCCATCATCAACATCCGAGAATGGACGGGAATCGCGAGTGCCGCTGAACTTTTCCACCTCGCGAAGTACAAGAACGAGTGTGCGAAGCTGACTGCCAACCTTCGCTAGTCGGAGAGGCACTTGGCAGAATAAATAAGAATTTTGTATTTTATCAGATCCTTATTATATTAAAAGAAAATACGATTAACGTTTCAACGCATCGAAATAAATAATGATAATAAAGTTGTGTTCAAAATAAAAGTAAGGTAACATGCAGATGTGCTACTTTTAGCCCGGCTTGACTGCTTCGTTGGTCAAGTGGCTAGATATAATGTCGCAGACCCGGTGGTCCTGGGTTATATTCCCAGGTCGGGCCAATAAATAGTTATTGGGTTTTTCTGTCAGAAAATTCTCAGTAGCAGCCCAGAGTCTGGAAGTTGGAAGTGTGTACACTCCCATGCCTCGGAAAGCACGTTAAGCCGTTGGCCATGCGTCTAAATTATTTCCGGTCATTTCGAATTGCCGTCCCATCGGATTATGAGAGCAAAGGAAAAGAGAGGGCACTTGTGTTGGCGTATACACTTGTGCACTATAATATCTCTAGCTGGCTAATCTCACTTGAGATTGGCCGCAGTGGCCGAAATCGGTCTGGAGGACCCTTATTATAGCCCGGCAGGCAATCTCTTTTAGAGAAAATGTTTAAGGAAGTTTTGCGTGTCACGTATTGTACACGTGATGTGTGACACGTCACGGGAACCTGCGACGGACTTGCTGAAAGCCATACCTCGCAACTCTCTAACAAATGGACCGGTTCTGATGTGATCGAGACGATACTACGCTATAAGTTCTAATGATCTGTTCACTTGAAGAAATCATCACACATTTGTTACTTGAGAAGAGGATCTTACTAACTCAGGTCCGTTTGACTTAATTTGTGATAATGGTCTCCCGACACAACGATGATTGTATTAAAATATTACTAAGTATTTATAAAAATGTTGAAGAGCCAATAAAACATTTTTGGTTTTTAGGAGTTTTGTGACGGATCTGATTATATTTTTAATGTCATTATCATGGCAAGTAATGAAAAGTATTTTTAAAATACGTACATGATAGATAATAATCAGAGCGGTGCTTTCCAAATTTGAATTTGGTTAATCGTAAAATTCCGTGTTGTACCTACAGTGTAACTAAAAAATCTAAAAAAAAAAATTAATAAAGAAATCTGTCTTATAACTTTAATACTTGGTGGTAGAGCCTTGTGCAAGCTCGTCTGGGTAGGTACCACCCACTCATCAGATATTCTACCGCAAAACAGCAGTACTTGTTATTGCTGTGTTCCGGTTTGAAGGGTGAGTGAGCCAGTGTAATTACAGGCACAAGGGACATAACATCTTAGTTCCCAAGGTTGGTGGCGCATTGGCGATGTAAGAGATGGTTAACAGCTCTTACAACGCCAATGTCTATGGGCGTTGGTGACCACTTACCATCAGGTGGCCCATATGCTCGTCCGCCTTCCTATGCAATAATAAAAAAAAAACTCTCAGAACAAACGCTTACTACCCTTAATATTTTTCATTGTAAGCCTTTGAGTGTAACGAAAAGAATTACTGTCCTGTAAATTTTGGAGTAATACACAATCGAATTTCTCTAAAACGATCTTAAATATCTTTTATAACGAAGGTCTTCATTAAATCGTATCGGGTATCGAATCTGAGTGCCTAATTGAATTACTTATGGCAGTTTGTGTTAGGCAAACCCACCTGGAAGGCAGAAAGGCAACTGAGCGAGAAACTTCTTGAATAATTCACTAAATTATCGTTTCGGCCGCAGTTCTTCTAATACCTTTATTTTCTTCCTTTGTTTATCCCGCTTTTTCGAATTTCACAGTTATGACAATTTGGTTCTCGTCTCACGCTCGCTGCGTGTTCAGTCACTATAAATTTTTAATTAATTTATCAAATTGGGCTTATATCCAATGAAATAGATAAACATTTATCGTTTGCATATATCGTTTGTAAATATCCGGATACAATGGGATTGTTACAAATAAACAGTGTTAGCAGCAGGCAAAACTTTTTTAGGTCGTAGAGGAATATTGATTATTGTGTAATTGGATTTAAGCTAAATTCAAAATGTAATGTTTGTTAAATTTGCTTATATTGCTTTTAAATTAATGGCCAGAAGATTGAACATGTATATAGGGTTATTTGTAATGACCCAGCAATCTAGCATTATCATCAAACTAGATAGCTAACACCATAAGCAACAACAAAAAAATCAAGAAAACAGTTTTGAATACAGAATTGTTTTTTATAATGTTACTATTCTCTGAATCCACAGATAATAATAATATCTTAGGACAATTTTCATACACGGTCATCTGATTCCAAACTAAGCAGAGCTTGTACTATGGAAACCAGACAACTGATATACTACATATACTACTTTTTCTTTAGTAAATACATACTTATATAGATAATTACAACCAGACTCAGGACAAACAGACATGTTCATGCACACAAATGTCTGTCCTGGGTGGGAATCGAACCCACGACCTGCGGCGCGAAAGGCAGGGTATCTACCAATCACGCCAACCGGCTCGTCTATATGCCTTTACCAAATTAATTTTGTTTCTTATCATTTATGTTTTATAATTTACTCGGCTGATGGAAAACATAGTGAATGAACCTACTATACCCGTAACAGCAGTATGCTGGACAATGCAACTTAACAGGAGAACCTTTGTCCAGCTGTGGGATGTTAACTAACACTCACTTTATGAATTTAGATAATAAAGCATCAATGTATATTAAAGATACAATGAAATTCCCTTTTCACTGTGTTCAAAATTTCATGATGCTTTCAGCCTGAATATATCGTACAAATATTGAGCATTGTAATTTGTTCTCAGCGCTTAATGTGTCGCGACATTTTGAGATGGTTGAAATATGATTGTTTTGTATTAACAATGGAAATTAACAATGGAATGAAATGCGTCTACAATATACTTGTTATTACGAAATTGTACCCAAAATTATTTTTGTATATTTTACGCAGAAAATATTTTAACGCGTGGTTTCGTGTTCGTCGATCAAGTACTAATTCAAAGAGCCGTACATACTGGATCCTAGATTCAAATCCCGACTATTCATTAAAAAGGTATTGGATTTTTCTGAGATATTTGCAGTAGCAGCCCGGAGTGTGGATATTGGCGCTGTTTACATTCCCGTGCCTCGGAAAGCATGTGAAGCCGTTGGTCTTGTACTTAATCACTTTCCGGTCATATTGGACTTAGATTTTGAATTGTATTGAAATATTATCGATTACACCTTTCTAATTTTTTATGGGTAAATATTACCATCAAATTACAATTAAAATATGATAAAAAAAATAGTACAAAAGTAGTATTACGAAATATTGCTCATACAGGATGCATTCTGAAGTGCACAAATTTAATAATAAAGGCACCAGCAAGCTAGCATTAATATAATTTTGTTCGTCACATTGTTATTTAATAAGGCAAACCGTGATGGGTGTAGAAGTTTCTTTAACTCTCAAATTCTGGCCCTTTCTATAGTTATGACGACTTCGGTAATATTGTTAGTGACAGCGAATTTGTTAGGCAGTTTCTTAGGGATGTATCTTTTCAAATTATTAATATTTTTAATTTCTTATTATTTATATTTAATTAACTGCTGTTCTGTTCTGGCTTCGCACGGGTTGAACAAGGGTCTACGTTTATATCGTACTATCTGATACCCGTGACTTCGTCCGCGTTGTTTGATATATTAACAAAGTTTTCTTATGTACGAAGAAAAAAAACATCAAAAAGATCGCAAGCAAAAACATACTTTGTTTAAACATACATCACTGAACACGCAGTGCATATATAAATCGTTTTTTGTTGAAACTTTAATAACTTTTTATTAAATGAAGATATCGCAATTTTTTTTGATAAGGGCCAAGTGTCTAAAAAATAAAATTTAGAAAATTTCATTGAAATATATCCAGTAGTTTTTCCGTGATGCGCGCACAACTGCATACCTCTATCATTTTATTTATATAGATTACGACTTATTCTATTTCTTTACACGCAATTTACAATTGTATGCTTTTTTACATGTTCAACCATCGTCGTTACAGTTCAGCCAATTTATACGTAAACATAAATCGTGGATATATAAACCTCAATGAATTTCCGTGAAATTTAGTCAATATTGCAGGATATCTGGGTGAATGGGCTACTTAATTGTAACCACTCATCTATCCAACCGCTAAGCGCCACTAATTAGTATTGTTGAATTCCGTTTTTAATGGTGACTGAGTCATATTTATAGACATAAGGCACATAACTTCTTAGTTCCCAAGGTTGGTTACGTATTGGCGATATAAAGAATAGATAACTTAATTAGGAAGAACGTTTTTGAGCGTGCTCTGTATTTTCTCAGTGGTTCGTGCAGGGCCGTCTGGGTGGCTTCACCGCCTCATCAATTATTCTAGGGATCTGCTTTATAAGTTAGTCACTAGACCAACGGCATAGGACCGGTTAATTTTTTTTTATTGTATTGGTAATAAAAAACAGGCCATAATATGTAGCGTATGTTACTTGCTGATTATGTAGCTTTCCATTGGTGAAAGAATTTTAATAATCGGTTTAGTAGCTTAGGCTTGAAAGCGTAACAAACAAACAAACTCACATTCGTATTTATAATAATAGGAAGGATTAACGTACATATATACAAGGTTATTTTTAATTAGCCAGCAACCTCGCAGGAAAAATAACCCTGAATATATACTTGAAAATGGCTCTATTTGGCTTGGATTTGGCTTAAAAAGAGTGACGTATGCTGACGTCAGCTGTCTTTACAATCAGCATTTACATCAGGGTGGTCGCTCATCCCCCCCGCGTGGGATCTCCACCTTGTCGTGGTGGGGGGGCTCAGTACCCGTGGTAAGGTCGGCCACGGGGAAGCTAAGAGGGATCCCGGACGTGGGGCGCTCCTCGTGGGCCTCAGGAGGCCACAGCGTATACTTCACCGCCTTTATGGGGGTGCCAAGGGATCGCGTGAGCATTCTACCCTGACACCCCGACGGATAGCCCGAAGGCTACAAGCTCCTTGGCGACGGATGCAGGTGTTGGGCTCCGCCGCCAAAAAAACACCCTGACGGCCGCAGAGGATAGGGAGGACGGCAACCTGACAACACCGCATCTCCTCTTCCTCTGCGGCCCCACCGCAACGCAACATATGGTGCGCCCCCATTCGGTCGCGGGAGATAGGGCGCGCGGCAACGCAACACCGACACGCCTCTCCTCCCGCGACCGCTCCCGGCTACAGGGGATGGACAGAACCATCCCCCACAGCGACACACCCAGCGGCCGCAGAGGACAGGGAGAACGGCAACCTGACAACACCGCATCTCCTCTTCCTCTGCGGCACGCACAAATGGTGCGCCCCCATTTGGTCGCGGGAGATAGGGCGCGCGGCAACGCAACACCGACACGCCTCTCCTCCCGCGATCACTCCCGACTGTGAGGGACAGACAGAACTGTCCCCCGCACCCGCTCCCTGGGCGCATCCAACGCAAGCCTCCTCCTGAGGCCCACGAGGAGCGCCCCACGTCCGGGATCCCGCTTAGCTTCCCCGTGGCCGACCTTACCACGGGTGCTGAGCCCCCCCACCACGACAAGGTGGAGATCCCACGCGGGGGGGAGAGCGCTGACGCCCGCGCCTGTGTTGCAATGTAAATGTCGTTATTAAATTAAATTAAATTTTATTCGGGGTAAAATTTCTGCTTAATATTTTAAAAATGATTACATAAATAGAACCGACTCACGATACTTAATAACCACTTCACGGGTCGGACACGAATTTTGTTACAACCTGTATAACAAATGAAGTTAACCTATATAAATTATACGAACAGTATCAATAGTAGTTAGTGCCGAACTTTGCTAACCACGTGGGCCACGAAGCGAAACTGCAGCATGACAAATGAGAATTCCATTGGAACTGCAAATTTAAAGTGATTCGTGAAATAACTTGCACTGAGATCTAACTTCACCTTAATAATCATATATTCTACAGCCAAGAAGCAATACTTATTATTTTTGTTTACCGGTTTGAAGGATATGACTGAGTCAGTGTAAGCACAGGCACAAGTAGTTACACTCAGTCATATCCTTCAAACACATCTTAGATACCATTGTGGTGGTGTTGGTGCAGTGATTGGTGGCGCATTGGCGATGTATGGGTTGATTATTTCTCCCAGTGCCAATGGTTGGTGACCACATACCATCAGGTGGCAAATATACCTATATTTATATATACTGAAAATTTGTAAATAATTTAAATAAATAAAAGAAAAAGTAAAATAATAATAAAACAATCCGCTGAGTTTCTTTCGACGGTTTTCCTAAGGTCATTGTATTTCGTTTCAAAACCGGTGGTAGTTTCTAATTTAACAATCAATTAGTTAGTCAATGCTTCTGTCGAATAAAGGAATTGAATTTGATTGATCGCCTACCTATCTTATATAAAAAAACATAACATATATTTAATTAACAAGTATGACACATTTTGTTTTATTTGGTGCTTAGGATAAAAGTAATGTTATGCAAATAAACTTTGTATAAATGATAGCGTTTGGCTTACATCGTTTGTTTTGCTTTCAATTAACTTTAAACGCAAAACAAACGATACAATATCGCAGATACCGGCAACATGAAAATTGATCTTGTTTATATTTGTATTACGAATGATATATATTATGAAACATATTTGCACTATTTTTTGGACATTTATTTAAAATGCTCAAATTCGTATTTAGAATTTATATGCATTGATAAAATGATCAAATAGTTTTGTTGAAAAATGTCGTGCTCTCTTAATAAAATAAAATCAAAATGTATTGATACGAAATGAATGTTTCCTTGTGTTTCCTTGTGTTCCGAACAAACTTTCAACTCATTCGATTGAGTTGAAAGTTTGTTAAGTTGTTATTGATATATAGTATCGTCAGTCCACTTATATACTTTTATACATAAGATATTACGTCACAGTCTGTAGAGAAGCACAGCAGTGTGACGTATATACGTCGTATTGCCTTATAAAACAAAGGCTTGGAGTTTACATCATCATGCTATTCGAATGAAGAGTTAGTGGAAACTCATGTAGTCGACATTTAGATCATCTTACGCCGAGCAAGAGATGAATTTTAAAGATAAATTAATCACATGAAAACTCACTGGTTTGAACCCGTTGTCATCGATCATATTAACAACTGAGCCATCTTGGTTATATATATATATAAGATATTATAATTTTCATATCTCTAATATATAAAACAAAAACCCGTTTTTGTTGGTTTATAAGCTTAGGTAAGGCTGTAGTTCACGTATACGAAGTTCTCATTTCAACGATATCTCAATACTCCTTATATTTCGAGCAAAAAGGTACTGCTTTAGAAAAAAAAACTCCGGTATTAAGGCTCTTAGAGTTCACGGAAAAATATTAATAAGGGTTCATTAGCACCGGCGTCCCCTTTTATAGGAGCTTATATAAAGAATTAGGATTTCTTCTGTATGACCGTAGAAATAGGCGTTTCTACCTTATTAAGTCTTTCAATATCATAGAAAGTATTGATCCAATGTCGACTTTTGTTGTTTTTTCTGTAATGTGAAACCGTAAATAAAACGTCTTGTAATATAATAATAAACAAAATACGCTTTTATTAAGTTCTATGGATTTGTAACGGATTTATGGTTATGTACCAAATGTCTGATTTCTGTTAATATGAATGACGTATCATAAACTTCCAATTTCAAAAGTTTGTCGTTATCTTGACACATATGAACATTCTGTCAAGCTTATTGCTTGCCTTTGTGAATGTTGTTGAATTTAGTGTTTTATTATAACAATTTGAAGTACAACGATTCTGCGAGTTTATATAAAGTACTAGTAAAACGATTTAGACAGGGTAGGTTCCTTTTCTCTATTTTTTTATATAAGTTGGATATCAAGAAGTTGTTTTTTAACAAAATACAATAAATCAAAATATATTTTACTTCTAATGGTGCAAACTGTATTGATCATTTACGCTTTTCGTACGGGTAAAAATCATTAAAATTTACGCTACCCAATTCGCCTTAAAGGTAATATTTCCAAAAAACCTTTCTTGACTCTTATGTTATGCAACAAACCTATAATTTAAATTTCATCTATCTACTATCTGACTCGATTTGGCCATGAATTGATTGTTATTCAGGACAAACGGTTTGTAAGATTTTTTTTTATTTTAATTTTATAATTATTTACCTTTTAGCAGCGATCATACCTTTTCATTTTGCATTATGTTGAAAATATCTTCTCCTGTCACGGTGAACATACATCGTAAAGGCTTAAAGTGTACAAACCGATACGGGCTGGAATTATAAGCAGTTGGGGCGACACTTTGTCAAAACGTTTGGTAAATTAAAAAGATATGTTCACGGCTAAGACTCGATTGTAATATATTAAGATTTATTTATATACTCTCGAATAAATATATATTTATAAAGACTAGACACGTTTGTATGTGTGTTCGTAATTTAAACTCTGTGGACAAGGGCATTTAGACGGATTCATTATTAGAATACAGTTTATAAAATGTAAAAATTAGCTAATGACATAACGATATGCTAAAGCCTGAAAAATTGTACCGCTTAACAATTTCCATAGCGCTGTTTAAATGTATAATGTTAATTTAAAAAAAAGAGTGTGTGTACTTATGTACACGCGTTAGAAGTTATACTTCTTTGGCGTATGGAAAAAAAAAAACTAAAATGCAGTAGTGATTAACGATAAATATTAAAATTGATAAAAAAGATTTTATTTAAATAAAACAGGTTTTATTAACGTAATAAAAATACTAGAATATACAACTTGAACATAGTTATCGATTTTCATGCCACCTAGAACTAACTTCACGTTGTAGAATTCAGGTGTTTAATGAGCGGTTAAGCAGACAGCTTCATACTGTTAATTTTGTGTCACAGATGCGCGCGCATCTTAAAATTTCACTCTCATCATTTTTTCATAACGCGCCTAAAGAAGTATAACTTCAAAAGTGTATAATTTAAGGGAAAGTCTGCTTGTATATATGTCAAGATAGACGCGAAGGGTATTGTATTATATCGTGTATATGTCGCTGCTATTACGTCATAAATCAAATACACACAACATGTGTACTGTATACTCTATATATACATGTGTACTTATACATCTTATCAAATAAAGTTAAATCTCAAATATATCTCATAACTCATTAGTCAAACTAGAAACTAAGTTCGAGTAACCAATGGAAATCGTTCTCACAAACTCTTCGTGTTTACATTAGTCGAATGACGATTCGTATTTGTTTATTGTTTGAAATAATATTCAAAATGTTCTCAACTTCGACTGATATATCAACAAGTGAAAACTTTTACGGTATTAATTATAAATGATATTCACCGAGAGATTAGTTAAACAATTTTTAACAACAAGAAAAAGATTCTTTCGAATATTAAATCGATAATGGCAGGATGAAATAAATCACGCCTTTGATTATAAACATTGCGTCTCTCTTTCTGTCATTAATGATTTGATATTTGAAAGAAGAAGACACGGCATTGTTTAACGAATCACCCGCTGAACAACATAACAAAATACATCAATTTCATTATTTTTATTTTAGAATAAGAAGTAATTTATGTGTTTTTAAATTTGTCTTGGAACTGTTTAGCAAGATAGTAATAGTATGTATTTAGAACAGGGGCTGAAAGTGAAATCGTTATTTGTCGTTGGTAGTAATATAGTGGTCGTAGAAACCTTTTATTTGCTTTTAAAGGTTAATTTATTTTATTCCTGTGTGCCCTTCTATTGAGCCAGGTTTGCTATGCAAGCGTTATGGACAAATTATAAAACTTTAATAAAATTAAGTTATAGTGACTCAGGTAACAGAAAGTAGTTAAAGTTTATATATGATATAGATGAGATACTTAAAAATATTTTAGACAAATTATATATATAGCCATTGTATATATTTAACTAATATCATGATATAATTAAACGGACGTCATTTAAAAACTGCTTATCAAAAAAATAAACGTAGAAAACTAATTTGGCAAAGAAAATTGAATGACTTTATCTCATGTAGATCTGTCGGAGCAAGTTCTTGCACGTCGCCGTCCCCAGCGGCCGACGAATGGGATTTTTTCAGATCTAAATGTGATTGAAGTGCTGGCCCAGCGTTGTCTCCCGTTTTAAGCCGATTTGGGTCAAGCGCAAATAACTTTTGAATTTCTTCTACTCTCGGGATATGTGAGCTACAACGCTTATTTTTTATCGATATAATAAAAAAAAAACGTATTTATGAAATTGACTTTGACTTTGTTTAAAATATTAATAAAATAATGTTTTTAATTCACAAGTTTATTTTATGAGATGTTGAAATACGACCAACACCATTATTTATTATATATTTGAAGAAAAAATATATGAATTTATATATAACGAATAAAAAAATTCAACGCTTTTTTTCCAATTTTATTTTATCGATAACACTAAAGCTCGCAAAAAAAATAGTTTGGTTAACATAGAAGTAAAAGGTAATGAACTGTTTTCTCTTTCATTTTATATTCTGTTACTTATGTAATGTGATATTTATGTAAATAAAGCTTGTAAAGACATATCATAATAAAGTTAGTCGATTACAATTTATCCAATTTGAATCAAAAATAGGATAAAGTTTGTCTATCTAGTAATAATAATACAAACAAACAACATTTCCTGATCGATAAAGATTCTATACAAAAGGAAACTTGCCAGGCTACTGGAATAGTTTGCAACCGTTCAACGCGCTATTGTTTGGTTTATAAAGTTTGCGATAGGAAATAATTTTCGAAATAACAACCTCGGAAATATTATCGATATCTTTTCTTCTATTTTCCTTTTGTTTGATATCGTTTTATAGCAAAAGTTTTAGATGTATTAACATTCAAATTAAATTTAGTGGTTTAACCCTTTTATAATAATAATAATAATAATATCGTGGGACACTTCTCACACACGGTCATCTGATTCCAAACTAAGCATAGCTCGTACTATGGAAACCAGACAACTGATATACTACATATACTACTTTTTTATTTTGTAAATTTTTATAGTTTATTTGTTTCACGCGCCGGCTTCGCACGTGTAGAATATGGATCAACATAGAGTTTATATAGTAAAACTTATTATAACTCGCACTCACACGGAAGTAAAGTTCCCAATCTGCATAATTTTATAATAACATCTTCAATAATCATATTTCAGCCAACAAAAAAACACCTTTAATGAATCATACATCTTATTTTCATGAATCACTTCGTCCATTCGTTAGGCGTATGAAAATCTGATCGGTTGTTTTTGAATTTATCAACAGACAGACTAGACAAATACAAATTTGACTTTGTTTTATAGTTGTCATTTAAAATAAAATCGAATTACGTATTTAGATGAATAAATCTTTAAATATTATTAACCGCTATTTTCTCGTATAATCTCTCGTATATTTTTCTTCCGTTTTCGTTCTTACTTATTTTATATGTAAACTTTGTTATTAGGATATAGCATAGTTATAATACATTGTTGCTTTTTATATAGAAATACAAATACCTCAAAAGTTCAATGGTATACCTAAAAAACGCTTAGCGATTTTTATTTCATGTATTTTACGATTTTATTGTTGTTTATATTTTTATTCTAAATTAATTTCTACGTTAACAAAATTACTTCACTAAATATAAATTAATAACCTTAATTACTTTTACTCATTTGCGATATAGCTGCGCTAACAATAGTTACGCTAGGGGAGGCCGAATTAAAAGCCTACCCTTGGTTATCAGCTGATTGAGCACAGCAATGTCTTTGTTTTTAGTTGCTGTCAGCTAAATTAATTAAGTTTTAATTAATAAATCCATAGCTTCATACATAACTGAGCGCTACCCGCACACTGGGAATGCTAAATTGTTTTATAAAATAATAGTGGAAGATATGGCTAATTAGCTATTAGTCCACTCTTAGTACTGCACATATGTATTAGTTAATTACATATATTATTAGTAAATTCTAAGCATTTACTTTTTTTTACAAGTACTACAATACTGTTTATTGTACGAGCACAATATTGTTTAAATGAATTATTATTTGTACACCATGCTGTCCCTTTTCACGTACGGTCCACTTAAATCTTAATCTTCACCGCTAAACTAAACACAAATTAAGCATTTAAAAAAAAAAACATACAGACGAATTGATAACCTCCTCCTTTTTTTGAAGTCGGTTAAAAAAAGGTCTAAGGCCCGGTACTATGAACATTTGTAATGAACGTTGTATTGAACAATGAACAACGGTATGTAATGAGAGTTTGTTTGTATCGTAATGAGTGCGATTAAGTATTTCAAAATACGACATAACTTCTATGATGTTAGTTGTATGTATGTATGACTGCCTCGTTGGTCTAGTGGTCTTGATATAAGGCCGCAGACTCGGTGGTCCTGGGTTCAATTCCCAGGTCGGGCCAATAAATAGTTATTGGGGTTTTCTGTCAGAAAACTCTCAGTAGCAGCCCGGAGTCTGGAAGTTGGAAGTGTGTACACTCCCGTGCCTCGGAAAGCACGTTAAGCCGTTGGTCCTGCGCCTGAACTCTTTCCGGTCGTGTCGGATTGCCGTCCCATCGGATTATGAGAGCTAGGGAAAAGAGAGTGCACCTGTGTTTGCGCACACACTTGTGCACTATAATATCTCCTGCGCAGTTGGCTAATCTCTCCTGAGATTGGCCGCCGTGGCCGAAATCGGTCTGGAGGACCTTATATGTATGTATGTAGAAGTAATCCGTGAACGCATCTTTGAATTGGAAGTTATTAGAAATGTTAAAAGAAATTTCGTTAAAACGTTGTACAATTGAATATGATTTTTTTTACAGAATTACGAATCTTTTGATTTTCTTATTGACTAACTTTAAGCATATGGTGTATTGTAATTTAATGATGTGGGAAGAGCAAGTCACATACTAGTCTTCTTCGACTTGGATGTTACACTCTACCCTTAAAATACCAATTTATGGTACTCTATTGAATCTTAATGTATCATATTAATAATAAATAATTAAATTAAAGTCGTAAGTGCTTCTACTAAGTACACCATGTCTAAAACCTTTCTAGTAACGTCTATAGAAACTTCATTCTAATATAGATCTCTGCTTTGAAGTAGAAACTGTTTAAACGCTATCTAATAGTAGATACCATTAATAGTAAAGTAAGGATAAATAAAAATTGAATCGTAAGAAATGTCTCTTATTTTAACAGACTATGATTTAAAGGCCTTAAAAATAACTACGGTTTAAATTTATTGAAAACATTGGTAATAAGGATTGAATATTACAATACATTAATATAATATAAAATTAATAAAAAATTATAATAGTTTATTAATAGTTTTGAATGTTTGAAACTAAATTGTCTAAACCCAATGCGGCATATTAATATCGTTTTAATTATCATAATTATAATGTCAGTAATGATAATTTTGCGGCTTTTTAAATTGCGTGGATTTTATTGTATATACGATAAGTTCAGTTCATTAATTCTCGGCGTAAAAACCAAAAACAATCTTTATAAAATCTCAAAAGACGTGAAAAAAATATAAATATCATGAAATAATATATTTAATCGATATAAGTAACTGAAAAGAGTTAAAATCATAGTTTTAGTTACGATTTAACAAATCGTAAAATTAAATGATAAATATAATTGTTCATTTTAAAACGATATTGGATACAATTGGAATAACCAATAAATCAGATTTTTAATCTCGATTGTTTCTTGATTAAATAGAGGCTTTACTTTATTTGATTCAATTATAGCGTAAATGTTATGTGTCATGTTTACGAGTAATAATCTCAAACGAGTATTGTATTTAATAAATAATATTGGAAGTACTTTTATGAACATGAACATATTTATTGTTTCGAGTAGAGTTTCGTTACTTCACTCGAATGCGAGATTCGTGCATGTATTGTGGGAAAATACATTTCTAAGAGTAAGAACAATATTTGCAACTCCTTGAGGAATTCTCATAAAAAATCTTCATAAAGCAAATAGCAGCGTTCCGCAGAGAACGAAGCCGCACCGCGCACATTCTGTCGGTTTCATTCCGTTTCATAAATCGTAGCTGCTCTACGCTACTGTAGCAACGCTACGCATTTCGTAGTAGTTGATTCGTAGCCATCTCATCAAGGCATCTGATGGAAAAAACATGATGAATAAATATTGATATAACTGTATGATTGTAATAATGTTAATGTTAGTTTTAATAAAGTGTTTATAAAATTAAAATAAATAATACGAAAATATTTTAGGCAACATGTTCTTTAGAAGTCGTTGTTATTATATTGTTTTGATCTAATTTTATTTGTTTTTTATTAACTTAGATTGTTTTTGTTTTATTTGACCAAGCATTATTACTTTTATATTATTTATAACAATAGCCTTTCTATTATTTAAGCTTAGGTTAATATTATGATTTGTTTTTGTGGAGAAGTTTGGGGACCACGCTGGTCCAGGTTTTCACACAATGTTACCTTCACCGCTGAGCCCGAGATAAATAATAAATACAAATAAAGCATCTGAATACTCAGGCTCTTGTCTGGCTTAATTCATCGGTTAAGATCCTCGTCTTCTATCCTATGAGCTCTACGGAGTAAGGTCTAAAAAAAGGTCATTCTTCTCAAACAGTTGAGTAGGCCAGTAGTACTGAGCTAGCTCAGTAGGGATACAAATACGTTTTTTTTATAACATAGCAATACCAGCGAGACATAACACGTGTGAAGCCGCGTGCTGGCACTTGTATAAAATTATTGGATGATATTTTCAACGACATTCCATTCTCAGCGACAGTTCTGTCTATCGATTTGATATTTGGCACAGTTTTAGAACTTGTTACCGGATCTGAAAAGTGAGATGTTTTTCGTTATTGTTTGGAACATTTGGTGCACGTTCGGCTCGTACTTGTTCGATTTTTTATGTTTGCGACAAAAAATAACATTGTGGATAAAGCTGCATTTAAGTGGAATTGGTATTATGATTAGAATCGATTATTTTGCGAAAAACTACCCCTTGTCTTATATATAAATTTACTTTTATTTAATTTAGTAGCATTGTAATAAATATGTTATGCTCCTCGTGCCTGTAATTACAACGGCTCATTCGTTTTTAAAGGGTTGGAAAGTGACCATTTGCCATAAAAAAATAGCAGATTATTTTATTTTCTAGGAATATATGTGTATAAATAGCCAAAGAACAAATATTGCAATACTTTTTCTGCTATCAGCATTTTTTTCTTTAGTAGCTATCGAAGAGCTTTAATTAGAATTAGCAATTAGTTCTCTCATTATCGGAAGGGACATTGTGAGCCGATTGGAAATATTTCAAGCGCAGAACCGACGGCTTGATGTGGTTTCCGAGACACGGGTGCTTAAATACTGTCCATTTTCATATATATATTTTTATACCAAAGTTAGTCGGTCGAGCTCATGGGCCTCCTGGTGGTAAGTGGTCACCAACGCCCATAGACATGGGCATTTTAAGAGATGTTACCATCGCTTGCATCGCTAATCCACCAACAACCCTAGGAACTAAGATGATATCAAGTACTGCTGTTTTGCAGTAGAATATTTAATGAGTAGGTGGTACCTACCAAGACGAGCTTGCACAGAGCTCTACCACCGAGTAAATATTCCGAACTGCTCATATCTCGAAATAATAAACCATTAACTTTTAATTCGAAGTTTGAACTCAGGAAGTCGTGAACTGCAGTCGCATAAGCTACTAAATGAACGAGACGATAATGTATTAATATATATATCTCAATAATAATTGGATTTTCAGGTATCATTCTTTTTTGTTTCATTATAATCGGGTAATTAATCAATACATACATAAGTCATAAATAAATTTGAAAATTTATAAATAAATATAACCTCAATTTTTATTTGCAATGAAATAATAATAAAAATAGATGACTTTTTGTATTATTAATTTAATGTAAATTATAATTGACGTTAAGTATTTATTGGCATTGCATGCTTTGTTAATTGCCACAAAATAAATAAGTCCGTTGTTAAAATATGGTATGTAATAAAGTGGTATACGTTTTATATAATGCATTTGTAATGAACTACTTATAACAATTTAATCAAAATTTAGATTTGGATTTCAAAATTAAATAATGTCAAATATTATTTTTCTATATTATCGTTATCTTTCGATGATCCATCTTTACTAATACATAAAGCTGTAGAGTTTGTTTGTTTGATCCGGCTAATCTCAGGAATCACTGCTTCGAATTTAAAAAAAAATTTTCTGTTGTAGTCCTTTTATCGAGGATGGTTCTAGGCTGATTTTTATTAATTATATGCGGGTGAAACCGCGGGGCATAGTTATTATTATATATTCATCTTTCAATGCAATTTCTGTCCTATAAATATATAATGTATAAAAACCACCCATAATTTATAAAAAGAATATTTTATGTCTATAGTACAAAATGTACAATATAGGAATAAAAACCATTTATTTTTGTCTTACATGAACGGCATTAAAGGAAAAACATCGTGCAGAAAGTTTATGTATCAGATGAAATTTTGCTACGCGTTGTGAGAAAAACGCTCCAAACTTTATCGGCAAAATGAGAAATCTAAGACTAACAGTGGTACATTTATTTTACTTTTAAACTTAAATATAATGAAAGAGCCAGTGGTTCAATGAAAGAGCCGAGAAACTTTCTAGGTGATAACGAATGCAATCCCGGGCAAGCACCACTGAATATATGTGTTAAATTTGTGTTTATAATTCATCTAGTGCTTGAGTTCAAAGAAAACATCATAAGGAGATCCTTTCCTTAAAATAAGCAGTGACAATTACTTTACTTTTCATTGTTTTAATTTATAATTTAAATTATCATAATTTGTAAAATTAATTCAATTGAAAAAATATCATAGTAATTATTATTTTATAATAATTGTTATCATTTTACAAACTATATATCGGGATTTAAAAAATACGTGAAAATATTTCAAAAGGTATTTTTTTCACTATACGCTCGTAGATGTGCGAAGAATCAAGTAAGTTACATTAACACAAATCACGCTTACGAAGTTGTGGGCGCCGAACAGCAGTTACTTTTTCATTACGACTGCCTCGTTTGTCTAGTGGTTAGATATAAGGCTGGAGATCTGGATGTCTTGAGTTTAAACTCCAGGCCGATAGAAGGTTTATATTTTTGTCTTTATATACATTTTTTTTTAGTTTAGATAATCATTCAGTAGTTTCATAATTCCTATTTATATCGAATAGTTAAACAATAAGTATTTGTTTTTTGTTTTGAAATGTTGTGTACATCTATAATTGTCACTCATATCAGATGTAATAATAGCCTTAAGTTGTTAGTTTATAAGTATTTAATATGTGTGATGTTGATGTACCTTTTATAAAATAAAAAAATAAAATGAAGGTTATTAGCATTTTCTGCCTAAAAATACTCAATAGCAGCCTCGAGTTTGGATGTTAGAAGTGTGTACTTTCTAAGGCCTCGGAATGCACGTAAAGTCGTCGGTCCTGTGCCTGAATTTCGGTAGTATCGGATTTGCTGTCCCATTGGATTCACTATAAGAGTCCTGCGTACTTACTTGTGATTAGCCGACGAGGCCGAAATCTGTCAGAAATATCATTATCATCACATTTTTGTTATAAAATTGAATATGCTTTTAAAACTTGGTTTTGGTAAATGTTCCATAAGTGTTAGATATTTTTGGGAGAACACCCTAAGCAGTATTAAGCCTCTTAGGGCTTATCATACGCTTCGTTGGTCTAGTGATGGCAGGGCTTTGTGCAAGCCCGCCTGGCCAGTCACTCCACTCCACTCATCATATATTTAATTCATATTTAATACTCTTAATGATAAGTACCATACATTAGTTGCCATGGAAACAGAAAAACTATATACGACCTTTTAGACTTACAATAGCATACATATGTACGTATCTTCGAATATTTCTCAACTCGACTCTAAATTAAAATTTACAGCATCAATAATGCCGTTTTGAAGTGTAGTTTGTAAACAGGTCGGTGTAGATCCCACTCGCTAACTACTCCGTAGGCACACAATAATGGTTCTTTCTTTATGTGATGGGTGAGTGAGTAAATAGAACAAAAGAAACGTAGGTAAATACGGCTTATTGTCCGATGCACTGCTAACAATATTATGTTGTATTATATAATGGTGACAATATCACTTGTTTAGATAATAGTACCGTCTTTGTGCATTTTGGGATAAATTATAACGATGGATAAATATTTTTTCATAAATCTATTTTCATAGAAATATAGTAAACAATTTTTAGTATTATAAAAAATATTGTCTATGTTATAATCTGTTTTAAGTAATATAAAAAAACGTATATATATAATATGTTTATTGCGCCTTGAAAATGCATGCTGGGACCGTCTTGAATACTATATTATGTGCTTTTTTATTACATGTGTAAGTGTAGTGAATGCTGATAATCCTTAATAAATAAATACAGTATACGCGACATAAGCGTTGTGATCAAATTTATTCGTAATTATTATGTTCCCAAAGGAGTTAAATCTTTCACAATTCATTTTATCATTCATTCATCATTCATTATAAGAAGTAGTAATTTAACAGCCAGTGAACGTGCCACTGTTGGGCTAAGACGTCTTCTCGTTTTGAGGTAAAAGTTCGGTTCCAAGTATAATGCGTCAACATAGGACACGTTTCCTTACGAATTTTATTAAATACAATTCGATTATAAACATAATATAAATGCGCGAAAATACTACTTGGCTAATACGGAGTCATGAATGATTATTTCAAATCTATAACTAATATATAAAGCTGAAGAGTTTAAAACCTAAAGTTTGTTTGATCCGGCTAATCTCAGGAACAACTGGTTCAAATTTAAAAAATATTTTTGTGTTGTATAGTCCTTTTATCGAGAAAGGCTCTAGGCACAGCTGGTATCAAATAAAATACAAACAACTTAAAATGTGTGACTCAAAATAACAAAAGTTTAACCTTTCTATTCGTAATTTTATAACAGAATCGTTTTAACGCGTTACATATAGAATGTTGCATTTAAACTTGACCTAAAAATTTTACTTTCGCTGCCCTACTAAATGGTCTCACAATCAGTGCGCTAGGCCACGATATCAAATTAAAACGTAAAACATGATTGCAACAACTTGTTCATTAGTACATATTTTGTATTTAAGATGTGTGAAATAGAAGAAACTTTTTTTTTTTATTCCATAGGAAGGCGAGACTAGCATATGGGCTACCTGGTGGTAAGTGGTCACCAACGTCCATAGACATTGGCATCGTAGGAGATGTTAACCATCGCTTACATCGCCAATGCGCCACCAACCTTGGGAGCTAAGATGTTAAGTCCCTTGTACCTGTTATAATACTGGCTCACTCATCCTCCAAACCGGAATACAACAATAGCAAGTACTGCTGTTTTGCGGTAGAATATCTGATGAGTGGGTGGCACCAGACGAGCTTATATTAAGCCCTACCACCAAGTAAATACATACATTCATTCTTTCATATTATATTGCGCAACTAAATGAAATTGTGTACTATGTGGTTTGGCTTAATGCTACTGCATTCTCTACAAGCCAACCACAAAACAAAAGGTTGTTAGTAGATATGCAAAATGAAAGTAATATAAATACTCTTATAATAATACTACTACAATTTAAATAAAATGTATAGAACTATATATATATATATATATATATACAAAATACACTTACATACATATTTAAGATTATTTAAATTTATAAAGCAAAGAATAATTTTATTGTATGCGATCATACAGAAACGTGGATTTTTTTTTAAATATTTTTTGGTACATAATATAATAATTATGAATACTAAATATAACTGTAAAATAGTAGAAGATATACAATCGCTTTAAATTTACATTTTTGAATGTCAAAATGGCTTCAAATCGCAAGTCTGACGCAACACCGTTAGCCTTGGTGCGGTGCGTTGCTGTCCGCGGTCGTCGGCCATGCGTGAATAATCCGTAGACACGCTATAGGAAGCCATAACGCAAACGTAGACTTGTCCAAATTTGAACTTACAACACGTAAAGTTACAACACATTTCATAAATTATTTAATCACGTAACATAGCATTCAAATTACGTATAAAATACCCCTCATAACTATTAAAGAACCGCGGAAAACGTGCGAAGTGATGGAATAAAATATTTTACATTATATATTCAGTTGGAATCATAGCTCCCCCGGGTAAAATTATTCAAGTCAATTAAAATTTTCCTTGGTAACGTCTGTTCTGACCATAGAATTAAAATGTTCCCCAGAGTTTTACGTGACGTTCGCAGTTTTTATTATATCTTTACTACTTAAAGCCTTGTTAATATAATACGTCCGATTTAAGAGGACAACATGATGTCACGAATTCAATATAAAATAAGTGAGATAAGTGGAATTGTAAATTGGTTGGTTGTATAATGTTAGTGCTAGTTTATGTTTACATAATTTGCACGTTATCTTTGTTATCGTATCCTGAGCTGCTCGTTTATTTAAATTTTAAGTCTCGTATCACATCAATAAGTTAGTTGAAAATCAATTATAAAATTCCATCTTCATAGACAATGCTCAAAATGAATTAATAAAAGCGTAGTAAATTAAAGAATAATTTACATAAAATTAAGATAATCTTTTTACCTCTTGTTTAAGCGTTTCTTAACCAAAATTCGTCTTTATTAATAGGTGTAACTGGGGCATGGCCTCTGTCTATTCATTTCTATTCTTAGAACTCATTTCAAAGTGAAGTTCAAGAAAAATTAAAGATGGTGGACAAAAAAGGTCAAGTGTCAAGCTCACTTGCATTAAATTGTACGTAGCTTGAAATGTTTGTTTTTCATAATATTTTTCTTTACTGATCTAATTACAATTTAATTAATTTATTTGAAATTTTTAGTTATTTTGATATGATACCCTTGCAAACTTTTGGTTGTAACTTGTACTTTAACTTGAAATCATATTTTTTAAATATATTTTTTACTCGGTGGTAGAGCTTTGTGCAAGCTCGTCTGGGAAGGTACCACCCACTTATCAGATATTCTACTGCAAAACAGCAGTACTTGGTATTCTTGTGTTCCGGTTTGAAGGGTGAGTGAGCCAGTGTAATTACAGGCATAATGTATATACAAAAAGCCTTAAAAATAAATACAAATAAAAAAAATAGTTACTGTACAAATCGTGACCGCGTGGAATGGTGGCAAGAATGCTAGCAGAATTTCCCCTTTGAATCGCAATTCCGATTCTCTGGGCGAAAAATATGTCTAAGGCCTCATCTCCTCTTTTTTTTGAGGAGAAGGCTTGGAGCTTATTCCACCACGCTGCTCCAATGCAGCTTGGTGGAATACACATGTGACAGAATTTCAATGAAATTTGACACATGCAGGTTTCCTCACGATGTTTTCCTTCACCGTTAAGCACGAGATGAATTATAATCACAAATTAAGCATATGAAATTCAGTGGTGCTTGCCCGGATTTGAATCCACGATCATTGGTTAAGATTCTCGCGATCTTACCACTGAGCCATCTCGGCTTATGAAATGAAAAGTTAATATTTTCTATAATATAAACATACATTATTTTACACCAATGAATTGAAATCATGATAAAATCGAGTAATACAGGAAAGAGCCCAGAAAACTATCAACGACATCACTGTTTAATCTGATTAGGAGCCTTAAGGATGTTTGCCCCAATTCCTGATTATTTTTACGTTTTGGTGAATTATGCAGTTATCGCTAACGATGACCGGCTTTAGTGATAATTGATAGGTTCTATCCCCGATAGCGACAAACATTTATTGAGGCATTAAACGTAGGTGTTAATTGGTCTTAAAGTTTTAGTGAAAATCCAGATACGCGTTCAGTGTAACCCATTTTTTTTGCTGAATAGTTATATCGTTGTTTTTATGTCCTATTTCATTGCCTAGCTAGTTTTATGCTCTTTGTCCACTTTTGAAGGGAGAGGCTAGTGTTAGTAAAAATAAGCATAGAACCTTCCCCGATTAAAGGGCTATCGAAAACAAAAATAATTTGTAATTCGAACCAGTAGTTCCTGAGATTATCCGGATCAAACAAACAAACTCTTCAGCTTTATATATTAAGTATATAATAAAAAAATAAATCGGCCCATCGCCTAAAACTCTACAAGGCGCAAATTCGGCCCCACATGGAGTACTGCTCTCACCTCTGGGCGGGAGCTCCACAGTACCAGCTTCTTCCTTTTGACCGCATTCAACGTAGAGCAGTTCGAATTGGCGACGATCAGGTTATTACCGACCGGCTTGATTCTTTGGATTTGCGTAGAGATGTTGGTTCACTCTGCATCCCCTATCGCATATATCACGGGGAGTGTTCTGAGGAGTTGTTTGGTTTAGTCCCGGCCGTTGAGTTTCACCACCGGACATCGCGCCAGAACTCAAAATTCCATCCTCACCACCTCGATGTCTGGAAGTCCACAACAGCCCGTTTTTTAAGGCATTTCCTGCCTCGTACAATCACTCTGTGGAACCAGCTTTCGCCGGCGACTTCCGAACCGATACGACATGAAAACCTTCAAGAAGAGAGCGTACTCTTTCCTCAAAGGCCGGCAACGCACCTGCAAGTCCTCGGATGTTGCAGATGTCCATGGGCGGTGGTAGTCACTTTCCATCAGGTGAGCCTCCTGCTCGTTTGCCCCCTCTTTATATACATAAAAAAAGTATAGATTAGTTAGTTTAAATTCAGAAACAAGATTATTTTATGGAGAAAATCATTTACTCAACAAAAATTACATTCGTGTCTTGTCAACTTAATGGCTATAACACACCAGGTGCCTTTCAAAACAGTTCGTGAAAGTAAACATTCTGATTGGGACGACCCTTAAGTATGAAAGCAATGTCGGTGATAGGAAAATTTAATTACACATGCGCCGACAGCAATCGGATTTTGGGATACAAAAGGTTTTGTTATGTAACAATGTAAGTTTGTATTTGAATGGAGATGATTTGGCAACGACTTAAAATAGGTTTGTAGTATATAAAACCTTATGAAGAAACTTTTTTTTTTAATTTAAAGTCGATTATTATATATTAGTTTCTAAGTAATTTCAAATTAATGGAGTGAGTAGAATGAGCTAAGGAATCCAGTTTACAATTTATAAGCAAGTTTACTTGCTTATTTAAAAAAATATTATTGTAATTTATAACTAAGAACACAATCAAAATGATTTATCCGACTTTACAAAATGTGTTCAAATTATAATTAATTATTTGAATTTGTAATTATATACTTTTATTTTTTTATACAGGTGGAGCGATAATGTCTGACACAGGTTTTTGAACGAAGTTATTTTTTACAGTTAATAGAAGGTATCAGCCGTATTGGATGCTGTTATGAGTAAATGTATAAATTTTCAATTCATCTTACTGGCTACCTGTTTTCTGCTCATAATTGTATTAAAATATGTGTTAAAAGATTATTATATTGATTTATTTTATTACTTTCCTAAGTTGGTAACAATATCTGTCCGCGATCCGTCTTCCGCCTTCCTATTTCGTAACATAAAAAAAAATATAATTGTGATTTAAAGTTTCAATCAAATAATCTATATAATAATTACGATTAACCATAGCATCACATAATAATGACACTAATCATAGAAATATTATGAGGATACATTTAAAGATTATCGTTTTTGAAAATTACGCTTTAACAAATGTTAAAACAATACAACGATTCACGGAGACAGTTGAAGAGATAAACGCGGATAAAACGTAGGAATAGAATCTTCATTGGAACAGACGACGGTTATGTAATTATTCCATTTTTCCACGTTGGACTTACATTGGCAGACGCGGAAATAACCTGTCCGATGTATGCAAACATGAGAACGTTTTTCATTTCTCGCAATTCGTATTGTGTTCACAGATAACGGAGTGGTCTAGAAGAGCCAATCAAATCGAATTAAAATTCCATAACGGTGACGCTGTCCAATCAAGAGCTTTGTAATTAATATACCATCGTTTGATCCAGTGTGGTCGGCAAAATGGATATTATATAACATATTCGGTCCCAAAGGTTGGTGGTACGTTGGCGTTGTATGGGACGGTTAATGGTGTGACAAGTGAACTTTATTCATGAAGTGAGCTCATTATTGTTTTTTTTTTTAAACTTGATCTTATAAGCGTAACATTGGCAATAGTGATTAAAATTAAAATAATAATATATTTAATTTAGGTATGTTCTTCATATAGGATGGAGATGCGCTTTCATTTGTTACTAAGACTTCATACTAGTGTCGCAAGGTGATAAAAAGTGCACTTGTGTTTGCGCACACACTTACATATATAATGTTTTACATATACAATAAACTCCGGGGGTACAATGCTGTTTCGAATGCATTGAATTGCATGCATTATTATTATATTATATTACGAGCAAAATCGATTGTTTATGCTTCCAATTATTATTTATTTCATCGATTATTAAACACTTAGTACGGTATTGTTGAATTTTCAATAAACCTTTTTGTTAAAATTTTCAACTGTTATAGCCGGTGGTCGGTGGGACGGTTTTTTTTTCGGAATGTTATTGAATGCAATCGGAAACCTCCAGTGCATATACTGGAAATGGAAAAACATGGACGACACGGGACGTCCGGCTTATGTTGAACATCGAAATTTATGGATAAATGATAAAAGAAAACCTAGAAAATAAATTTGAAGAAAAAAAGTAATATGTATAGAATAGTTTCGTTAATAAAATATATTTTTATAAATATTACAGTAATATATATGGCCTAATGGTAAGAACTCGTGAATCTTAACCTATGATCGTGGGTTCAAACCCGGGCAAGCACCGCTGAATTTTATTTGCTTAATTTGTGATTATAATTCATCTCGTGCTTAACGGTGAAGGAAAACATCGCGAGGAAACCTGCATGTGTCAAATTTCACTGAAATTATGTCACATGTGTATTCCACCAACCCGCATTGGAGCAGCGTGGTGGAATAAGCTCCATACCTTCTCCTTAAAAAGAGGAGAAGAGGCCTTATCCCAGCAGTGGGACATTCACAGGCTGTTATTTCTATATGACTATATATCATAAATTAAAATCTTATCCTATATCTAAACAATGATTAAAACCGCATCAAAATCAGTCGCATTTCGCGTCTCTACATTAGTTAGCTAGTTTCGTCTAAACTATAACTAAGCAATGCTCTCGCGATGACTATTCCATAACGTTTATATTTAATTATTGAAAAGTATGTCATGGGTGAACTTGGTACGTTCCTATTTGCTCTTGGTGGTAGGGCCCCACCAGGTACCACACACTAGCATACATTATACCTACAAATAGTAATACTTAATATGTCACCATATTACTATTTTCTCAGTTCTGGTTGAAAGGGTAATTGTTAGTGTAACTGCAGGAATAAGGGACATAACATCTTAGTTCCGAGGGTTGTATCGCATATGTGATGTATTTCCGACGGTGCTTATGTCTATGGGCGGTAGAGACTACTTACCACCAGCTGGGCGTAACGTCAGTAAACATTTTTATACAAATGTATATTCCACTTTTAAGAAATTGTTTGCTTTATGTATTTTTAATAAAAGTGAGCATAATTTAAAAACATTTTTCATATACGAGCATGGTTTCAAAGAAAAAAATATTAAAAACAAATTTATATTCCCCTCTCAAAGTTAATACGCATGTACGGTCCAAAGAGTTGCTTATAACTTCAAATCTTTGTACATAATATTCTTTCAAAGCTTTTCGAGTTCGATGACGTTTTTCACGTACACTAGAAATTATTATTTGTTTTAAATTTTAACTGCTCAGACGCTCAGACGACGTTTGATGTCGATACTGTTATGAAAACTGACAAATATTTAAGTTTTCCGTTTGATCTTAAAGTGCTCTAAAACTTTGTTTTATTAATAGACAAACTCGTAAGTTCACTTTGAGGTTATTTATGATATTTGAAACAAAATATTTTAAAACGAAGTGCTGCGTCCGCATTGACATTTGTGTGGCAAAATTGGTATGGCTCGACTACATGAATATAAATAATGCATTTGGCCAATACTTGTCAATTTTTTAAAAAAAGAAATTCAATAAATTTTCTTATTTATATATGGCATCTAGCATGGTCTATGGGATTTTAATATTTATTGGTTTTTCCGCACCCGGATAGGGCAACATACACTGGGCCATGACAAAAACATCGTTCCCTTAAATATATTCCGACTTACTTGAAAGTATTTTCCTGTGCTTTATTTATTGTGCAAACTAACTATATCCTTTAAAACTAAAACGTATGTAAGTATGTTTTTTTTAATTAGTACTTAGTATCAACTAACCGTTTAGATGTAAATAAAACACTAAATTTCAAGTGAAGTTTGCCACAATACATAAGTAAAAACCGCATCCAAATACGTTAAACCGTTTCTAAGATTATCGCGAACAAACGAACAGACAAACAGACAAAAATTCTTACAATCATTGTTTTGGGTTGCGTAGATAAATACCCCCGATAACGTACAGACAGCGATCACTTATATTTTTATTATATTTATAGAAGTATACGAACGTTTTTGATGTTTATGACTTATTATTATATTATCTTGTGAATAAAGGTTACTAATGTAATACTATATGATGAAATTATTAGAACGACATAAGTGACGTTCTAGTTAGACTAACTCTACTATCACAGACAGACTTTCGTTATAATTGAAATGTGATATTCGTGTATTATGTTTTCGTGAAGTTATCCAACAATCTAAAATTCTTTACCTAGAATAGACAATTTTAAGTATGTATCTGATGGTAAGTTATAACCTATAGTCAGCACAATATTAAATAATGCTTACAGCGCCAACGCGCCACCAACTTTGAGAGCTATAATGTCTCGTGCCTTTTATTACATTGACTGAACTGAAACGCAATCATATTGTAAGTATTGCTATTTGGATCTAGAACAGATTATGTGATGGGATCTGGAAAAAATGTAATAAGTACCATACGGGCTTGCACAAAACTCAGTCATCGATTAAAATTCATAAATGTACGTACATATATGAATAGAAACTTCTATCAATATTTGTTTGTACGTATCTATGACTATCAAAGCGGATTTGTTTGCGAAAACTTGTAAAAAAAATTATTGTACATTTTTAAGCTTGATATTTTTGTATAATTCTAAAGAAATGAATCAAAGTTTTATTTGCGATTTATAAATGAAAAAATAATTAATATAAAAAGGGATATAATATAAAATAAAACAAATTCATGAACATAAAAAAGGCAAGAATATTTTTAGGTGTGATAAAAAAAATATACTTTTAACCAAATATAAATTGGATGAAGTTAATTCAAAGTTCACAATCCCTTTAAGGTGCGCTATATTGAGGTCTCTTCCAAATATCGAATCTCTATGTCTTCTATTTTAAGCTATAAGTTGATAGATAGTCATTCTGTCAGGACGTCGCCTTTCATATAAATGGATTAGAAAAAGAGGATCTTAAGATTCAATAAGACCGTTCCATAAGTCATTGAATTTGATAAAGATGAAAAAAAATCGAATCACGTCAATAGCCTTTTTATATAATGTACCATTTTTCTCTTATAACGTCCCATAATATGAGCCAGCGTGGAAAGAAATATTTTATGGCATGATAAACTCCGTATGTATGAGCACTCAGCGCAAACACGTGGGTGGCGTTTTTATTTAAATTAATTTCGACGGTAACAGGGAAAATCGGTTTGTGATGCCAGTTGAATGCGTAAAAGCTACAATCAAAAACTGTCGCTGTGAATATGATCAGCGTTACAGGGTTCCGTACGATATTGATATAGTCGAACATTGTTACAACAACACACTCTGTGGTAGCGCTTTGTGTAAGCTCATCTGGGTAGGTACCACCCACTCATTAGATATTATACCGCAAGCAAGTATTGTTGTGTTCCGGTTGGAAGAGTGAGTGAGTGAGTGAGAGTTACAGGTCCCATAACATCTTAATTACTAAGATGCCACCAGGCGCATTGGTGTATTTTTTTTAAAAGAAATGTATTGTACATTTCTTTTAAAAAAAATACACCAATATCTATGGGCGTTGGTGACCACTTATCATAAGGTGGTCCATATGCTCGTCGCCCTACTTATACTATAAAAAAACAAAAAAAATCCTAATTATCTTCTAAAATTCAATTAAATACACAATGACAATGAATTCGAAAATACGATTTCTTTAGCGACTTTTACATAATGTTACACTGAAATCGCTATCGACAGGCGAACGAATAAAATAAGAGAAAGAAATCCAATCCGCTTGTCAAAGTGGTCGTTTATCTAGGTTTCTGCGGAAACGTGTAAAGAAAAAGCTATGGAAATGTCAAAGGATTGACTATGGATCTAGACGATTCGATTTTAGCAGACCGTCATATTCCGTACAACGAAAAATTTAACGAATGTTTTTTTTTTGAATCAGTATTGTTTACAGATATAATTATGTTCCGTTGCTTAAATCCCATTTAAAGCCAAGTTCAAGTGATTTAAATCGCTTTTTATTTAGAAGTTTCGATAGAGCAACTTCAATCGAATAATTTTCGGTTAAATTTTAAACAATAGTAAACGACATTATACATTCATGATTGATTACTTGACTTAATTTATACTTATGTAATTTCTATACATTTTAGTATTTTATACAACTTCAAATCTTATTATTATTTATAGGGCTGTTGTGACTATGTCTTCTTGATATAGTAAAATATTTGTCGATATCTTTATTAAACAAGTTATAAGGCTGGTTTTTATTCGAAAGAACCCTAAAATGTCAGTAGTTATTTTGTCAGGGACGATAAAAAATAACTATTCAGCATTTAAAAATTGAAAAGTGTTATTAAGGATACATCAACAATTCATAAACTATTTTGGTAGCATTTATATTCTATTCATATACTATATCACTATATAATATATCATGAAATGTCTATACAGTGTCGTAATTCCCTTCTATATGTACCCTTCAAGCGATCTCTATGACAATTGGCATATATTTAGTAGTCAGGACAACCTCTGCTGGTATTTGCTGGGATATAAAGCTAATGATACTAGTCCATTAGCTTTATTCTGTTGTGTGTTGTCGTATGTTTAACTCATCTTTCGGAAGTTATTGTAATGTCTTCTATTTTTGAATTATAACATTTCATGTGTGTGTAAACACACATACACATATATATCGACATATGTATATATATATATATATGATTTAGGAACGTTTCCTTGGCTTCTTATATCATGAGTATAAATTGTGGCATCGACTAAGTAAATTAAAATAGTTCTATAATAACAATAAACGTTCATGTTGTCATTATTTATCAGAGTTAATAGGTACACAATTTTCTATTATTTACCTCAACAACGACGTCTATGCAAAATTTTATCACTTTAAGTTAAGGCTTGAAAGCATAACATTTGCATTTGCAACATTAGTACAAGACTCCTAAGTAAACAATTATTATTATTATATATATGTTAGTTCCTAAAATATACAATGATTGCTTCTGTTAAACTCTTCCATCAAGTATTATAGAAATGTTTGTCATTAAAGCTTTATTAAACTCCATACTTGAGGGTATATGAATAAAATACATATGTAAATATTTTCTTTTAAAGTTAGAAATACTATCATTAAGGTCATCAACTGAAAATGAACTCCAAAATCTTTTATCATAGATATAATCTTGAACATTATAACATACCTACTTTAATAATATAAGTTTTAAATTCGTTTTAACGTAAATGTTAAATTATTTTAATTAATTACATATTATAAAAGTTACCGGTTAATTAGTTAAATACTAATTTCTCTCTTTCTGTCATTATTGATTTGACATTTGAAAGAAGAAGACACAGCATTGCTTAAATCACCGTCTGAACAATGTATATAAGATAATCCGATAGCTTATTTTATCGATGGGCCGGTATTTCCTATGATTAGCGCGTTGAAACATAAAGCGATCAAACTGTCGAGTAGTTCGATCGCTTTATGTTTGAAGCGTATTTGTAAAGCGTGTTTGTAAAGCGCTTTGCTCTTTAGGTTTTCAGGTATCACGTATTTAATTGGTGTGTTAAAATCATTTCGTGACCGTTGATGAAGGAAATTATCGTTTAGTAACTTATCCATATTGGATCAGCGTGATGGAATAAGCTACAAACTTCGTATAATATATACATAATAATAAATCATTTATTTCGACCAACTGGGATCGTATACAATAAAGAATACAATAGAAATAATGACAACAATCATATTTTACAGAAAACATTATTACAATTATGATGTCATTAATTAAATTAAATTGGAATTAAGGATTGAAACGAATAAGAATTAATAATGATTTACGGAAACAATTAAATAGAGTAACATAAAATAATTATATATCAAATCAAAACGATTACTAGACGAATTATAGATAATTAACGTATAGAAAATCTTAATACCTTAAAAATGTCTACTAAGCCTGTTAAAGTGGCAACTAACTAGCACTTTTTAACATTAATTTAGATGAATTTTAGCATAATATTATCTACATGAAACCGAATATTTTTTTAACGAATTACTAATTTATCTCCGCTCTTCCAATAGGTGAAGGGATCTGGATTGATTCAGCGACATTTACATCGCTAGGTAACCTGTGAATAGGTCGCCCACTGCTGGACGAAGGCGTCTTCTCCTCTTTTTGAGGAGTAGGTTTACTTATTCCAGCACGCTGCTCAAAAGCGGGTTGGTGGAATTTACATGTGACAGAATTTTAGTGAAATTTGACACATGCAGGTTTCCTCACGATGTTTTCCTTCACCGTCAAGCACGAGATGAATTATAATCACAATTTAAGCACATGAAATTCAGTGGTGCTTGCCCGGGTGGGATGAACCTGCGATCATCAGTTAAGATTCACGCGTTCTTACCACCCGGCCATCTCGGTTTTTTTAATACTCACAAATACAGACTTAATATAATACATTTGACTAACATATTATAATAACTTTTTATACAGAGGAAAATTGAAAAAAAAAAAGATAAATATTGCCATATTAAATTCCCAGGAGAAAGAAGTCGCAAAAAACACCTCGTACAAAATAAATTACTGATAGAAGAGAAGGGTGTTTTTTGGACGTATTTCCTCATCATTTAAATTGGTTTTATATCTAGAATTGTTTGAAATATTTATTTCATAAAATATTGGATTACGGGTTTTTAAATTACTGTTTCATATTACAATTTCGTTGTTTTATATCCGTTTTATTTTTAAATGACAAAAAAAATATTTAAGTTCTCAATTCGTCTGTATATATTTAATTTTATTATACACTAGCGCTTTGCCTGCGGTTTCACCCATTTAGTTCCCGTTCTCGTTGGAATACGGGGACAAAATGTAGCCTCTTACTCGTTGATAATGTAGCGTTGATGAAAGAAATTTTCTTTTCTTTCCCCATTTATAATATAAAATAGGATGTATATATATGTGCTAGTTTATATTTTTTTGTTGTTATTGTTTTTGATATTAACTTTTGCATTGGGTTCCGTGTATCTAAAATGTTGTCTTATCTTAATTACCTGGTATTGGATATTAAGGTAATAACAGCCTGTGAATGTTCCACTGCTGGGCTAAGGCCTCTTCTCCTCTTTTTGAGTAGAAGGTTTGGAGCTTATTCCACCACGCGGGTTGGTGGAATACACATGTGACAGAATTTCAGTGAAATTTGACATAAATGCAGGTTTCCTCACGGTGATTTCCTTCAGCGGTGCTTGAAATGTAGACTCTAAAGATAAAAGGGACAGCTTATGAATGTTCTACTGCTGGGCTAAGGTCTTTTGGAGCAGAAAAACGAACAAGTAATTCATTACTTGTTTCTCAAATGAAATTTAATTTTATTACAAATATTTACTATATATTTAATTTAAAAAAATATATTTAATTAAATATCTGTCCTGAATATAAATCAAAGAATATTAACGCATCGCTTTTTTATTTTCTATATATGATTGCATTGTGTACTAAATAAAATGTATGTAACGAACTAGTTAACTCTGCCATATAAGCCCAGTACGTACAAAGATCAAAATAAATTAAACAGTACGAAGTTTTAGAACTCCTTAGGATCACAATATACGCTACGTCAATCTTTAAAACCATACTCAAAACTTACATTAACTCACCACTTACACCGCAATCCCTGTGCGGTGCGACCCTATTTGATGACATGTTTTCGTCCTTAGACGGATGAAGTAGTAGAACCACCCATATAGCTATATACGTCACTGTTACAAAGTGTGAGGCCTTATTTTCGAGGGAGACAAAGGCGGAGCGATGGATGAGGTTCATTGTCCCACTTGTAATCAAACACTAAGTTTTCACGGTATAAGTTTATTCTTTCGTATTTATAATCGTTATTTCTACTGACGAGCCCGTTGGCGGGCCGGTTGGCGTGTTTGGTAGACATCTGCCTTTCGCGCCGCAGGTCGTGGGTTCGATTCCCACCCAGGACAGACATTTGTGTGCATGAACATGTCTGATTGTCCCGAGTTTGGGTGTAATTATCTATATAACTATGTATATACAAAAGGAAAACTAGTATATGTAGTATATCAATTGTCTGGTTTTCATAGTACTAGCTCTGCTTAGTTTGGGATAGGATGGCCGTGTGTGAATAGTGTCACAGGATATTATTATTATATATCGTATATTGAGCCAAACCTTTTCTCAAGAAGAGAAGAATACTTTGCCAAGACGCTGGATTTTTAAGCATTTATTGATTGTTACTACGATTTTTCCCGGAAAGTTACTAGACACTTCTTACATTTTGAAAAAAAAAACATATCTTGAAAGCAGTTTTAATATATTTAGTAAATTTAGTTTTTATATTCAATAAATAAAATCTATAAGAGTTCCATTTGCTGTAAAAGCACTAAGTAATTGACTGGCGACTCTTATTAAGTGACGCTATACTTATAAAAGGTCGCGAAAATTTATCAATAAAAGGTTCTGAAACGGATTTAGTCAAAGTTAAAAGGAAGCGTAGCCGTTAACAAGATAAGAGGGGACTACCCCGTAATGGGCTTTTTGTCGCTGCCGAGTTTACGATTAAATTGGCGAAACCGTCCGAAACAAATTTCGTTAAAGAAACCACAAGTGTTTGCTATCGATAAACACGCTAATATTTTATGAATGAAACGAAATAAAAAGAGATGCAAAATCGAATCTACTCAACCATGTACGTAATTTGATCTTACTATCTAAACATGCTCTCCAATATTTATCTGGATGTCGGGGTTTCGTCTCGTATGGGTCACGTGATATATTGAATCGTTACGTAACGAATGTTCTAGACATATTTACAATAACTAGAGACATAAGTAAAAATGTTTGGATTGTTGACATGAATAATAAAGTTACTAAGTTTAGCGTGTATTGTATAAATATTCTTTGGAAATCTAGGCACGATGGAAGCACAAAAGTGCGACCTACAAACAAATAGGTTGTTCTACAATTACAAGTAAATTATTTTGTTCGGGTCCCGTCTTCGTAATTGAGTGCGAAATGTATACTTAATTGCTTAGAAATTTGATATTTGAAATTAATATACTAAGCAAATTAAGTATGACCTTACTCCGGTATGTAACTCACTACTATATCTTGTATCTAAGCATACACTTTAAAATTACAAAATAAAACTAACTTTAAATATGACAGAATATATAATTAAATAATTCAAACGGAGTATATAGTGAAAAATAACTCAAATGAATTTTATATTTAAATGTTTTAAATGTAATATAAAATTTAAGTCGGTGCCAGACACTCGAATTATTTTAAGCTTTATTTCGAACATAAATATACCAGGTTAGCCTATTCGCGTTATATATTTATCTAATCGCTTTATGATGTATTCGCTATCATAGTTTATTTGACAAATATAATAGAAGCACTCGGTGGTAGATCTTCGTGCAAGTTCGTCTGGGTAGGTAGGTAGGACCACCCACTGATCAGATATTCTACCGCAAAACAGCAGTACTTCGTACTGTTGTGTTCCGGTTTGAAGGGTGAGTGAGCCAGTGTAATTACAGACACAAGGGACATAACATCTTAGTTCCCAAGGTTGGTGGCGTATTGGCGATGTAAGCGATGGTTAACATATATTACAATGCTAATGTATATGGACGTTGGTGACCATTTACCATCAGGTGGCCCATATGCTCGTCCGTCTACTTATGTTCTTATTTATACTAGGATATATACATACTAGGAGTATTTTCCTAATTAATTTCGATTCTATAGAGTAATGGTACCTTGTAAGAAGGTTAAAAGGTTTGTCTTTCGAATTCAACGGAAGAAAACCTTCAAGCTATTGAAGGGCCCAAAGTTAATTAACTGTTTTTTATATCCAATTCGCTGTTTTACTTTGATAATGAAAATTACTTTGTGTATAATTAAAAAAAAATGATAATATTTGAAATTAATGACTTATTAAGAAACTTCTATTTTGTTACCAATTATTTCTTAAATAATTTACCTTCTACTTTGAAATATCAATCAGCCATTGTTATTATAGGCACAAGAGACCAAATCCTAGAGTCTATGGGTGGTGGATGGTGGATTATAGGTGAAGGCAGACTGGCAAATAGGCCACAGGAGGGTAAGTGGTCACCACCACTTATAAAACATCAAAGAAATATTAAATTTAAGGAATATTTAGTCTTAATATCTAATCTAAGATCTATAAAATAATTCATTCTATAACGAAAGAAAAAAAATGACAAACTAAGCCGACAATATGCAAATTAAAGTAAATAAATACCGCCTAGCTGATCCTGGCTTTTATACCCAAGACGCTGTTGCTATTATCGCTCTGAACTGGTTTCAGGGTCAGTCTGAGCAAAATCACAAGTATCAGCTCTTGTCTCACCAAAAGGGTGAATCACATTTTTGGAAGGGCATATATTTTTATTGTTTTAAATTTTTGCTTACCATTAAAATATAATTTTTCATTCGATACATTCGATTTGAGAATCAGCGACAGATATTCACCAGTTTTTTTATAAAATCAAACTTATGTGTTACTATATGGATTTGAATATGATATTTATATTTGAAGGTCTAGAAGTGATTATTTACCAAATAAAAAGGCTGTCTAAGCAAAAAGAATCATCAAATCTCAGGCGAAAAAAAGGCTTTTTCTATGCCAAACTTAATTTAAATTCATTTACTTTTTGCGTGAGAGAGCAACGAAGATCAAACCATCCATCCTCACCAACTTTCGCGTTTGCAATATTATTAAGATATTAATATGATTGTAATTAATTGTTTATACCGTACAAATATGAAAAGCGAGTGATTTATTTAAAGCTATACATGGAAAGTGTAAAGTAATCAGCGTCAGACTAAAGCAATCCATATAATTTGTGCTATTGTAGAAGTTCCGTCTTTTCTTCAAGACTTACTAAAGTAGGCCACTACGCCTTAAAACACTCGACCGCTTTACAATAAACTTTATACCCAAGTGTTTCATTTGAGTTGTTGAATTTACCGAAAAAACTTTAGCATTATAATTACTATGTGTTAATTAGGAATTTAAAAAAAGGACACACTAATTGTTTTGCCTAATTAGTAATAGATTTTTTATGACGCGTAATTCAGAATATACCTTTAACTTGCAATGATGGATCAGAAAACAAATAACGGAATTGTATGAAGAAGGTAGTGTTTAAATAGAAAATTGTCAAGAATTTTCTACTGCCATAACAAAACGAATTGGTTTTTTTTAAATAGTAATTATTGCGCTTCTGTCAACTCTCTGTTTGATGAGTTTGAGGCAAAATTTGTCAACTATTTAATTGACTTAAAAAAATAAGGTGTTTATCAATTAACGAGCCGACTGGCGTGATTGGTAGACACCTGCCTTTCGCGCCGCATATCAGTTGTCTGGTTTCCATAGTACAAGCTCTGCTTAGTTTGGGATCAGATGGTCATGTATGAATTATGTCCCAGGATATTACTATTATTATTATTAATTGACAAATAACTTATTTTAATTATCATTGTTTTTGTGGATGCTATCTCTGATTCGGTGCTTTTATAAATCTTGTTACTCTTTTATTGAATATTATGTTACGAAAATTGAAGTCACATTAAAATTTAAAATAAAATTGCGCCCTTGGGAGGAATGAGGGTGAAAAACAAAGGAATTCGTGACTTGTTTCTTTAAGCGTCGCTGTATTATTTGAGCAGCGTGGCTAACGTCCGAGTTATAATCAATCTTATCTAAAATGCTGAGTTTAAAAAAAAGTGGTATAAAAAAGCCAACATTCAATCGATGGATTGACATTAGGGTTTGGGTCCCGGGACGTCTCGTGTCTCGAAGTCCCGGGAATTTTCGTAATTTTAGTTGTCTCGAGTCCCGGGAATTTCGAGTCGAGACTCGAGACGAGACACGATTGTCGAAATTGTTATGTAATCTTCTATATTTTCAAATAATTGAAGGAGCTTAACGCGATTTGTTCGAAAACGAGTAGTATTCTACTTTTCCAGTGGCATTATCACAAAAATCGGAAACAGATTGTCGGACAAAGCTTTTGACACAAATTTTTTTAAAAGCCCATTTTAATAATGGTCCTCCAGACCGATTTCAGCCACGGCGGCCAATCTCAAGAGAGATTAGCCAACTGCGCAGGAGATATTATAGTGCACAATTGTGCGCAAACACAGGTGCACTCTCTTTTTCTTAGCTCTCATAATCCGATGGGACGGCAATCCGGCACGACCGAAGAGTGCTCAGGCGCAGGACCGACGGCTTAACGTGCTTTCCGAGGCACGGGAGTGTACATACTTCCACTTTCCAGACTCCGGGATACTACTGAGAATTTCTGACAGAAAAACCCAATAACTATTTATTGGCCCGACCTGGGAATTGAACCCAGGACCTTTTATCTAGCTGTCTGCGTCCTTTTATCTAGTCCTATTATATCATCAAAGAAGTCTATTTAACGTGTTAGTTAATTGTTTAAAAGACTGACTGGTTGACAAACTTGAACTATAATATTCAACCGCTTAGTGAATCTGTGTGTGAATAGAAGAAAAAAAAACAGCAATTATTAAGACTGATATTAACTTTAAAGTTATTAAGAATTAATTTTCTGTTTAATAAATGTTGTTGTTTTTTTTAATAAGTTTCACCAGAAATTAATTAAAATTTTACTAAAAAGGTTTACCCCTCTTAAAAATATAAAAAACAATTCTTAAGTCTCGAAGTCCCGGGAATTCCCGGGACTTTGAGTGTAGGCTGTCTCGTGTCCCGGGACTTTGAAATTGTCGGGAATTCCCAAACCCTGATTGACATCAACCTATATTTACTTTTTACTTTTACCCTAACCTATCTTACCTTTGATTGAAGATGTCTTGTAAGCTAATATGACAACGTAGTTTTTGACAATTTGAAGATAAAATATAAGGGTAAATTCCTCGTGGTGCCAGTTACAGAATGAACAATTACGTAATGTAACTTTCAGTATATTTTTCGGTGTTGCCTACTGTATTTAAAATTAACCCAAACTTGTGGTTAAAGAATTTATTACTCATAAGAACTTTAGCATAACATAGTTCACTTATAATGAGCTATAACTAAAATAATATATAGATACATGTACACACTTATTCATACATATATATACATATGTATATATATATATATATATACACATTTATATATGCATACGCACATAAATAATAATAATAATAATACTTATATTATTAATATACGCATACATTTTATATTATTTTACTTAATTAATGTAAGTGTGTTTCTGTAGAGCCTTATTACATTTAAATTATTTTTTTATAATAATAAATATGTAGAAAGACATTTAATATAAAGAAATTGGAGGACATTTAAAATTATAACAAAATTATGGTTGAGAAATATTTAAAACAATTGAAGTGCGTGAACCTAGAACATCAGCAAACATTAGCTTATTATAAATGTTCTCGTAGACGAGAAATGTTTCTTGTTTTGTATTTGTGTTTTTATTTTATTTGTTTACACTTCTTAAACTATTTTTTCTCTTACTATAAATGTTACTTTTTATATTGTCTATTAAAATCAGTTACTTTATACAGTTTTTGATTTAAAAAAAATGCATAGGTACTGTATCCTTGTACAAATAAACACAATTATTTACTGATCTGACAATAACTTTGTCAGAACAATAAACATGCTGAAAAATTATATTATTGGTTTTAACTTTAAGTTATTACAAATCAACAAATAACCTTCATATTATTAAGGTTTTTTTAGGAAACAAGATAGAAATAGGTTTGTAGCGACATCTATCTCGCCACATACGAACTATGAACAGACGTATCCTACATCGCGATATTAAAGTTATCAGAGCGATTGAACATAAATACATGAACCCGACAACAATCGTGGGGGGCAGTAGCCCACCAGACACAACACCCGTCTGGTCGGAGGTTCCTCCCTTTTCAATGGTGGCCATCGCCAAACTGGTGACCCCGACGTGATATGAACGTCAGCGCAGCCTTCGCAAAGCTACGTCATCGTGACATCATCATCACTTCCTCAAGCTTTCGAGCAGCGAGTCATACAGCGAGGCAGCATCCACGGCTACTACGGGTATCCTGACCATCAGCATGCAGCGGATGCGCATTCCTGGTCATCACCCACAGCCTTCTCAGCGACTTTGGCACAGCACACTGCACTTCGGCCGGTCAGCAAGCAGAGACGCACTTCTCTCCTGGTCGACGCAGCAGCCAGCCACTACGCAGCACTGCACCACTCCGACTCACTGGAGCATTTGTAGCATTACCCCGACTCACTGGGGCATCACCGCAGACAGTTCCGACTCACCGTGAACTATGCGGCATCTGGTTCCGATTCACTGGAACATTCCACTGGCCCGGCAAGCATCACAACATATATGAACGACTCAACCTGCTATCGACCTCCGGTCTCGGAGGGGAGTGATGTAGCGACATCTATCTCGCCACATACGAACTATGAACAGACGTATCCTACATCGCGATATTAAAGTTATCAGAGCGATTGAACATAAATACAAGAACCCGACAACAATCGTGGGGGGCACTAGCCCACCAGTCACAACACCCGTCTGGTCGGAGGTTCCTCTCTTTTCAATGGTGACCACCCCCAAAGGTTTTTTAAAATGATAAATCAAAACCACTATACAACAATAAAGTAAACGTAGATAAACCGAAATGTACAATTTACACACAAAAATAGAACAAAGGAATACTCAGCAACTTGAAATATTTTTTATGAGATATCCACCTACCGAGAGTCTAAGTTAGAGTGAGTAATGCAAGCCTGGCCAGCCGATGACATCGCGTGATTAAGTCGAGGCTCAACTCCTTCGAAAAACAACCCTAACAGTATAAAATATATTAAACAAATTTTAAAAGCTTCTATCGTATATGAATTTGTAATATAAGGCTACGTTCACACGACAATACACAACGAGGTATCGTTATTGCATTCGATTTTAAAGTAAGATACATTTTCATTCTCGTAAACACCCGCAGTTTAAATACAGCAATCTTTCTGAGTAGACGGTCGAGTATATATGTAGTAGTCTAATATACTACCAATGAGTAGTCGATAAACGTGTTTAATGGTATACGATTTTTTGCAGATTGAAGGTACTTTATGAAAAATGTTCTGTATAAAATATATGCGTCACTACTCATTATATAAGGCATAGCTCCAAATTATAATGCCGTATGAACCTAGCTTTAAATAACAAATAAAGCAACAAATTTACAAATGTATATATTTATAAATTTGTGACATAGCTTACATGCCTTCTTAATTTTTTATTATATTTATATTTCGTTACTGTCGTCTCTATTATTATTACTATAACAAATTGGGATTTAAATAAATATAAAATGATTTTATTGCATCGTTCATTATTAGTACAACTTGGTAGTGGAAATGAGCTCTTATTTTTAATCTGTTTTCTTTCAGGAACTGTCGACGCTCCGCTAACTGCTAATTAAAGGTAAGTGTTCATTAATGTACGTACACGAAACCAAGCAAAGTTAAAGTTAAAGAAACGTTCTTTGACCAATTGAGACGTAGAGAAGTCGTTAGAAGGTTACCATTCACTTTATTAGTTGCTCTTTGAAAATGGTTTTCCTTAAGAAAAGTGAAACTCCCTATGAGTTTAATTAGTAAATTAATTTCATGTATGATATATAACATTTTGATATGATTTATTAATACAAATAAAATAAATTTATATTTGGCTGTAAACATTCGTGCCTTTGACTTTTCAAATTAATGACGAGCAATATAATTGACGATGACGAGTAATATAATTAAATTGAACGTTAATATCAAATCTAAATAGATGTGCTTATAATATGAAAGTAATTTATTATGCACGGTAATCTTTTAATGAGTTACACGCCATATGTATAAAAAAAAAAATGACATAACATTTGAATTTATTTATTGCTGGATTTTTATCATAACGAAGGATGGATTGACTTTGCGGCGACGGAAACTTTTTTTTTTCGCTGAAAAAACGTCTTAACGCGTTTCCCCCATTAAGTAAGGGGGTATGTAGGGCTCGCCGGCACTGAAGGCGGCCTCCTTCTGCAACATGACATTCTCGGAGAAGGAGACAATTTCCAACCAGTACCTGCCGAGTGTGATTAACGCTATGCTCGACAGCGATAGATCTCCGTCGATAATCGCCGCCAGCGTATGCCTCTGAGGCCCCCACGCAGCATACTCCGTCAGAGTGTGGTGCGCCGTGTCCAGTGGCGCACCACACTCGTGGCAGGAGGGTTACCTTCCGTCTCGCTATCTTATGCAGGTACTTACCATGCCCAGTAAGCGTCCTAACCTGCGTCAGCCTATAGACGGAAACTTCACTTGACTTCTTGTTTCATTTTGCGTTTATACAATTTTTTTTTTATATAATGTATTAATTTATTGTGGGTATACAATATTATCGGTATTGTTTTAACTAAGTGCGTTGCCACTCCAAGTATTCCAACTTTATTGTAAACATCTCCATCCTATCTTTAGCTCAGAGGTCGTGTCCATTGTTTTGCTTTATTAGTATTCAGAACCATTTGTAAACCAACTTTATATCAGTGAAAATTGTATTGTTTACATCATCGGAGTTCTGAGTACTGAGTTCGTTTTTCTGTGAACTTTATGTGTAATATAATCAGCGTCAAGCAATTCAATATCAATTTTCAACGTAATACCAACCTTTAACCTAAAAAAGCATACTATTTATATTGATATAAGTACATATATATACCAAAAATATAAAAGTACCTAACATCGAACCTGTAGAATGTTCATAATGGCAAAACTATATTAGATTAGGAGATTTTTTCATAAATATGTTTACGTTTTATGTTTGTCATCTTTTCTTATAGCGTGGCCACGTCAGTCAGTCTGCCCCGCCACATAAGATGTTCTACATCAGTAAAACGCACAAAACATCAACAGTAATTAATTTGTGATTTTCCCACACATTACATAAGAGTATATGCACAAACAGCGCGAATTTGGGATCAGTCATGTAATCCTTAAAAAAACATAGTAGCTCTATTACATTAAATTTTAAAGAAAGATGATTCTGTTGTTAATTTATTTATATTTTTTCTAAATTAAAAAGTCTAAGTCTAGTAACTGATGAAATATTTTATAGCGAAAATATCAATCTATCCATATCAATTCGATTAGTAGTTTTAATCGATAATCAATAAAACCTATAATCTGTAGAACATTTAAATTTAATTATAATTGGAACATTCATATTGCCTATAAAAATGAAATACAAATTCAATAATAACGAACAGAAGTCGACATTTACCGTTATTCGGCCATTTTATAGAATACAGCTAATTCTGAACATTTGTATTTTTCATTCGAGTTTATATCAAAATGGTTAAAAAAAATACATTCCGCTAGCTTCTTCGGTGGTTTGTCTTATTCACAAAGCGTAATTGATGACTCCTTTTGTCAAATTATTTCGGTAAAATATTTTCACAATCAACGAAAGTATGGTATCAAATTATTTTGTGTCGGATATTTATATAAATTCGTAATTCTTTCATGATTAACCTTAATATTTTCTCTGGATTTTGTTCTGAGTTGTTAAAATGTGATTAATAGTCTAGCAATGATGCAAGAGGACGAGGAGAAGTTCAAAACTTAGATATCCTCTCCTTTTTTTGCTTAAAATATTTTACCATTTTAATACTATTCAAACACATTAAAATAATAATTAATAATTGTAATATTCTAATTGATTCTTACTAATGTTATAAATGCGAAAGTTTGTTTGTTTGCTACGCTTTTATTTCTTAACTACTCAATCGACCATCATTAAATTTTGTCTTCATATTGTCGGAGATACAGAAAATTACAAATCCCTACTCCCTACTCCGACCTCACATATGCGGGTGAAATCGCGGATGGAAGCTTGTTAGATTCATATAATAAATTTCCTCAATCAATCAATTGCAAATTAAGATATAATTTATAAGGCGAATTTTAATATGCTTTCGTCTCACACGATGCATTAGAGAACTTCATAAAATGCTTTTTAATAGTTCATTAAACAATGTAAGAGCTATCGACTAATCTATTCCGGGCGAGTGGTTGACATTGAACAGCTCAGGCGCTATACGGCTGTATCGGATTCGGCGCATTGATGCGTAAAATAGGTTTAATATTCTAAACAAGACCCGTGGGCGATGAATAGTTTAAGTGGAAAATTGTGCATCATTTTTAATATAGATAGTATATAGTTCTGTTGACCTATTTAAAACATACTAAGCCGAGATGGCCCAGTGGTAAGACCGCGTGGATCTTAACCGATGATCGTGGGTTCAAACCCGGGCATACACCGATGATTTTCATGTGCTTAATTTGTGATTATAATTCATCTCGTGCTTAACGGTGAAGGAAAACATCGTGAGGAAACCTGCATGTGTCAAATTTCACTGAAATTCTGTTACATGCTTATTCCACCAACCCGCATTGGAGCAGCGTGGTGGAATAAGCTCCAAACCTTCTCCTAAAAAGAGGAGAAGAGGCCTTAGCCCAGCAGTGGGACATTTACAGGCTGTTATTGTTACTATTTAAAACATACAGACTAAATTAATGTAAGCTATGCATTTAACTACCTAACTGTGACATCAATTCCATCGCGCCCGAACCAATTTCTTTGTCGCACTTCCAAAAAATGGAATTCTTTTCCAACATAAGTGTCCCGCTGTTCTTATACTGTATTGGCCGTTCGTCGCGTTTGGACTCCATTACCATTTATCACGTAGAGTAGAGTCATTTTCTTTTCCAACAATTATAAATATGTATATGTACATATAAAATATATACGATCCTGAATCCTGACTGAGAATAACCATCTAAACAGGACATATTATAGAACACAAGTGTGCACGCAAACATAAGTGCACTCTCAAGTCCCTCACTCTCATAATCTGTTGGACGAAAAAATAGTTCAAGCGCAGGTCCAGTGGTTTAACATGCTTTTCGAGGCTGCTAATGCGAATTTCTCGACAGAAAACCCACTTTTTTACCTGACACGTAAGTAGGTGCACCCTTGTGTAACTCTTTCTTATAGGATACGTTTTCAGTATTATAGTAAAAGGTCAGGTATAGGACAAACTGGATTATACGTTTTCTGAGTTACGGTAAACAAAGACCACTCTCCGAACATCGGACCGCTATCGAGAATTTATCTACAGAAAATCACAAACAGTCTTATTAGCTTGATTGGAAGTCGTTATATCTGTGATTCAATGTTTTGGCATTTCCTGTCATTGTCTAGTTTTCCTCAATGATTTTATTTTGTAAATAAAACTGTAGGTACTAGAAGTATAATTGTGTTACGGACAAAAACAAAAGAAGAACGACAGGCAGGCCAGAAAAAATGTTAAAAATAATCCATTAGTACAGTAATTTGGTGATGTATTTTTACCACCTATACTCAATCATTATTGACGGCACCGGGAGGATAGATAAATTCAAATGAGCTTATGTTTACATCTTTATAAATAGAATTGTAACCTTTTGTTTTTATTTTCGACTCATTAGAACATGACAAACAAGACAATTAAGACAAAACTTCACTTTTTATCAGCAATATAAATCGGGATGAAAGATTCATGTAAAAAAAATCTGGTCCTTAAAACAAGGTATCACTCCAAATGAACATTATAAGGCAGCATTAGTTACTGAAGCCGAGATGGCCCAGTGGTAAGACCGCGTGAATCTTAACCGATGATCGTGGGTTCAAACCCGGGCAAGCACCGCTGAATTTCATGTGCTAATTTGTGATTATAATTCATCTCGTGCTTAACGGTGAAGGAAAACATCGAGAGAAAACCTGCATGTGTCAAATTTCACTGAAATTCTGTCACATGTTTATTCCACCAACCCGCATTGGAGCAGCGTGGTGGAATAAGCTCCAAACCTCCTCCTCAAAAAGAGGAGAAGAGGCCTTAGCCCAGCAGTGGGACATTCACAGGCTGTTAATTTTTTTTAAATTAGTTACTATTAATATTATAACACAGACATAATCATATAAACTCATTTATGTTAAATGTATTATCATATTTATTTTGATATACTCGTAATCTTTATGTAACCATTAAAATTGTTTTCATCTTAGATATAAGAGAAAATATAAAGATAAAATCGATATCGCTATGATTGAATAATATAAAATTGAAAGAGATTACTTTAATAACAGGATAATTTAATCTAACTGTTTTATTCATAAGTGCTATCAGCAAATCAGAAAAATCCAGTCACTCAAACGCGGAGCTTACTAATTGCTTCGATGCAATGCAATCTTTGTGCAGATTTAAGTATATTATTGATATCATTTTTAAAGTTTGAGTTTTATTATAAAACGGGTAAAATAAGAAGTTAATATTTTTCACATATAAGTATACTATTTATATCTATATTAATATATAACGCTGAAGAATTTGTTTGTTTGATCGGGCTAATCTCAGAAACTATAGGTTAGAATTTAAAAAATATTATTGTGTTTTATAGTCCTTTTATCGAGGAAGGCTCTAGGCTTATCATTATATTTTTGTTAATTTTATACGCGGACGAAACCGCGGGACACAGCTATTATCTGATGAGTTCCTTAGTTTGAAAAACGTAAAAGCTGAGTCTCATCTGACTGATTTAAAGTAAACATCAAAACTGTATAAATCTCTAAATTTTTCACTTTCTAACATCTTAGTTACAAATATTGAATTAATTTCAATTGGATGTGATCAATACTTATTATAATTAATTTAATATTTTGTATAAAAAAAATTGGTTATATTAAGCTATAGAATATTGTCACTTGAACCACAAGAATCATAATACTTCTAAGAAAAGAAGAATCTGGATCACGGATAATAACTTGTTTGTGCACTTTGGTATTCTCCACTAATTGTTTTCACACTCTCGCATCTCTTTCTTTCTTAAAGCATATGACAAAGATAAAATTATATTAAGCGGCACGATGTCCCGGCTCATCAATAGACTGGCTACCTTTTGCGATGTATTGTTATATAACGTGAATAAACCCCCGAACATAATGTAGGTTCACCACAATTACGTCACAGCTGAGGAATGTTTGACATTAAGCACCTAAAAATTATTGAGTCTATCGCTCATATATCGAATAATAGTTCGATAATAAGGTAAAAAACTGGTTGAAGGAATATCAGCTGGTCAAATCGTTAAGCTGCAGCTGAGCTGGTAAACGTTTGTTATAATGGCAACATAACATTGTATTGATTTACTTCCTTCTCAGCCCTCCATTTTCTCTTTTACTCAATGTCGACGGGACTTCATATCACTTTGTCAACGCCCATCACCATGGAAACGTCACATGGCTTGCAATCAACTGTAAAACTCTTCCAAGTTAATGAATGTTTTCTTATTACGAGAAATAATTTTGTTCCACAATTAGCTGTTATTAGTTTTAAAACAATTTATTGTTGTCACAAATGTCAAGGTATTATGTAATTTCGTTTATGATTGATTTATTCTTATTCAAATTATGAATATATAATGTTAAATGAAACATAAATAGGAAGGCGTTTTCTACTTTTACTTATACCTATTTATTAAAAAAAAGGGACACTAAGTACATACCACATATTAAATTTTTTTTATAGCCCGGGAGGGCAAATGACTCTACTCCACCTGATGGTAAGTGGTAGTAGAGTCCAAACGCGACGACAGCTAGTACAATCATGAAGAATGATTTGCACTAGCCGCCCCCGCCTTGCCGGCCCGCAATATGCCTCTTCACGCCTCGTTTGAAGGAACCCAGGTCACAAGAGGAGGGTACATATAACCCTTTTAAGATTAACTACCAAAATATATATTATAACATATAGTTTAACTATAAATATTAATACAAGTCATCTCCGCGTTCAAGACCTCCACAAATGCTCCCAAATCATTTTTTTCATTCAATGAAATGTTGTTGCTTGATTTTTGGATTTCTTTTTTTTAATTGCCAATGGTCAATCTTGGTAAGCGTTAAATATATTTTTTAATACTTAACCCGCCATATGTCTTGGGCCAATGCAAATTCAAAATCAAAAGTTTGAATTGTGCCTAGAGATGTATTGGAATTTTTAAGATCATTTCGTTGAAAAATAAGTATTCTCAGACTAATATATAATAACCTCGTCCTATATCGTAATAAACTAATAATTATACAAAAAATATTAATAAGACACGTCATTATTATTCAGATAATTGGTAAGGCCGGCAACGCACCTGCAAGTCCTCGGATGTTGCAAATGTCCATGGGCGGTGGTAGTCACTCTCCATCAGGCGAGGCTCCTGCCCCGTCTTACATAAAAAAAATCGATTCCAGGCGAGTTTAGGTTTAAACTCCTGCGAATCCCCTTGAAATAAATAATTTTCTTTCAGATTTGTACGCAGCCATGATGGTCACCCTGGCCTTTACCCACTATTCGTATGTAACATAGGTAGGTCAGGGCGGCTTTTCAACCTAGAAAATGTTTTTTCACCGTCAATCTATTTAATGCGAAGGTATAAAATGTAGGCTTTTTTTGGAGAATAAACAGATTTTGCATAAAGTATTCGAGGTTGGATGAGAAACTCTCTTTGTGGTATTGCACGTACGCAGTGACGTTGTATGTTGTCTCTATGATAAAATGGAGATAGAATTTTACGGAGAACAATTATTGTGACATAGTTCAATAGTGAATGAACAACGTCGCGCCTTTCATTCGAGAGAGATGAGAGTTGAATGTTCGAATGTGTTGTTTTTGCTACCATTTATATATTTTTTTAATTTATATTGCAACGAAGACCTGCAAATAGGCCAGCTAAAAGTAAGTAGCCACTATTGTCCCTTGAAATTGGCACGGAAATATGAATCGTTAGTTATATTCATTTTTGGCTGTCACTTTAGTGACTTAGAGCACAAAGTATTTATTTATTCTTCACAAAACAGATTATTACTAAATACAAGCAACAAATACATATACATTTGACTAAGCTATCTAAAATTATGTGATAAACGAAATGGGAATTGATCGCATTTAATGACTAGATTCTTTTCGGGGATTCCCCGAGCGCGGGGAGGGGGATGTTATGTTCACTATGAAACGAACGAAATGTATGCAAAGGAAATTCAAGATGAATGCGTAACAAGCAAGCTCACTTACCCATTACACATTACACATTAGCTTACCTAATTACATGTAAAATGGGTATGCATGAATGTCTATACAATTATGCTCAACTCAATTTGAGTTTTTAAAACTTTTATCCTGTTTATTGATCGTTTGTTAATCACACAGTTCAAGACCTTGTTTGTTTAGGTTCGTTGAGTACCAGCCCTTTCTACTTCGACATTATTTCGCCGCTTAAGCCTTAAGGTTGAAGCTTATAAGGGTTTAATATAACAGCCAGCGGTCACGCGAAGTTCAACAATCTTGGTTGATGTTATAGATATGTTTAAATGGTTGAAATTGAACCGTTCCGAGTTATAACATGTATATTTTAATTAAGTTCGTAATGGCGTTGTTGTCGAAGAGTTTAATGAGTTTATATTTGTAGGTTGTAATTATAACTATATTAATGGCGGCTGTTAATTATCACTCATATATTACTATTTGATTTCACTAAAGTGTTTGCGCAGCGGTTGAAATTCAACCGTAATAATCATTATTGAAAATTCGAGGAAAACAAATGAATTGAAATGTTCGCATAGTTAAAGTGCAATTCAAAATGTACTTTATTATTATTACGTATTAGTTTTAATTTTAAATGTAAAGCTACCACCGGTTCGGAATGAAGACTACACCGAGAAGAAAGTTACTCTTTTGAACAATAAAAAAAAATACATGTGGCGATTATATACAATCGTGCTTAAATATAATATATTTTTAATATTCCTCTCTTAGTCCAAATTATATTTTTGTTCCGTTTGCAGTTGAAACGCCTGGACCTTGGAGTATTTTTTCCAAAAAACTTAATCAAAATATTACTCCCCGCCACATGGCCTCCACTGATGATATGAGGGCTGGTTCATTTTTGGCCCAGAGAATCGGAATTGCGATTCAAAGGGAAAATGCTGATAGCATTCTTGCCACCATTCCAAGCGGTCACGACTTGTATAATAATTATTATTGTATTTATATATGCTAGATGGAAACAAAGTTCAAGCTATTCTTACATTTATATAAAACTGTACAGAATAATAATAACTTTCCTTTAAAAAAACACACGGTTTAAATTTAGTTTAGCTATTATTTTTTCTACTCTTAATTTTTTTTATTGATTACACTAACGTTCGACAATACTAGCAAACAAAAATAAAAAGAAATCCACTATCAGAAGATAATATGATATTGCACAATATCAAAATTGTGTTTGATTTAAAAACGTACTAAAATAAATTGTTAAAAATTCTAAATACAAGTTCCTGCTAAAAGCTTCGAAATATTCAGGCTACTAAAATTTTACGAACGTCGAACCAATATCGAAGGTATCAGTTCTACTGTGTTTTGCTAGTTGTGCTTACACTGCACATTAATTTAATTTATCTCTTGCTGGCGGCTACAATTTGCCCAAGCCTCTCTCTTCGGGCTATACGTTTTTGGAAAAAATAATTAAAAAAGGTTTTTTTAATTACTAAAGGTAACAAAATGTAAATTCCTCATTACTGGGCTAATCTGTCATTGAAAAGTCTTAGAGCTTATTCCACCGTGCTGCTGCAGGTAAACGGTTACCTCAGCGCTCACTAATTTATATATTTTTTAATCCACTGGGCCACTGCGGTTCTTATTATTTTATGTTTAAATTGTATTGCTTCGTTCGTTTTTTCAAATGTTTCTCTAGAGACGTTAAATCAGCGTCTATATAAATAAAAATTAATTTAGCTCTAGCGTTCTATGAATTTTTATTTACCGCTTGGGAGGCGTTAATATTACTTTATTTACAAATTTTTATATTTTGACGTGACAACGTCTTATAAATTGGTTTGCCGGGTGACACTTCAAGAAACTGCGTTACGCTCCGCTCACGTTATGCGCTCACAATGAGAGCGAGTGAGAGGCACGCGTCCCTTCCACTCGGGCATGGTTAGCCCGCCTAAGAGCGAGAGAGACAGACATAAAAAGTGAAAGGCACGCGTCCCTTCTAAGTATAAATACGTATGTATGTGTAAAGGTAAAAATAAAATTTTGTTAATATGAAATTCAGTGCGAGATTCTTTGTATAAATTAATGTTTTAAATATAATTCTTTGTATAAATAAATGTTTTAAATTGTTACTATTATTTCATCCTTCTTCCTACTATACGAATGAATATTCACATTAAAATTATTTTACCACTCAAAGTCGTTGTCACGTAAAACTTTCGCCCGTATACCGACTTTACAGGCAACCAATTTTTTTATTACATTAACATATACATTATTTTGTAGTTACAATCGTATTTTTATTTAATTTTTATTCGAAAATGAAAATATTTAATATTTTCAACTGGACAATCATTGTATATTAAACATAAGCTTTATGTAGCTTACACTGATTGTGTAAATTTAAACTTTATGAATTATAATAAAAATATTTATTCTATTCTAAAATATAATTTCAACGCCAATAGGCTTTCAATCTTGGTTACTAAGATGTTATGTCCCTTGAGCCTGTAGTCAGACTGGCACACTGCCCTTCAAATCTGAATACAACAGTACTAAGTACTAACTAAGTATAGCTGTTAGGCGGTTAAATAATCGTGAGCTTGCCTCGTTGGTCTAGTAGCTAGAAACATGGTCGCAGACCCGGTGGCCCTGGGTTCAATCCCTGGGTCGGGCCAATGAATTGTTATTGGGTTTTGGTGTCAATTTTAACTCTCTATGTTCTATGAAGTTTAAGCCGTGCGTCAGTCTGGTTGTTACCTTATAATATACAAATTTCATTAATGTTTAATTTAATATGCACGTAACTAATTTCACTTGGTGGTAGAACTTTGTGCAAGCTCGTCTGGGTAGGTATCAACCGCTCATCAGATATTCTACCGCAAAACAGCAGTACTTGGTATTGTTGTGTTCCGGTTTGAAGGGTGAGTGCGCCAGTGTAATTACAGGCACAAGAGACTTAGCATCTTGGTTCCCAAGGTTGATAGCGAATTGCGATGTAAGCGGTGGTTAACTTACAATGCCATTGTCTATGAGCGTTGGTGACCACTTACCACCAGGTAGCCCATATGCTCGTCCGCTTATCTATCCTGTAAAAAAATGTAAATACTTTGCATTAATGGGATGTAATTTTATATGTCCATAAAACCGTACTGAAGCAGCGTGGTGAAATAAGATGAGTATATTATCATTAAGAGAAGAGATGCGACATTTATGAGTTGTTACATCATATACTAGCTCTCTCAGTAGGCAAAGCATATGGATTTTAAATGGTCGCAGGTTAAAATCCATACAATTTCAGTTTATTATTTTCAAGGAGAATATATAATGCTTTCCGAAAAGTAGTGAAGGTCCCTGTCACTTGTTGATATCTCTTCTTTATTAAACCACAATAATAATATAATTCTGTTTCGTAATAATGAATAAACGAACAGTCTGATTTAATATAGATTAACAGTTATTTTGTATTCATTGGATTTATGAAAATGATATGAAATAACGCTTTTGTTAATAAATTCATTTCCGGAATATATTGACTTCATTGCATATTGTATTTTTTAATAATTGTTACTTAACTGACATTGTTTTGAAATAACCATAATATTCTAGGTATTTATATCAATTTGTTCGATTATTGAACATCAATTTATATCAGCCAGTAACAATTTTAAAAGTCAATATGGAAGTGGCTTAATATATAAATATGAACTCAAGTCTGCTGGTTCAAATCCGGGATTTATATGTGTTTAATTTGCGTTTATAATTCATGTCGTGCTCTGAAAGTATCCTGAGGAAAACTGCATGTGTTAGATTAGAATCTGGCATACGTGTATTGGAGTAGCGTATTGTTATAATTAAGTTCCAAATTTAAAAATCTTTTCCTCAATAGACGAGAAGCCCAGAATCCAGCAGTGGAATACCTACAGGCTAACTTTCAAGATGACTTTTGACTTTAAGGATCACTTCGGATCTTCAAAATTTAACACAATGATTTTTTTTATTCAAATTACTAAAATTTGTTCAAATGAAATATTCTTTAATGCCCAGCTCATAAAGTCTAATGTAATATTACTAATAAAATTCTGTTATTTAAACATCTAAGTCCCTTATCAATGGCGCACTCGTCTAGATATAATTTAATATCCTTAAAAGGCTCGATAAAATTCTTTATGCAGCTAGCGGGCCGGAATTGTCTGTGAATTCTCACCCTTTGTAGGTTCGTTAGCAGTGGGAAAGTAACTTGTTAAAGATTTTAATAGTAAACGCTACAATATAAAGGATCACAGTATAAAATGATTTGTAGCTATATAGAAGAAGGTAATATAACAGAAATCGATATGCGATATTAATTATAATAATTATAACATTTAAAGGTTATATGTATCAAAATGGCGTATCACTAAAAGTCGGTTTTGAATATCTCCCTTGTGGGTACTTAAGAAAATCACTTTGTCTTAATCTTCAACTATTGTTAAATGTATTACTTACTTAGTGGTGGGATTTATGCAAGGTCGTCTGGTTTGGTTAATCACTCATTAGATATTCTACCGCAAAACAATAGTAATTAGTATTGTTATGTGCCCGTTGGAAGGGTGAATGAGTCCGTTTACAGGCACGGGGGACATAACATCTTAGTTCTCAAGGTTGGTGCCGTATTGGCGATGTAAGGGGTGGATAATATTTCTTACTATGCCAATGTCTATGGGTTATCATGTAACAAACAACATGTAATAAAAATATCCTGTCAGAACGATCTCCGCGTAACATGGTCCTCAAAGCAACCAATTTGTTACAGTTTTCATTTTGTCTTCTGCGTCGTAGAAATTTAATAAAATTAAAGTCCTATCCTGAGGATTAAAATCTTTTACACTTAAGATCTTCGTATTCTATTAGGATATATCCGCTCAACAAAGGTTAAAATTTAAGCTCAGATTTTAATAACTTGCTCCAGTAACTATTCTCTTGTAAAGGAATCATAACAGTTTAATTTCGTTAGCGAAATTATTCAATTTCACGTTACGGTGGCGCTTCTCAGCGCTTTACTCTGTGACGGTTTTCGGTTTTACGTTTAATATTTTATTTCCTTCGACCTGACCGCTTTAAGCGCTTTTAATTAGACGACTACTATTCTATCAATTATTATCAGTTTATTAGCGTTCTCAGTTCTCATTGCAAAGTAATATAAAGTATGTTTATATATTACCTTATAATTTTAATGAAATCGTTTCGAGTGAGAAAATTATCGTTGTATGGCGGTAGAATGTAGGATGAGAAGTTATACCCAGACGGGCTTAGACAACGCCCTGCTTTATTTAAGCGAAATATATAAAGTAAACAGCCGTGTATTTCCCATTGCTGGGCTAAGGCCTTCTCTCTCTATGAGGAGGTTAATATAGGCCACCATGCTGCTCCTATGCAGGTGGTATAGACATGTAGCAGAATTTCAACGAAATTAGACACATGCAGATTTCCTCACAATGTTTTCTTTCGCCTCTAGGCTGGATGAAGTATAAACACAAAATAAGCACATGAACATTTAGTACTGGACCGATTTGAGCCCACAACTATGGGCTAAGAATCACCCATTCCAACCCCTAGGCCACCTCGATTAAGTGAGACATATATTGTGTATTAATTAAATAATATTTTTATATTTAGTATGGGAGCTACAATGAAAAATATTGGATTTTTCTTTTACTTTGTATGGAAATAAAAGGATTACATCCGGTTTATGTATCGATTTTTCTGGTATTTCCTGTTATAAGCCGTTCGTTACGTGGTGGAAAGCATTTGACCCAGTTTACATTCGACCCAACTCAAATTGTAGTAATTTGTAAGTAGTGTTATTTTTTGGATTAAACTTATTACCAATTGAAGCTAAGCTCAGATGACTCAGTGGTTATATTTAACAGAAAGTCGCGTATTCGAATTCGACTAAACTCATGTTTACAAGTTTTAAAGACTTAAATTTTTGTTAAAAATTCATCTCGGGTTGAACGGTTTTTGGTAATATTGTAAGTACGCTCATATGTACAATATTAAATTGGCTTTGTTTTGTTTTATTTAGTGAAAGTCTGTGTTTTATCTTGTTTTACTTTGTTTTTTTTTTATTCTTTTCTTTTTTATTATGTTTGATGTGTAAACTAACAAACAGTAACAAACTATAATCATAAATTTTAGTTTGTCAAGCTAACATAACAAGTAAATTGAAAATTTTACATCAACGCTGATTTCGGTCACGGCGGTCAATCTCAGGTGATACTAATATCACATTTGTGATTGTTGGTTGGCCAACTGCCCAGAATATATTCAGATTCACAATTTAGTGCGCCAAAACAGGTGCACTTTCTGTTCCTTAACTCTCATAATCCGATTGGATGGCAATCCGTCGAGACAGGAAAGAGATGAAACGTAGGAACAACGGCTTTACGTGCTTTCCGAGGCAGTTTACACTCCCGTACATTAAACTGCCCGACGTGCTACTAATAATAATCGGATAGAAATACCAAATAACTTTCTTTAAAATACTATGTGGTTTTGCATGATTTTAAAGTATTTTATTAACTACGGAATCCGAATTTTCGATAAGCGTTTAATTTTCAGTTGCAATTTAATTAAACTTCCATGAAATCCTTTGTAAATAAATAAAACTAAACTAGTATTCGTTAATCTTTCATTTTTAATTAACACAATAATATTCAACGATTTCCTCGTATATTTTAAATGAGTTTTATTTCACATATGATAACTATTAAAGGCATTGGTTACCGACTGATTTGTTACAAAATTGTTTCTCCCTTTCTGTCATTATTGATTTGTCATTCGACAGAAGAAGACATCGTTTAACAAATCACCAACAACGTTTATAAGTCCGCAAATAATTTGCGGTCTATAAAATTTCTCGTAGACAATATTCAAGATATTCTTCCGTGCGATGTGATTGTTGTACTGCAATTGTTTGTATTGTACGATCAAATCGGTCGTAGTTTGAAAATAATAACTCTTTGTCGAGATACCTTTCAAAGATAGGTTGATCGAAAATAAAAAGTATTCTCGCAAGAAATGTGGCAGAACAAGTGAGATATTCCATTGTTAGAAGCTCAATAGAGATATTTTGTACAGACTTTTTATAAATATTTCCGATAGAGCACTTAAAAGAGCTGTATTTATTACAATCATAAAATACGTTATTCAAGTAGGCTTTAAAAAGCACTCATCAGCAGGTCATTTTTAATGTTATTGTATAGGTAGGCGGATGAACATAATATGTGCCATCTGATGGTTAGTGGTCACCAAAGCCCATAGACATGGGTATTGTAAGAAATGTTCACCATCACCTACATCGCCACCAACCTTGAGAACTAAGATGTTATGTCCCTTGTGCCTGGCTCACTCACCCTTCGAACCAGAATACAACTATACAAAATCTGTAGTTTTGCGGTAGAATATCTGACGAGTAGATACCTACCCAGACGAGCTTGCACTAAATTTTACCACCGAGTTTTATATAATTATATTAATATAAGTAAAGTAACATATACGAAGTTATGGCAATCAAAATGAATTAAATATATAAATGTAAGGTCCTCCAGACCAATTTTCGGCCAGAGCGGGCGGCCAATCTCAAGAGAGATACGGTAACTTCGCAGGAGTTCAGGCGCAGAACCAAAGGCTTAACATGTTTTCCGCGACATAGGAGTGTACACCCTTCTAACTTCCAGACTCCGGGCTGCTTCTGAGAATTTTCTGACAGAAAAACCCAATAGCTATTTATTTACCCGACCTGGAATTTGAACCCAGTACCACCGGGTCTGCGGCCTTATGTCTAGCCACTAGACCAACGAGGCAGGCAGAATTAAATATATATGTAGGTATACATCCTACCTGAAAGTCAATAAGTACTAGCGCCACGCTGTTTTGGTATCTATATAATCTTGTATTGAGTAATTTTAATGTTCTTCTGTTCTTAACTAATATTATAATGTATATATATCGTATGTATCTTAACTAATATTATAAATGAAAAAGTGAGTTTGTTTGTTTGTTACGCGTTCACACCAGAACCACTAAACCAATTTTAAAAATTCTTTCACTACTAACAACCTACATTGTCAAGGCATAGGCTATATATTATCCTCGAATTCCCAATGGAATAGGAACAACGCCGGTGAAGCCGCGAGCAAAAAGCTAGTATTTAATAAGCTAAGTAATGTTAATAAATTTCTACGATAAGGCAGAAATGTAAACACAATAATTAGTTTAAGGATACATATTAAGACAGAATTTAACGGCCATGCTTACGAGAAAGGTTGTCTGAACACAAATTAAGCATATCAATTTTGTTTTTTGAACTCTTACGCTCTTTTAAGATTTAATCATTTTATCGGTTAGGTCTCGACTCTTGTTGTCTTGTAAATGACACAAGATAATAAACTCTGTTTATTTAAATTTCGACCTTATGACATATAGCATAAATTTTAAAATTCTAGGTAGGTAATATAACGTTATCGAGTAGATTCATTCCAATACAAAAAGCGCAGCGTAAAATATTTTCGGGTAAACACATGCTTACACATAGTTTTTATTTCTTTTATAACTCTTAAGGTCTTTTAAGATTTCATCATTTTATCAGTTAGGCTATCTCAACTCATGTTATCTTGGAAATGACACAAGATAATAAATTCCGTTTATTCAATTTTCGACCTTACGCTATATAAAATAAATTTTAAAATTCTAGGTACATAAAGCTACGCTATCGAGTAGATTCATTCCAATACAAAAAGCGCAGCGTAAAATATCTTCGGGTAAACACACATAGCTTTGCGACACTGCAGGGATTTAGTGTATACTTTCGACAATAGCACTCCAAAGTAACTGCGAACGTATTTGCCTTTACTTATGTATTTAACGAAGTCGTGTTTTGTTTTCGTGATTATAAACATTTGCTACTTTATAGTGTGTATAAAGTAACATTCGGTTATTCTACAATGTGTCAGCTATGAGTCAGGTTTAAGCTACGTTCTTTGGTTAGTCCATTGAGAATTGAATGTTGAAATGTTTCCAACTCTAAAGGGTGAATTGTTAGCCGAGAGACTGTGAATAATGACACTAGTGTTATTATGTGTTTAGATATTGAAATCATTTGGATGACTACTAAATCAAACCTATTATTTTATTGAATTATACAATGTCATATCTATTTGTACATACAACTAACTGACTAAAATTCGCATACGGGTACCTACACTAGGTGAGCATAAAGGATGGATTTTTGAAAATCGATCCTTAAAGTAGTGATAAAGAGAGGGAAAATTGTATGACATCATTGAAAAAAGAATGTATTTTTTAATTTGTATAAATTATGCATGACGTGAGCGAAGCTACGGGTAAAATGCTGGTATGATATAATATAGTATTATAATATGTTTGTCGCTAAAATATCCCGTCTATCTTTATTTTATGGAAGGTAAACAAATTTTAACTAAGTAGTCCTTAATGTGTTAAGATATATTCTCGCGACAAGCTTTTTATATATTATCAAATTGTATAATGTGACAAAATAATGGATTTCATTTACTTTAAAGTATATTTTCTTCGTATAATTTGTTTTTTCACTGTATAAAAAAGGTAAAGGTCGTTTACTATTGGGGAAATATTTAATCTGTGACGACGTATGGTAATTATAGATTATAAATAAAATCGAATTTACCGTGACATGTACATCATCAACAAAAGAACACACTGTTCATTATATTGTCAAGTAATCGCCTGCGGCTTCGCCCGTGTGTAACATGGTGGTGGGTTCTTGTTATATACTTTTGATAATTTGTTAGATTTTATTTTCATACAAAAGTAAGTATTTATTTAATTTCCCGCTTGAACGTTTATAAATCTACGCGCAACGCCAAGATCGACGCGTCGTGTCGTCCTTTCGTGTGTGAATGAAATATAGACCTACAAATGTCACGACAGTACGATCAAAACTAATAAAATCTTTTTTTTCATAAATTGAGATGTCCGAAGTCGTAGAACAAAAGTCGTTGCTGGGTCATTACAAATAACCCTGTATATATGAACTCTATATTTACCCCTGACAACGTTTATACAAAATATGATAATGTACAGACGATCAGTTAAGACGGGACGTCTCATTTATAATATTAGTAAAGATAATATAAAAATACTGTTACCACCTTTTGCAACTACAAGTCATATGATACCACCGTCGAACAATAAATCATTATTCGTCTGTGTCATTCTGTCCAAGTCAAACTAGCACCTACATTGTTTTGTTTCAATGTCATGCCTCGAAAAACACGTAAATCCGTTAGTTATGCGCTTGACTTCTCTCCTGTCGTGTCGAATTCAGACATACTGGCTCACTCACCCTTCAAACCAGAACACAGCCATGAAAACGAGTTGGGTATACTTAATTATATAAGGTTGCCTTACAGTCAAACTCTTCATAACAGTAAACTTGATAGCAATCAAAGTATTTGATTATATAAAAAATATATATTAAATATTTTTAAAATAAAATTTTATTTGATATGTAAACATAATTAATTAATGTATTATTTATTTATTGTATATTTAATTGTTGACATTTCCAACCAATATTTTTATTTATTTATTAAAGGCGGTCTTATGTTTTTCGGTCGTTCGTTTTATGATTTTTTTTTAGTCTTTTGTTATGAAAGCTATTATAAAACTCTTAAAAGAGGTTAACTTATAGTCAAACTCCTTACACCAATATAATATTTGCCGGTAGTCAAGGCCTTATTCTAGTTTAAAAGAAATAATAGATTATTATATTTATATTTAGAAAATAATGACATAGTTATACGTTACACATATTGTTGTTGGATTGAAATGTACATTTTGATAAAAAAAAACGAAAAATATTTTTGATAAATCATATAAAAGAAAGTTTTTTTTCGCACAATAGAGTTTATATTTAGTCGATTATTAAAAAAAATAGAACAAAAAATATCTGGTTGAAATAATATCAATACTATCACATTGAATGCGGCATCGTAGTAAATAGTACGTTCAGAATAAGCATCTGTGTGCTGACTTACATTAAAGAAGGGGTTACATGTAAATATTGGGTCGATGTATGCATTCAGGTCCGCCCCATAACCGGCTTTGTCGTTTCTAGAATGTTCGGAATAACTTAGCGTTGGAAACAACAGAGGAAAAAGGTATTGCGTGCTGTGAATCGGAGAAAATCTTTCGTTTTTTATTTTTATTTGAACCTTTGCGTTTTTTAATTTAAATTAATATCTTATTGATGGCTTTTGACATTTTAAGGAAGAGAAAGGATTGACTGACTTGGCCTAGTAGCTAGAAATAAGGCAATAGATCTCAAGGTTGAAACCCAAGGTCGGGGCGATAGAAAGTTATTGGGATTTCCTATCGAAAAAATCTCAGTATGAACCTAATAACTTTTTATAGGTTCGACCAATAATTCGAACCCAGGTTTACAGAATTTGCAGCCTTTTAAGTTGTCACGAAAAACAAGAAAAAATAAATTCAAAGTGTAAGTTAAATGTGAGTGTGCCAATGTAATTACAGGCACAAGGGACATACCATCTTAGTTTCCAAGGTTGGTGGCGCATTGGCGATGTAAGCGATGGTTTACATTTCTTACAATGTCATTGTCTATGGCCGTTGGTTACCACTTACCATCAGGTGGCCCATATGCTCGTCCGCCTAACGATACAATAAAAAAAAAGTTAATAACAAGAAAGTGACTACCACCGCCCATGGACACCTGCAACATCCGAGGACTTGCAGGTGCGTTGCCGGCCTTGGAGTTAGTTAGTTAGTTACCCCTTTCATACACTTATCCTTTCTTATGTAATCCACCCACAGTTTGTTCGGCCTCCCCCGTCCCCTATATCGATCGATATATTTACTTGGTGGTAGAGTTTTGTGCAAGCTCGTCTGGGTAGGTACCACCCACTCATCAGATATTCTACCGCAAAACAGCAGTACTTGTTATTGCTGTGTTCCGGTTTGAAGGGTGAGTGAGCCAGTGTAATTACAGGCACAAGGGACATAACATCTTAGTTCCCAAGGTTGGTGGCGCATTGGCGATGTAAGAGATGGTTAACAGCTCTTACAACGCCAATGTCTATGGGCGTTGGTGACCACTTACCATCAGGTGGCCCATATGCTCGTCCGCCTTCCTATGCAATAAAAAAAAAAAAGAAATTAATGTTCACCACACTTCTTGTGACATGATTTTCATCCCTCCTCATCACTGCCCATACCACGCTAATCTATTACTCTGCAGCTTTTCATCTATTGGTGCTACTTTCAGACTTCCTCTGATTAAATGTTTGATACAGTTTTTGAAACCAGCAATGGTTCAATGTGATGTATTGTGACACCATGAAGAAGTATTGATCGCTGACATGGCGTGGCATATTTAGAATTCAGAGTGACCTAATACGGAATATGTTTATGTCCTCGACTGCTGTCATACAGCACTTTTTTTTTGTTTTATATATTATCTTTATTAAAATTATAAAATCAAGAATTTGTTGAAACGCACTAATCTTTGTATCTATCAATTCAATTCGAAAGTAATCAATTAGCGGTAACCGATTTAGGAATAGTTTAGGTATAGACTGTATAATTGTAATATCACCAGGGCACATATACTGCCAAATAGCCTTGATCAGTATTAACCGTTTCATACATCGTCAACGCGCCACCAGCTTTGGGAACTAAGATGTCTTGTCTCTTTTGTCTGAAGTTTAACTGGCTTACTCACCCTTCCAACCGGAACACAATATTGCATTTTGGCGGTAGAACACCATACCACCAAGTCTCTAGTATGCATTACTATTGTAACGATGTAGTCAAAAATCTTCTTGGTAGTCGCCATTTATGTCCAATTCACGAGCTTCCCAGTTATATTGAAGTATTACAATGATATATAGCTCACTCTGCCATAGATAAGTTTCGAAGAAGATTATAAAGTTAACTAAACGATAAAACAAGTTTTCTATTTATAAATTTAGATAGTTCGACGATTGCTGCGAAAACTCGCTCACGAACACATTAGCCATGTAAATCAATAAAAAATTACGTTGTTTCTTTTAGGGTTCCTTGTTAATACAGAAACTCTGTAGGATCATCATATCACATTAAGAAATTAAGAAAAAAAAGAAAAAGAATTTCGTCATATATAAATAAAATGATAGTTTGTATTACACTATTTACATTGAAACTAATGAGTCCAAATATGTACTTGTTTTTTTATTATTCACTTTTATTATTTCTTCGACTTATTTCTTAAACTTTACGGTTGTTTTACAATAAACAAATAATATCGAGGGCGATTAAACTAAAGATCAAAAATAAATAATACCTCTTTAATAGATGGTATTTTAATTCTGGCCACTTGTACATTGTTCTTGTTGTAAACCATCGAACAAAAGCTTTAATATTATTTCTGTTTATTTTTGTCTTGGTGAATCAAAATAATATAGGGATTATTTTGCTCAGGCATCTTTTATTGTTTTATTTTAGAACGCTCGTTTACGAACAGTAAGATATTGATAGTGTATTCTTCTAGAGAACACTAGCTTTTAATGTATATGTAATAATACATTTAATTGCTTAAAATCGCATAACTTTGTCATGATTATAATATAAGTAAAAAAGTCAGATTAGAGGAACGTAAATGTAATGTGCAAATGATACTTATCTGATGAATAATTTTTCACTCCTTTTATATCTGTTTTTAAGTCTGCTATGATATGCTATGCTATGCTAACTGCACTGTTAGCATCGTGGAGATCAGCCTCGTAATTGAATTTAATATTTTTAGGAAACATAAATATTGACCGAAGATTATGGTCACAACTATTGGGGAAGCACAAATAAGTTTTCATGTTTTTTTGTTTTTAATTTACCTTGCACAGTGATGACGGAAAACTTTGTTTTTAAATTCGATCGATTCGCATCAGTAACGTTGTGATGGTGATGTATCGCAAATTCGGTTTCGTTCAATAATCCAGATTAAGCCAGTTTTATTTCTTTCCAAATTCAAAAATAAGGTTATGAAAAATTTGCTGCTACTTAAAAAGCCAAATAACTTTTTTTAACATTTTTTTATTGAACCTCACAACCTCGCGATGTGCAACATTATAAGCCTCTCGCCTCACTGATTGTTCTACCACTATACCAAAAACCCAATTTTGCTATGTTTCAGAACAGTAAAAAATTTTAAGGATACGTGAGCCAGTGTAATAAAAGGAACCAGGGGTAATAGGGGATAAAAAATTGACAATTTCGTGGTCAATTTCAAGTTTTTTTTATACTATAATATAACAATATCGCAACTTAAAATCGATTTGGCTGAACTAATATGGTGGCTTATGATGCAATTAATACATTTGACATTCACATACAACCATCATACAACCATGTAAAGTTGAATAAAAGCTAAAAAGGTGTAATTCTCTGTTATAAAATTAATAAAAAAGATTATTAACACGATATTTATAATTAGAACATTTCAAACAAATATTATTTAATTATCACTAGGAGTCACGGAATCCTTTATGGCGTGGTTTGATTGAGTAACCACGGAACTCCTTAGTTACAAGACCGTATTACGTCACGAACTTGAAATTGTTCGTGGGACAAAAAATTTGGGTCAGTTCTGAACGCGACGGTTTCAGTTCGCCGTCGTTGGGTCTTCAGGGCTTTGCGTCATTTGTATTACTTATAAATTTTACTTGAAATTTAATAGAAATGTATAAACATTCCATATTTGTTTAATGGAAGTTAATTTGAATTACTCAGTTATTATATAATATCTAAGTATTTAATTATATTAATTCGAACTGTATTTTTATAATATTTATTGACTTTAACGAATTGTAATATATAACATTTAAATATGATATGTAATATTTAATTCGATTAAAAACATATTCAATGATTAAATAGTATTTAAAAAATTGTGTTTTTTATATTAGTAAACGGCTAAACTATGAAATTTCGTTGTGACATTTAAAACATCGCCGACTTGTAATTGCTCGTGGGGCAAAAAATTAGGTCAGCTTTGAACCGACAGTTACTGCTCGTCATTAGAATTTAAATTTTTGATGAACGTTTTAATCCCACTATATTATGAATAAGTAATAGGAAAAAAACATATTTAAGTTCATATTAAAACTATTTATTTGGATTTTATTTAATTATTTTACGTTACAGATTAAAAATTCTGTATCTTATTTTTTGAAATGATATTAGAATCTGTTCTATTTATAAAAAATAATAATCGATTCAATTTCATTTAATTAAAGCAACATAGATATATTTTGTGTTACTAACTCGGGTTGTTGCTAATAAAGTTTTGTATAGTCACATTAAGTTATAAACAAAAATTGTTACAATGCTATGCAATTTCGCTCTTTACTAATTGCAAGTTGTTACAAATTGAGAAATTGCCAACTGTTTTCCTGGAAATGCATCAATAAATACATATGTAAATTAAATAACTCCAAAACTAATTAGTAACATGTTTGTTTTGTGTTAAACTCCAAATTTTGTTGTAAATTATAACTTTGGTTCAGCCCTGAAAGACAATTTTAGCTCGTCATCAGACCTCAGGAGTTTGCGTACATTTTTATAGATTGGGGACAGAAAAATCTCTCGCGTTATTTTTTCGTTTAAAATGGAAAAAATAATTCAAGTCACCGACATTTTTTATACGTTTGTTTCTTACAACTATATATAGAAGTTGTATTCATTGGTAGTATACGAGTATATAGTAGCAACTCTTGAATGTCCCACTACTGGGACTCTTTTAAGGAGAATACTAAGGGCTTTTTTCACCATGCTGCTTCACTGTAGATTGATACCTTTTATCATGATCGCGACACTACTTTGGGAACTAAGATATGTTCAGTGTGTAGTTACAAGGGCTTATTCACCCATAAAACTTGAACACAACAGCGCTAAGTATATCGATTTTTCGATAGAACATAATATGATCGGTGGGTTATATTATATTTATATGGCTTGCTATGTAAATAAATTAAATTGTAATTTTTCAATCGTGGCGAATATAGTGTTCTGTATTTCGTAATGAATTTTATTAAATTCAATCATATTATGTTAATTTGTTTAGTGTTAAATGCGTGGAACATGAACACAGCATAGGGTTACGGCTTATGAATAAATATCCTTAAAAAGGTCATTTGACTCGTGTTTAATTGGAATCTTTTAACAAAATTATACGATTCGACTGTTAAGCGACCCTGTTTCAGATTAACTCTGTCATTTCTATTTGAGATGTAAATATGGTTTCGATTATTCTATAAATAATCTCTACATAAACAACAACAGCTTTGAACACTTTTTGGAGTTTATTTCTATATAGTTTAACTGGTTTTGCCTTCATCTACATTGCACACTATTATGTGCCACAAAATAATTGTATACATTATATAAATATAATTTAAAACTTATATCTTATAAAATGTACATACTTTTTTAATTTTAACAAGCTGATACCCGTGACTTCGTCCGTTTTCGTGTCGTTTTCTTATGTACGAAGGAAAAAACATCGAAAAGATCGCAAGCAAAAATATACTTTGTTTAAACATACATCACTGAACACGCAGTGCATATACAAATCGTTGTTTCTTGAAACTTTAATAACTTTTTATAAAATGAAGATATCGCAATCATTTTTGTTTTTGATAAGGGCGAAGTGTCTGAGAAATAAAATTTAGATTTTTTTTTTAAATCTATTCAGTAGGTTTTCCGTGATGCGCGCACAACTGCAGACCTCTATAATTTTATTTATATAGATGCGTACTATAATTATGTCATATAGTGCTCGTTACGGCAAACACAGATGCACACTTTATCCCTTCACTCTCATACTCCAAAGGAACAGCAATCTGACACAACCGGAAAGAAATCAAGTGCAGTGCCAAATGCTTTACGTGCTTTCCGAAGTACAGAAGTGTACACACTTCCGACTTCAGGACTCCGGGCTGCTACTGAGAAACTTCGACAGGAAAACCCAATATTTGTTTATTTTTTTTATTAAATTATAATTTGTAGCCACTTGACCAACGAGGCAGTCAATATTATAGTTAGATAATCACTAGGTATGTATGTAATTATATTAAGGACAAATTCTAATCATAAACGTTATCTATAATAAGTCATAGCCATTGTTGGCTTCAGTAAATATATTGAATAGAAGACACTTTGAAAAATGAAGGCACAAAGTCATCCTTTGTAGTCCAGTCGAAGACAATAAAAAGCGATGTGCTTGGGCTTTGAGAAAAACTATAATTTTCAAAGGCTTTCTTTGTCGCTTCCAAGATACACATTCTTCATTTATTATACTATATTATAGTTCTTGTAATAAAAAGTTAATTTACATACGAAGAATTATATGAGATCTGTAAGGGAAAGTTGTTTGCAATAATCTTATATAACAAATTATATATTTAAACTATTTATTTTGGATTTGAAAAAATATTTTATTTATTTATTTAAAAAACTTTATTGTTTACCACAAAGTGCGTGGAACAAAAGGCGGACTTAATGCCTGTAGGCATTCTCTGCCAGCCAACCTTTAGGGCAATCAGAAATCTGCGAAGGCGGTAATAAATAAATAACACAATATATTTATAAAACTATAGAATAATTAAACATATACATAACAATGTGTCTACAAAATAAATATCACTATAAATAACTATAAATAATGTAAATAATAAATACAAATATAATAAAACATATAAAAAATATATATATATATAGTGCATTACAGATGTTACCAGAACTAGCGGCTTAGAGACCTTCTGATAATATGTGCTCACGTAGACGAGTCTTAAAGTTGAGTTTAGAGGCAGCTTTCCTAATGTTTTCGGGTACTTTGTTCCATAGTCGAACAGCTTGAACAGAGTAAGAATTAGAAACGAAACCAGAAGTATGAAGAGGGACAGAAAGAAGGTAAGAATCGTGAGAACGAAGCTGACGATTGTGATTATCACGTAGAAATTTGAATTTTTCTTTCAAATAGTAAGGAGAGAGAGGATCAAAGAGAATAGAGAAAAGAGAAGATAGTAAACGGAAGTCTCTACGTTGTCGAATTGTAAGCCATTTTAACTTATCACGGTACTGAGATATATGGTCGAACTTACGAAGACTGAAGATAAAGCGCAAAGAGTTATTTAACAGACGGTCAAGTTTGTTCAGGTGAATTTCGTTGAGGTCGTAATAACATACGTCTGCATAATCAATTATAGGAAAAACCAAAGTGTGCACAAGGAGAATCTTAGTCTTGATGGGAAGGAAATTACGAAGTCGATTGAGACACCTTAACGTGGCTGTGACTGAGCGGCTGATTTCAGAGATATGCACTGACCAACTTAAAGTGGAATCAATATGTAGACCAAGATCTTTTACATGATGGCGGTAAGGAATATTGATGTCATTGAACAAAACAGGAGGCAAAGATGTTAAGTCTAGATTAGTTACAAGACGTGAGCTCCCAATAATGATCGCCTGACATTTAGATGGATTGACCATTATTCCAAATTTTTGAGACCAAGTGTTAACACTAGCTAGATTGTTATTAATTGTTGCGACAGCATTACTTAAGTCATCCAACTTGGTTTGACAGTAGAGCTGCAAGTCGTCAGCGTAAAAATGATAGGAGCAGTTGATGTAAGTCGTAAGGAGATTAATAAACAGAGAGAAAATAAGAGGGGATAAAATGCCTCCCTGCGGAACGCCAGTATGGAGGTCGCACCAATCAGAGATAGATTGATCCAATCTAACAGCTTGCTGGCGGCCGCGAAGATATGAGGAGAACCACTCCAGAGCAGATGGTGAAAACTTGAGATGTTCGAGTATAGCAAGGACAATATCATGATCGACCATGTTAAAAGCGTTAGAAAAGTCGATTAGGACTAGAATGGTAACCATTCTATTCTCCATACCATCCCGAACATCCTCCGTGACCTTTAAAAGAGCGGTAGTAGTGCTATGACCGGACCGAAAACCAGACTGAAATGAACTGAGAATATTGTTACTATAAACGAAAGAGGACACTTGTTTGTAAACCGTAAGTTCGAGAACTTTGGACATGAAGGGAAGGATGGATATAGGTCTAAAATCAGTTAACTGGCTAGGGTTAGAAACTTTGGGAAGAGGAGTGACAAAAGCCTTACGCCAAATTACTGGGAACATTCCGGAAGACATGGAAAAGTTAACAATATGAGTGATAGCAGGCAGTACTTTAATTAAGATAGAGATAATCATTGACCGATTGATACCATCAAAACCAGTAGCATTAGACTTAATTGAAAATAAAATTTTACGAATTTCGTCATCAGTTACTGGAGAGAAGACAAAGTTATCACTTGAAACAACGGCCATGGACCTGATTTCAGAAATAGTTGTTAATTTAATATCTGGGCTTAAAAGCGTAGTAGAGGCAAAATGTTGATTTAAAACATTAGGAGAAGGTGAAGAACAAACAATTTTCCCTTTGCGCTTGTTAAGGCCCATGCTTTGAAGGAACTTCCATACAGTGGCCGTAGAAGCATTAGAAATATTACTGTGGTAGTAGTGGCGCTTTGCTGTTCTCACCATCATATTGCACCTGTTACGAGCAGCTTTATAAATATCCCAATTTTCAGCGCTTCTATCGTTTTTGTATCTCCGGAAGGCGCGATCACGACGTGTCATGGCCATACGCACTCCTTTTGTTATCCATGGAGCAGGTGGCCGTCTTATCTTAACCGGTCTCAGTGGAGCATGTTTATCGTAGAGAAATAATATAGACGAGTTAAAATGAGAGACTTTATCGTCAAGTGACGAAGAACTGTATACCAAAGATAGGTCAAGTAAGTTAGCATCCCTTAATAAGGCCTCATGTTCGATTTTAGCAAAATTGCGCATCCATACAGTTGGAGGTTTCATTTTAGGGGGTTTTAGCTTATATGCCAAATATAAGAGGTCATGTCGAGAAAACCCGGGAGCCAACAGTTGACCATGTTTAAAAACGGCATCAATAGTGGAAGTCAAAGTTACATCTAACCAAGAGTCAGGAGCATCCGAGTTATGATTTGTAGGACCAGAAGGAAGAATGTAGAGATCAATTGATTTTAAAAAGTTAGAAAGACGAAGAGACCGAGCATTAGATTTTAAAAGGTCAGTGTTCAAATCTCCCATGATAATAATGTGCGAATAATCCGAAGAAAGAGATTCAAGGATGGGTTCTAATGAATTAAAGTAATCGCAGGTTGGAGGGCAATATATTACTCCAAGTACAGCTTTAACTCCCTTTAGTTGGACTTCAAGAAAAATAAATTCAGCAGTAAAAGAGTAAGCCGAAGGAGACGTATATAAAATAGTATAAGGTATCTCACTACGGAGATATATAGCAACGCCCCCACCACCTTTACCTGTTCGGTCATTCCGTATCAGAACAAAACCAGAAAGGCTATATAGGTTAGAACTAAGTGAAGGTTTAAGCCAACTTTCAGAAACAAGAATGGCATCAACAGGGGCATATGAAAAGGTATCTAAGAAATCAGAATAATGGGAAGGTAAACTTTGGGTATTTAAATGGCAAACATTAAAAGTTTGAGAACAATTGAGAAGGGATTCGCACAGCAGAGAACCAAGCGTTTCAGGGACATCAAAAGAAGCCTCATCATCACTGGAAGAGGAGCAACTACTGCATGCAGACAAAAACACCTCGTCATCATCATCATACATAATGCACTTAGTAAGACAATAAAATAATATATAACAAAATATGCTTATAAATATATATAACAAATATATAAAATAACACTGATATTATGAACTACTCTACTTTCTAATACTATCTAAATAAATTGAAATAATTTCTGCTTGTCCTGCCAGCTGACGGGAACAATATTTAGATGTACACACTAAACCACAAAAGTATAATCAAAAAGAAAAAAAAAAAATGATTCTGAAAAGTTTTGAATAGTTAATTCATATAAAAAATTGGTTGCCTGTAAAGTCGGTATACGGGCGAAAGTTTTACGTGACAACGACTTTGAGTTGTAAAATAATTTTAATGTGAATATTCATTCGTATAGTAGGAAGAAGGATGAAATAATAGTAACAATTTAAAACATTTATTTATACAAAGAATTATATTTAAAACATTAATTTATACAAAGAATCTCGCACTGAATTTCACTTTTTATGTCTGTCTCTCTCGCTCTTAGGCGGGCTAACCATGCCCGAGTGGAAGGGACTCGTGCCTCTCACTCGCTCTCATTGTGAGCGCATAACGTGAGCGGAGCGTAACGCAGTTTCTTGAAGTGTCACCCGGCAAACCAATTTATAAGACGTTGTCACGTCAAAATACAAGTAAAGAAATAATAAAAATGACAAAATCGTTTGAATTACACAAAAGATGCAAAATATTAAATACAAAAAAAAAAAAAAAAACTTAACAATATGGATATGACAATAGTATTTAAATATTATCTAGTAATATATAAAAGTACTTAACAACTATATTATATAATATTATCATATTAGTAGTTAAATAATACACTAATATTCCCAGCTTAAAAAAAATACAATGAAACCTGACAAAAAAACAAAAGTGAAGTTTGATGTAGCTACACTGATACGAGATGTCAAATGTCACTGTCAGTATGTCATAATAAGATTGATTAAATAATTAATAATATTATTGTAAACCTGAAGTGAGTTATAGTTGTAGATAAATAACACTACAAAAGCCTTAAGAGTTAGTATTTACAAAAAGATATGAATATATTACTGGGAAATTTAGAACAGATCATACATGAATGCAGAAATTAAGTATAAACTATAATTTTAGAAAACAATGGCACATACAAATACTAATTCATGAAGTATACAAAAACTATAACATTAACTAAATTGAATTGAATATATTACTGTTGACTTTGAAACAGATCATACATACTGTAATCTAGGAAAACAATTAAGTGCCGACATAACAATACAAGTGATAAAAAAAAATAAAAAAAACTACAGAGATAACATTAACTAAATTGATAGAATATATTACTAGAAACAAAATAAAGGATCATACATATACAGGAATAGTGTGCTAACAATAACTAAAGAAAAGCAATGGCATACAATATATATAAAAGAAAGACAAATGAAATATCTGACATCTAAGCATCTACATTTCAACAAAGCAAGAGATCAGATATTATTTTTTAACTCTGGCTGCTCTCTTGGTTTTGCTTACTTCTGGAAAAGATGGAACATCTTTACTACTTGGAAGAGTTACCTCGCTGACTTTATCAATAGTTGCAGTTAAATTAGAGAGATACTCTTCGGTTTCTATACGATGCCTGGAGCCATCGGGAAGCTTAACCATGACATTGCCTTCTAACGTCCAACAGTTTCTCATTCCGAGCGTTCTACGAGCGAACAAAAACAGTGATTGGCGCTGATGAGTTAAAAATTCAGAGACAACATAAGGAGAACCCTTTAGGCCTGCCTTCTTCTTCCACACATTTGCTTTCAGATTCAAGTCGCTGAATTTCACCAGAACAGGGCGAGATTTACCCTCAGTGCTTTTGCCTAGGCGGTGACAGGCAATAATTTTATCAGCCGTTGCAGCATTTATGCCAAGCTTGTTTATGCATATGTTAGAAATGGTGCTTGAAAGATCTTCCTTACCTTCTTCGGGTACTCCGTTAAATAAAAGATATTTTCTTCTGTGCCTCATTTCAACGTTGTCGACCGTTCGAGATATGTCCCCTATTTGTTGCCGTAGAATGTTTAAGATTGCCCAAACTTGTTCCTTGAAACAATTGAATTCATCGTGTAGACTGCCGATTGAGACACTACTCACTGCCGTTGACTTGAGCTGCTTCTCAAATTCAGACATCTTCTTAAATAAAGATGCTTCGAGTGCTTTTTGAGACTCAATCACAGTGTAATAGTTTGCCATATTGTGATAAATGTTGAAAGTTCTTAGTGTAATATATTTGACATTACAAGTTGGCCAGCAGGACTGTGCAGTTATTGAGGTTAAACTTGTGCTAAATGCATTTGATCAGTTGAAATAACACTTGTAAGTAGAAATCACCATTTAAAATATAAAAAACTGATACACAAAGTGTTAAAAACTTGAAATTAAAATAAAAAACGAATTTTATATTATTAGAACAGTGTTAACTTTTTCATTGCCTACCGCCAAAAAAAAAAACAAATATATAACAATACAAGAAATCGTGCCCTCAGCGTTACCCAGAGCTTTGTGCAAGCTCGTCATCAGATCTTCTACCGCAAAACAGCAGTACTTACAGACAGAGTTCCTTTCGCATTAATAATATTAGTATACATAGATATAACTAAATTAATTACATATCTACATAATATATATGCGGTCTTTAGTTGAATATACAATGGATTATAATTCCCATGTGTGTTGCTCGACTAAATCCAGAGAGTTGCAACTGCTTTTGTTATTACTTCACATGAATGAGCAATTGTGATCAAAATAGTCGATCGATGAGATAGCCGTGTTAATAGGACATACAAACATATATAGACAAGATTATCATCTTTGTCTAAGGCCACGTAATCAATTCCGGACACCCGGGACAACTGGCATAAATATCCATCAAACAACAGCGTAGTAGAAGATGCTCTAAATTAGGTAACCTACCTTACCAATATTAGCAATGGGATATTACATGTCTCTAACATATATCTATAATAATATTATAAATGCAAAACCAATTTTGATGAAATTTTGTGTCAAGGAAGCTTGAACTTTTTTTCCTAGTGGTAGTGCCATGCTGCATACCTTCAGGGACCTTGTTAACCAAGGTCTCGGACTGGGGCCGACTGAACTTGGTCCAATTCAACCCCAAAAAGACTCAAGTTTGCGCGTTAACCGCTAAAAAATCTCCATTTGTCGTATCCCCTCACTTCGAGAATACTCCCCTCACTGCCACAGCCAGTATCGGGATACTTGGCGTCGAGATTTCGAACGTTGTTCAGTTCCGCGGTCAACTGGAAGTTAAAGCCAAATTGGCTTCCAAAAAGCTTGGAGTGCTCAACAAGGCGAGACGGTACTTCACGTCGGCCCATCGCCTAAAACTTTACAAGGCGCAAATTCGGCCCCACATGGAGTACTGCTCTCACCTCTGGGCGGGAGCTCCACAGTACCAGCTTCTTCCTTTTGACCGCATTCAACGTAGAGCAGTTCGAATTGTCGACGATCAAGTTATTACCGACCGGCTTGATTCTTTGGATTTGCGTAGAGATGTTGGGTCACTCTGCATCCTCTATCGCATATATCACGGGGAGTGTTCTGAGGAGTTGTTTGGTTTAGTCCCGGCCGCTGAGTTTCACCACCGGACATCGCGCCAGAACTCAAAATTCCATCCTCACCACCTCGATGTCTGGAAGTCCACAACAGCCCGTTTTCTAAGGCATTTCCTGCCTCGTACAATCACTCTGTGGAACCAGCTTTCGCCGGCGACTTTTCCGAACCGATACGACATGAAAACCTTCAAGAAGAGAGCGTACTCTTTCCTCAAAGGCCGGCAACGCACCTGCTAGTCCTCGGATGTTGCAGATGTCCATGGGCGGTGGTAGTCACTTTCCATCAGGTGAGCCTCCTGCTCGTTTGCCCCCTCTTTATATAAAAAAAAAAAAAAAAACTTCAAGAAACGATAAAGGCTGTTTTTTACATAACATCTGACCTTCCAAAAGAGGACGCAAACAAGTTAAAAATAAAATAAGAAAATATTACTTAAATTAACACATAAAGCCTTTAATTGATACATAAAACCATTTCATTTAAATAGCGTGTATAGGTTAAAATTGCGCGTCCCTTCGTGACTAGAATATCAGTTAAAGGTAGGTCTATAGTTACAAAATAATCTATGAAAATTTAATATCGAATACGAATTAAAACTATTAATAAACGGATTATAATAGGTACTATAAATAAATAGAATTGGAGCGTCTGTCTGTAAGTCAAAATAATTGCTCTCTTTTCATTTAATATTGCTATATTATGTAAGTTATCAAAATAAAAATAAGTATTAGTTTTTTTTTATGTTTTAGTCCGGGGGAATCTTCAGTAAAAGTAAAAATTGCAATTTTACATTTTAAAATAGAACTTGTTATTTAATTTTAAATAAAATATGAATCTTTAATATTATGTCTACGCGTGTGGGCTCTCGATGTCACCGCCTAACTCTGACATCAAATCCATCTCGTACAAAGATATTTGGCAGCTCCTTTCTTTGTCGCACTTCCAAAAAATGAACTCTTTATCAGTTATTCGCCCACTCGGAAAATATAAAAAAATATATTATTTTTTCTTTCTTTCTTTATATAAATTTCTGTATGTATTAAAAAGAATATATCAGCATGAGAGTCAGTAATAAAAAAATGCGATTCCTTTGGCTGAGATACGAAGGATTGAGCGAGTTTAACGTTAGATGAATAACCAGGTGAAGTGATTCTCATCTCAACACTCTCAGTTGAGCTTTAAACATACGCCATTTTTTATTTAGGACCTTACAATTCGTGCTATTTTGCCATAATGAAATGTTCGTTTGAAACTGAAAAGTAACTTAATTTTTCCGCATTCATTTTTTTTATTTAAATCAATATCTTTATTTCAATACTAGCTGTGCCCCGCGGTTTCAAAATATAATAAAAATAAGCCTAGAGCCTTCCTCGATAAAAGGACTATCCAACACAAAAATATTTTTTTAATTCGAACCAGTAGTTCCTGAGATTAGCCGGATCAAACAAACAAACTCTTCAGCTTTATATATTTGTATAGATTGAAGTGTTATACTTACTTATTGATTGTCATTAATCTACCTCAGAACTCAACGGTTTTTTATATGTTACCCTTTACAATTACAAGTAATATACAAAAATATATTTGTATTTTTTTAATTTGAAATGTCCTGGAGGCGATCGTTATCATTATATATAGACACTGGTCTATAATAGAATTGCTTATATAACAGACTTGAAACTATTTCATATTACATCCTGAAAGTGCAATGTCCATGCATTAATACAAATAATTTTGTTCATGTATTAATATAAAGAGTTTAAAAACGTTATAATTAATTTTAGTAATCTCAATGCAGGCACTCCGACCGTAACCTGTGACCTATTAGTATGCGGAAGATCATAACGTCGCACGTTCCACTTAATTTTTTCTTACTTGTCCTTTTAAGCACTTTAGCATCGCTTGAAAAAATTATATTCTTTTAAATTAAAAGGTCAGTTGGTCCAAAAATAACGTTATAAAATGTGTCCCGTTATGTCCCGTTATAGATAATGATTGATGCTATAGAAATTAAACGTTAAATTGAATGGGTTATATTATTTTATCAATTGAAGAAAAAAATATTTTATCATGATTCATTTTACACAGTGGTGTAGATTGAGATTTGTTTGATATCGAATGTGGAATATAATTTAAAACAAGTTTATATGTTTGACATGTAGGTTTTTATATTTTTTTTGTTCTTCAGTAATTAATGAATGCCGGAATAGATAATATAATTTAATTTAGATTTTTGCTTTTGTAATCAAAATGTTTTTGACGTGACAACGTTTAATAAATCGATGAACGATGGCTGCATGCACGTAAAATTGTCCCGTTACGCTCATTGTCCCGTTGCGCTGATTGTATTCTTGTGCCGCATCTAGCTCTCTTTCACTCGATTGCAGTCATTTCATCAATGTTTTGTTATGACGTTGTCACGTTAAACTATCGTCCGTAAACCGACTTTACAGACAACCATTTTTTTTTTTGGAAAATCTTATATCCCAAGGTAGTTCTACATCTTGTTTCATTTTAAGTGATGTGGTTTTGCTAACTTCGACAATTGTGAAAACTTCTTGCTGGCATATACATATGCTTAAGCCTATGTTATTAGCCTATGCTTAAGCCCAAGGCTGCGGTTTTCGAATTAACGCCCTTAAAAGGGTTCGTCCTGCAATCATAGTCTGGTTCTTACATTCTGTAAATAAAATAACCCAATAGGACACTTCAACGATTGCATTTAAAATAAGGTAGTTTTATTTCCATTATAATCTTAAAATGTATATGATTTTATTTAAGAATTACGAATTATTTTAGAAAATACAATTAGGTTAGGTTTTATTTATGACTTGATTTGTTTTTAGGTCATACGCTTGTTTCCTATTGTTTTAAAAGTTTTTATTTAAAATTAATTTGATCTTATCTCTATTACACCGTACGTAACTCGTTTATTTCGGGTGGATTCGTTACGTAGCTTCTTGATTAAATATTTGACTTTTACGACCCTCCGCCTACATGATGACTCGCTTTGGTGTATTTTCTGGTGGATTAGTTTTTCGCCATCATTCAGATAATTGAACGACCAGGAAGTGTAATGAATGAAGGCAAAAGCTTTTTTTAACTAGTATATACGGAAGTCGGAAACTACTAGAAATACATTGACTATTTTCGCAACGCTGATCTTCGCTTAGATAAAAACAAACAAACTAATTATCGAATTAATCGATCGATGTCGATGTATCGAAAGTGTTTTGAAATAGAACGTTATTTATTTTCCTTGAACAACGCAGAAGAGCGGATAACTAACAAAAATATTATTTCCTCAGCAAAAATGACACTAGAACGAAAAATAATATTTACGTTTTTTTTTCTATTTATTTAATTTATTACTTATTGCACAACAAAAAATACATATAAGTAATACGACACAATCAAACTGCAAATGGTGCGCAAATGCGGTCTTATCGCTTATAGCGATCTCTCACAGACAACCTTTGGTGAAGGCTTTGCAAGAGAACATGTCTATGTTGCTTCTATTTATGTTAGGAAACATAAAATTTGATGCATAAGAGTACAGACATTTGGAATGTATACCCAAGCGACAAAATTATACTCAAATTCAAAGTAAACAATAGTTAATCATTGTTATTTCTATTAGAAATGTAATAAGTTCTGACATTGAATTAATGCGTGTTCCATTGCTTTATGTTCAAGTTTATCCAAATCTGTCTAAACTTTCCAGACAAAATATTTAAAGCCATAATTCTATTTGTTTCGATACAGATTCACTAATTCTGAACAATGTTTTATTGTGTTATTTTTTTAACAACTTTTTTTTTATTTGTACATTTATTAGGAACTGTTTCAGATGTAGTTTAGTTATTATCAATGAGTTTTGAATTCATATATTTGTTGTTTCATTACATAAGTATTTTATTTCTGTCTCTCGTATATACCTACATATTATTATATGTATTTGTACATTTATGTACTTGTATGACTGCTGCGTTCGTCTAGTGGCTAGATATAATATAATTGGAAGAACCTGGTAATTGAAAAGTTGTTGGGGCTTTCTATTAAAAATTCTCAATAACAGCCTCGGAGCCTAGAAGTGAAGATATTATATTACTTGTACCTGTAATAATACTGGCTTAGCCACTTTCACAAAAAAAAAGATAGAATAAGTAATGAGTAAAAAAAAAGAGTAGATAGAACACCCAAGCTTGCACAAAGATCTAGAAAGTGACATTTTCTAAAATAATAAATCCATAAGATCGCCTTTCATACTCTTTTTTATTTATTTTTATTTTATATTCAGGTGGACGAGAAAATGGGCCACCTGATGGTAGGTGATCATCATTGCCCATAGACATCGGGACTGAAAGAAGTATTGTCCCTTTCTTGCTTCGTCAATGCGCAACCAATCTTATTAACTAAGATTGTTGTGCATGTAGTTACACTGGCTAACTTTGTTACAACAAACGCAAATAAGCGTACGCGTATGCTTGTGAAATTGGCAGATCGTATTCCTGCAAATAAAATAAATATGAACCGGTGGAGTTTTATATTTCGTGATATTTTTTATAAAAAACTACCGATTTCATTTTAACTGAATTCCGGATCATTGCTCTAGCGGATTCTTCTTGGAATCTATTTTCAGGCGGATTTAGCTTCAAATATAAACCTCACTAATTAAAAATATAGAGATATGTTTATAAAGAATGTGTGATTTTTTTTTATTTTGATAATAACTTAATTGTTTGTATTATGTTATTGTGACAAAATTTTATCCAGGATATTTTTTTTTCTATTTTTTGTTGCCATGATATTTTTTTTTTCGATTTTTTTGTTGGCAGCGTAATAGTCAATAACATTCAAGTGGAAAAAAATAATGCGAAGATGGTCCAGTTGTAAGAATCTTATCCGATGATTACAGGTTCAAGTCCGGACACTACTAAATTTTCATTAGTTTTTATAATTCCTTTTGTACTCGGCGGTTAATGAAAACCACCACGAGATCAAGTGTCATATTAAATTCTATCTCACAATCATTCGCTCTTTATAAGCGGTTTTATTTGCTAGTTGTATATCTACATCTTTTGTTATTTTAAATATATTTATCTTACCTTAGTTTACTCTAAGGGTAGACTATTTGACTTAAGCGGTATTATTTTACCTTATTTTTTTTAAAACAGAACTAAACTTTTGCTATTCATCCTAAATAAATACTTTACGAAGCCAAACGAAGAGTCAAGCTTATAATAATGTATATAAATATAATTTCAAAAGCTTTTAGTCGTATAAAGTACTTTGATGTTTTATATAAAATTATCTTTGAAGTTCGTTTTTATATTTAAAAAAAAAAACCCGAAAATGACCTGAAGTAAAGCATAGCTCAATTGGGTATTTATATTAATACGTTTTATTTGCTTTACAAAGCTTTTATTGTTTTGTGATTCACTAATAAACAACTTAATTTATTAATTACTGAATCATGATTATTACAATCGCGGAAGGTGATCAACACCTTACTCTTCTCGATGCGGACAATGTCGTTTATCACATTTGGCAAAGATGGCGACACCACGCAGCACAGTCTCACTCTATCAGGGTGTGAACGTAATCATTGACCCCACGACCGCGATAGACAGTAGAATAAGAGGACATCTGTTTTTGTGATAGCGTCCAGTATTCACAACCATTCCAATGTAATCGACGTTCTCTTTTCAGTCCTGCACGTGCCACTAACCTTATTCCACCAACTCGCATTGGAGCAGCGTGGTGGAATAAGCTCCGAACCTTCTCCTCACAAAGAGAAGAGGCCTTAGCCCAGTTACGTGCCACTAAGAATCTTGTATCTATCAACTAGGCAATTTCTGATAAATCACAGAAGATCTCAATAAAATTAATTTAATTCATCAAGATACGACTTTGTTTAAGCATTTGTTATCTTTAAATAACGCTTTATGTTTCAGTGAATGATAATCAACTAGGTGTTACATTACACGAATTCCTAAACCTCCCTCACGTACCAATGAAGCGTGATACAGGAAATTAACGCGATTAAACACTTTTCACTGCTTCCAGTATACGTGTTAACGAGTTAGGTGTTTGCGCCACTTGTATATAGCATTATATGGAGTAATGATTTTTATATTTACGCATCGTATTGATCAACCTTATTTACGTTAATGATTAATTTTAAACAGAACAGCCTTAATTATATGTTTTGATACCAAGTTACAGTAAGTTAAGTGTTTACAGAAAAAGCATACAATTATATATTTCAATAAGGATTAATTATATTTCGATATGATATCAGTACATCAAAACTTTGTTGTGAGTGTTTCTTTAATTAAAAAATCATCCGACGCAACATATATACCTGCAAAAAGTAGGAGATCATGTCGCTGTCATTAGATTATATACCATCTGTATTTAATACCCCCCCCCATGATACTATACTACAATCTATGGCTTATCAAATACACTGGTGTATTTGATAAGCCATAGATTGTCTTCAAAGATGTACAAGACCAAATAGTATTAATACAACATACTGAATACAAACATATAAAATAATAATTAACGTTGTTTGTTTCTATTTTGTGAAGAGTCGGAAATAAACGAGACATGTGGGGATACTTTGAACTTCGAGCCATACAACGAGCTCATAAAAGCAGAGTCATTGAATGCACATCATAGAAATTGCAAGGGAAATGACTCTGCAGAATACCACAAGAGTACGTGACTTGTAATCACGATTCCCCTATTGTTATGTTTAATTTATTTTATCAAATAGGAAGCCACCATTATATATTTAGAAAAAAACATTTTCAACAACAAATTTTTTTTAACAAAATACATACATAAATAATTATAGCCTATCGCCTATCAATAACATAAAAAATTAACTATAAAACAATCAGTTGATCTACTTCGAAATTAATTTACGGCATTTAACATACGCTAAAAAGCGAAGTTAGATAAGAGATTATAATATAAATAAAAATTTTAACAAAACAAAAACCGACTTCATAGGAAAAACAAATTAATATGCACTAAAAAGTAAAAAAAATAATTACTTATTCTTCTATATTTTAATAATTAACTTACTATTTTCTACTCATCAATTTGTAGGTACGAATGTGTTGTGTGGTTGATAATTTATTTACAATTATTGTTACTTTTGGAGTCGATGTCAGCTATGGAAACACTATAATATACCTAGCAGTAATAGAGGTAACAACACCAAAAAAAAAAAAAATTGATAACCTCCTCCTTTTTTTGAAGTCGGTTAAAAATGACTTACATCATTCTGGACGTCGTCTGATGTCGTCTGAAGTCTGACGTCACACTGAACATCGATCGCAACAAAGACTACGACTACAATACGCAGGTGATAAAGGATAAACGAATCTCTCAATTTCATAGTTCTCCGATAGCCCGATATATTTCGATAGGTCACAGGCAAGGGTGTATCAAGGCGGATAAGATCCTGACGGCAGTGTATCAAGAACAGATCGGGTCTTTGCCGTCATTTTCATCATGTGGCTTAAACTTTAACTCATATATTGCCCTTGCCTATTAGCCCTTTAATTCATATACTGCCCTTGGGCATCTCAGCTTTATCCTGGTGGACCACGCCCCTAGCTGTATGGTGTACACACTGATCCCAGGTCCAGGTTGAACATACGAAGTCAGGGTCATTTATGTATATTATCAATGAATTTTAGATTTTTCTGGTTTCTTTGGTTTCTATGAATTCTTTAGTTTTATAAGAATGGGATATTGAATGATGTTGATGTTGCCATATCCATAAATTATTTTATGTATTTTAAGGTAAGGAAAATGCTTAGCTGTGTCCTAAACACACAAGAGTAGAATAACTAGTTTGTTCCGTATTGGTATTTGGAATACACGTATCTTCGAAAAGGAGGGATCAAGTATAGATTTTATGTATGGTAACATTACCATGTAAATGCTTCTTGCTTAAAACTTAAAGCACTGTCAAAATAATCCTAATTTCTTTTTAATAGATAATTCTATAAAAGAATAATTTCAAATCTGCTTACCGATAGATGTTGCTAGACGTTCCTTGAATCATATAATTTCAATCTTATGTAACTGGTGGTCGGGTTTATTGCAACTATTGTCATCCTTCAACGACAATTTTCAGAGGTAGCGCCCGAGGCCTTTAGGTCAGTGAATGTTAATGGCACACATACTGAATCCACCGAGGAGGCGGCAATCCAGGCCTCCTTGTCTGCAAATACTTCTGTCATAAATGGCAAAAAAAAACATGGTTCAACAAACTTTTCACAAAAGTCTATTCAATGTCCGACCTAGAGCCAACTCCTTAGTTCAAAAAGCCATATCAAATGCACCATGGCTTATAAGTGGAATACTACTTGGTAGTAGGACTTTGTGCGAGCTCGTCTGGGTAGGTACCACCCACTCATCAGATATTCAACTAAAAAACAGCAGTACTTGCAGTATTATGGTGTTTCAGTTTTAATATTGAGTGTGTATTGGTGTAAGTGACCATTTACCTTCCTATACTATAAAAAGAGAATCACATTATCAAGATGCACTCACAAATTATATAAACAAGCAGTGTTTTCAGTTTTGTAGTGATGTATGTTACCAAACATAAAAAAGTGGTATGAGTGCTGATACTTAAATGTGTATGAGAATTGATGTGTAAGTGTGTGAGCTCATGTACCGATCACACGCACACATTTACGCACTTACAATGACAAATCTTATGCTGACGTCATCAGACACTCGAACTCTCATCCTCGTGTACAGAACAACTGTATACACAACAATATATATTTCTTAATTGCTTTAATATTGAGTACGAAATAATTTAATTATGTAAACGCATGAATTACTAATAAGTTGTATATAGTTTGTATATAACTAAACCGTCCATTAAAGCCGCCTCGCGGTCAACTACACGACCTAACTGGTCGTTAAACATATATTATTTATAAAGTTATTGAATTAGATATTTATGATTGAAATTGAATCATTCAATTAATTTGAAGTGTGACATTAGAAACTTCATAAGTGTGACAGTTTAGAATATTTTTTAGGGTTCCGTATCTCAAAAGAAAAAAACGGTACCCTTATAGGATCACTTTGTTGTCCGTCCGTCCGTCTGTTTAAAAATGTCACAGTTGATAACCGTTAGATGGGTGTGATAAAAATCAGCCTGAAACTCATTACACTTTATCTTGATAAATTTATTCAAAGGTATGTATTATATTTGGTGGTATGGACTTGTCTTATTTGGGTAGCTACCACCCAATTATCAGTTACTTTATCGCTAAAAAGCAATACTTAGTACAGTTGTGTTCCGGTTTGAAAGGTGAGTGAGTTTGTGTAATTATAGGCACAAGAGACGTAACATCTTAGTTCAGAAGTTTATTAGTGTGTTGTATGTATAAGGAAAGGTTTTTTTTTCTCACAGCGTTAATGTCAATGGCAATGGTGACAATTTATGAATATAAGCATGTTTCTTAAATAACATTATCATAAAGTAATAGATCAAATTATAGCTATTAAGGTGATAATTGCGTAAAAAATTGCGCATTGGTAAAAGAAAGTCTTAAAATAAGCAAAGACGTACACAAAGGCTAGTTTTGACTAAGGCTTTAGTACCTTAGTTAGGCTTTTAAAAAACGCGGGCGTTCAAGTAAAATGATTAATAAAGATAAGAAAAAAATGTTGAGACGACGAAAAAATTCGGCGCCATCAATTTAATAAAGCAGTCGAAAAATCGAGGTGCCTATTATTTTTCGTAAAATACAGCCTTCCGTCGCTTAAATGAGGACACGAGATTAACCCTCTGCATTTTTGCCTCCAATTCTTAAAGATCCGATAAACGTCGTTGCTTTATTATAAAATTTATTTCATTATTTCATTAAGTATGTGTGTTCCATTAAGTATTATGAAAAGGGTAGTTTTTTCCGTTTTTCGGATATTATTATTACTATTTTCTCTTAAGTTAGACTTAATATAATTTTTACTGAATTTTTCAAGCGTTTATATAACTGAAGTAAGATAGATCGCTTGGTGTGCTGATATGGAAAAGGGCAGTCTACTCTACTTTTAGCCGTTTCGAAGTTTACCTCGAAAAAACAAACAGACAGTCAGAAATTTAAAAAAAAAATGTTTGCGAATAACAATACTAACTTAAAAATAGACAGTTATTTTAATAATCATACACAGACACATATATTGTATTTGTATATAAAGATTTCCATTACATTGTTGTAAATTTGACGCAGTTTTTTTTATAGCATAGATAGCACACCGTAATTCAACAATAGTAAGTGCTGCTGTTTTGCGGTAGAATATCTGATTTTGAACAAAGCAGTACCACCAAGATTTGGTATTATTGGCATTTTTTTTATAGCATAGGAAGGTTACCTAATGGCAAGTGGTCACCAATGCTCATAGACATCGTAAGAGATGTTAACCATCGCTCACATCGCCATACTGAAACATTTTAACTGAAATATTTTATTTTGTTTGATTTTGCTTGTTTTTACATATTCTCTATTTAAAAACTCACATTACGAACCAAAAACCGATGCTACGTATTTATCGGATTTAAAAGTATTTGTAAAAACCGTTTTATATTTATTATATTAATTTAAAATACGATTTATTTTCGAAACAGTTTTTTGTGGAATACACACTATAATAAAAATAAAATTTTAAATGAATAAATCATAGAATTGCAAAATATATTTCCGATTTTATTTATTTCGTAACAATAACGAGTTTTAAACAAAAACCGTTTAACTCATTTTGACGCGAACATCATAACGTATAATATAGCCTGTGAAACTGACTAGTGTGGAGATCTTTCATTCGACAAAATATGTTCGAAATTCAAATTCTATTTTAGATTTTATTATATAACTATTATGTCTTTTAATAATCAGTTGTTTTTCTTTCACCGCCGTTCGATTTTTCTTAAAAGATTATATTGTAGGGCAGAAGTTAAGTAGTGAAATATAAATTAATCACAAAATTCACATTAAAGGATATATTTACAAGTCATGAACGCTGAAATTACTTAGTAATCATTTACATATCACATCGATATCTGACACTAATGAGCACAACTATCATCTGACTCATCTACCGGTCTAACTTCCTATACAGGATATTTGTGTTGCTAACACCATAAGCAAAAACTTTTGTTCTACGACTTCGGACATAACTCAATATATGAAAAAAATAAATGATTTTACAAGTTTTTGTTGTACTGTCGTGTCATTTGTAGATCTATATTTCATTCATAAACGAAAGAACGACGCGTCGCGTCGATCTTTGCGATGCGCGTAGATTTATAAACTTTCAAGCGGGAAATTAAATTAATACTTATTTTTGTATGAAAATAAAATCTAACAAATTATATCAAAAGTATTAAAATATTAAAATAACCATTAAACCTGTGACTTCAGTCATAATAAAATTTAACCGCATTACCGGTAGAAACTAGTTTTGGCCGGTGAACATTTTCTGCGTTAAATATACAACAACACAATATACAAATGAAATAAACTACAAATCCACCAGACCGTTTTTAATTCTATATAAACCAGCAATTCCTACTTAGTATATTCTCTTAGCGTTTTAAAATTCCTTAAAATTGCTTAAGTTTGCGGTTTCTGAAAATAAAAACAATCGGTATTTTCTCTCGGGAGTAAATGCAGTATAATGCACAATAGTGAGCACATAAGGGAACGACTAGTAGCAACTGATTTCTTATAGCTTAAGTCAACTTTGAAACTGAAACGAGCCAGGAATTCCATATGAGGATGTATTTTTCGAGGCCAACTCCTTGTAGTCACTTTGGCAAGTTAGAAGTAAAAATAAATGCCGTACGCTCACACTCACAGTGTTGATGTTTCAGAATCTTTTGTACGTCGATATATAAAAAGGTAAAGAGAAAACGGTTCACTGCCATTTTTATCTCTGTTTGGCAATCGATATTCTTTTTTTTTTGTTATTGATACCTATGGAAAATGTTTGTGAATATTAAGAAAAACACGTCCATTTGTTAGTTAAGTGAAAACTGTTTAGTGACTGCATATTTTTTGATGCAAACTAGTTATAACGACTCACTATTTAGTAAGGCTATTTTATGACGTAAATCTCGTTAGTTGTGGATATTTGGACCAAGGTCCATAGTACATTTTTGGTAATATTCCTTTCACATAAGATTATGTGATATTATGAACATATTTAATATGTTTGAGTATTTTCTTTTAATTGTCATAAACATCATTTGTTTACCTCGAAAATATTTTTACAAACTTCACTTAAAGTACAAGTTGTTCGAAATATGAATCAAAGTTAGACAATAATGGTGCAATTTTAAAGTTCTGTTGGCAATAATAATTCACTAAGTATAACTTTCAGAGCAATTTAAGAATCTTGATGTTCATAGTTAAAAATGCTTATATTTGAAAAGACAAAAGATATTCTTATCAAAATTATCTGTTTTTATTTTTTATTTTATAAGCTGGGGCCTGGGCCACCTCATGGTAAGTGGTCACCAACGACCATAGACATTTGCATTATAAGAAATGTTAACCATCGCTTATATCGCTTGTATCGCTAATGCACCATCGATTGACCTATTCAACTAAGATGTTTTGTCCCTTGTGCCTGTAATTACACTGGCTCACTCACCCTTCTACTGCTGTTTAGCGGTAGAATATCTGATGAGTGGGTGGTATATATTGTACATAGTTATCCTATTGTTATTATAAATGGAATATTTATAAATCATCATATTCAATAATTTCTCTTAATATTGTTTTTAGTGTTTTTCATTAAGTGTTTCTAGTAACAGAAAGTTAATTTTTCGCCTAGAAAATTGGAATTTTAATTCAAAGGAACAACACTCCTAGCATTCTTGCCGTCAAATGCGGTCATGATTGCACAGCTGCTATTTTAATTTTGTTTTGAGTTTATTTCGATGAGTCAGCGATGTATATAATTATTATGTAAATAGATGTAATTATTTATCAATACAATTGTGTTAAATTGTTATAATATAGCTTACTATCCTGACTTCGTAAGAGTGTTTTTTTTTTAATAAATAAAACTTTCGAACTGGAACACGATCGCAGTGGACCCGGTCCAATATAGATAATCTAAATTATATACACAGAAAAATGTTATCAAAATCGGCCCATCCGTTAAGGAGGAGTTCTTAGTATCTTATTCATAGTTATATTTGCATGTCTAAGTGCAATTGTTCGATTTTTACATTTTTTTAATTGTATTATGGGCCACCTGAAGGTAACTGGTCACAAACGCCCATACACAAAGTCATTGTCAGAAATGTTAACCATCGCTTACATCGCCAATGCGCCACCAACCTTGGGAACTGAGATGTTTCCCTTGTGCCTCTAATTACATTGGCTTCCTTCCCTTCAAACCGGAACAACAATACAAAGTACTATTATTTTGCGGTAGAATATCTGATGAGTGGGTGGTACCCACCCAGACGAGCTTGCACAAAGCTCTACCACCGAGTAAATACAAAACATATCAATATTTATTAGATAATTTTATTTTAGGTTCAACAACGTTCACGTTAATGTAGACTAACGGCGGATTTAGGTTATATTAATAGTTACCATACTAAACCACCAAAGATATATTACTATACAACATTTTCAAATTCAACATTATCTATATTTATATAATCGTTCATCAAGACTTTCACAGCCAAAACTGAATTCTAGGAAACTGAAAATTGGAACATATTATTTTGCAACGAAAACATTCGTTAAGATCATATATTGGAAAGTTCAACTGTTAATGGAATGGATGAACTAACTTTTTAAAAGCAGTTGTTTTTTCAAGTTATATGCATAAAATTATTTTAAACGCGCGAAGCCGGGACTAGTAGCTTGTACTATATACAAATAAAGAAGAAAAACATACAAACATTTCTGACAATTCAAACTAATCACTCAAGCAAAATTTGGTTAATTTAACTGAAAAGTGCGACATCGGAATTGGATTCCTGTATCGACAATCGACGCCGAGTTAAATTACATCGGACTCGATATTGCTATTGTCCGTGTACTGTACGGCACGGTGACTGTCATGAAATGTAAAAAATAACGCGTTTCACGTTCAAAAATGCTCAGGTATACTGTGAAACAATTTTTAATCTATATTATTTAACATAAATCGATGTTTTGTTAGTATATCGCGAGGAACCATCTCTGTGGAACCAGCTTTCGTCTCTGTGGAACCAGCTTTCGCCTCTGTGGAACCAGCTTTCGTCTCTGTGGAACCAGCTTTCGTCTCTGTGGAACCAGCTTTCGCCGGCGACTTTTCCGAACCGATATGACTTAAGAACCTTCAAGAAGAGAGCGTACTCCTTCCTAAAAGGCCGGCAACGCATCTGCATGTCCTCGGATGTTGCAGATGTCCATGGGCGGTGGTAGTCACTTTTCATCAGGTGAGCCTCCTGCTCGTTTGCCCCCTCTAACATAAAAAAAGGAGAGACAACTAAATTTGTTACTATTTTATTGTATACATGTTATTAAATGAAATTAGATTAAAAACAAATTTGTCTTAATAAAAGGGCTTTATATCTGGACAAGTACGGCAATTTTCTACTTGTTGTCATGTTGGATTATGTCATGTGTGTCAACAGCCTAAAAAACTTTATAAATGTTCAAGTGGGCCTCGATCTCGACCATTTTGGTAAGTGGTGACCATCCCATAAACGCCTGCAACATAAAGTGTATCCTGTATACTCGATGGTTTTAAACTCCCATATTATAATGCTTCGCGAAAAATTCAGCCCGTAATGAAAAATAAACGACCTTTATACTCGTTGAGTAAAAGTTTTAGCCTATAAACGTCCCACAGCTGGGCTAAAGCCGCCTCTCCTATTGGGTAAGTTTAGAGCTTATGTCATCACGCCGCTCCATTTAACTTGTTAAGTACACACCATGTATAATAATTTAATTCAAATTATAATATGCTATTCGAAAATTTTGTTTCAAAGGCATACCTGAAACCTATTAAATATTTCCACAATATATTTTCGTCGTTGCCAATATTCTTTGTGGATTTTCTTCAAGGATGTCGAACTCATTAGTACATATTATATGATTACCTATATATGTAGTACATGTCACTTAAGCTTTATAGTACGAGAGCCCACGACCAAAATTTTTGTCTCATAGCAATACGGCCAAAACCTCATCAAATCGATAGATACGATTATCCTGAACTCGAAAATAACAATATCAGACATTTTCCGCGTAGCGTTTGATCTGACCGAATTTTCAAAATTGTCAAAGAATTTTACCGAACTGCATCATAGCAATATGTCTGATTTGCAGACTGTAGTTGAATGATAGTTCTGAGATACCGGAAACATATTTTTCAGACGTTAGTGGTGTAGCGCAAACCCGTAAAATCACTTAAAAAAAATAAAAATGAGACAAAAAAAATGTCTCATAGCAATACGTCTGAAAATCTTTTTTATTAGTAAATTTTGGTTATTTGATGCGAACAAAACAATTTTCAGACGGAAATGTGAACGCATTAAATTTTGAGACCGTTTTGAAAATGTTAACAAATTTTACCGATCGGTATCATAGCAATATGTCTGAAAATTGTTGGACATGATAAAATAAGTTGTCCACATGTGCAAAAAATTTATATCAGACAAATTAAGTGTAGCACCTTCTCTATCAGACATATATATGCTACGCGCAAAATGTCTGAAAACAAACTTTTTCGTAATACAATTATAAAATCTATGTACATTTTCACTATCAGACGTATTGCTATAATACCGACTGTCTTTTTTTTTTTTGACACAGCAGAAATGGCCTCCCACGCAGTTGCTACACTTTCGACCGTTACTACACACCTAGTCGGGTTCAGAATCATACAATCTAACGATTTTATAGGGTTTTTGCCGTATTGCTATGAGACATGGTTTTGGTCGTGGGCTCTCGTACTATTAGTAATTATAAGTAGTTGACACAATTTTTACATTGGCAGTTAATATTAATCAAATCTACGAGTATAATCATATTCATATTTATCATTCATGACTATTATATTAACTCAAAAATTTTCACTTGGTGGTAGGAATTTGCGCAAAGCTCATCTGGGTAGTTACCACCCACTCATCAGATATTCTATCGCAAAACAGCTGTACTTGGTATTGTTGTGTTCCGGTTTGAAGGGAGCCAATGTAATTGCAGGCACGAGGGACATAACATCTTAGTTCCCAAGATTAGTGGCGCATTGGCGATGTAAGCTATTCTTAAAGAAGGTTATGGATATTTAAATGTCTGGGCGTTGGCGACCACTTGCCATCATGTGGCCCATGTGCTCGTCTACCTATGCTATAAAACAAATAAACGCTATGAAATAAAATAATAGATCTTCTTAATATTATGCTAATCCATTTTCTCAATTAGTAAATTGCAGCCGTGTGTATACAGGGCGGATCGCTATAAAAATAACAAATAACAATACAATACGATTTAATAAATATCTTAACTGTTTTATTTGTTTCGCTTAGTGTGGTCTTGTATCCGAACTTAATATAATTACATACTAGAAATAAAGGATCACAAAAAGGAAAAGATTTTTCTGGTAAAAATAAAATGCTACAGCTTTCATGAAAAGTATTAGAAATGGGCAAGCGCTGAAATCGCTTTATGGCAACTACAGCTACACCTTTTCATTAATATAGAGATTCACCTTTTGACTTTAAAGCGTAAATACTTTTTATTGTAAATAATATTAACTGAATTAAGAAAATTGTGATATTTAGAGATATGACCATACTATCAGGTGGCCTATATGCTCGTCAGCTTACCTATACTATAAGAAAACCACAACAATACTAAGTATTGCTGTTTGGTGGTTGAAATTGGGATGAGTGGGTGGTACGTACTCAATTTTCACAAAGCTCCAAGTAATTCGTATTCTAACCACTTATGTCATATCGTCTCAGTACATTATATTTCGTTTACTGTTATCATTTTACACACAGGACTATCTTAAATCACTTGAAATGCATATTCTTAAACTGAGAAACGTTGTTGAATTGCATTGTGTTCTCGAAGTACTTACAGCGGATACAGCGTAATTCTCTCGTACGACTATTAATTCCAGCTTTGTGATGTTAATTGTGATATACTCGTGTCTTAGTGCCAAGACTATCAGGAATCGTTAGGGTAGACAACGCGGCCAGTTAATGACCTATAAATAGGTCGTTCTCATATCTTAATGTTTATTTAATTAAAATTAGTTTAAATTTATATTGTACTAAGAAGAACAGAAGAAAAATACTTACATTTTTCATTAAATTAAATCCATTTAAAATGATTTTTAATATTATGAAAATCAATAAATAAGAAATCCAGGTTTATAAACATATTCATTAATATATTCCGTTAACATATATTGGCATTTTTCAGTCAGTGTTTTGTAGCATTTAAATATTGTTAAATATCCATAGACAAATATATAACAATTGTAAGCGGCTGAATAACATATGCATCTTTGTCACAAAGTAAAAAAAAATATCGCTGTCACCGTTAGAAGTCTGGATAATAACACTCAAAAAAAGAAAAAGCGAATAAAGTCCATTTTTTATGAATACTTTCTCTGGTGCAATTTTTTAGTGCTTACATTTTGTGGTATCGTATCAATGTCAGAATATTGCGGCATATAGTAGTAAGGCGAGATTGCATGTAAGCTCAAATTGTAAATGCAACTCACAGTGTACATTTCAAACGTCAATTTCATGTGCCCGATAGCGCTAGATATGTTGCGATGAAAATTGTTTCAATCTTTGATATGGAAACCGCGTGCGATGAAGTTGAGCGTGACAGTTTTTAATATTTGTTGTGACACTGTTGTGAAAAAGATTTCTCTAAAAATTTTTAGTTCACTTCTCTTCGCATTTTAGCGGTCATATGATATCTTTCAATTGAAAATTTGCTGACAGCTCTACTGTTCGTCTTCCTGAATTTGATTGTTGTTTTTGACGTGACAACGTCTTATAAATTGGTTTGCCGGGTGACACTTCAAGAAACTGCGTTACGCTCCGCTCACGTTATGCGCTCACAATGAGAGCGAGTGAGAGGCACGCGTCCCTTCCACTCGGGCATGGTTAGCCCGCCTGAGAGCGAGAGAGACAGACATAAAAAGTGAAAGGCACGGCAAAGGCAAATGTTTTAAATATAATTCTTTGTATAAATAAATGTTTTAAATTGTTACTATTATTTCATCCTTCTTCCTACTATACGAATGAATATTCACATTAAAATTATTTTACCACTCAAAGTCGTTGTCACGTAAAACTTTCGCCCGTATACCGACTTTACAGGCAACCAATTTTTTAAATAATGTTTGTGTTTTTTTCATTTGTGCTTTTGGTTTATAATATTGGTGCTGATATATGGTACTGGTCTTACATTTTAAGTTTAATATTTATAGTTTAGATGAAACTGAATTAAACGTAATATATGTCTATTATAATAATTTTAAAAAAGCTGGCAGGTACGGGATGGATGTGGGCTTCCCAACATTGGGATATTTTGCGTTCTATGAGATAGTTTTTCGTCCAGCAGTAGACGGTGGAATATCGGTCTTTCCGAAAGCCCGGCTTACCTTCGCAGGTCGACAAAATAATATTATCTTCTAATAAATACAAAGGAGGTGATAAATGAAAATCAATGACAACCTCGTGTTATACAAAAATCAAATTCAAAGTTAGTGACGATATCTAGATCCTATAAGTTCCCTGAAGTTGATTGCGATTGCTGCACAAAAACTTAATGATACATTCGTTTGAGATTGATATGACATATTCTTTAGGAACATAATTTTTAAAAAAAGAATGATATTTTATTTCATACAGAAATTGTCTGGCGAAGGCATCATACAGAAGGTAACAAAATAGAACCGCTTCGCGATACTTAATAACCACTTCACGGGTCGGACATGTGTTTTGTTACATCCTGTATAACATAGGGACAATGAAGTTTTAATGTAATGATCATCTTCTTTCTTGAAATCGATTTCTGGACATCTCATCATATTTTAATTTTCCGGTGACAGCGTGCAATTTGTGTGTTTGAGATTACTAACATAGTAATTCTTGTTTGACTGTTGATACAGGCTTTGTGGTGTTAAGCGAGATATATGCATCTACTCAGTGCCAAGTCTATCTTGAATTGTTCCATTCGAGTTGATATTTACGTCACTCACACAATAGTGAGGCTTTATAAATCCCGTATCAGTCCTCTGTTTCTTGATTTCGAATATTCTAGAGTCAGCTTATGAATGTATGCATTTCGCTTTCAGATATATCATTAGCATATTGGTATTTGAATGTGAGTAATTTTTCATAAGGTTTGACTATTATTTTAGAATTGAAATTATCATGCTTAATTAGACTTACTTTTCTAATGGTGGGAATCATGAGAGGAATTTTGTTTTGATGAATCTATCCATGCGTGTAGTTAATATAATATAAGATAAGCAATATAACAAACGAGATTATTATACTTCAAAGGTATTCTTTCTCTTTTTTCTTATATATTTATATTAATCAATTATTTTTAAAAAAATCTAGGTTTCATAGTTTGTTAACATCGTGGAGTACTCCACCAAAAATTGCTTATTTAAATAAATAATAATAATTGTCAAGAATATATACTAAATATACGAATTCTGATTTCGAAGTCCTGGATTCAAATCTGGCTTAGATAATTTTTAATATTTACTTTACCGTAGATTGAAAAGCGCTGAATGTCGTTGATCAAGTGCCTGAACTGGTGCCAGTAATGGTGAATGCAGTTTCAGGGTAACGAGATTGTAGTAATAAAAAGTGCATCTGTGTTAACGCACACGTGCCCTGTATATTATAACAATATATGTATAATAAATAATTATTCTACCGCAAATCAGCAGCACTTGGTATTGTTGTGTTCCGGTTTGAAGGGTAAGTGAGAATATCTTAGTTCCCAAGGTTGGTGGCGCATTGGCGATGTAAGCGATGGTTAACATCTCTTACAATGTCATTGTCTATGGACGTTGGTGACCAATTACCATCAGTTGGCTCATGTGCTCGTCCGCCTTTCTAGGAAATAGAAACAAAATATATATGCACATATGCACTATACAATATCGTCTGCACAGTTGGCTAGCTTACCTAGAATGACCACCGTGAAGACCGTCTGAAACGTAATTTAATGATTAAATATTATGTAGTATAATACAAAATGCTAATTAAAATAAAATTCATACCGTAGTTATATTTTTACCACAGTCTAGCTGTTAAAATGCGAGACGGTAAAGTTGCTTAATTAAAATATTTTTAAATATTCCCGCTAAAACTAACATTTCTGTAGCGAATGACAAACATATAAAAACTTTTTAATTTCCCTCCAACGTTTTCTTTATCACAAAGTTCAAAAACGTCTTGTTCCACTTAACCAAATTAAATATTAAATTCATTTTTCTAACTACCGTTGTGTTTTATACATGTTTTATCTTTCTCATTAAAACTTTATTTATTGTTATCGCGGCTTATGCTTAAACAATTGTTGTTGTTTATTTTAAATAGCTCTTTAAGTTTATTTTAATCACAATTACTTTACTTGTTAGCGTTGATTTTTATCAAAGTTTTCACCTTTTGTTGACGATTTATTTGATTTTTTTGTTTCTGTAGATTATCTATTTGACTGGAGCGTTCTGGTTTTATCTGGATATGTTTAAATGTAGTTACACTGGCTCACTAACCGTCTAAACCGGAACATAACAGTAATAGAGTTGTCGTTTGGCGATAGAATATGTGATTAATGCGTGGTGCCTACCCAGACGGCCAAAAAAAATTAAAAAAAAAAAACTTGCAGTAAAGTACACTTATCGTACCTTTGTTAAATATAATAGTCTGGATCTAATTAGAACTCATACGCTCGCCATTTTAACAGATTTTTTTTTTCATTTAGGCATTACAAAAAAGTTTCCTTATTTATTAGTAGATAGATAAAATTATAATAATAATATATGTAATCCTAGAAACTCAAGTTGGTGGTATTAGATTTTTCGTGACGTCATTTCGTCTCCACATTCAAATACGATACGAGATGAAAAGATTCACGTCTTATTGACTTTGAATGGACGTTTACAAGTAATACCTTTAATATAAATTATGTTCAAACGGTTCACGGCTTTACAAAATATTTCCCCATTCACGAGATGTTAAATTCCGCAACTTACATCGGAAGTCAAGTTGAATCTACACAATATTTAGTAAGTGTGTACAAAATATTCTCCTTTCAAACGACACGACACATATAGAAATTTAAATAAACTCAACATTTTCAATAATTCAATATAATTTTTTTTCAGTTAAACCTTTAATGATCTAAATGTGTTATTAAAAGAAGTACTACATCGTTTGTGTTAATTTGTATAATTATTTTTAGTTGATTAACATCTTTATATAGATTTTATTTTTATTTTATTTTATTTATTACCTATGGCACAACAAAAAAAAACAAACATATAAGTAATAGGACACAACCAAACTACACATGGTGCGCAAAGGCGTTCTTATCGCTTATAGCGATCTCTCACAGACAACCTTTGGTGAATGAAGCTTTGCAAGAGAACAGGTAGATACAATTAATATTCAAAGGAGAAACTAAATAACACATACAACGAATAGGAGTATTACAATAAACTACACATAACTACATTCTAATATCACAAATAATTTTTATTTAAAAATAAATGAATAATGTTGTGTCTATTATATGCGACCTCTACGAAAATTAAAAAAATATATACTAGCGTGAACCCTCTGGGATAGGCATGACAGTTACAAATGAAAGAGACGGACTGATATTTCTGTATCATTCGCTCAAAGGTATCGTGTACGAACTACAACTATTCGCAATATTACATTTTGGACAGCTTAATACGGCATTCGATTTTACAACATTCATCAAATAAGCCTGAGGTCATTGCACTATACACATAATATGTATGTTTATCAGAAATTCATGTTCTCTATATTATACATTCGTTCTTGTATGGCTTCTAAAATTGAATTTCGAAATGATCAACGTTAACTAAAATTAATAATGTTTGATTTATACTCGTATCGCAATAGGTTAATTAAAATACTGTATAATGAGTTGAATGATATTAACTATTGGGGGATGCCTCTCGGGATGTTCATTTTAGTTTAATGGCTATAAGAAGCTTTTGGCACTTACTACATTTTGTTTTCGAGAAATACAAATTCTCATCTTTGTCGCACGTCACCTATATATACTTCAAACATATTTGTTTCATAACTAAATCCCTGCGTCGTTTTTCAGACGAGAGCACTATGAAAAAACTGGCCAAGTGCGAGTCGGGCTCGCGTACGAAAGGCTCCGTATCATTATTTATAAAACGCCAAAAAAATCAGGTCTGTTGTATTGGAGCACTCCTTAAATGTTTATTTTATTCTGTTTATAGTATTTGTTGTTATCGCGGTAACAGAAATACGTCATCTGTAAAAATTTTAATTAATTATCACGGTTCATGGGATACAGCCTTGTGACAGACGGACAAACGGACGAACGGACGAACCGATGGATGGAGAGCGGAGTCTTAGTAATGGGATCCAGTTTTACCCTTTGTGTACGGAACCCTAAGAATGTTGGAATTTTATATTAATAATCATATTACAATTCACACAGCTGTACCATATTCGTCAAAATTATTTATATAATATATATGCCACACGAAAAAAAAATCTACCCGCTGTTTTAGTTAGAAATTGCGTTTTAGTTAGAAAATACGTGAGAGCGTGTGTCGAGTCGAGAGAACCGTGTAAGGGAAGCTGTTAGGCACGCTCTTAAGATTTACGTCCTAACATCTCAGCTCTTAGTTCATAATATTATTATTAATTTATCCCATTTTAGTTGTTTTATTTCTACTACGGTTCTGTTGAGTAATTTCCTAATGATAGTTTTTTAAAAGTTTTGATAATTTCATTATTTATTATATTATTTTGATCTTAGGTTGAATGGAACCTGTGGGGTTGGGTTGTTTTCTGTATACTCGATAACGTGTATCAATACATGGTAGTCCGTTGAGTAGTTAACTCTAGTGAGCGTAACAAACAGACTCACTTTCACAATTATTAGATCGGTTATTTTAAGTGTTGTTCCTTTTTGTTATAATTTACAGTATAAAACATATGACCATTTTCGACTTTCGAATTTTCATTTCGGGGTTGGTTTTTGGCAATAAGGTCCTCCTCCAGACAGATTTCGGCCACGGCGGCCAATCTCAAGAGAGACTAGCCAACTGCGCAAGAGATATTATAGTGCACAAGTGTGTGCGCAAACACAGGTGCACTCTCTTTTCCTTAGCTTTCATAATCCGATGGGACGGCAATCCGTGCAGTACTCTCCGTGCAGTGACGGAGTAAGAATACAATTCACTGCCCCTCTCTTTCCCATGGGTGTCGTAAAAGGCGACTAAGGGATATCTGAGCGACCATCTGCTCATCTGGTGGTAGGATGTCAATCATCCGCCTGGCTTGTTACCACCGTACGCATGGTGAAAAACTCGTGAAGTGGCTGCTTGCAGCCGCGTTTCGAGATCAGCCACCGTACAGCCAGTGCCCGAGCGCGCATTGCCGCGATATGTGGTGGTCCAGTGGAAGTTGCTGTTGAACCAATGCCGGGGCAAATTATATTGACCCGCCGGGCAGGGAGACCCGTAGAAACGGTTGTTCCGCTGGCCGCCCGTGGCAGAGTACAGGGGCCCAAGCGTTCCTAACCAGCTCGCGAGGCTGCCCCACCAGGCCACTCCGTCTCCGTCCGTCCTGCCGATACTAGCTACCTTAGTTATCCCGGCTACATGCTTGAAGAATCCTTCAAAGCGAAAGCCGGAGTATTAAGCTTGTTCGTCAGGACGGATGTTTGTTGTCACCGTCTGCGCTGCTTGGAGGACCCTTCCTTCTCCATGTTAGTGGTACGTGTGGACCTGATTCGTCAGAGTCGAGTCTACGTGTGCCTCTACAGATCCCACAATGGTGACTTGGAGACAAGCCGACTCTTTGACCATCTTAGTCGGGTGGCAGATGCTGCGCAAGAGCAGTTTCCTAACGCGGAAGTGGTGTTTTTGGGGGACTTTAACGCTCACCACCAATCATGGTTGAAGTCTCCCAAAACTGACTATGCTGGAAGGACTGCTCATGCTTTCGCTCTCACGCATGACTTGACCCAGCTGGTTGATCAGCCCACCAGGATCCCAGACATTGACGGGCAAGCGCCTTCTCTACTGGACCTTCTGCTGACTACCCACCCGGTGGAATATCAGGTTGAGGTTCGGGCTCCTCTTGGTTCTTCGGATCACTGCCTGATTTCTACCAAAGTGCCACAGGCCAAGCTGCCGTCACAAGCGGTATGCAAACGTCGCGTTTGGCACTATAAGTCAGCAGATTGGGACGGTTTGCGCGATTACTATGCGTCAGTCCCTTGGAAGGAACGTTGCTTCAGTGAGAATGACCCGACTGCTAGCGCCGCTGCTATTGCTGGTGAGATCCTCTTGGGGATGGAATACTACATTCCTAACTCGGACCTCACCAGTAAGGGTACGCGTAACTGTTGGTTCACTCGCGAATGTGCAGATGCTGTGTCATCTAAGCAGGCGGCATATCGCGCGTGGATCAATGGCCGCGTTAGCGGGGCATCTAACATTGACTCACTGAAAGCAACCTACAATAAAACCTCCAAGTCCTGTAGGAAGGCATACACAAGCGCGGATGCACAGCGCATTGTACAGATTGGCCATGACCTTGCTTTACATCCTAAGGGCTCCCGAAGCTTCTGGCGTCTGACCAAATCTGTGCAAAGCAATTTCTGCCAACCTTCGCTGCCACCGCTCCGGTATCCGGACGGATCGCTGGCTCACAGTCCGCAGGAGAAAGCCGATCTTCTGGCAAAACTCTTTGCGGATAGCTCCGTGATCAATGATTGTAGTGCGTTGCCACCAACTATCCCTTCTTGTGGCCACACGATGCCTGACATCAAAATCCTGATTTTCTCTCTGCACGCACATCACGCTGCCTGCAGCGTGATGTGCGTGCAGAGCTGCAATCACTTGATGTACGGAAAGCTAGCGGTCCCGATGGAATACCAGCCATAGTGCTGATGAAGTGTGAAGCGGAGCTGTCTCCTGTGTTGACGCGCCTGTTCCAACTGTCTCTCTCTACAGGATGTGTGCCGGATTCTTGGAGAGAAGCTAATGTGCAAGCGGTTCCCAAAAAAGGGGATCGATCAGACCCGGCAAATTATCGGCCAATAGCTATCACCTCAGTTCTCTGTAAGGTGATGGAACGGATCTTAAACAACCAACTGATCCATTACCTAGAAGATCACAGTCTAATTAATGATCGACAGTACGGGTTTCGACCAAAACGGTCCACAGGTGATCTTCTAGCGTACGTAACACACCTCTGGGGTGAAGCTATCGACAAGCATGGGGAGTCGTTGGCCGTCAGCCTCGATATCTCCAAGGCTTTCGACAAGGTCTGGCACAGAAGTCTTCTCTCCAAGCTGCCGGCATACGGTCTGCCAGCTCAGCTCTGCACCTGGATTGCCAGCTTCCTACACAAGCGTAGCCTTCGCGTTTTAGTCGATGGTTGCGCTTCACAGTTCCATGTAGTGAATGCTGGGGTCCCCCAGGGGTCTGTGCTATCTCCCACACTCTTTCTTTTGCATATCAATGATATGCTCTCTCTCGGGAACATACATTGCTATGCAGATGACAGTACAGTGCACGGGGGATACCACGGACGCGCAGTAGCTGGGCGGGCGGAAACTGAGGAGAGACGGAGGGATCTTGTTGTTGAGCTCGATAGGACGTTAGGACTCATTGCCAAATGGGGCTCTGATAATCTTGTCGAGTTTAACGCCAAGAAAACACAGGTATGCGCTCTCACAGCGAAAAAGTCGCCATTTTCCCCTCCTCCTTCTCTCTGTGGCACTACGCTGGAGATACAAAGCAAAGTCGCCATGTTGGGAATTGACATTCGGTGCGACCTCAATCCAAGGGATCACATCGAGGCTGATATAAAAACAGCCTCAAGAAAACTCGGTGTCCTGAACAAGGTGCGGCGTTTTTTCACGCCACAACAACTGCTCCTGTTGTATAAAACACAGGTGCGGTCCTGCGTCGAATATTGCTCGCACCTCCGGGATGGCTCCGCTAAGTACTTACTGGAGGCCTTGGATCGGTTGCAGCGGCGTGCGGTTCGCATTATTGGCGACGTAAAGGTCACCAACACCCTCGAGCCTTTACAATTGCGTCGAGAGATAGCGGCACTCAGCGCTTTCTATCGAATGTATCACGGCGAGTGCTCAGAGGAGCTATTCTCCCTCATTCCTGCTTCCCCTTTCCTTCACAAATCTACGCGTGCTGGCTCTCGATGTCACCGCCTAACTGTGACATCAATTCGACGAAGAAATTTGGCAACTCTTTTCTTTGTCGCACCTCCAAAACATGGAATTCTTTACCAGCACACGTGTTCCCCTCCTCTTATGACCTGGGTTCCTTCAAACGAGGCGTGAAGAGGCATCTTGCGGGCCGGCAAGGCGGGGGCGGCTAGTGCAGATCATTCTTCCCGACTGCACTAGCCGTCGTCGCGTTTGGACTCTACTACCACTTACCATCAGGTGGAGTGGAGTCATTTGCCCTCCCGGGCTATAAAAAAAAAAAAAAAACCGACACGACCGGAAAGAGTTCAGGCGCAGGACCAACGGCTTAACGTGCTTTCCGAGGCACGGGAGTGTACACACTTCCAACTTCCAGACTCCGGGCTGCTACTGAGAGTTTTCTGAAAGAAAACCTCAATAACTATTTATTGGCCCGACCTGGGAATTGAACCCAGGACCACCGAGTCTGCGGCCTTATATCAAGCCACTAGACCAACGAGGCAGTCAAGTACGACGACATTATATGAGTTTTTGGGATTATCTTTATATTACGTTCTAAGTTTAACGAAGGAATATTTGAGAAAACTTCGCTCTTAGATTATTATTAAAAAGGACTTCGTTGTTATTCATATATTTTAAACGAAAAAATATACAAACACGAAGATTAAAATGTACAACGAACTATTAGTATGGCCAGTGGAAAGTTATTGAGTTTTTTTCTGGCGAGACGAGCTACTCAGAAGCATCGTTAGCAGTTCTTATACTCCTATATTGGCGATGTGAATGGAATGATTAAAATTTCTTACAACGCCAATGTTTATGGGCCAAGGTTTCTAACCATGAAGCCCATTTGCTATTCCATCTTCCCATTTAAAAAAAAAATAAAGAAAAATAACATGTGTGCAATTCACGCGTGGTAGAAGTGAAACCTTAAAAAAATTTGGCTTCAACTGTATAATGCTTCCTATCTCATTTTCTCTCACGTTAAATCTTATGAATTTATGTGGCTGTCTCTTTTTACTGTTCTTTTTCGTTTCATCGACTTTCAAATCACAACGATGCTAAAGAAGTTATCACTTCAAAACGTGATATGGACTATAGAATGCAACTGTGACGTCATCGTGACGTGCGCACTCTTGACTGCCGCAGTTAGACTGGGCAAAAATTTTATAATCAGAGCTTGCATCGAGTAGACGTGCCTCTATGATTGTACTTTATATTTCTGATTTGCTTAAACATCAAACTAAGTAAATTAAAATTTATTCAATATTTATCTTATGATTACTGTTTCAGGGTAGCTATTTTGTGTACTACTGAATATATTACATTTTATTAGTATTCGCCCGCTGCGTCGCGCGGTTCGGGTAAAAAACGGGTATTCGGTAAAAAAAAATATCTAAATTTATAATGTTGCAAAAAAGAGTCACTTTTATAATATTAGTATAGATTTGGAAATATATTATTTTGAAAAATAGTCAATGTAATTATTGAAAGTTCCGTTTACACAAGACCATTTCCATGTCTTTTATATAATCAAGATTTAATTCAATAGCATCCTCAAAGATTATATACCACCGATTCTTTTGAGAAAATGACCATGAGTACTGCAAAGCCATTCGTTTCATATAAATACGGCAGTTAATCTTTTATCAACGGAAAACGAATAATCCCTTTGGCATTTAAATTCAAATTCCAAACAGATTTGGGCCTTACCTTTTTCACAGCTGTCAGTTAAAATCCCATAAAGATATCTGTTTTCAATATAGAAATCCTGTCGAAATGAGTTTACATTAAAGGTATCAGGTTTATTGTTGAACATTAGTGAAATTATATATGCGTTATACCATTTTAATGTCATTGTGATTACATAAATTCTAAAGCGAATTAAAGCGGCTTAGTTTTTTTTAAATATATTATAATAATATGAGACTAAAGTTGTTGGTTAAAATAATGAAGTGTATTTAATTATTATCCTTTTACTTACGTTGTGGAACTTATGAACAAATAAAAGTTGAAATGAAAATATATGTTTCGTTTAGAGTTAGTTTTTGTAGATGACAGACTCGTTATCGTAATATTCGTTCTGGAGTTTATAATATATTTTGTAAGAATTTTTTCTTGTTCTATTTATGATTACAAGAATTTTACTTATCATAAATTTTACTTGGTGGTAGAGCTATGTGCAAGCTCGTCTGGGTAGGTACCACCCACTCATCAGATATTCTACCGCAAAACAGCAGTACTTGGTATTGTTGTGTTCCGGTTTGAAGGGTGAGTGAGCCAGTGTAATTACAGGCACAAGGGACGTAACATCTTAGTTCTCTAGGTTGGTGGCGCATTGGCGATGTAAGAGATGGTTAACATCTCATACAACGCCAATGTCTATGGGCGTTGGTGATCACTTACCATCAGGTGACCCATATGCTCGTCCGTCTTCCTATGCAATAAAAAAAAATAGCATAAATTTTCGTTACAATTTCTAACACTGACAAATTATTATTATGAAGCAGTTTGCACATGTATTGTGTGACGAGCGTAAAAAAAAATTCCAAAAAAAACTTGGTTATCATTTATTTTTTACCGTTTTATTGCACATTGTACAATTACAAATACAATGTTTAGTGCGATGTAAGAAATATTTTCTTAAAATTAAATATTGTAAGATTTCGATAAAGTTTGGTATGAAGCAATAGGCTAACTTTTTTATACATAATACCTGTCCCTCGTAATCCGACAAGATCTGAAAAGGTTTAGGCACAGAAACGGCAATCTTACGTACCTACCGAGGCAAGGTAAGGCAAGACAAGGCTTTGTACCCACAACTTCCTGACTCCGGGCTGTAACTGAGAATTTTCAACAGAAAAATCGTATAACCTTTTATTTTTTATATTGGCCCGACCTAGGTTTGAACCCAGGACCCCGGAATCTGCGACCTTATATCTAACCACAAGATCAACGAGAAAATTAACCTATCCGATCTGAACAACGAACCTTCATTTAAAGTTTTAAAGCTTAAAGTAACGTAATCATGTCGAGAGTTTTCATCTAATTTTCTTTCCATGGTTTACAACGGGGTTACCCAAGGGATTTGTTATTGAACAGATTTTAGAGTGAGAAAGATATACATAGTACGATATAGCGAGTTGACTTAAGGGGAAGCGAAATTCCGATCGTTGTTCGCAATGATTCGAAACCATTCAACATTGGCTTGGAATATATAAGTGGTCTAATCTAGACGGTTTATATATTTAGTGGTTTATTGGGTATTCGAAGATTGTCTATTGTTTCACAGTGATTGGATACAGCTTTGTAAAATTTATTATTCACGTCGTTTATTGGTTATTTATTACTATTAAGGATTTTATATTTGGAATGGGAATTCATCGTCCATCAATCCCTTGACCTTTGAGGATTAAGCTCGGATGTAAAGAATGGGTATTGAATTATTTAGTGTTTAGTATAATTTGTTAGGAAGATTAACTTAGTAAAATATATGGATGTATAACATTTTTGTTTTTTTTTTTTGGAATATTATTACAGTACTGCTAATTAACGTTAATCGTGAGTTCTAAGTTTTTATGTGCTAAATTTGTGTGTATAATTCATCTTGTGCTTGACGGTGAAGGAAAACTCTTGGGGAAATTTGCATGTGTCTAATTTCACTGAAATACTGCCACATGTGTATTCTACCAACCCGCATTGGAACAGCGAGGACGAATTAGCTTAGCTAGCGAACCTTCTCCTCAAACCTTAGGGAGGCCTTAGGACAGCCGTGTGATATTAAGGCTGTTACTGGTACTGGTAATTATAGTAATAATTTTAATTTACATTATTTAGTCCATTCACCTCCCACCGCCAGGAAAGGACATGCTTTCATAAGAAGAAGGTTTCGAGATTATTTCATCCTCCTGTTGATTTGTATTGGATATTAAAATTCGTGAGGAAACCTGCATTTTGTCGAATATATTAGTGACATTTTATCCGACACGTGCAGGTTTTCTCACGATGTTTTCCTTTTCCACTATGCACCAACAAATCATAATCACATATAAATTCAATGCTTCTTGCTCGGGTTGGAATCCTTAATCTTCGCTTAAGACCCACGTGTTCTATCCACTGAGCCACCTCATCTCTAATCTTATTTCATGATATTATTTTATACTTATAAGCTTCGTGGAAGTTTTACATTCTTTCACTCTAACAATACAATTTTATTAAAGCGAGCTAATTTTTTATATCCCGTTTAGCCTCATCGTTAAATATATAAAGCAAAATTATTCTCCATTTCGTAAAATAGGTATATATTTGTTAGAGAATTTAAATACAAAAGCAATGCTAATGGAAAATTTAAAAATAACTTCTGTACAAATCATGACCGCGTGAAATGGTGACGAGAATGCTATTAGTATTTCTCCGTTGAATTAAAAATTCAGAATCTCGTGGCGAATTATGCTCCGGCCCTCCTGTCAACTGTGGAGGCAATGAGACGGGGAGTGGGATCTTGTTTTTTTGGATTTTAAATGTTTTTTTTTTTGTAACTTCAAACGTTTTTTTTTTCTTGTCTCCAGCCAGTGAAAGAAATAAAAATAGCTTATAATATTCTAAGTCTATTATGACATATCTATTTAGCAGTATGTTAAATGAATCTATCAACATTAAATTAAAACAATACTTTTAAGCTATATTTAGAAGTATTTGACACATCAATAGTTAACATACATGTATGAAGGCAGTAAAATTATCAATTGATAAGCAATCGAATAAGTAACTGATGCACGAGAAAATTAAGTTAATATTTAAAATCGATTATTCTTAATTCAATTTCCAACAATTTTGAATTTGTCAATTTTTACATTAATGTAAAAAAGACTGAATATCATCGCTTGAGTTCGGTTTCAAGAATTATTACGGCGTATTCTTAATTTAATTATATATATTGAATTATTTAAATCAATTAACACTAATTATTTTGATTTTTTATCATCTATATAATCTTGACACATAACGTCGTTGACTTGATATGTAGTTTGAAAGAAAAGATATGGATCTTACAGAATATTTTATCTGTTGAGAAAAAAGGACGAGATTATTTCTAAATTTGAATATATTTTTTAAACCATCTTTAAATGCTAAATCCAAACGAGCACCGAGCAGATAGCAACGGATAAAACTAAAAATACATTTCACAAAACTAAGCGATTTCGTTTCAAATATAATCATTTCAGTTGAAATAACATTGCAGGGTTTACTAGTAATAAAACGTTTTCACAATATTTATATTGTATTTAACTTACATTTACACAATGATCATGATTCTAATGTATCCAAAATGTTATTACAACGGTTTAACTTGGATATAAGTGTATAAGTAGATATGCATTAAATTGCTCATTACTGCTTACTGCTAATGAAATCGCGTTTATGTATTATTATTGCATACATTACAAAGATATATAACCAAGTACAGTTCGTTTATTTTTATAGCAAAGGTAGGCGGACGATCATATGGCGGGCCACCTGAATAGTAAGTGGTCACCAACACCCATAGACATTGGCATTGTTAGAGATGTCAATCGCTTACATCACCAAAGCGCCACCAACCTTGGGAACTAAGATGTTAGGTCCCTTGTGCCTGTAATTACACTGGTTCATCCACCCTTCAAACCGGAACACAACTATAATAAGTACTGCTATTTTTCGGTAGAAAATCTGATGTGTGGGTGGTAAAAGTAACAGCCTGTGAATGTCCCACTGCTGGGCTAAGGCCTCTTCTCCTCTTTGTGAGGAGAAGGTTTTGGAGCTTACTCCTGTGTGGGTGGTACCTACCCAGATTTGCACAAAGCTCTATCACCAGAAATACATCAAGTAATATCCAATTTATTCTGCTATTAAAAAGTTCTTATTGATCAAAACATGTTAACAAATACTTTTATAATTTTAACTTAATAAAGGCAACGCTCTCAAATAATTATAATGTATGCACAGCGCGTTCTACGTCTCGCCTATTAAGTTAGTTGGCAATCTGTTAGGTAGATTGCTATTAAAGCGGGAATTGGTTTAGTTCCATGTAACTGAGATGCAAAAGCGTGTGATATTACTGTATTCAACAGCAATTATTAGAAAATTATTAGCGATAGTTTTTTCTACCTTTTTTCCTTTAACTTCGGATAACGTAATCATTGTATTTTTTATTACTTTTTTATTGTTACTTGATCATAGATTTTGATTTTGTATTGAGATCTAATAGAGAATTATGACTTGTATAAAATTATAGTTGATTCTGATGTATCAGACAAGAAGGAAAGTAGGAAACATAATTCTATAATTAGTAATGTCTGAATAGTTTGTTGTAAAATTTTAATAATAATAATATCTTGGGACATTTTTCACACACGGTCATCTGATCCCAAACTAAGCAGAGCTCGTACTATGGAAACCAGACCACTGATAAACTACATAATTATACTACTTTTTCTTGTGTAAATACATACTTATATAGATAATTACAACCAGACTCAGGACAAACAGACATGTTCATGAACACAAATGTCTGTCCTGGGTGGGAATCGAGCCCATAACCTGCGGCGTGAAAGGCAGGGTATCTACCAATCACGCCAACCGGCTCGCCAAAATTGTTTTAATTTTTTGCAAACAGAATATAAATACGTTTATAATTTGTAATGAACAAAAGACCTTTTAAAAATGTTGTAGTAAAAACACTTAAAATTATTTCAAGACATCAGAAAATGCACTAAAAACAGGCTTATTAAAAGATTTTTTTATGTACCTACTTAAAAACTGAAGGTGTTGAATATTTCTGTTCATTATCGTTCTGTTCTACTTGGTGGTAGAGCTATGTGCAAGCTCGTCTAGGTAGGTACCACCCACTCATCAGATATTCTACCGCAAAACAGCAGTACTTGGTATTGTTGTGTTCCGGTTTGAAGGGTGAGTGAGCCAGTGTAATTACAGGCACAAGGGACGTAACATCTTAGTTCCCAAGGTTGGTGGCGCATTGGCGATGTAAGAGATGGTTAACATCTCATACAACGCCAATGTCTATGGGCGTTGGTGATCACTTACCATCAGGTGACCCATATGCTCGTCCGCCTTCCTATGCAATAAAAAAAAAATAAAAAATTATTTTGATACAATTCGACAGCAATTGTGTAATTTAAAAATGTTAACATTAAGTTTTAGAGAAGCCGAGATGGCTCAGTGGTTAGAGCTCGTAAATCTTAACTGATAATCGTGGATTCAAACCCAAGCAAGCACCACTGAATTCTTATGCGCTTAGTTTGTGATTATAACAATTTCATGCTTGATGGTGAAGAAAACATCGTGAGGAAACCAGAATGTGTCAAATTTCACTGAAATTCTGTCACATGTGTATTCCACCACCCCCATTGGAGCAGCGCGGTGGAATAAGTTTCAAACCTTCTCCTCAAAAGAGAAGAAGAGGCCTTAGCCCAGCAGTGGAACATTCACAGGCTGTTACTGAAGTTTTATAGGCGGAACACATTTATAATTAAAATGTTATATGTGATTATTTTTTATAAAGTTTAAAACTGGGTGGCTAAAAAGCGAGAGAACGTTAGTAGGTGAGGTGTGGTAAGAGGTGATGGTCACGGGAATCATGAAACAATAATAACAGTTATTAAAACAATATATTTGTTGAGGAAACCAATAAATACACATTGATTAAAGTAAATCATAAACATATTTTCGTTCAATTATTATATAGACGAGTAATGTTGTAAATACATAATATATGTACACGTGCCTCGTACACTGCCTGTGTACACAGCCACAGGGGACATAACATCTTAGTTTCCCAGTTTGGCGGCGCACCGGCCACGGTTGATATATTTCTAAAGTGCCAATATCTATGCAGTCTAACATCAGCTGGCCTAGTTGCCAGTCTATCTACGTATTACATTAAAAATAAACTGATACAGGTATTGTACATATTACTCACAACAGCTCGCCGCAATCTATTAGCTTGTTAGCAATTAACGCGGTAATTGGCTTAGCTGCTTGTAATTGAGACGCAAGTGCACGGAATAGTCCTGTGATGGTAGTTTATAGTATCAAATTATGTCGCGCGTAAATTAATCTTTTCGTTTTGATACTTTATAATATTATTATAATGATTATACTTGGTGGTAGGGCTTTGTACGAGCTCGACTGGGTAGGTACCACCCATTCATCGGATATTCTACCGCAAAACAGCAGTACTTGGTATTGTTGTGTTCCGGTTTGTAGGATGAGTGAGCCAGTGTAATTACAGGTACAAGGGACATAACTTCTGGATTTCCAAAGTTGGTGGCGCATTGGCGAGGTACGCGATGGTAACATCTCTTACAACGCCAATGTCTATGAGCGATGGTGACCACTTACCATCATGTGGCCCACATGCTCGTCCGCTTTCCTATGCAATAAAAAAAACTATTAAGTAGTCGAGTAAAAATAACTTTACGACAGTTCGGTACGAAATTATCTTCTAAGTTTGTAAATAAAATTCTATACAGAACGTAAATCTGCGAGTACGTCGCATCATGTAATGAAAGTGTTGCGCTATCGCTCAAAGACTTTTGGCTTTAATACTAGATGCAATTAATTGATGGTAGAGCTTTGTGCAAGCTCGTCTGGGTAGGTACTGCCTACTCATCAGATACTCTACCGCAAAACAGCAGTACCTGGTATTGTTGTGTTCCGGTTTGTAGGATGAGTGAGCCAGTGTAATTACAGGAACAAGGGACATAACTTCTGGGTTCCCAAAGTTGGTGGCGCATTGGCGATGTAATTGATTGATAACATCTCTTACAATGCCAATGTTTAAGGGCGTTGGTGACCACTTACCATCAGGTGGCCCATACGCTCGTCCTACCTATGCAATAAAAAATAAAATAATTGAACTAAACTTTCGCTTTCTTGATACGTGGGATTAATCTGTTATGACACAAAATGATGGTAGGCTTAAAATGTTATATCATACCTACTAATGTTTTGATAATTAATATGAAGACAGCAAGTTATGATCATCTTGATATACAACTAAACCAGCTTCGGTTTTATCTTTTTATGAATGCACTTTATTTGGAAGAAGTTTTAATTTCGACATCAATAGCCAATCGTTGTCCACTGCTGAAGCAGTAGCCAGTCGGTCCCCGCCACCTTCATGAGGTCATCGGTCCACCTAGCATCGGGCGCCCTACGCTGCGTTTACCGATTCGCGGTCTCCACTCTAGGACTCGTCTGCTCCAACGGCCATCGGTCCTACGACATACGTGACCAGCCAACTGCCACTTCAGCCTGCTAATTTTGCAAGCTATGTCGGTGACTCCGGTTCTTTTCCGGATAATCTCATTTAATTTCGTCGAAAATCGAAAATTAGTCTCATAATGAAAAAATAAATATGAAATTATCAAGAAAGTCCAATGAAATTAAAAAGAAGTTGTTTAAGCAGCAATGGTGACTTACCATCAAGTGACCCATTTACCCGTCCGCCTATCACACACACACAATATTTATTCCATACAAAAAAGTTATGATTTCGAAATCACTAAAATCACAGTTACAAAGCTAGTCTATGAATTGAACACTACCTCTATTTCCGTAATAACTCATCCGGGACGTACTCCGTTCGTCCACATCCGGTCTTGTTATTTTTCGATCAATAATATTAGGGTAAGTCTATCATTCATATAATACAATATTTGTTTTATTTATTAAACTCAAAGCAGTACATTACACTCAAAACAATATATTAATAATTTTATTAAAGTTATTATGACAAAACGTTACAACTGGGCAACTGTTATCCATATTAAAATTCCGCGGATTTTTTTTTCTTTACCAATTAATACATTTAAACTTGCACTTTCTATCATATACATATTCTGAAACAGAGTAATTTTTAATAATAATATACTTATTAAAACAATGTCTAATTACCAGGTACCAATAATCTTTTTCCCATTTTTTACATTGACAATAATTTAAATTATGACAAATAGGTCATACATATTACCCCATTGAGTTTATGACACATAAATTTTATGTTCAATCTTAAATGTATATAATAAAATATATCGCCATTTACAACATATCATAAAATTTCTGATAACGCAGTATGTTGACTGAAGTTTTTATTATCTGTGCTCTTTGGCTGGTCGCGATAGTTCTTAAAACTCTTTCGAAAGAACATTCCAGAGCATAAGTGTCATTTACTTGCGTTTTATGGAAGTTTGTCTACGATTGTTCACATTAAACGTGTAAACTTTTATTATATCTGTTATGACTTGGACGAGCGCATTATATTGCAAACATTAATAATATTTTAATTAGAAATTATTATACAAGAATAATTACAAAAAGTTTCCATCTATACTAGTATATAAAGCTGAAGAGTTTGTTTGTTTGATCCGGCTAATCTCTGGAACTACTGGTACGAATTTAAAATTTATTTTTGCATTGTATAGTCCTCGAGAAAGGCTCTAGGCTATTTATTCATTATATTTTTATTATTTATACACGGGTGAAACCGCGGGGCACAGCTAGTACTTAATAGGGGTTAGTACTAAGCTGAAAGTTGTCATATTAAGTCTACAGACGTGCTAATGAGCGTTGGTAACGCAACAGTGGACGGGTATCTAAGCACTTTTAATGACGTAGGTTCAATCCTCATTTCTTTAGCTTATCTGCTCACTAAGCTATCGGAATATTATGAGTATCTTATAAAAAAATTCTTAATCAATGAACATCTAGGACAGTTTAGAGGCGAGAAACGCGACCCTAATTTGCTTCGGCGTTTGTTTCTCGCTTGTAGTTTAAAAATTAATTCTAGTGGTTTGTTTACTTTCAAAAGAGATATAATATTATATAATGATAAGAAGGGTATCGTTTTAACCGATTTCAACCACGGTGGCAAATCTTAAGAGACATTAGCTAGCTGTGCAGTATTCAAATGAAACTTTTCATATATTTTTGGTGCTGGTAAAAATACCATCAAATAAATATAATGTACTAAATATTATCAGTTTGGCTAAATATATTTAATAAAAGCTAAAATTATTCAAAATAATGCAACAAAACAAATGCGATATATAAAACCTTTTTAGTAAGAACAGAACAAAATCCATATTAAATCCGTAAAAATTTTAACCAAAGAAGGTATAATATACTGTTATTTATATTATAGATAAATATGTACATAGATCGCATAACAAATACCAAATGCTTGACGACGTGAAGCCATTCCAGATAACTGAGATATTTTGTCTCACATGCCTTTACTAGAAAGTGAATGCCTTGTACATAATGTTGATCAATGACATTTTAGACTATCAAAGTGTGACTCTAGCATTAAGCTTGGTTTTTGCAAGCTTCTCTCGATACACTACGAGATATTCTATCGCAACACAACAATTCTTTGTACTTTTTTCCGTTTTTTTTTTCAGTGTAATTACAGGCACAAGGAACATAACCGCTTAGCTCCCAATGTTAGTGACAACAACAAAGCCAATTTCAAAGCAGTGGTGACTTACTACCAGCTGGCTAATTTGCCCGTCCACCAATATATTATATACAAAAAACAAACAGTTCTCTTTTTCTGTCATCACTGATTACTCATATGGAAGAAGAAGACCACATTGTTTAACTAATGCCCTCTAACGAACATTGATACGTTAAGCCAATTAGACTACGCTCTTAACATTAAGTCACTGACTTGAGTTTCTATGCTGCATTATTAAGTATGTACATATATAATGAGAGGTTTATTATTATTATTTATTAATAAAATAATCGTGTATATAATAATACCATTGAAAATTACAAAAATCAATTCTAATACTTTCAACATCTGGGTTTCTTTAATAATTTGATATAAATAATGTTAGAATTGTTCCATTACCAGAAATAAAATTATAGATAAAACAATTACTAATAGAATATTTTATATTTACTTGGTGGTAGGTGGCTTTGTACAAGCTCGTCTGGGTAGGTACCACCCACTCATCAGATATTCTACCGCAAAACAGCAATACTTGCTATTGTTGTGTTCCGGTTTGAAGTGTGAGTGAGCTAGTGTAATTACAGCCACAAGGGACATAAGATCTTAGTTCCCAAGGTTGGTGGCGCATTGGCGATGTAACCGATGGTTAACATCTCTTACAATGCCAATGTCTATGGGCGTTGGTGACCACTTACCGTCAGGTGGCCCATATGCTCGTCCCACTTCCTATGCAATATAAAAAAAAATTATATATTTTTATCAGTGGCACATTACATGCATATATAGAACACAAAAAACGGTAAGATTTCGGAACATTACGAGAGGATCGTAGGGATATTTTACTTACTACCAGTAAACCAAAATAACTTCGTCTAAGCTAAGCCGTTCTCATAACAAACCGGTTTTGGTATATTTTCATTTATTTCGACAGATAATAACTGAAGGGTCAATCTTATTTCGGGATAAGGAGGGATTTAAAGAAACAAAACATCTGCTTCTAAGCCACAGGGATAACGTAATTCAGGTTTACAATTTTATATTATAAACAAGCACTGCGTCTGAGCGTGTAGGCTTGGGACATAGAGGATTCTGTTTACGGTTATTATATTTAGGTAACCTACTTTTTTTGTTATGAAGGTATGCTATATTAATCCGAATCCTAACTAATATAATAAATGCTAATGTGAGTTTGTTTATTTGTTACGCTTTCACACCTGAACCACTAAACCGATTTTATTGATGATATTAAATTCTTTCACCAATGGTAAGCTATATTATCAGCTAGCAACATAGGCTATATTTTATCTCCGTATTCCCGCGATGACGGGAACTACGCAGGTGAAACCGCGAAGAAAAGCTCGTAAGTTATTATTAATATATTAAATATTAAACTGTATCGTTGGTCTACTGGCTAGATTGTAGGATTGCTGATCCCGAGCGCCTTGGTTCGAATTCTGGGTCGGACTGATTACTGCCGCGGTTTTGCGTCTAATTTATCTTCGACCGTATCATGAGTAAGTCAAGGAGTGTCTGTCTTTCTGTATACTTTTGCCTTTAACTGATATTTAAATTTCTTTGTTGGTATATGTTTAACATATTAAATGGCGGTACAGTGTACTTTTAGTTGATTGACATTACTACCTCAGAATACTACTATCCATAAACTAAACCGTTACTACCCCATTAAACTACATTTAACTACCGACATTGCATTCGCATACTGGGCCTTAACTTTGTAAGTATTGTAGATAGATTTAAAATAAAGTTACAAATGTCAAGTACATTTGTACAAATATCATTCATTTTACAAGGTCGATCATAACCTTTTGAATTACGGACTCAATTTTCAAACGCTGCAAGTCATTTTAATAGGGAGATTACATATCTGCATAGCATTGAGATAATTACTTTTACTATATTCACTATTTTAATACCTACATCTTTTTGTTATGAAAAACTTGGGAGAATTAACCTAACCATATAATTACATACATAGCCAAATCTGAAAATACACAAAAAAGTAATCCAAGTTGGTATTAATTTTATTTAGTCCGAAAAAAATATATATTGTGGTATAAGACTTCAAAATGATAAATAATGTATCATAAAAGCGCTGTGTTAAATAAAACGCCCTCTAAGTGCTTAATGTATTTATGTGGCTTAGTGTTTTATCGTGGATACCGTGCGATTTCATAGAGGCGAAATTTTGAGCGAGTTTTGTTATTAGTCCCTATACTAATATCGCTTTTTTTTGCTTCATATGCTCATAAGAATTACTGCTACTAGAAAAGGTATTTTTTTTTTGTTTTGGTAAAAAAAAATGGTTGATTTATATTTTTATATGGCGGAGTTTGGTTACAGAAATTTTCACTGCTATTTTACGTTATAGGCGAAATACCAAATGGACCATGTAATGTAATGTAATATATAAGTGGTCATCAACACTCAAAGACATTGACGTTGTAAGAAATATTAAGCATCGCTTACATAACTAAGTTGGTATGACCGTTGTGCTTGTAGCTACACTGGCTCACTCGCTCTTCAAACTGGAACACAATAAGTATCGCCGTTTGGAAGTGGAATATCAGCTAATGGTGGTACTTATGCAAATGGTGGTCTTATCACATGTAGTGAACTTTTTCAAAATATCCTTGATTTTTTCTGTGTTCAAGTGTGTGGAAGAAATCTCTCGAAAGTGAAATAAAATTAAATTCTGAACATAAATATTATTTACGATTTGTTTTCATTACATTATTATATCTTCAGGAATTTGTTCTTAATTAATTTGTACGTAATTCTTTCAGGTAATAATATCACGCAGTATCACAGAAAACATTTCAACTGAAGTAAACATTATCTCAACGTAAAAGGTACGATACTACAGTTATTGCCCCTGGCCTATTTCAGTCACAGCCGTTTATCTCCAAGACTGGCCATCTTTAATGGCGAAATTAAATACAACTGTGTGCGTAAGTATATGTGCACTCTCTAAACACTCATAATCCGATGGGATGGCAATACGACACGACCTTGCAGCGTTCAAGTTCAGTACCAACGGCTTTATGAGCTTTACCAATTCATGAAACAGTAAACATCGCCAAGTTACTGCTGTTGAGCACTGCAAACCAAAAAATTTGTTAACAACAACTCATATTATTATTAAAAGATCTTTTTACAGTAAATATTTGTGCTTTTTGATGCCCACATATTTCTTTGTGATCTTCAAGTAGTGTAGCGAGATATATTGTTTAAATGGATAATTATACCTAACTGTATTCATTATTTGTCTAGTGGATTGTTATTGTTCTATATTGTTATGGTTGATATTATTATATCAAGTTATTATTAATTAAGCACTTGTTTTATGATAATTTGTAGAAGATTTTGAATTATATTTACAAATGTTACAAATTTGGGGATCCTTAATAATTAAATATATTTTTTATAAAAATATTATTTGAAAAGTTGTTCTTGTGTCTCGAGCCTTACTCGTTTTATCTTAATGAAATAGATATGGGCCTGTATCTAACTCATAAGTCGTGTGGACCCAGCTTAAGCCGCCAGAACTAGCATTTCGACTGAAGCTTAATTTTGATTGAAGGGGATCTCTATTAACCCTGTTCTATTGAGTTGAACCGCTCCGAGCTAAGACATGCATTAAGGTGATCGTTTACAGCCGAAGCGTATGCATTGCTCAAAATCTCTTCTCTCTTTGGAGTAGCGCACATTTTGTAGCAAAATGATCGAGTTAAAATATTTCGTCTAAACTCCGCGGTAGTAGCGTATGAAAATCCATACTATTGCTGAAACAGACAGTTTTTATATAAATTAAAATGTGTTCGACGCAATATGACAGCTGAACGCCTGGTGGATATAAATTAGCAAACTTTATAATTAAAAATAGAAAAACTAAAAATAATTATGGAGTCAAAAACACCTAGTTTAATTCATAAAATAAATGTTTTTACTGCGTGTACAGTCGTACACACACTCACAAACTTTTACACACATGCAAATGAGTAGAGAGAGAAGATTATATGGTGGCATGACTGTACTATTTAACGTCACAGCGTACCAACCTTAAGATTCAGCAATAGAGGTTTCACATCAAACCAATTAAGCAAAGTATATCATTAATCAATGATTATATAAAACCCTTTCGTCCAAACATTTTGATGAAGCTCGTATGAAAGTTGCTTGCTTAAGCCAACTTGCTTTAGCTTTAATGTATGAACATTAAATTGCTAGTTACTATGACGTAGTATGTTTTCCTTTTTCAAACAGTGAATTCCTATATGAATACAAATATTTATCAGGTCACCAAAGCGTTCTGATTTGAGCTTAGTATGTCAATCGGTGAAGCAATAGCCTAAGGGACACATTCCTTGGAAATTCCATTGACGTAGTGTCCCGAAATAGCTACCCTAATAAGCCCTTAGAGTTCCATCAGTCATGAACGTCTATTAACTTCCAGCTTTGATTTGAAAAGAGTGTAATGGATAGATTTTGTTTCATTGTTTATTAATCAATTCTATGAGGAAGAGGATATTGTTTTTGTTATTATACCCTTTATTTACGAATATCATGGTAATATAACTATTAAAGTAAAATATTATATTGCATATTAATTAATTAAGATTTTTATTAATTAATATGATTAATCAATTTATGTCAAAAACATGCTATGTGGCATATAATTATAGGATTAAATGTTGGAAAACAAAAAGAAATGTTATTGTAGTTTTGCATATTTCTATTACAATAATTTTAAAAAATAGAATTTTAGATTCGAATGATTCATTTAATATGAACGTTTGATCTTCTTATTGTTATTAGTGTATTTCGAAACAAAGATCTTGCCTTTCTTTGAAACTAGCCAGTGAAACTTCACCAGGCACAAGTGACATATGAGTAAAAGATAAGATCGCATAGTTGGAAAGGTATTAGTGTAATAAGGAATAGGTAATGCTTGTTAGTGCTGATATAAATGACGGAACCATCGTTTGCCGTTTGTTTATATGAGCTTATCCAATTCTTTTTCTTCTAATGGCTAACTTGCACAAAGTCAATAGTTCAAATTTCGGGATAGTCCAAAAGATTACTGAGTTTTCTACTTGAACTTAAAGTAGTAGCATGGAGTTACAGTCTTGGTTTTGTATTTCGTGGTTGTGGTTTTTGAACTGACCGGAAAAATAAAAATTGTCAGAATACTAAAGAATTTCTTTCCCATTCTTCTCGGTACATTACATACACAATTTCTGTGGTAGTTTTACACTCAAAAATTACGACTTGTGGTTCCTACTTCACTATAGTGTTTTTTTCTTTTGATTTAAGCTCAGTTTACATGTATCTAAACTTCGAACTAATATAGTTTTTAAAAAAACCAGAGTATGTGTATTGAATGGAAGGAAATTTGGTCACAAGGTCTATCTTCTAAATATTGACTAATATTTCTTTGGATCCTTTTGTGAATGCAAATTTCCATAAGGGTGCATATTACACGTCGAGAGGACACGTCTGTGGAGCGACTCGTGGTCCAAGGCAAAATTGAGGGCACGAGGGCGTGCGGTAGAACACTCACTCGCGGTAGAAGCACTCCATGAATGCAAGAGGCAAGCAACACGACGAGAGGAATAGCGACGTATTGTAAAGCTTGCCACCAACCCTGTCACGACGACCACGACCACTCTGCCAAGAGTGTGACGACAGAGAAGAAGACCAATAGATGTTAGAACTGGTTAATACTATTTTCACAAGTTATTGTTTAACGTGCAATGTTTGTTAGTTTTTCAAGTTCAAATCTTTCAATCTGAATTAGAACTACTGCCTCTTATCCTAATTGAATTTATATATGTGAGTTGTATTCTGATGATAATTATTTTTTATGATAATAATGATGGATTATACACACAGAATTGGGTACAGATGAAGGAATTAATCAACGCGCTAAAGCATGTTGAAGTTTTTTTTTTTTACTTTTCATTTATAGCTAATGAACTTGCACTAAGCAGTTCTACAAATAAAAAAAATAATATCATAATTGTCAGGTGCGCGAGACGATCACGTTAATTACATTTAATTAAAAATATAATTAGGGCTGTCTCCTCAAGTTTAAACTTCACTTCTAAAGTTAAAACTCTAAAAACATTAATTATGAAACTTAGCAAAACAAAGTTGATCTTTTAACTTTTAATAAACCAAAATTACTTGTGAGTTTTAAGGTGAACTACATATGTATTGATGTATTACCTTAAATTAAGCCGAGATGGCCCAATGGTAAGAACGCGTGAATCTTAACCGAAGATCGTGAGTTTAAACCCGGACAAGCACCACTGAATTTCATGTGCTTAATTTGTGATTATAATTCATCTCGTGCTTGACGGTGGAGGAAACCTGCATTAGTCAAGTTTCACTGAACTCTGTCACTTGTATTGTGTCTTCCACCAACCCGCATTGGAATAAGCTACAAACCTTCTCCTAAAAAAGAGGAGAAGAGGCATTAGCCCAGCAGTGGAACATTCTCAGGCTGTTACTCAAGTCAAAGTCAAAATCTTTATTCAATATTCAAGCGTTACACTTACTTATTGATTGTCATAAATCTACCACCGGTTCGGAAATAAACACCTCAGACCTGAGAAGAACCGGCGAAAGAAACTCAGCGGGTTTTTTTTTTATATATATAAATCTCATCTTTACAATATATGCAATTTATACAATAACAGATTTTTTCCTTTATTTGAAATACCCTGGAGGCGATCGTTTCATTCCCAAGGTGTGCAGTCATCCAAAAAGTCATTGGTTGTGTAATATCCTTTTGCACACAAGCGTTCCTTAACAATTCTTTTAAATTTCACAATTGTGCATTTTTGAACGCTTTCTGGGATCCTGTTGTAAAAGCGTATACATTGTCCCATAAAAGACTTACTAACCCTGTGTAATCTGGTAACAGTGGTTGCAAGTTTATGCTTGTTCCTGGTGTTAACAGTATGTACGTCACAATTCTTGGGAAAATCTTTTATGTTTTTGCGTACATATATAACATTATCAAATATAAATTGAGAAGCGACAGTCAATATTTTGATTTCTTTAAACTTACATCTAAGTGAATCTTTTGGGCCCAGGTTATAAATTGCACGAATAGCCCTCTTCTGCAGTACAAAAATCGAATTAATATCGGCAGCATGCCCCCAGAGTAGAATGCCATAAGACATTATACTGTGGAAATAACTAAAATATACTAGGCGAGCCGTATCAACATCAGTCAACATTCTAATTTTTTTCACCGCGAATGCTGCAGAGCTGAGTCTACTCGCCAACTTATTAATATGAGGACCCCATTGAAGCTTAGAATCTATGGTTATACCAAGAAATTCTGTTGCTTCTATCGAATCTAAAGCTTCCCCATTTATAAGTACATTTGTTTTTACATATTTCACGTTAGGAATAGTGAACTTAATACATTTAGTCTTTTTACTATTTAACAGTAAATTATTAGCACTAAACCAGTGTACTATTTCAGAGAGAGCATTATTCACCTCGTCATATATTGATAGACGTCTTTTTATTTTGAAAATTAAAGATGTGTCATCGGCAAACAATACTATCTCATGTTTATTATTTAGGAGATGTGGCTGGAGCCCCGGAAGATCTCTTTCCATGTACATCAACCCTCTGAATCCGATTACTCAAATACGAAATCAGAAGGCTGAGTGCTTTGTCGCTAATGCCATAGTGACTTAGTTTCCTGATCAACGTTTCATGTTGCACACAATCAAAAGCCTTAGATAAATCACAAAATATCCCTAAGGCATCCTGTGACTCTTCCCAGGCTTTGTAAATATTTTTTACTAGCTCGACACCAGCATCGGTTGTCGAGCGACCCCTTGTGAAGCCAAATTGCTTACTGTGTAGCAACTTATATGTATCGAAATGTACTAACATTTGATTAAGCATTAATTTTTCAAAGATCTTACTAAGAGTTGGTAGTACAGAAATGGGTCTATAATTATTGGGGTCTGAAGTACTACCAGATTTAAAAATAGGAATAACCTTACTATGTTTCTAAGATCAGGAAACACGCCACTAAGAATACAATTATTAAATATAAAAACTAGATAAGGTGCAATCACATCAATAACTGATTTGACTACCTTAACAGAGATCCCCCACAGATCGGCCGTTTTCTTGACATCCAATGAGTTGAAAGTTCTGATTATATCTTTAACATTTACAGTTTTAAAATTAAAGCTAATGTTGCACCTACTTACATTATTTCTTAGTAACGATTCAGCGACGGTAGGAGAGGAATTTAGTGCTTTAGTTGTTGAGATTGGAATGTCAACAAAAATACTGTACCTTAAATTGATATATTAAATATGATTATGTACTTAAGTACATATTAAGCACAGACTACATACTATAATTGTAAGAGTGTTAACTTTTTAGAAGTACTTTTCTAAATAATTTTAAAATTTCATGTCGACATTCAGATATTAGAAGTGGAATCATATTTCAAAGTATTTACCACTCGCATACTTGGCGGTAGCCCAGAAAAGATAAAATTAAATTTCTCTTACAATAATAGGTTTCAAATTTTCTCATTACACTTAACTTTAAGTATATAATAGGGGAGTAACATCAACATTATTTTCTTCAATAACAATGTTCACATTTTGGCTAAACGGCATTAATGTGATCCTTATTTAAATAGTAAAAAAATATTCAATAATAAAATGTAAAAGTTCTTATAATACCTCAACAATCGTTCTTCTCGGTCTAATGCCGGAGCGGAAGTGACTATTAATTGCACTTTAATTCAATAGGTGCAGACAGCAGAAGACACGCCCCCTCTATTAGTTTTATCGAAAACTCAATTCTCTCATTACAGTGTAATTTTGTAATACTTATATATAGAACCAATAATCATTTACAAAATGGTTGTCCGTAAAGTCGGTTTACGGACGAAAGTTTAACGTGACAACGTCATAACAAAACATTGATAAAATGACTGCAATCGAGTGAACGAGAGATAGATGTGGCGCAAGCGTACAAGCATCGTCACGGGACAATGAGCGTAACGGGACAATTTTTCGTGCATGCAGCCAGTGTTCATCGATTTCTTAGACGTTGTCACGTCAAAAACTTTAAAGGTTTCATTCATTTGTGATAATTTTATAATTGCGTCAATTGATATAATTGATAAAATTAATTTGTTTTAGTTGCCAATTTAGTGATGGTTTTCAATTATATTATATTGGTTCGATCAATTTGAGGAGATTATTTTAGACACCTGATATTAATTAATGTTTTGCTATCTGAGTGTTATTGCCACAGGGGAGGATTACGGGTGCCTTATATAATTATTTGATATGATTGATAAATCAAAGAGCTTTACATTTTGACTACGAACATATTTACCACGGGCATCATCGACACATTACGGCATATTAAAATAAAGTCGGTTTACGGACGCATCTGCCGATGGTCTCAAGATTATCTTCCAATGCTTTTGTCCATAAGGGATAAATAATGTACCTTTAATTCCGTATCCATTTTTTCAGCATTAGTAAAATTGCTGACGTGAACAGCTCAGTTGAGATGGAAATATATTTTTTCTTTGTTTGTTCGAAGGTTTTGTAGGATTGCATGTGTCAAATGTTTTTTCATAATGAATGATAGCGATGCACAACGATATAATTGTAATAATATCTTCTTCGTTCTTTTTTATTGAGGATAAAATTATATTTTATCTGGAATAACACTTAAGGATTGTCACTTTTATTTAAAATTATATTAAAGATTTCTGTTAGATTGTCAATTAATTAAGGGCCTGTATGAAATATATTTGAAAGAATTTTATATTCACAAAGGTTTTTTTTACATTTTCTAATTTACAAACATTATTTATTTATTAAGTATATTGGGTGTGTTATTTCGCTGGTGATCTTCTGAGTGTTAGTAATGGAGAAGTTTCAGAAGTACTTACATTGATAAAATATATTTTAGAACTTTTAATACGTACTGTAATTAGAATTACATCTTACTTTATTGTCTATATTTAATAATTTCACTTAAAATCAACGTTGACAGAATAGTGAAAAAAACTAGTTTAAGATATTATGCTCACAAGCTCATGTAGAATCTCCAATCCTTACTATATATTAGGGGGTCGTTTAAAAATATAACAAATGGCTTAAATTTTATAAGAGAAAATTTTACAAGAAATCAGCCGTGAAGAACACATGACGGTCCATAACTGGCAGCGTCGTAGGAGCGCTGTTCAGTCGGCTGACCTTTGGACTTTGGCTCTTGAATTGTCTGATCAGAAGTCTGCAGGAAATTGCTATATATGAGACTTATATAATGATATACGCTTCGATGGACGTTATTTATGAAAATTAAAATTATGATGTCGTAAATTCTGCTAGTATTTTCATGAATATAATTCACGAGATAATGTTTGTTAAATTAATTGATTCCATTTAGAATTTTAGAATATTAATATTGTATATTATTACTCTGTGTTTAATAAAATATAAGAGCCGGACACGAGTTGGGTTTGACCTGGACAAATAATATTGTGTATTTGTGAAATAGGTTCCAAACTTTTTCCCGATGGAGGTCATTTTTAAGCAGCCTACCTATATTATAAAACAAATCATTTATTAAAATGTTACAATCTTGTTTTTTATCTTGACCAAATATATATAAATTATGGAAGTTTTAGAGGTCTCGGTGAAGATTAAATTGGATTTGAATTTCGTTTATATCTCGTTCTTAAATATATAAAATGTAAATTCTATTTCGTCTGCATTCTAGTCTGGCTTAAAATTTAATACAGTAGTTATAACGGATAAATTCACACTGAGATATTTAAACTGGTTATGAGATTTAGTGAATATCTGGAAATTTTGAGATCAAACATTGTTCATTTTGAATAGACAACAACAACAAAATAGACGAAACCTACTATAAGGCTTACCATTATACGCAAATATACTGGACTGCCTTTTTAATCTAGTGGCTGCAAATCCCGAGGTCCTAGGTTCAAAGCCTAGATCGGGTCAATATATCGGGCCATGAATGTCATTTAGTTATTTTTTTGTTATTGAATTTTCAGTGGCAGTAAGTTTGTAAGCAAGCAAAGTCCTGCCCCTGAATTATCTCCAGTGATGGCGGATTGCTATCTTATCGGATTTAGAAAGTTATGGAATAGAGGGTGCGCCTTGCACACGCTCGAGCACTTAAATATTATCTCCGTTTAGAATAGCCATTTTGACCGATATGTGTAACGACCATCGTATTCGTTATTAACATCATGGATATAATCTCATAATGATGAAATTATATTTTTGAGTATTTAACATTAGCATAAAACTATTTTTTCTTATCAAAGTGATATAAATCGTTGGTTTTTTTAACACATGATGAGATATAATCAATTTTTTTTTTAAATTTGCATAGTATCATTCATCTGAAAGTGAATACTTAGAAAAAAATTAAGACAGGAAGGTACGTTTTCTTGTAAATTGGAATTGTAAAAGGAAGGTAAATTATAATATAATAGGAAGGAAGTATAAAATAACACGTAACGGTCAAATAAAAAATAAAATATATTAATATTTTTGAGAGATGTTAATAATTGGTGCTATCATTTAAAGCAATCGTACCCAAGATTTATTAAAAAGCCACGCGTTTTAAAGCATAGTTCGCTACTAACTTCCGTATAATTAAAAAATTCCGTCCACTAACGAATCCTCACCTTTAGCTCATTCGATAGAGAACATTTCAACTCTTTTTAACAAGATGGAAATTGACTGGATCTTTTGAAAATATTTTTTTAAATTTCGTAAATTGATCAACAGATACAAAAGTAGAAATAAATTGAAAAGTGAACAAATACTTATTTATTTACACAACTATTTAAGCACAATATTTTTTTGTTATGCATATAATATATTATTCAATATTCAAATTAGAGTCTTTGTATTGAATAGTAGCGGTTCACCCGCGGCATAACTCATGATTTTTACATGAAAATTGACGGACCCGCAATACAAATTTTAAACCCCTATTTCAGCCTCTTGGGGGGGTAGATTTTTAAAAACCCATACACATTTATTTGTAACCGGAGGCTTGTTTATAAAATTGCATGATTCTTACATAAAAAATGACATACCCGCCATACAAAACTTTAACCCTTATTTCACCCGCTTGGGAGGTAGATTTCCAAAAACCGTGAAATAAATGTTTCTTTATTCCTAAACAGAAGCTAGTACAATAATTAACATCCTTCTTACTTCAAAAATTATGGAGTTATAGACAAAATTATCCCCATACACATTTTCAACCCCTATTTCACTCTTTTTGGGTGTAAAATTTGAAATATCTTGAATCACATATTTATTTATTTCTACATCAAAAATGACGAACTCCCCATATAAACTTTCAAGCCCCATTTCACCCTCTTAGGTGGTGAATTTTAAAAAACTGATTTGCGTCCTTATTTATTTCTTACTAGAAACTTGTATATAAAATATCATGCATCTAACTTTGAAAATGACGGATTTCCATAAGTTTTTGTTTGTTTTTAAAAGATTGACGTATTATTATTGCTAGGTATAGTATAGTGTTTCCTTGGCTGACATCCAAAAATAACAATAATTGTAACTACGTTATCAACCACACAACACAATCGTACCTATATATTGATGAGTAGAAAATAGTAAGTTAATTATCAAATTATAGAAGAATACGCAATTATTTTTTTACTTTTTAGTGCATATTAATTTGTTTTTAAGTTGAAGTCGGTTTTTGTTTTGTTAAAATTTTTGTTTTTATATATACATATAGATAAATAGTATTATCGCGAGGTGTTACCCGACTACAAAGAAGTAAAATGAAAGGTTATGATTTAAGCAATATGTTTTTATACGTCATCTGTTCCCTTGACGCTCATGTCATTTGCGTCACGGAATGCGAACCGGTCTCACTCCCAAAGCGCACCAATACATTCACATTAAAAATTTATCAGTTTGTTATTTATATAGTACTAGCTGTGCTCCGATGTTTCACCCGCGTATAATTAATAAAAATATAATAAACAAAATCAGCCTAGAGCCTTCTTTGATAAAAGGACAATAAAAAAATAATAAATCAGTGGCTCTTGAGATTAGCCGGATCAAACAAACAAACTCTTCAGCTTTATATATTAGTATAGATTGCAAAATCAAATGTATATAAACAGAAGTTATAAATTTAAATTAAGTATTAAAAGTTACGACGTACGTTTCGATCCTATACCAATATACCGTCTATATTGCGAATATATTCAGCCATTAGCCTAATTACAGCGTACGATTTAGTTTAGTAAGTTGTACTAACAGCTCTCTATAATATGGATGTAAGTGGCGAGCATAAAATTATTAGTGGATTTGTGTTGGAAATACGAATTTTCGCTATATGTTGTTTGACGAGCCAGTTGGCATGGTTGATTTCCTTTCGCGCCGCAGGTCATGAGTTGGATTCCTGCTCAGAACAGACATTTGTATGCGTGTGTCAGGTGACAAGGAATAATTAATTTTTATTACGTCGACAATGTCTATGGGTGGTCTAGACCGCTTTTAATCCACCAATTTTCCTATTCATTCCTATATACCAATTGTAATGATGGTAGGTTAATGATATAGAAGTTGATATGTCGCAGTGTCATCTAGTGCTGAGTTTTAGTATGAAAAAATACATGTAACTGCTTCAACCTAATAGCTTAATCGGTGTAGGTGAATTTAAAGGTGTATTAAGAATTCAGATTAAAGATTATAATCTTTTCAAAGCATAGAATGGCAGTCTTACCTGGATACAATCTTATTTACTCGTTACGAAAATAAGTATTTTCGCCCTCCGGTAAAGATCTGATAAAAGTTTATTACACCAAATTTAACTTTAAGTTGTCAATCTAAGGAAAGTTTCCAGAATCAGCCTAATATAATATTTTGTTAATGTTATCTAGATTTATATAGATGTATGTATATCTGGTAATCTTGATTTGAAATAGCCTGTTGGCAAACGTATTGTAGAGCGTGGATTGTAAGATGATGACGATAATATATTCATGTGTGACGAAAAACATTCACAACGAGTAATGTTATATAATGAAATATACTTAAATTATTATAAATCTTAATTTGAAACTGATCGCAAATATAAAGACATTTTCTCAGTTTACGGAATAAATGACCGACCTTCATTTATTTTTAATCTACGCTGCTACGCACAATCCTGTTGTATTCGTACTATTAGGAGACGTAAAGCCTAATGACAAAAGGCCCAAAGATCCTACACATTTTCTTCAAATAATAAGTACGTCTCCTGAAAGGCGGCGATTTAAGCGAACGTTGTCTTAACAAAATTCATTTTAGATGTAAAAACTCGTCGGGTCCTAATTTCAAAACCGTGTCGTCGCCAGATTATCTTGGATTTTCCACTCCTTTACGGTGCCGTTGGAAGTATTTGTAAGAGGCTTACAAAGACGTTTAGTGTTCTCTGAACGTTGAATTTCAAATGCAAAGCTATGAATTTCACAATTTGACATATCGGTCCGTCGATCGCGTGACTGCATTCTCTGGCAACCCGGTTTCCGTTCTGATATTTAAATGTTCTGCTAGTTGCATGGAATGGATACTGTTTAAATTATTATGAGTAGATTTCTTTACTATTGATGGTGGCGTAGGTAATTCCGAAGGTTGGCGAAGGATATATAGTCGTGAATCTATTGCTTACAGTACCATTTTATATTTGTATTATTACTGTACCTATATTTATAGATGTATATACACTTTCATATTATATTTGATATTACATTACTTTCATATATATAAAAAATATATAGTTTACATAATCTATTGTAATATTTTAATTCATTAATTTCAAATTTGAATTGTTGTTTTCAGAATTGTAACGAATAATTTATATTATGCGAAAAACTAATCAAATATTGGTTATTCAAAATTAGAATTTAGTAATTGAATAGCCAAGCTTATTAAAACTTGGAAACTAGTTGCAACGTGACTAGTTCAATTGAATTTCGGTTTAGTATTTTGTCCGCTAAATAGCTTTTAGTTGCTGTACACGTATTAACTGATTTTGTATATTATTTGTCTCGTTATATTAGTTACATATTGAATTTTGAAATAATGTTATGTTGCCGTTTGACATTTTGTGTATCAGTGTATTATAACAGGACGATGATACTATATTCGGTGGGCGGTGTTTCTCTTATAACGTGCAATTCCATCGAATTTACTATAGAAATCGAAAGTCCTCGAAATCGAAAGAGGTCAGCCTCCAGTGTCACTGGCATTTGACGTGTGGATAACATTCCACCAGATTCAGATTTTCCATTTTTTAATAGGCAAACGGAATGGCTAATATGCCATCTGATGTCAATACACTACCTGATGGCCATACACCACCAGTGGTCAATGACGTCCATAGACATTGGCGCTTTTAGAAATATGAACCGTTACTTACATCGCTAATCCTCCAACCTTGGGAACTAAGACGTAGTTGTCTTGGTTGGCTCACCCTACAAATCGGCACATAACAATACTGAGCTTTGCTGGTTGGCGATTGAATATCTGATAAGTTGGTTGCTCCTACTCAGACGGGCTTGAACAAAGCGGTACCACCGTGAAAAAGAATTACGGTTATTTTTTGTAAAGGAATATATAGCAATAAGTTGAAGGTAGTTAGCAGTGTTTTAAGCCCCTGCACTACATTGAAAGCACGTAAATGCCAGTCATTAGCCTTATCCGTAATCCGCTTCCTACTCATATGACAGATTGTGTTGAATTCGCTTCTTCGGTTAAGTTGCACATGTTCAACCAAGCCATGTTATCTCCTATGTATCAGTCAAAATATAGCTTAGATAAATCAATCATTTAGTCGTTAATACACAGAGTTATATGTATTCAAAAGGAGTCATAAAAGCGTTCCCGTGTTTTAATAAAAACGAAAAGCAAATAAACAATTCATCCACATAAAAGGAATCATCAAAACTCGTTCCAAAATTTTACAGTTTTGCTCAGTTGAATTGATGGAAGTTGACTGGAAAATGTTGCTAGCCTTTGATACAGATTCTTTATATTAAACGATGACCTGGTTTAGTGTAAAACAGAACACTATATTGTATTTAAAAGTCTTTATATAATGAGGGAAGTTTTAAATGACTGCAGCAAAAATTATTTTATTATTGAACATTTGTTTTTTTTTTATTGTGTTCGTAGGCGGACGAGCATATGGGCCACCTAATGGTAAGTGGTCACCAACGCCCATAGACATTGGCATTGTAAGAAATGTTAACCATAGCTTACATCGCCAATGCCTTGCCTCGCCACTAACCTTGGGTACGGAGATTATGTCCCTTGTGCCTGTAATTACACTGGCTCACACACCTTTCAAACCGGAACACAACAATACAAAGTACTGCCGTTTTGCAGTAGAATATCTGATGAGTGGGTGGTACCTAACCAGACGACCTTGCACAAAGCTTTACCACAAAGTAAACTATTTATTTTTAACTTAAAAGGTGACCTACGTAGATTTAATTAAGGCTGTTTATTGTAATTAGATTTCGGTGGCGGCTTCATACGGTATGGGGTGAGGCAGGTATTGGACCTTATGGTGATAGGTTGAGTAGTTACGACGGAGAAAGTAAAAAACAAACTCTTTCGCATTTATCATATTCAACCCAACAAACCCACATAAGACCAGCATCTTGGAATAAGCAACAATTCTTCTCCTCAAGAGAAGAAAGAGAACTGCCTTCCTACTAGGGAATATTTACTGCCTGACTTTAATTTACAATACATTTTAATGTTTTCATATTAAAAGTAGGTTTTTATCAATGTTATTTTTGCTTAAAAAAATCTTTCAAGATATCTAAGTCAGTGGCTAACATAGATCTGAGACGGAAATTGTTGTCTACTGGAAGACAAGTAAAAAATATAACATGTGCTAGTTTAAGTTGTGGCTCTCCAACTTTTGTTAAGAAGAAAACAGTTTTCAAACAAATGTTAGTCGTTTCTTTAAGATCACAGTAGGAAGTTATTTTAATGGGCACGATTTTACAATGTCCGAATGTTGATATATCTCGTTTTAAGATCTCTAAACTCAAATGCGAATTTATTTAAATGTCGTCTTTAGAACTGTATGTATCGTACATAATTGACGAGCCGGTTGGCGTGGTTGGTAAGACACTCGCTTGGTGGTAGAGCTTTGTGCAAGCTCGTCTGGGTAGGTACCACCCACTCATCAGATATTCTGCCGCAAAACAGCAGTACTTTGTATTGCTGTGTTCCGGTTTGAAGGGTGAGTGAGCCAGTGTAATTACAGGCACAAGGGACATAGCATCTTAGTTCCCAAGGTTGGTGGCGCAATGGCGATGTAAGCGATGGTCAACATTTCTTACAATGAAATTGTCTATGGGCGTTGGTGACCACTTACCATCAGGTGGCCCATATGCTCGTCCGCCTTCCTATACAATAAAAAAATGCACACCGCAGGTCATGGGTTCGATTCCCATCCAGGACAGATATTTGTGTGCATGAACATGTCTTTTTGTCCTGAGTCTGGGTGTAATTATCTATAGAAGTATGTATTTACAAAAAAAAAGCAATGTATGTAGTATATCAGTTGTCTGGTTTCCATAGTACAAGATCTGCTTAGTTTGGGAATCAGATAGCCGTGTGTGAACAATGTCCCAGGATATTTTCATATTATTTATTATTATTATAAAGTCGCTAATTTTCTTTTCGCATACTTCATTCGATTATAATGTTTTCCGGTTGAAAGTGTAATTGAAAGTAAATTAATTCATTATAACTTCGACCCTAAGGTTATTGGCAAATTGACCGCGTGTGAAGTGGGCACTTTTTGCAGTTTCCACAAAGGATTGAGATCATTTACAATCAAGTGGCCTATTTGATATTGTATCCCTGATAATATAAAATTCTTATTTATATACATCATACAATGAATTGTAGTCGCCTTCCTCGTACATCAATATAAAAATTTATTTTTATATCCAGATACATATTAATATTCTTTGTGTAATTTATTAAAACGAAGTTATTTAATTATTATGCATCAATAAATCACGCTTAAGTTTCAAGTAAAACACCAAGATTCGTCGTTCCCTTGTTTATTTTGCAGCATAATTTAAATTTCCATTTGGTTGAACTGCGAAGTGAAGGAACTAAATAAATTATTTAAAGCGTGAAATACTAGAACTTTATGAATATTTCAATATTTTTTTAACTACTTTGTTTGTACTTGAAGATATAATTTTCTTTTTCTATAAGTGTCTTTTCAATACTAAAGATTTATAGTTAGTTCCGCCCTAAACACATTCTTGTTAATGGTAAGGCAATATCGCGGCTTGCCAGTATCAATGTTCACCCATATGTCCGTTTTCTGCTGGAAAAATGCATTTACCCAAATGAAGAGGCGGGTAAACGCGTGAACTATATAGTTCTCACCGGTATTGAATATAATAATTATGAGCAGTAGATTGTATCTTTTGTACCTAAGCATCGATAACATCTGAACTCTCAAGCTCCTGTTTATCAAAACACCATATTTTTTTTATAAAATAAAAACAGTTTAAATATATACAACGTTATCTAAAAGTAATTTATCATAAGACATTATAACTGAAATAATTAAAATATTGAACAAAATAAACCAGTATACATTTTATTCAGTTGTCTAACTTTCCTAATCGCGTAAGCTTCGCTGCAGTTTCCTGTTCGGTATAAATGAGAATTCCATTGATTGTGTATCAGTGATATAGCAATGTATCGCAAATAATACAATATCACAAATACCTCTATTACAGAAACGAAGATCATTTATGATATACAAAAAATATAAAATGACCAAAAATTTGCCCTTGTGCAACACCCATTTTAATTTTTATTGCTAGTTTCTTATAAAATAGCTTTATCATTATAGAACTTGCGAGAAGAATATGTTTCTTTTATTTTTAACTAAAATAATTGTCAATAATTCAATCTTAATTACGATGTGCGGAATTTACATCCTATGTGTTTGTTTGTGAACAGCGTTACTGTTTACCTTATTGTTCGGGAATATACACTAAACAGTATTTTTGCCCACTACGGAAGTACATTTATGTTATTGGGTGTGTGTTAATTTTTTTAATTATTCAATTCGACCAATTAATTCGACCAATTATTTAAAATGTGCGAAATGTTTACTCTTTTTTAAAAATGACAGAAGTTGATGGTAAGTGGTCATCTCCAACATAAATAGTAAATAAAACTTATCAACTGTCAATGCGCCAACAACTATGACATCTATACTAACATATAAAGCTTAAGAGTTTCTTTGTTTTATCCGGCTAATCTCAGCTACTGGTTCGTAATTTAAAAAATATTTTTGTGTTGTATAGTCCTTTTATCGAGAAAGGTTCTAAAGTAACCGTCATGAGAAGCTAGAAATTTTGTAAACAAGTGTTCAGGAGTTCACAACATTTGGACCAACAAAAAAATGAATTTGTTTAAGATTTAATAAATTATTAAGTAACAAATATTAATTAACATATATTATTTATGAATAATTAATCGCCAGATTCAGATGTTTCCATTTCTGTGTCAGAATCAGTGACATGTATCACGAAGCTATTTAAATTTATTTCCTTAGATGTACTGGCTACTGGCTCCATTATACGTAATAACAAATAAAATTAACGCAACAATTACAACAACAATAAAAAAGTGATAACGAAACAATAACAAAATTAACAATAACAACCAGCTCCGCGATATATGGAAAGCAATGAAACAAACTCGTACGCATTCGAAACTCGAATGACGCGTTTATTTCAAATTGGCGTCCCGATAGTTTACAATCCCTGCGACGGACGCGTTCCGGTACCAAAAAACACAAACGATAGCGCTTTGCGTCGCTAAAATATGATCCGACTAAATTAAATAGGTTGTTACTTTCATATAACCCGTCTATATATCATGTCGATTGAATATGGTCAATTTATTATTATCTCGCAGTGTAAAATGTTTACTTAGTAAAAGATGTTTGTTTACATAATTTATAGCTTCTCGTGACGGGTACTTTAGACTGATTTTTATTCATGATATTTTTATTAATTATTTGCGGGTAAAACCGCGGGGCACAGCTAGTCTAAGTCTAATAATGTTCTTTGTGTAGCACGCGGACTAAACTCCTGTGATGACGCACCATTTATAGAAATAAAAAATAAAATGCTTAGCGGTCGAATAATAGAAAACAGCAATACAAAATAAAATGTTTAGCGATTTAATTTATAATTGGCAAGAAACTTGTCAATATATATGATTCGATTTCATAAAATGTTACTTTCTTTAATAAGAGAAATAGTAAAAAAAGATTTAAAAAAGATCTTATATTAAAAGGAATTCGTTGCAAATAAGTTTCAAGTTCTTAAGAAACTTATTACATTGGGATTACATTAGTTATCTCAGAAAGCTAATCCACTTTATAAGATGACATTCTAAGAAAAATCTAGGACGGATTTATATTAGTAATATTAATGTCAAAGAATTTCAAATCATAGAATGATTGAGTGAAACTGCAGATAAACTCAATAAACACATTAATTATAACTAGAATTGCCCAATGGTCCAAAAACCATAAGATATATTGAAAATATTCACTTGGTGGTAGGGCTTTGTGCGAGCTCGACTGGGTAGGTACCACCCACCTATCAGATATTCTACCGCAAAACAGCAGTACTTGCTATTGTTGTATTCCGGTATGAAAGGCGAGTGAGCCAGTGTAATTACAGGCACAAGAGACATAACATCTGTCAACACTGTCAAATACACTTAAAAAAAATGTTTATAAATTTCTATTACTCACCCTTCAAACTGGAACACAACAGGACTTGGTACTGTTGTTTTGCGGTAGAATATCTGATGGTATTAGGTACCACCTAAGCAACAACAACAAGTACAAGCCTGCACTAAGCTCTACCACCAATTAATCAATTCTAATCTCATGTTAAATAAAATATTAATCAATAAAGCGTGTTCCACGATATAAGAGAAAAAAATTGTGAAGATTATTCGTAGATTTTAATACAGAAAAAAATCTAATTTTAATTGTATTAAAATTCATGTTCATCAAGTACCTAATATTTTAATCAATGGAATAGAATAAGTTCTGTTAAGTTTCTTGCGAATACTTTCTTGGAATTTTCATTCCGAACCAGTGGTAGCTTTAAATTTAATTGGATCTTGTAAAGATCCCAAAGTACTTATAAGAGCCTTCTTTAATAAAGTCTGTTTTGATTTTCAAATGGTAGCCAATTTTTTATTATTGAATCGAACTCGAACGTTTCTTAAATCATATCTGGTAACTATTTTAAATTAAAAAAAAAACTTAGAACATAAATTCTATGTTTAAAATGTATATTTTTGAACTAAAACGTCTTCGTCTGACGTTGACACGTCACGTGACATTTCAAAGCTTTTGATTCGCAACAGAGAAAGAAGAATGTCTGTATTTGAGAGAGAAGGGGAAAGCAAATAAGTAGAAGTTGCCAACGCTAGTGAATGAGAAGGCTGACAAAAAAATAGATGACATGTGTTTGTCACGAGTATTCGCAAATTCGTATTTTTACGTAATACATGCAGGTTTCCTTACGATGTTTCCTTACCCTATAAACGCAAATTAAGCACATTAAAACTGAATGGTGGTGAGGTTCGAACTTGCACTTCGGTTAGAAGTTAAGTTTTCTAAACATCGATGAATCTAGTCAAGATTAATTATCTGTTTTGTTAATGCCACAAATTAGATATAGGAGAACCTATGTGCAATAAAATAATACGCCATAAAAAAGTTTACGCCTAGGCGTAGGCGCCTTTATCTAAATAAAGACCAGCAAACAAAGACGTGTCAGATTGATAGATTACATCTAGTAAGATTAAAGAAAAACCCAAAAAAAATAGGTAGCAAAAAATTAGGATATTATTTAATAGATTACTAAAATAGGTCTACTTAAAATAATTACAACTGACTAAAAAGTTTTACTAAAAGAGCCAAAAGTGTTTATATTTTTATTAAATATTCCGGCCCAACGTCGAAATCACATAGTCACGCCTGAAAAATATAATCTACTCAAGTTAAACTATTTACTTATTTATAATATTGAACTTAAATGTTATGATCAGTGGGATGCTATATCCGTCCGTGGTGGTAGAGACATAATATCGTCTTAGTTCCCAAGGTTGGTGGCGCATTGGCGATGTAAAGGAATGGTTAATATATCTTACGTCACCAACGTCTATGCAAGGTGGTGACCACGTAACATCAGGTGGCCCATTTGACTGTCCGTCTACGTATAACATCAAAAAACAGTAATCTAACTATACACAAAAATGTTAACAAAATAAAAACCGACTTCAAAAGAAAAACAATTAATATGCACTAAAAAGTAAAAAAAATAGTTTCGTATTCTTCTATAATTTGATAATTAACTTACTATTTTCTACACATCAATATGTAGGTACGATTGTGTTGTGTGGTTGATAATGTAGTTACAGTTATTGTTATTTTTGGAGTCGATAACCTCTTTTTTTGAAGTCGGTTAAAAACTATTATTTCATGCGTTTCAATGTAAATTTTTAAATTGAATTAAATTCTCCGTTCACGTTTTCGATAATTTACGATCAAGATTTATTATAAACGGACGGTCCTTACACTATATTATAACGGTGGCATTTTATATATAACCATTTTAACGTTTGCTAAATAAACATATTTATTTTCGTTATTAACACCGACACGAATCAGGGCAACATAACTTAAATACATCCAGATTTATTTTCACAAAAAAATATTTCCAGTTTGACCTTGTTCGTTATAAATGATTCCGTTATGTTATATGTGCGTTCTCTTTCATAAAATGACTGTTCCATACATGCGAAATGTAAGTGGTACTCCCGGGGATAAAGATTAATGGTACAAATACGTTCTCGAAAAAAGGATGAAAGTGAGAAAATGTAAAAACAGGCATCTCCAATGTCGTATTATTTTAGTTGTTTGTTTCCGAGAGTATTGAGCCTCCTTACATATTTACGCTCCAAACAGTCGAATCGGATGTACTCGAACGTTCACATGTTATTTATATTTTCATTATGATGATACAGCATGAAATTAAGTAGTCGTTATTTTATTTAGTTATTTATGTACAATAAAAGACATAGTACAAGATCCCTGGTACACTTTTCATAATTGATTACTAACAAGCTGATTTTTCGTGAGTAGCTTCCTTTTGACTAGACGCCCAACTTTTTTCCTTACAGTAACGTTGGTAAATGGTAGCTTACTAGGGGTAGCAAGGATAAAATATGTTGATTTCACGAATTTAAAAAAATGATTACTAACCGAATTTTTCTTTGTTAATTATCGAGATAATTATCTAAATAACGTGAAAAAATATTTGTCCTACAAAATATAAGGTTTCGTTAGGGAGTCCCCCCTCTCCAACTTGTATCATAAACAAGGTCATGAAAAATAATTACTAACCAGCTGATTTTTTTTTATTGGTTAGCTAACATTTGCATAGTTTACCACCCACATTGTCCTACAAATTGCGTGGTATGTCATCTTGGTCCTACGCTCAGAAGTTGTCAATACCGCAGGCCTTTTTTTTTAATTAGTAACTGTAGGACAAACGTATTACGTGATAGGTTAATACATTTTTCGTCCAAATAAAACAATGTCCTACAAAAAAAAAGGTATGTTTTATTAGTCCTACAATATTCGTATCAATATTTTTGAGTATACAAAATGAAATGAAATATAAATATATATATATATACACATATATATATAAGAACATTAATTTTCATCTGATTCATCTGATAAATCTTCATCATCGTCTTCCTCTTCCTCACTTTGCTCATTGGTGACCTCTGCCTCTGTAATAACATGAAATAATTAATTGATAAATAAGTAATTCTAAAAATATGAAAAATTGTGTTTGAGAAACATACAAGTAAATAATGTCGACAAAAATATCAAATTCAAATTCAAATTCAAATACTTTATTCAATATTGAAGTATTACACTTACTTATTGATTGTCAAACTAGAAACTACTACCGGTTCGGAAAAGAAACACCCAGCCCTGAGAAGAACCGGCGAAAGAAACTCAGCGGGTTGATGTTTTTGTTTTTTTTTTTTTTTTTTGTCTGTTTTTTGTCTTTTACAAAAAAAAACAAAAGGAAATAGCCATGCGGCGATCGTCTCATTCCCAAGGTGTGCTATCATCCATAAATTCATTAATTGTATAATAACCTTTAGCACACAAGCGTTCCTTTACAATTTTTTTAAATTTAGTAACTGAAACATTTTGAACGCTTTCTGGGATCCTGTTGTATAAACGTACACATTGCCCCACAAAAGAGTTACTGACTCTATGAAGTCGAGTAACGGGAGTAATTAATTTGTGTTTGTTCCTTGTACCAATGTTATGAGTATCACATTTTCTCACAAAATCATTAATGTGTTTCCGTACATACATAACATTACATAGTATGTATTGAGAAGCAACAGTTAATATTTTAATTTCTTTAAATTTCTGTCTTAGGGATTCTCTAGCTCCTAGGTTATAGATTGCGCGAATAGCCCTCTTCTGCAATACAAATATCGTATTGATAGCGGCCGCATTACCCCACAGCATAATGCCGTAAGACATGATACTGTGAAAATAACTAAAATATACGAGACGGGCCGTATCGATATCGGTAAAAAATCTTATTTTTTTAACTGCAAAAGCCGCTGAGCTTAGTCTATTCGCCAATCCGTCAATATGGGGGGCCCACTGCAACTTGGCATCAACAGTAATGCCAAGAAATACAGCGGACTCAACTGGATCCATCGACTCCCCATTGATATGTACATTAGCTTTTACATTTTTTACATTTGGCGCGCTAAATTTTACAACTTTTGTTTTTGTATTATTTAACATAAGATTATTAACACTAAACCAATGTACTATATCAGAGATAGCATTATTTACATCGTCATACTGTACTTGTTTTCTTTTAATTTTAAAAACCAAAGAGGTATCATCAGCAAACAATACTATGTCATGTTTATTACCTACAAGATAGGGCAGGTCGTTTATGTAAATCAAGAATAGAAAAGGACCGAGTATTGATCCCTGAGGGACCCCCACACCAACTGAAACCCCAGGAGATCTTTTTCCATTAACGTCGACCTTCTGAATTCTATTCTTAAGATAAGAATTCAAAAGCTCGAGCGCACCTTCTCTGATTCCATAGTGATTCAATTTCCTGACCAGAGTTTCATGTTGAACACAATCAAATGCTTTGGATAAGTCACAGAAAATCCCTAAAGCGTCCTGCGACTCCTCCCATGCTTCATAGATATTCTTAATTAGTTCAATGCCAGCATCAGTTGTTGAACGACCCCTTGTGAATCCAAATTGTTTTCTATGAAGCAGATTGTGTCTGTTAAAGTGAGCAAGCAATTGATTTAAAATAATTTTTTCAAATATTTTGCTGAGGGTTGGTAGTACTGAAATTGGCCTGAAGTTATTGGGGTCTGAAGAACTACCAGATTTAAATATAGGAATTACCTTGCTATGTTTCATCAGGTCAGGAAATACACCACTCTGAACACATTTATTAAATATTATTACAAGGTGGGGCGCAATCACATCAATAATTGAATTTATCACCTTTACAGATAAACCCCATAAGTCAGCTGTTTTCTTAATCTCTAAAGTCTTAAATGTTTTTAGTATATCATTAATGCTTATACTAGAGAAATGAAAGTTAACAGTACATTCTCTTACATTTTCTTTAATCAATGACTCAGCAACAATTGGAGACGAAATGAGCGACTTTGTTGTTAGAACTGGTATGTCAGTAAAGAATTTTTCAAAAACAGAAGCAACCTCCCGATCGTTACAAATCACTTTATTGTTACTAATAACAGACATTTCGGAGCTGCGGAAATTAGTTCTACCAGTTTCACAATTAATAATGTTCCATGTCATTTTTATTTTATCATGTGCATTTTTTATTTTATTTTTAATATATAATGATTTTGCCAAAGAACATACTTTTTTAAACAATTTAGAATAGTTTTTTACATAATTAGCGAAAGAAGCACTGTGATTGTACGTTCTTTCATAGTAAAGCTCGTACATTCTTTGCCTACTTTTATGAATTCCAATGGTCGCCCAGTCACTGAATGTCGAGAAGGTTTGTTTATTAACTGTTTTAGAAGTGAATATGGCGTTGAATTTGTTTCTAATTAACTTAAACAAAGTGTTATATAAAACATTAGGATTCTCATTAAAAGTTAAAAAAGGGAGGCTCGCCACAATATCACCTCTAAACTTCTCTATACGGCTTGTGGTCAAAGGAACAATCATCGATTTCAGCGAGCATCATCGCGATTGAAAATTTAACTTACATTAAATTAATTCTTAGTAAAATAGGAGAATATAAATTTAAATCATAAAGAAATTAAGTACATATATTATTTTTCTATGCAATGTAAAATATATTGAATGGCAATTGATAATTTAGTTTATAGGCATTCTCGAGAACAATCGAGCATTTCCGAGCGTAACCGAACTCTTCAACTGTTAATGGAGTAAATTGAAAACACGTGGAAAATTTTACTATTTTCAAAAATTATAAATATTATAAATATAATTATAGATTAATATCAATTTTTGTTTTTTACAACTTATAGCTATTTACTTACAAAATATTTTTGATTTATTAAAAAATAATAATAATAATCAATGGACTTACCTTTCAAAAGACAAATATTTCATCACTCCAACTTTCAGGCAATACAGCATCACAATATTTGTGTTTATAATGCTTTCGAGCAGATAAAAAAGTCTTACAAGAAAGCCACATATCTCTATTAAATTTTTTTATTTCTTCTCTTTTTTCTCGAAACAGAGTTTTCAGATAACAAATTACACAAAAAACACTCCATTATTATTTTGCAGCACAGATTACTATTAAAATTATTTTTCGAAAGACAAATAAAATACGAGGTTGACTAAAAACAACTTTACGTGGTTATGATCGTCACCAGCATGGGCAAGCATGGAATACCTAGGTCACAGTAAACAATGCTGTGCGCATGCGTTTGTGAGCAAGGATAATAGTGTGCCTCAGCTCCAATATCAAAATGAACGAAATAATATTATTTTTAATTTTTCATCGAATTTCAACTTTGTAACTGGAGGACTGGAATAAGGTACCACGCAATTTGTAGGACAATATGGGTGGTAAACTATGCAAATGTTAGCTAACCAATAAAAAAAAAATCAGCTAGTTAGTAATTATTTTTCATGACCTTATTTATGATACATGTTGGAGAGGGGGGACTCTCTGATAAAACCTCATATTTTGTAGGACAAATATTTTTTCACGTTATTTAGATAATTATCTCGATAATTAACAAAAAAAAATCGGTTAGTAATAAATTTTATTAATTCGTCAAAGCAACACATGTCATCCTTATTATCTTAGTTATAAACCACAATCAAGAATTTTCGTACAAGAATTAGTTGGGCGTCTCATTGAAACGAAGCTATTCTCGAACATTCAGCTTGATAGTAATTATTTATACATTAGGTATTAGTACTACAACTTTTGAGCGTAGGAACCAAGATGACATACCACGCAATTTGTAGGACAATGTGGGTGGTAAACTATACAAATGTTAGCTAACCAATAAAAAAAAATCAGCTGGTTAGTAATTATTTTTCATGACCTTGTTTATGATACAAGTTGGAGAGGGGGGACTCCCTAACGAAACCTTATATTTTGTAGGACAAATATTTTTTCACGTTATTTAGATAATTATCTCGATAATTAACAAAGAAAAATTCGGTTAGTAATCATTTTTTTAAATTCGTGAAATCAACATATTTTATCCTTGCTACCCCTAGTAAGCTACCATTTACCAACGTTACTGTAAGGAAAAAAGTTGGGCGTCTAGTCAAAAGGAAGCTACTCACGAAAAATCAGCTTGTTAGTAATCAATTATGAAAAGTGTACCAGGGATCTTGTACTAACATTTAATGCGACAGTATAACATCTACTGAGGTACTTATACGTTAATGTCAATTCGTTTACGAGATTGCGTTTTCACTGGAGCCAAAAGTGTTTGCAACATTTCAGCTTGGTCGGTTGTTTTGGTCGGAGTAAAATTCAATTGCAAAGATATAACTGACATATGATAGGTGAAGTTAAATAAAAGTTTATTATAGTAGCGGCTATACCCGCGGAAAATAAAATAAATGATTTGGCATTTCCAGCTTATTTATGGTATTTGTCTAATCTCAAGAATATGTACATACAAATATGCCCATTGTTTACATTTGTCTTGGTGTGTTTTAAAATAATACTAATGGTCCGCCTGACCGATTTCCGCCACTGCGGCCAATCTCAAGAGAGATTAACTGCGCAGGAGATATTATAGTACACAAGTGTGTGCACATACATAAGTGCACTCTCTATTCCCTAACTCTCATAACCCGATGGTCAGGCGCAGGACCAACGGCTTTTTATGCTTTCCGATGCACGGGAGTGTACACACTTCCAACTTCCAGACTCCGGGCTTGTACTGAGAATTTTCGACACAAAATCTCAATAAAATTCTACTGACCCGACCTGGGAATTGAATCCAGAACCACCGTGCCTGCGGCCTTACATGTAGCCACTAGACCAACGAGGCAGTCCTTTAAAATAATGACGCATTGAAGGACTCGCTTGAACTTCCTTCGCTCACATTGAAATCAAAGTTTCTTCATTACAAATAGCCGTATTTCCTCTCAATTTCTTGTATCTATATCTTATCGATGTTCGTAAGAAACCAAAATATATCGAAAAAGTTCTATTAATTATTGTAGTTATATTTTCGTTAAATATATTGTCATTTATCTTTTTCCATGTTTATGTTAGTCCGTTTTAAATAACGGTTTAAATAAAAAAAACTCATAAGATAATATTAAATAAATTATAAGCGAAGCTTTTCATTATATTATAGGAAGCGTTTTATTGCGCATGTGTGAAAGAAGCTGGAGACGAAAGAAATTCAGCAATATTTTATTATCTGGGAACAGATTGCGATATTGCGAGTTATATTTATACACACCGAGTTCGTTTTGCAAAATTGATAGCTTATTCCGATATGTAAATAACTAATACTATACATTATATTCTGAAATATATGAAACAAGCAAATATATAAATTATTGAGGTAGAAAATTGGATGCAATGAGAGTACAAATCAAACGTGTAACGTTAATTTAATAACTTGATTTGGCTTTGTGCAAGCCTCTGGGTAAGTAGGACCCTAATCGTATATTCTACGGCGATACATCAATACTTAGTACTGTTGTGTTCTGATTTGAAGGATGACTGACCCAGTTTCTAATTTGATAAACAATAAGTAAGTGTAACGCTACTATGTTGAATAAATGATTATGAATTTGATTTTTATAAAAATCACAAGGTACATAACATATTTAAAAGAAATACTAAATCTATATAAATAAAATGATAGAGGTCTGTAGTTGTGCGCACATCACGGAAAATCTACTGGATAGATTTCAATGAAATTTTCTAAATTTTATTTCTTAGACACTTGGCCCTTATCAAAAAAAATAATTATTGCGATATCTTCATTTCATAAAAAGTTATTAAAGTTTCAAGAAACGACGATTTATGCACTGCGTGTTCAGTAATGTATGTTTAAACAAAGTATATTTTTGCTTGCGATCTTTTTGATGTTTTTTCCTTCGTAAATAAGAAAATTTTGTTAATATATCAAGCAACACGGACGAAGTCGCGGGTATCAGCTAGTACTAAATATTTACTTGGTGGTAGAGCTTTGTGCAAGCTCGTCCGGGTAGGTACCACCCACTGATCAGATATTCTACCGGAAAATAGCATTACTTTGTACTGTTGTGTTCCAGTTTGAAAGGTGAGTGAGCCAGTGTAACTACAGGCACAAATATCCTGGGACTAAATAAATATCCTGGGACATTATTCACACACGGCCATCTGATCCCAAACTAAGCAGAGCTTGTACTATGGAAACCAGACAACTGATATACTTACATATACTATGTTTCTTTTGTAAATACATACTTATATAGATAAATACACCCAGACTCAGGACAAACAGACATGTTCATGCACACAAATGTCTGTCCTGGGTGGGAATCGAACCCACGACCTGCGGCGTGTAAGGCAAGCGTCTTACCAACCACGCCAACCGGCTCGTCAAAGAACATAATATCTCTATGGGCGTTGGTGACAACTTACCATCAGGTGGCCCATATGCTCGTCCGCCTACCTATGATATAAAAAAAGAAAAAAGAAAAAAAAGCATCATTGCATGCATGTAATGCAAATTGTTTCTTGTCATGTGTGTGGATGTGTGTTGGTGTGTATATTCGCGTAAATATTCCATAAAATTAGAACGATACTAACCTTAAGGTTATTCGTTGAATTTCTCTAAAAGAAATATTAATTCAATTATATTGAATTTCCTCTAATTTCCGCCCGTGACATTGCTTGTGTCACTATGGAGCTCATGGAAAAATCCATATTTGTAAATATGATTTCGTTCAGGCTTGTTTCATATAACATGTAGATATAGCCTATGTATTTATAGTCAAAATATAGCATGATAATGGCATCTTGAAGTCTATTTATCAATGTTGTTTGTCCCAATTGTGTCATTCGACGCGAAATGGGACGCTTAATTCAAATACCAAAGGTCTATGGGAGAATATTAATCTTGAAATGTCGCTATCATAAAAGGAAGTTGTCTGTTAACGACGGTGATATTCGAATTGAATTTGATTGGGTTTGGCTTAATATTCAACTATTGTTTATAACATGTGCAGAAATTTAATTCCGAAATTGTTTTGCACATACGAAACTCAAATAGTTGATTTTCTGCTCGCTAGTTGTTTGAAGTTTAATAGCATTTTTTCAAATATAGAACAGTGGATCGGCGTAGCCGTTTTTTTATTGATGTGAAACATATTGTCACAACTCGTTTGCCATGAGGGCGAATGGTATGACGCTTAATTATGGTGTCATGTACATAACAACATATAAAATTATACCCTACGCCCTCGAAACAAGCCGTCTTCTAACTTGTAAAATATAATAAAGGCTATTAGCCTTAATTATATTTAAGCTCTCACATTTACCAGAATATTGGTAATGTAACGACGAGTCTTGAAAAGGCCTATAATACTTTGAATTATTTAGTGGACATTTAATTTGTCAGCGTCTCCTCTCACACATCAATTTATTTTCTAATACAGTTTCTTCTGGCTGATATTCAACGTACAGCCAAAACTACTGAGTCTAGAACGATTACATTTGGAACAAAGGTTTATTAATAACTTATGAAGATGTTAAAAAAGGTATTTTGGATATTTAAACTTTAATGGGACAATGGGAGAAGTCGGGATGGGATTTTTTCAGTCAAATCAGCAAATGCGCTTATAAATTATCTTTGTGGGTGAAACGATTTTATAACGACCACGTTGAATCGAGTCCAATCAACTAGTCTTTTTAATTTTTTATTTAGACTGGGGTCTCAGTTGCGCTTAATCACAGTCTTGGTGTTTGTTAAATGGAACTTGATAATTAATTAAATCTTCGTCTGCTTCGTAACTGCCTCGGCTTTGAGGCTAGTTTGAAAAGCAGCTGAATCCGTGGTTCTTAGTTAATATGTTGTGCCAAGGTTTTGGGTAATTCTGTGATAGTAAATTCATTACTTTGAGTTTAGGTGATGGCGGTGTTATACATGTCTTTGAAAGCACGTAATGACGATTGTCAATGTACTTAAAGTCGATACTTGAGGATATATTTGAGTAAATTTTTTATGCATATTTTGTACGGATAGACCAAATATCGTTTAAAATAATACTTATAATATTATAATAGATTAATTATCTGCATGCATTATTATTAATTCATTTTTTAACATGCTGGAATAAATTTATTTAAGGTATAAACAAGCATTTTGAACTAAGTTATCTTTTGACATGTATTTTATTTAAATACGTAAATAAAGATTAAATTAATTAATTGTGGCCCTAAAGGATTACTACAGTAAATAGTAACTGAGAGCACCTTATGTCTTAACAAGGTTGTGCTCTAAAATATCTTCTGTGCAGTTGTTTAGTTTTGACAGAATGTTTATGAGGACATTATGAAACCTTCATGTATATAAAAAACAGCGGCAATAGATAGACACCAAAGTAATATGCAAGGAATAAAATTAGTATATCTGAACGCAGCCTTAGTAAAAAAATGGTCATCTACATGCAAATGCGCTTAATATATTACACGGAACAAAGAGTTGCTTGTCGATGTATATATGCCTTATGTATAAGATATGTCGGTGGGTCTGTTTGACGTGGTTTCATATGAGATAGTATTTTATCCGAGTATGAGATTAATTATAAATAAATGAAAAATCATTAGCGAAGGATATGAATATGCTATAGTTTCGCTTCTACTTGTACTTAACTTTTTACATCGTTATTTTTTTATTTTTTTATTGCATTGGAAGGCGGACGAGCATATGGGCCACCCGATGGTAAGTGGTCACCAACGCCCATAGACATTGGCGTTGTAAGAGCTTTTAGCCATCTCTTACATCGCCAATGCGCCACCAACCTTGGGAACTAAGATGTTATGTCCCTTGTGCATGTAATTACACTGTCTTTATACATCTAAATCTTCGAAGATTGTGGGTTCATGTGCTTGCCCAGATTTGAACTAGAAATCATTCTAACCACTGCGCCAAAACTGGTATATTTGTATACCAATAAATAATAATAATAATATTTAAAATAATAAACATTTAGCTGGCAAACATGTTTAATAAAATTCTAGTAGTGTCAGTGTCGATGAGCGAAATTGATTGATTGATCAGAAGACCCTTGCTTGCCTTTATAAAATAAATTAAAACTAATATAATAAAGTGTTCGCCCTCATCTTAGGTAAGGAGGGAGATGTTGGTTTTGAGAGGAGACGTTATTATATAATCATACCAATCATTAAAATCGGTTCAGTGTTCCATCCGTGAAAGTGCGACAGACAGACAAAGTTGCTTTCGCATTTATAATGTTAGTATAATTATCATGTCGCAAAATTTTATAAAATAACGTATTTTATAAAATTAAATTAAATATCAGACAACTGCAATGCTGTATATACCTGTATTAGATTATTGTAATAGTACTAGACCATGTTTTTTTAATCAAAATGTATGTGCATATGTATCGTTGGTATATCAATAAAATAATTTAAAAAAAAATGTTTTACGGAGATAAATTTATTAACTTTATTTAATAAAAACTACAATATTATATCTTTAAAATTCTTTATGTTCTATTGTCACTTAGTAAATTGATCCTTTGAAGATTTTTAAGTTACAATCGTATATCTCTCAAAGTAAGTCAACAACACGTCAATTCAATACAATAGGCTTTTTACTCGTATCGGACAAAGGACCTTTCCGAGCATTTTCCTTTTGGGAAGTGCTGCTTTGAAGGCCGGTTACATATTAGGAGATTTAGCTTTTCGACAATACGGTATATAGATGTTATTGATCGGAGAAATTGTTCCTATTATTTTGATAATGGAATAAATAAATATATACTATAATAAATATATACACTACACAGGGCGCGCAAGCTGGGCTAATGTCCCGAAGATGGGACACTATTAGAATTAGGGCGTTGTGCAAGCTCATCTGGGTAGGTAGTAGGTACCACTCCCTAGATGTTCTACCGCAAGAGAGCAGTACTTGGTATTGTTGTGTTCCAGTTTAAAGGGTGAGTGAGGCCAGTGTAATTGCAGGCATAAGGGATATACCATCTTAGTTACCAAGGTTGGTGGCGTATTGGCGATGTGAGCGATGATTAACATTTCTTACAATGCCATTATCTATGGGCAACTTACCATTCACGATAACTAACCATTAGGTGGTCCATGTGCTCGTCTACCTACCTAATAAATCTTTGGCGAGTTATGCCTAGAAGGGTACTACGGTTTTGTGACATAATGATGATGATGAAAACTTTCAGCATTCTTCAACGTATTACATTTATTGACGTGACAACGTCTTATAAATTGGTTTGCCGGGTGACACTTCAAGAAACTGCGTTACGCTCCGCTCACGTTATGCGCTCACAATGAGAGCGAGTGAGAGGCACGCGTCCCTTCCACTCGGGCATGGTTAGCCCGCCTAAGAGCGAGAGAGACAGACATAAAAAGTGAAATTCAGTGCGAGATTCTTTGTATAAATTAATGTTTTAAATATAATTCTTTGTATAAATAAATGTTTTAAATTGTTACTATTATTTCATCCTTCTTCCTACTATACGAATGAATATTCACATTAAAATTATTTTACCACTCAAAGTCGTTGTCACGTAAAACTTTCGCCCGTATACCGACTTTACAGGCAACCAATTTTTTTATTGATTAATTAAAAGCTACCAACAGGATTGGAAAAAATCTCATCAACTCGACACTATTATTATCGATATTAATTTTGTGATAGGGCTTCTTGCAAACCCGTCTGCGTAGATACTACCCCCTTCGCGGATATTCTACCCTCAAAAAGCAATGTTATTGGGACCCGGTTTGAAGGCTGAGTGAGCCAGTGTAACTACCTTATTTTACAATGTAATTAATATGTTAAATTATAAAGTGTAATTATATTACGCAATTAAGTTTGACATTCTGATATTAACTAGTTTGTGTAGTGTTCCGAAACAATTCAAATACATTTTGCTGCATCTTTTTATGTAATTGACATATGAAATTGGCTACATAAATGACATGTTATCCGTGCCTTTGGCATTAATCTATTTAAATGTATTTGTGCGTGGATGTTTGTTACCATACAGCTTCTTTATCTTAATATTAGTATTAGATCTGATTTGTTAAGACTACATCGTTAATTACTATATCATGCTTGTCTTGCTAACAAGGCTGTCGATCTACGGGCCAGTAGGTAGTAATAATATGGGTTGTATGTCGAGTAGTCGCAATATGGTCAAATTATGGTAAAATTTGGAATTTTGTAGTATACTTTCGTGCCTCGAAGAGAACGCAAAGCCAAAGTTCATACAGCGCCTGAACTCTTTTCGGTCGTGTAAAAGGCACATCGGATTATGAGGGTGAGGTATAAGACAATGTACCTCTATTTATATGTATATATAATTCTTCTGTAATTCATCAACTTTTTAATTTTATGCAAATATAAATAAATAATTTAAAAAAAATACAAATAGCCTTTATTCACTCTGACCTTTGCAAAATTTGTAATATAATAAAAAGAACATAAAATTATACTAAAAATACTAACTCTACTTATCTATATTATACTATCTATAATAATTATTATTATTTTCTTAACATTTATAATCAGTTACCAGGTCAGGCTGTCTTCCGACATAGGCCTCATCAAGTTCCCTCAACCTTTGCCTATCTATTGCGGTCCTTCTCCAGCCTTTGGGCAGAACGTCTTCCCATCTTTTCTTCTGCCTTCCTCTACGTCTTTTTCCGTTCCGCGGGTACCATTCTGTTACTTTTTTGGTCCACTTTCCTGTTGTTGATCTCATCATGTGACCAGTCCATTTCCATTTCAAGGTTCGTGTTTTTAACCGACTTCAAAAAAAGGAGGAGGTTATCAATTCGTCTGTATGTTTTTTTTTTTTTTTTTTTTTTTTTTTTTTTTATGTTTGTTACCTCATAACTTTCGACTGGGTGAATCGATTTTGATGATTTTTTTTTTATTTGAAAGGGGTTGCTTCCCATGGGGTCCCATTTTTTTTTAGTCCAGGTTTGACAATGGAATCCATGAGAAAACCATATAAGTCGTAAATTTGCATGAGGTATGTGCGCGACAAATGGACGAATAACTTAACATAACGCCAACCGATTTCGATGATTTTTTTTTTATTAGAAAGAGTATACTTCAAGGGTTGTTTGATGATAGTTTGGTTAGATTCTGATTATAGGATCCATGACAAAGTAACGGAAATCTTCAATTCTTAGTAGCAAATTAACGATACACGGCCGAATCTTTTATAGGCTATCTAGATTTATCATTCACCTACCATAACATCGTTATGATCAAGTAATTATAGTACTATTGTAAAAAACACTTCTTTATATACCGTCAATAGTTTTCGCAGCGCACGCGAAATAATAACTTTTATAGACAACAGTTTGATACGTTGGGTTACATTGCTCCATTTTCAGTAGGGATCTATAAGTTTTTGAAAATATAATAAAGCCTATATTACTCGGTAAAGACGTAGCTTGCTAAGGGTGAAAGAATTTTTAAAATCGGTCGAGTAGTTTTTGATTTAAATCGTAATAAAAAATCAAACAAAAGTCAAATCTTTCCTCTTTATAATATGAGTTATGCATGTAAGCATTAGTATATATGTATATGTTTGTAATTGAAACATATTTGAACATCTCCTAAAAGTTGAGACCAATTTTGAGAATTATACATATATATATATATATATAGAATCGTATAAGTACTCTTATATACATGTTATATTTATGTATATTTATATATTGATTACTAGTGTTTTTCCCGCGGTTTCACCCGCGTAGTTCCTGTTCCCGTGGGAATATGGGGACAAAATGTAGCCTATATTATACTCCCTGATAATGTAACTTTCCATTGGTGAAAGAATTTTTTAAATCGGCTTAGTGGTTTAGGCGTGAAAGCGTCACAAGCAAACTTACTTTCGCATTTATAATATTAGTTAGGATAATATAGATACTTCCCCTTTTTTTTAATATACAGACATTCCGTCATATTTTATGGTGAAGAATGGTATAACACAACATCTTTAAACATGCAGTTTATTTAATTATTACTAGAAATAACTATTTGGTTATGTTATGGCTGCCCAACTAAATTACCCCACCAACTAAATCTATTTAATCAAAACATGTTAATTTATATTCATACATTTAACCGTATTAACTAATATTTATTAATTAAGTACCAAAATGCATTTTTCTTTATGTTTCACTGTTTTAGATTAATATATTTAAATAATAATATAAATGGCGCTGTCTCATATGAGCTGCACGTTTAGTAGGTCTACCCATATTCTACAAATTAGTGAGTGTACTTCAGATTCACTAAAAATCGAAAAATAAATAAAAATTTTAACAAAACAAAAACCGACTTAATTGGAAAAACAAATTAAAATGCACTAAAAAGTAAAAAAATAATTGCGTATTCTTCTATAATTTGATAATTAACTTACTATTTTCTACTCATCAATATGTAATTATTGTTATTTTTGGAGTCGATGTCAGCTAAGGAAACACTATAATATACCTAGCAATAATAATACGGGAATCTTTTAAAAACAAACAAAAACATACACATTACAAATCGACTTTTATTCGCTTCGTTAAGTTGCGCGTGCGACACAAGCACATCTCACCTACAACTATGTATGTAGTTATAAGCCCACCTTGGCTGACATCGACTCCAAAAGTAACAATAATTACAATATATTGATGAGTAGAAAATAGTAAGTTAATTATCAAATTATAGAAGAATACGCAATTATTTTTTTACTTTTTAGTGCATTTTAATTTGTTTTTCCAATGAAGTCGGTTTTTGTTTTGTTAAAATTTTTATTTATTACTTTGACAGCTGCTACTTTGGTGATGCTCCTATTTTTTGTAGCTTTCCTTTTGTCTTTCAACCTTAGTCCTAACATACTTCTTTCCATTCCTCTTTGGCATACGCCCAGTTTGTGCTCAATTTTCTGTGTTACGGGCCAGGTCTGGCAGGCGTAGGTGAGACATGGAAGTATACAGGTGTTGTAGACGATTTTCTTTTCCGAGACGGGATTATGCATATATAATATTGGACAAATATGTGTATAAACTTATGTAATTAATAATATATAATATTTTAACAAGCACAATGTATAAAGAGTAATATAAAGTAGTAAAAAACTAAGAAAAAATTAAACAATAAAACCTTTATAAAAAGTTACGATATTTTTTTATTCATTCATTAAATTAAGAAGATATTTGAAATCATAAGAGACAGCTATTACACGAACATAAACAGCTTAACCGAACAACTTTGTTAGGAAACTTGCAAACCTATCCAAAGAAACTTTTCTTTTGCAAGTATTAAATATGTATTAGGATAACTTTGAAATATACGAGTGAGGGTGAGTGATATTTTACGTCACATCTTCGAACCGATTGTTGATTTTTGTCAAGTGTAATGTAAGTGTAATATTGTAATATAAGTGTAAAAATTGTACTTTTTAAAATTTGATTTATTGAATTTGTAATTTATAATTTTAATTTGTCATATATTTGGATTTATTTTGACGTGACAACGTCTAATAAATCGATGAAAGCTGGCTGCATGCACGAAAAAGGATGACTCATTGTCCCGTTACGCTGATTGTACGCTTACGCCGCATCTATCTGTTATGACGTTGTCACGTTAAACTATCGTCCGTAAGCCGACTTTACAGCCATTATATGTGCTATAGTGTCTCTATTGCCTTATTGTTCTTGTTATTATCTCATTTAGGTACCGCTTCTTTCTTTATTTTGTCAACTGTTTTCGTGTATTTGTGTGTGTTTTGTTAGTAATATAATAAATAAATAAACGAATGTGTTGTCGAAATGGAGGGCGTTAGTAGCTACGACACAGTTTAATACTATTGTACTTACTATAGTCTTTATTTATTGTGATACGTATTAATTGTTCAAAATAAATTAAATATTTATAAATACGTTGGCGAAATTGTTCATGTGTACGTCTGAGTATACACAAACATGATATGTATTATACACATATTCTTATTTCCGGCTGAAGTTTGTTTACTTGGTATTCGGATACACATCGTATTTCCTGACAAATTTCAACGAATAATCAGGTTTATCTTTATCAAAAGCCGTGTATAAATGATACGACTCGATAAGAGTTCTTTTTGTAATCTAATCGCCTCGTAATCAGATCAGGCGGATTAAATGTTTCTCATAAACGTGAAATAACAGGTACAAACGATTGTAGATCAAATTTAAATGTCCCTTGTCATGATTAACTAAGCTTTGGGATGTTTATGCGGATAGAAGATTTGTAACCGAATTAATAAAATGGTCGGAAAATAAATATTTAAGTAAGTTCAGAGACTGCAAGAATTCGTTTTGTTTCGAAGCATATTTTGAATACTTTTTTACAACATCAATAATTGATAAATGTTTTATAGTCTGTGTCATTTTTTTTTTACTAGCAAGACTCAGTAGTTGTCGACCTGCCTGTATATACAATATAGAAGCTTATATCCAGCAGCACTATCTAACGACAGGTTACAGTAAAGTGAATGCCATAAAAATCTAAGTAAATAAATATATAAATGAACCAACTTCTATAGTAATTGTTCAAACGAGAAGTTAGTTCTCAAACAGACAACAACAGTCTTTTTATGCATTAAATTGTATTGAAATAAGTTTGGTCAATAGCATTATTGCATATAACTTATTTGACAAAAAAAAAATTATGGACATGGTAACAGCATTTGATTGTGTGAATTAATAGTTTCCTGACGTAATAAATAGAAAATTTAAAATTAATTAAATTCTGATACATTTTAACTTAGGGTTGATTCTCTAATAGCCAGACAGACACAACCTTACACAATTAAAATAAAAGTGCCTATTGGCGTCATGACATCTGACCTTACACAAAATGTAGATATAAATAATAAATATATATTATTCTATATGATTTCTTTATGTTATTTAAATCACGGTTTTGATATTTTCCATCCCTCTCTGATTTGATACGAGTAAAAGTCGAGCAGTGAAGAGGGTACGACTTAAAGAGGGTTTGACACGTCAAGGATTGTCACTTATGTGATATGCTTTAATAAATAGTAATTACGGTTTCTTCTATCATTTAATTACACACCACCTGAAATATTACATTTTATATGGATTATGATGTTAAAATAATTCAGTCAGGCCAATCTCTATAGATATTAGTCAATTGCCATTCTGACTGATTTCAGCCATGGCAGCCAAGTTTTGAAGAAGATAAATCAACTAAACAGGACGTATTATAGTGACAAGTGTGTGTGCTCACCGATGCACCTATTCCCTCACTCTTAAAATCAGAGTAGACGGCATTCGGCAATCTGATAGGAATGGAAAGAGTTTAGGTATAGAACCAACGGCTTTGAGTACTTCCCGAGTCACGGGAACATACACTTCCATCTTCAAGACTTCAGGCTCCTATTGAGAATATTTGACAAAAAATTCAATAACTTTTGAAATGTTGAAGAAATTAGATAAGATACTATCACTGCTCGTTTTAAACGCTTTGCGCTCTACCTGACAATATCCTTTTCTTGCAGTGTAAAAGGTAGCAAGTGCTTATTGCATGCATACTCACGTCTGACTGTCTTCTCTTGTGCAGATTGACTTTAATATCCGGTAGGAGGAATTTGAAACACATACGTGACAGTCACGTATTCTGTTTCCTTGTCACATTTAAACAAAATAAGCATGTTGTCTTGCTCTCACTTGATAAAACGTACTATTTGCAATGTTTACCCTTTATAGATGATAATGTGATTTCTTAATTTTCTTATATAATTAATCTATACTCATATATAAAGCTGAAGAGTTTGTTTGTTTGATCCGGCTAATCTCAGGAAATATTTTTTTTTTATGTAAGAGGGAGAAAATTAGCAGGATGCTCACCTGATGGAAAGTGACTACCACCGCCCATGGACATCTGCAACATCCGAGGACTTGCAGGTGCGTTGCCGGCCTTTGAGGAAAGAGTACGCGCTCTTCTTGAAGGTTTTTATGTCGTATCGGTTTGGAAAAGTCGCCGGCGAAAGCTGGTTCCACAGAGTGATTGTACGAGGCAGGAAATGCCTCAGAAAACGCACTGTTGTGAGCTTCCAGACATCGAGGTGGTGAGGATGGAATTTTGAGTTCTGTCGCGATGTCCGGTGGTGAAATTCAGCGGCCGGGACTAAACCAAACAACTCCTCAGCATTACTGGTTCAAATTTAGAAAAAAAAATTGTGTTGTGTAGTCCTTTTATCGAGGAAGGCTTATTTTTATTCATTATATTTTTATTAATAAGACGCGGTTGAAACCGCGGGTCACAGCTAGTTACTTAATAAAATAAATAGTTTATAATAATATTATAAGGCTGTAGAGTATGTATGTTGGAGCATGGAGGATAATCTCAGGAACGAATGGAATAAATGTGATTTTGTTATGCAGCTCACATTGTGGAAAGTTATAGGCTATATAACATCACGGCATGACTATAAAGCGCAACGATAAATGTCAATAAATCTGACAAAATATAGGAAAGAACTCAAAGCATGGATTTTTTTTGTCTTAGATAGTTGGGCAAAACAGCCACCTGATGTTGATTTGCCACCACACATTGGGACATTGGCGATATAACCATTTTTAATAATTCCTTACATTGCCAATACGCCATATACCTTGAAGACGAAGATGATGTGTCAATCGTGCCTGTAGTTACACTGGCTCACTCATCCTGGCTCCTCCATCGTCACTGACTCCTCCCTTTCTATAATTACTGATTTGACATTCGAAACAGCATTGTTTAACTTATTACTCCATGACGTCATAATGGCTTATATCCGGTTGGCGTAGTTGGTAGATACTTTCGCGCCCGCAGATCGTGAGTTCGATTCCCGCAGAGGACGACATTTGTGTGCATATCTGTTTGTCCTGAGTCTGGGTGTAATTATCTATATAAGTACATATTTACAAAAGAAAAGGAGTTTAATATGTAAGTGTTAGTTGTCAGGTTTCCATAGTACGAACTCTGTGTTTGGGATCAGATGGTCGCGTTCGTATAATGCCCAATGCAGGATATTATTATCATCGCTGTGAACTTGAATTACTGGGATGGTTGACTTATGGGATTGGTTCCCAAGGTTAGTGGCACATTGGCGAATTTATGTCCCTTGTGCATGTAATTACACTGGCCAACTCACCCTTTAAACCAGAACACAACAATACCAAGTACTACTGTTTTGCGGTATAATACCTTACGGGACGTACCTACGGAGACGAGCTTGCACAAAGCTCTACCACTAAGTAAATTCACAATGAGGGTAGAAAAAGAAATGTCAAGTTCGATTTGAATAACTGTGTATAGAATCTCCGATGAAAGAAACTTGATATAATTAAAATGATTACATTAGTAACAAACGCATGCACAGTCGGTCGTAGGTATTATATTATATGTAATCATGTCTGATATATATTATCTGTACGAAGCTATTTTCGTATCGTTTGTAAGACATATTAAATATATATATATATATTTAATAAAACATTTTTCTTTATATCGTTCGTTGCTAAAGATGGGCGTGGAAATGTTCAATGACAATATTTTAATTTCCTAGAAAAGTAATAAGAAAATTATATTTTATATGTGGAATTGTAGACGCATATATAAATATGTAAAATAAATTATCATTAGTATGGATACAATTGATCTAAAATTAATTTCGTTTTAATGACGAGCCGGTTGGCGTGATTGGTAGATGCCCTGCCTGCCTGCCGCAGGTCGTGGGTTTGATTCCCACCCAGGACAGACATTTGTGTGCATGAACATGTCTGTTTGTCCTGAGTCTGGGTGTAATTGTCTATATTAGTATGTATTTACAAAAGAAAAAGTAGTATAATTATGTAGTATATCAGTTGTCTGGTTTCCATAGTACGAGCTCTGCTTAGTTTGGGATCAGATGACCGTGTGTGAGAAATGTCCCAGGATATTATTATTATTAATTAAACGCGTTGAATAAAGTAAAAATTTAACACGAAAACTACTACAAATAAATCAATTCAGTTTTAGATATAATAGATGGACAGTTCAACTAACCCAAACTAAACTTACTCAAAGATTATTGTGAAGCCGTACTCAAACCCTGAAAGTGCGATTACCAAGCTAATTACCAAGAAGTTAAGCTCACTGTGTCGAGTCCTGACCTACCATCAAATAGTTTGTAAAATAAAGCGTTAAAATAGGTCATAAAGACTCAACTTGTTTGTAGATACACGATGTATTTCTATAAAAATATATGAGCATTTTTATGTTTTTAATGTCTTTGTTTATCGTCTTGATTGAAAAAAAAAGAGTAACATAATATTCGTTACCGAAAATTTGCTCTGTTAAGCGATTTAGATCGAGTTAAATATACCGTGTCGTTTTCAACAAGCAAAATATAATAAAAATAAATACTATGATAAAAAAAACGAAAAAATTCAAATACTGTTTTTATTGCATAGGTAGGCGGACGAGCATATGGGCCACCTGATGGTAAGTGGTTACCAAGCCCATAGACATTGGCATTGTAACAAATGTTAACCATCGCTTACTTCGCCAATGCGCCACCAATCTTGGGAACTAAGTTTTGTTATGTCCCTTGTGCCTGTAATTACACTGGTTCACCAACCTTAACAACCGGAATACAACAATACCAAGTACTGCTGTTTTGCGGTAGAATATCTGATGAGTGGGTGGTGTAGTGTTTGTATTTAATAATAACTATAGTAATAGTTATTTACACTGTCTCATGATCACCTTATGGTGGGGGCGAACGTCATTCACTCTCGTTAGAGAGTAGTATATTCTTTGGTCATTCAAGTGAGAGCCATTGGCGAGAGCGGACGTGTCGCTTGCGCATACGGTGTGTTGTCGAGCCAGTGAACCGTTAGTGTAGTGTACAGTGTATAGTGAACACTACAAATGGCGACGAGGATAAAGGTCAGTTGGCACATATATATAAAAAAAAAAAAAAAAAAACAACATAAAAGGGAGCAATGTGTCGAACTTTACTAATTAAATAAAACTATTATTTTCGATGAAATATCGTAGAACATACTTATAAATAGTATGAAACATCGGTATTATACATAGATTTATTAACAATTATTACCTAAAGATACGATATAGTAGGGTAGTTGGAAAAAGATTAAAATTATTTTGATCATATTATATTGTGCAGGCTATATAAATTAATTAATTAACTAGGCCATTTATTAATATTTAATACAATTACGTGTTACGTGTGTAATTGTGTGATAGAATCACATTAATAAAGAACGCCTACAATATTTGCAATTTTATAAGTATCGTTATCAAGATCAAAATTAACGTATCTATTATTTTCTTTGTATTGTTGCCAGGCGTATGACCCATGAATCCGATAGCCCTATGGTCATTACACTTTAAAAAAAAAAACCTTAATGTATTAAACATACTTGGTCAATGTAGTAAAGACAAATAATAATAATAAAACCTAGCGAAATGAGTAGATTATTAAATATTTGAGATTATAAACGCGAATGTTTCTGGGGATGATTATTATTCTTTACCGCAAAAAACTACAAATGGATTTTAATGAAACTTTACAACAGTATAGCTTATACATCAAACCGTAAGAAAAACACCGCAAAAAACCGTAAGTTACACGAATATAATGTTTAATGGAAATGTATCTCTTAAATACTTCCACAAAAAGTCCGCGACACTAAATTTGTTTATGTTTTATGTGTAAGTCATTATCACTAAAATAGTGAATCAAAAATACAATAAAATTTGATATGTATTTCCGAAATGCACATACTGTATTAACAAATTGATTCTTATGAAAACAAATACTTCTATCACCTCTAATATTAAAGTAGATAAACTTTGTGTTTTACATTATGTTATTAAGACAAATATTTCACATGTTACGATGATTGTTAAAGATGCACTTTACCGGTTTGTAATGGAAAGGTTAATAATAATATAAATTGCAAGGTTTTTGGAAAGAAGTTCTTTTACGCGGCTTACAATAGAGTGAAATGGCGGTGACCCAAGGTATTAAGATATAACGAAATTGCGTTCATACCGTGCCTACCAAATGCGATGCGTTACGCGTTCGAATTATTGAGCGCCAAACCACACCAACAATAAAGCGTGAACTGTATAATGTGCCTATCATTTAATTATGAATTATGTTATATAGTTAAATATAAGCAAACTAAATCAAGATAATAAGTGTTATTAAAATACATGTCTGGCTTGCTTAAAAAACAAAATATAAACGTAATACAAGAGCATATAAGTACCAAAAGCGGTACGTACGTAAGTTTCAGTTTCGAGCTTTGGACTATTCTCACAATTGCCATCATAAACTTTGTTTGGTTAGAGGGGTAAATTATAAAAATAATATTAAACTATTAATAGGTGCGTTAGACTGGGGATTGCTATAATAATAATAATAATAATAGCTAGATCATGTATCTGTTTGTATGATTGCCTGTGTGTATACGCTTATCTTAAAAATGGCGTAACAGTGGCGTAGTAACGTAAGTACTAATGAAAAAAAAAGATTTGTTAAAAAGAATAAGGTGAGATGAGGTTAAAAATTTATTATAATATTTCACAATGCAAGCAAGATTTCTTATCACACCTGTCGACCAGCCGCGCTAAGTCTTGTTGTTTACCACATTTTATTGTATATTCCTAATGAGTTTAACTAATAATAAGTGAATGTAAGATGAATGTATATATTGACGAGCGTATTCGATAGAATAACTTAATTAAGCTATCTTGAGCTTATCTATGTTATCGGTACAAATTAATTGTTAAGATTTGTTAAGAATATAATTTTTTTTAACGAAAGGTTTGATATGCCACGCCTTATGTATTATATACTTATGTTAGTGTGTATTTAATATGTTTGTGTATATAATGGGTATATTTGTGTTTATTCGTAGGGAATAAATACCTAATCACATTTATGTATTGTGAATTTATATAATAAAAGACATATAAGTACAAAATGAGAAAGTGATAAAATAAAAGGAAATATAAGTTTATTTTCTTAGAAGACCAATATGACAGGTCACAAATGGTGTGAAAGTTGACAGAGGGCACCATGTTTATTGTGAGGTCAATATGAGAGGCCCTGTGTAAATAAGAGGTCAATAAGATAGACTTGTAATGAAGTGTTGTGACTTTGTAAAAGGAATGTTGTTGAAGGGTCAATAGGATAGACTGTTATAATGAAGTGTTAAAATATGTCATTGCTGAAAGACTTTTGTTGGAAGGTCAATATGAGAGACCGCGTGGTTAACGAATGGTCAATAAGAAAGGCTAATCTTGCATTATTAGATCTTCTAAAATATCGCTGTGGCTTATATAGTCAATATGAAAGACTAAGGAGGTCAATAAGATAGACCGTATTGTTTAAGTGAAAGGGTTGTTTTGTCAATATGAAAGACTAAACAGGTCAATAAGATAGACCGTATTGTTTAAGTGAAAGGGTTGTTTTGACTAATTAGGTGTTCAACCGGCGTAGCGTGCGGGTGTGCGTCATAGCTCTGTAGATATAGCGGTGTGCCTTAACGTGCATTTTACAAGTGGTTTTGTGGTCACATGATACCTCCATTAAATTGGAAAATCATGGTACTAAGATGCTTTCCATTAAATTGGAAAATTGGTACAAATGTATTCCATTAAATTGGGATTTTGTGGTAATATGGTACCTCCATCAGATTGGTAAATCATGATACTAAGATGGCTCCATTAAATTGGAAATTGGTTTAAAGGTACCTCCATCAAATTGGTAAATCATGGTACTAAGATGGCTCCATTAAATTGGAAATTGGTTTAAAGGTACCTCCATCAAATTGGAAAATCATGAAACTAAGATAGCTCCATTGAATTGGAAATTGGTTTAAAGGTACCTCCATCAAATTGGTAAATCATGGTACTAAGATGGCTCCATTAAATTGGAAATTGGTTTAAAGGTACCTTCATCAAATTGGAAAATCATGAAACTAAGATGGCTCCATTGAATTGGAAATTGGTTTAAAGGTACCTCCATCAAATTGGAAAATCATGAAACTAAGATGGCTCCATTGAATTGGAAATTGGTTTAAAGGTACCTCCATCAAACTGGAAATTGGTACAAATGCACCTCCATTAAATTGGAAATATCCGGCATAATATGCAACACTTGACGACCCGGTGGGCGTGATTGGTGAATACCTGTCTTGAGATTATGTCAGAAGCAAACTGGGATATTGTTGTCAAATATGGTCACCCTCATATCAAGTTTATGTCGGTCGTGGGTTCGATTCCCAACCAGGACAGTGTAAAGGCCTTGTGTAAATGGTGTCCAGGTTTATTACATTATTATTGAATTATATTAACTGCCTCGTCGGTCTAGTGGCTTGGTATGGGGCCGCGGACTCTGTGGTCCTGGGTTCGATTCCCGGGTCGATCCAGTGAGTGCTTGTTGGGGTTTTCTGTCAGAGAATTCTCATCATCATTCTTTATGTGTGCACTCCCGTGCCTCGGAGGGCGCGTTGGGCCGTTGGTCCTGCGCCTCCTGAGCTCCTTCCGGTCGTGTCGGATTGCCGTCCCGTCGGATTGTGGGAGCTGGGGAAGAGAGGGTGCACTTGCGTTTGCGCGAACACTTGTGTACTGGAATATCTCCTGCGCGGTTGCCTGGTCTCTCGGGATTGGCCGTCGTGGCCGGGCAGCTAATAGTCGACAATGTAACCGCGAAGTTGAGAGGACAAATCGCGACATATTAAAAGTTACAAGGAAATCACCAACCAAACTATTATTTAAAAGACAAAATTTCAACTCTACAAGACTTAAATAATAATGAAGATGACACTGAGGTCAGGGACCGGGATCAAGAACAAAAGTAAAAAGAGAAGGGGTATGGAGATAAGAGGGAATGCACGGGATGCAGATTTGAATGAAGGACAAAGTATAAGTAAAAGAAATTAATAAAACAAATAAATAAATAAGTTATACCAAATTAAAACGCCTCATATCATGGAGAAAGCAAAAGATGGAGATATAGCCCTCAGAAGCGAAGAAACTGGACTATATTGCATTTGGAAAGAATTGAAGGCGAATGGATATTTATTCAAGGAAAGAAAGCTTGGAATTATGATATGGAGTAAGAGTATTCGTAATCAAGACAATGATAAAATATGACAAAGTAAATAAGTATGAATTATTGAATTCTAATGATTATTCAAAGGAAGGGATGTAGTGTTTGTATTTAATAATAACTATAGTAATAGTTATTTACACTGTCTCATGATCACCTTATGGTGGGGGCGAACGTCATTCACTCTCGTTAGAGAGTAGTATATTCTTTGGTCATTCAAGTGAGAGCCATTGGCGAGAGCGGACGTGTCGCTTGCGCATACGGTGTGTTGTCGAGCCAGTGAACCGTTAGTGTAGTGTACAGTATATAGTGAACACTACAGGTGGTACCTACCCAGACGAGCCCGCACAAAGCTCTACCACCAAGTATAATAATAATATTAAAATTAATAACAATATTATTGTACACGTGGCTAAAAAAATCTTAGTTAAATATTATAATATTTAATTTTTCTAGTTGATCAAATCTTATCGATATTATAAAATTATGTTTGATTTGCTGTTTCTACTCAATCACGTATACTGGGATAATGGACCTCTTGATTCGTTTCGGCTAGAAGGTTGAACGTGCCCGAATAACGGGTACAAGGGACATAACATCTCAGTACCCGAGGTGGTGCAATAGCAATTCAAGGGGTTGTTTATATTTCTTACAGTGACATTGTGGCCTATTTTCCAGACAGCTTCCTATAATTAATTTTAAAAATAACTAAGAGGTTGAAAGAAAATAATATTCGTATTATTTGGTTTTAACAAAAATAAAGATTAATTATTTTATTTCTTATATAATTAATTGTATGTGAATTATTATGAACATAGAAGCAGTAATAGGAAACGCAATTTTATTTTAAGCACCATTTGAATATTTGATGTCTGTTATAAATAATTTTAATCATATCTCATAACGCATCACGCAACGGGGACTCGTATGTTGTGGGATGATCATGTGACCAGTTTATATTTTATGAACTTGACAGATGAAACTTGAATTTCGTCATTAATGTTAAATGAAATTTTGTTTCGAAATTCAAAATTTAAGATGCACTCGATGTGCTGTGTAAATAAAAATATTGTCATATTTTATCACAAAATAAAAGCTAACTAGCTGCCAGTTGCAACTTCACACTAGTTAAAGGTTTTACTCTGAATATTTTTTTTAATAAATATCCAATATTTTTGCTACACATTTTATTTTTGTAGAAAATTCAATACAAATCGAGTGCCATCTATTAATTAATGCTTTTGATATTTCTTTTGTGCAAGTCCGACTGGGTTCACTTTTCATATAAACAAGCGCCAATCACTCATAAGTTTTGTTCTATTCCTGATTAAAAGGTGAATGAAACAGATTTGCAACAGGCAAAAGGTACGTAACGTTACGTAACATCTTAGTACTCAAGGTTGATGGGTTGGTAATACTTATCATCAGGGGACGCATGTCGCCTACCTATTTTATATAAACCATTGTATATTTAACATACACTGAGTAAAATAAGAACTAATATATATTTTTTATTTGGCGTTTAGGACCTTATTATTTTATAAGTTATTGAGATCTGTTATAAAAATTCTTGTAACATTTTCTCGTGCCTCGGAAAACACGTAAAGCCGTTAAAGTCTTCTTTGAGAATAGAGGCCGGAATCGGTCAAGGAAACATCATCAAGGCGACAAACAAAATTTTATTTTCATCTCAGTTATCTCAGCTTCGCATATGAACATTTTTGGGTTCAACCCGTGCCATTCTTTTAAATAATGAGATATCAAGTCGAGTGATCTATCCGCTCACACTGTAATACATTTTACCTCACGCCCCACGTATTCTTTATACGATTATTTAAATATCTTCGAAGCCACTGTTTGGTTGAAATTGCAATGTATATTGAAATTTTTACTCACAGAAAATGATTAAAATTGATATTTTGTATATAATATTATAAGATACGAAATGTGCCACGCGGCTTCGACCGCGTATAGTAAATAAAAATATAATAAATTATCATTATCTTATCTGAATGGGGTGCGTGGGGGAGTGTGCGGTGTGGGATTATTACTATAATAACACACACGCGCACCCCCCCCCCCACGCACACACATGACTACTGGAAAAGAAATACATAATTAACGATTTGAAATTTTCATAAGATACCGTAGGGTTTTCCGATCCTATATATGGTCTAATATTTGCGCGATCACATGTTCTTTGTGTGTACCAATTTTCATCAGGTTTGGTCAAGCCGTTCTGGAGTTATAAGAAGACAGACAGACAGACAGACAAAAATGAATAAATTAATATAATGTGAATCACTGCATCATAAAACGATAACTTATCACAAAATTAGGTGAAAAAAATGTACAGACAGAACCAATATATTTATGTATATAGTAGTATAGATACATTAATTAAAGCTATTCTATAAAAACAAATCGAAAAACAGAGCAGGCCAGGGTCGTGAAATGTCAAGTCAAGTTACGCCATTAAAACATCGACGCAGTTAAATAAATAAAAATATAGAGATTCGTTGATAAAATAACTAATATTTATTTATTAAATATATAATAATAATAATAATATCCTGGGACAATATTCACACAAGGCCATCTGATCCCAAACTAAGCAGAGCTTGTACTATGGCAACCAGACAACTGATATACTTACATATTATAATAACAATACTTTTCTTATAAATACATACTTAATATAGATATTTACACCCAGACTCAGAACAAACAGACATGTTCATGCACACAAATGTCTAGCCTGGGTGGGAATCGAAGCCACGACCTGCTGCGTGCAAGGCAAGCATCTTACCAACCACGCCAACTAGCTCGTATATATAAAATAATTATATAATCATATAATCAATATAATTATATAATCATATAATCAATATAAGTATATAATCATATAATAATAAAAGTATGAGATGCGTCATGCCGTTTGCCGTCACGGTATACGGCTCGGTCTTACCCTAAGACACGCCTTTAGATGTTTCATATGAGAATGCACGGTACTTAGATTATAAGGTTATTATAGCCTGGCCTTTGATCAATGCACTTATCAACTCTTACCTCGGATATTATATTATCTAAATAAATCCTTTAAGTATTAACCCACTCATGCTCCGCTTTTGTAATATCCGTATAACGTTTTAGCAGTAAATTTACTTAAACAATCTTCAAGTTTGCTGCTCTACATACAAAATTTTAATACACGAACTCCACACATCTCGATTCTCATTTGTTTATAGCGTATGTAATTTATACGGTACGTAAATGAACCTTACTGGCTGATAATAAACATTCACTTGAGCGAATCATTAATCCAAAGCACGTGTTTCCTAACGAAGAGTCTCATCAGATGTAGGCTTGTAATGTAAATTGGTAAAATAATAAATATTGATAATGATATTTCGTCGTTTGTCAGGAGCTTACTAATATCTACGATAATTACGGAGCCCTCGATACGAAATGCCATTGCAGAGGGTAAATTAAAATATTCAAAGAGGTTTCATTGGCAACGTGCGATTATAAATATACGGAACACGTGACTTTTTTAATATATACGATTTACGCTTGAATTGACAATATTTCTTTTCATATCCCTCTTAGGTGGAATTTAATTTTTTTTGAGTAAAATGTTCAACTCTGTAATCGGATCGCGCCAAGCAAGAATTTAAGTACCAATGGGAATACTTCTAATGTTCCTAATGCGTTTTCTTTTAATATGATTGAGTTCAAAAATGAGGAAATTCTCAATACTTGTGTTTATATATTTCTATGTATGTTCGGCATGACTGTATTATTTATGAACAAATTTTGATGATTTGATTTGCGTTGGGTTAAATTTAGTTCGATGGTGGTATGGTTTTTATTTTCATTATATAATAAGTAAGGCGGACGGTAAGCACCTGATGGTAAGTGATCATCATCGGTCATATTTTTTTTATTATTGTATAGGAAGGCGGACGAGTATATGGGCCACCTGATGGTAAGTGGTCACCAACGCCCATAGACATTGGTATTGTAAGAAATGTTAACCATCGCTTACATCGCCAATGCGCCACCAACCTTGGGAACTAAGATGTTACGTCCCTTGTGCCTGTAATTACACTGGCTCACTCACCCTTCAAACCGGAACACAGCAATACAAAGTACTGCTGTTTTGCGGCAGAATATCTGATGAGTGGGTGGTACCTACCCAGACGAGCTTGCACAAAGCTCTACCACCAAGTAGTGTAATCAGATATACTAATCATTCTTTATAGCGCCAACACCAACCTCGGGAACTAAGATGTTTTGTCCCTCATTAAAATAAATATTAGTTAAAATATTTAACATATTGTACCTAGCTCTGTGTAAGCCCCCAGTATAATGTCCTAATGGTCTCTAGGATTTCACTTGGGTAATGCAGTTGCTTTTAATATCGCATAATTTCTACCGCAGAATATGGCATTTTGCGCAATTTATAATATGGATAAAGTTTCATTAAGATATTAAAGTAACGAGTAAATTACACCCTTATATTCAATAATTACGGTGAATCTTTGCCATTTAAAAAAGTTTTAGGAGTATTCCTAACATGCTACGCTACCAGCAGGGTACAAATGTAGCATAATATTTAATTGACAAATTCAATTTTTCTGACGATATTTTCCTCTCTCAATTTTGAAAACAAATTAGGTAAATGAAAACTCAAAAGTATTTCCTAAGATTCGTGACACGTGTCCCCTTTACGTGATCACGACTGTTTTGTCAAAGTAGTTGGTAACGATGTTTGTTCACAAAAGAAATAAAAAAATGTCGAATAAAAATTCAATATGATTTTATTTCATATGTTAAATAAATCAAAATAACGTATAAAATTGATGCGATGCTTGTACGTATATTTTAGACGTAAAATATTCCGTAGTAATTAATAATAAATTGTGACGTGATGTTCACATTTCCCTACACATATCTAAATATATTACATCTCTTTCCCACAGTTCCAGATATCAGCGTAGAACAGAGATGGATATATTTTAATGCGCTCACTTGAGCATAGAATATGTGGCTTAAGGTCTTCCCTACTTACCGTCTCCACAGATTAAAATACAAATTTACTCATTGAAAACGTTTTGCAGCGAGATTACCCTCCCATTTATTTATACCTGTATTTTCTTATCATGACGGCCTAAGTTGTTTTGAGAATTTATTTATTTCGTTCACCGTGCTTTACTGCTAAGAGTTTTTGCAGCGATATTTTAAATAGAAACTGCAATCTGACTAGCGATTCTTATGTATTACGCCAAAAAAGATTGCGCAAATCAGCGAGTTCGTTCAGCAAAAAATCGAGTTCCTGATAATCAATTTTTTTTTATATATAGTAATAACTTACTTTAATAATAACAGCCTGTGAATGTCCCACTGCTGGGCTAAGGCCTCTTCTCCTCCTTTTGAGGAGAAGGTTTTTATAGTCATTTGTAATTGAGCACTAAGTATCTTAATTTTCAACTTGAGCTGGCAAGCGTCTCTACCATATTTAAAAATGCGTTGCTCATAAATATTCCAATTCAAAATCAATTCTTAGAAATCATTCAGGAAGTTACCCGGTGAACTGAGTACCTTTCTGAAGGTTTCCACTGCGTGAATAAAAAACATAAATTGGTTTGTTTGTAAACGTCCGGTATGATGTCTAGGAATTGATACTCGGTTCAAGGCACCTCCCCCCCAAGGGAGCCGGGTACTCTTTGCTTTCTTTATGTAGGATTCTTACCCACGAAAACCACTGTTCGTGTGGATAACCTATCTCAGCAAGATTGTATTCATCTCACTCGTTATGACATCCGAAAAACGTCTGCGATTCATTAATTTTCTAAAACTGCCTTTAATATTTGAAATTTACGCAATATTGTTCCACTTCTATATAAGACAGTTCTATAAAGTTAAATCGTAAAGTCTTAAGTTTGAGATATAAAAATGTTGAAGACTTAACGCCTAAACAGATTATTTTGAAGTTAAGCGCAATAAAAAAGTCGTTGGATAGCTAAAACTTGGAACTGATTCAAATGTTATAGCCTTCAGATATCAAGGCTGTAACTGTTACGATTTAAATATAAGTATAATAGGTCGTCTATGAATAATACTGTTTCCATTTATAAAGTTTTTAATCTGTGGACAAGTAAAGTTTTCAATCGCAATGAGCAATTGACTGAATGAAAGTTTAGGTTATGAAGCAATAATTGTCATAATGGACATTTTAAACCTCAATTTGATTGATATTATAAATGTAATAATACCTCTTTGTCTGTTATCAAAATGTAGATGTCTTTATTACACTTAAAAAATATTTGTTTTTTTTCAATGCGGTGAATCCTTTAAAATAGATGGCATGATAATGATTTGTATTAAATAATAATAGGGTATATTATGATATCCTCTGGACTCGACCACGGTGGTCATTATGATCTGATACTTAATCTATTTAAGTTATGTATGTGTTAAAATTCAAAACTGGATTTGTCCAGTCTCTATTTTCTCTCTTCTCTTAGTAAGGACTGAAGTGGAAATTGAATTTGATTCCGATACGTCAAGATCAACAGCTTATAAAGTAGCGACTAGACTAACGAGGAAGTTAAGTAAGCTTGTAAGTTTAGTTAAGCAGATATGTTGTATAAGTAAACATACATGTTCATACAAGCGTTATATTTTTTCATTAGAGCGACCCGCGTCGTATGCGTTATTGCTTTCTGTGTCATGGCACAATCAGACTGCGTGTTCAGTTGGAGGACTGCACGGATTTTAATAATAAAAAAATATATAAGATAGAAAAATTAAATTCAGATATTATCTCTTTTCGTAACGGCTCACGGTTAGGGTAATTGTAGCACACTCTGGAGACAAAATTTAAAATCGAATAGGCGCTGGGAGGTCGGAATGAATTATGCAAAAACAAAATGAGTGTCAAGCAATCCTTATATAGGAACGTCGCGGGCGACCTTAATTCGAGGCCATCTTGAATTTATTTTCACTTCCAGATTTAATGTAACGTTTTCGATGTAAAAATGTGAAGGTTTTAGAACGACATTATGTTAATTCTTTGATTTTTAAGCAGCCTAGCTACGGTTATTATTAAATTTCAAATTATTCGATTTAATGTCAAATACACACAATATAATATTTAACTTATAAAAATATAATTAAACGCAACGTATTATTCTGTAATTATATTTATTCATGTTTTTTAAACAATATATTTAAAACATAATATAATAAAAGATAGAATAGAATAGAGAAAATATCTGTCGATTTTATATAAGATATATATTTATTTTCATATGCATAGAGAGTACAACCCTAGTATTATATATACGTTAAACCAAAGGTTATATCGAAATAATATATTTAATAATTTAAAATATAATAAACATAATGATTAAACTGTAAGTATAAACTGTGAGTATTCCTTAAGCGTTAGTAGTTAGCGTATCAGTTCAGCGGCTTAGACGTGATCAGGTAACATACAGGACAGCAGAGTTACTTTCGCACATATAATATTAGTATAGATGTATGCAGTAAATAGCCTGAAAATATTTCTGTTGGACTTAGACTGCCCAGTCGAATCAAGTGTCGAGGACAAGGAATCCTTATGTAATAAGAAGATAAACCTCTAACCGTATTGCTCTCGTGAAATATTCAGTTTCAATTACATTTTCATTACCCATTACCGAGGATCTTCAACTAAGATTAAAAGTGAGTAACTTAGCGCCACTTATAATAATTAAAATATATACTCCAACAAATCAGGAATGCTTGTATAAATTCTACACGTTTCACCTGAATGTTCTCAAGTACTTGCACTTTACCGCCATTACTTGTTACAGCGTGTTGGATGAAAATTTATCTTCAGCGATTTAATTAAGGTGTGGAGTATAATTAGAAACCTTGGTTACGAAGAGTATGCGGTGATTAAAACGAAGCACGAACTTTATTTGAAAACCTCTTGACGTAGAATTGAAAAATAGAATTTCGGGTATTTGACTTGTCTTTTGAATTTGTAGATGCGTTAACAATCCTTTATTAATTAATCTATTATTTAATATTAATGATGTCATTTAAATATTTACTAGGAAATACTTATTACATCCATTAACTGTAAATTATAGTTTGTCAATGTAATTAAAATGCTAAAAGTTTTTATTATGACTGTTTTCTCTAACCTGCAAAATATAGGCAATATACAAGTATTTAGTACGATTGCAAAAGTAAGAATACTATACTCTGATATTATTTAAATTCCCTAACTGTAATTTTAAGTCGATAAAATTATTACTAATACATTAAAAAAGGACGCATGTTTGAAATAAACGAATTATTATTATAAATAGTCAATTGGAGATACTTGGGTTAACCGATAAACAAAATTTAAAATTTCTTACCAGACATGCAGATTCACAAAGTTTTCCTTCACTGTAGATCACGAGATGAATTTTGAATATAAATTAAAGCCTTTGGGTGAAGTTCAACAGTTCTTTCTTCTATCTTGGCACATATGTACATACAAACATTCTTAAACTATTTTTTTTTTCATTTAAAAAAAGCAGAGGTAGCTCAATGGTTAGAAATCGTGATTCTTAACCGATGATAGTGGGTTCAAGGCCGGGCAAGCACAACTGAATTTTTCATGTGCTTAATTTGTTATTATAATTCATCTCGTGCTTGACGGTGAAGAAAAACATCGTGAGGAAACCGGCATGTGTCTAATTTCACTGAAATTCTTTCACGTGTGTATTCCACCAACCCGCATTAGAACAGCATGTTGGAATAAGCCATAAACCTCCCCAAAAAGGAGAGGAGGCCCAGAAGTGAGATATTCACAGGCTGCTACTTACTATTCCATTTTAGTTTGTAAAAATACAACGAGCAATAAAATTTAACTGATTATTTATGATGGATGAGAATTCAGAATTAGGGGGGGATGACTTAATTGTATCATGTTCAAACATTTTACCGAAATTGCTTGTCAATATCGTGTCAATATTTCGACAGGGCAACAGTCCATCTATCCTTATTTTTATTTCTATATAAAAGCTATACAAAAATTGAACAATTCATCAATAATAATCTTACATTCAAAATAAGAACAGCTGATTTTTATAAATAATAATTTTGGAAATTATCATATTAATCACAGAGGGTATATTACGTATGTATGTGTGCGTCATACAATAAAATATCCTACGAGTATATTGTATTGTGTCTGACGCACACAGACCTAGCTTCCGTACAATTGGGATATAGTCTTTTCTCATTGTTTCTTGAAATATCTGCTACTATTAAAATAACCGTAATAGCATAAGGGCAAGATTTAGTGATTCTTAAATCTTTATTATAATTTGACTTTTAAAATGTATTGTACATATAAACCTCGATTGAGACCTTGATCTCTAATTAGATAAGTAACTTCCGTCAATCGATAAACACAACTTGAACCTTCATAAAGTTTTCCGGGGTTTATGAACCCAACCTTTATCTCTTATCTTTATATCGTTCTTTCATATATTTCGTAACGCATTCAAAAAGAAGGCAATTTTTAATGCCATATTATAACTGTAGAACAAAATTAAGTGCTGCATGAGACATACAATTAATATGTTAAGTATTTAATCATAATCAGCTTGATGATTATTATGAAATCCTCTTTACTGTTTTCGACCACACTGAGGCAAGCCAGGTGAGTACGAGGAATTTGTGGTTCACAACTGTAAGCATAGTCTCTATTACCTAATCCTATGAGAGAGAAAATTGACATGATCGAAGATAAATCAGAAAGCGGTGAGCGGAGACGGTTTTACGTGCTAGGTATTTCTAACACCAGAGGGCTAATAAACATTTCTTGAGATATGCTTTATAAACAAGCCACATAACCAAATAGGTCTTCGATAAATTTTATACAACGATTATGTACAATATATTGAAAATTAAGACGTTTAAGAGGCAAAGTCCTCTTCTTCTCTTTTGAGGTGAAGGTTTGGAGCTTATTCCACCATGCTGCTCCAATGCGGGTTGGTGGAATACACATGTGACAGAATTTCAGCGAAAATGAGACATGCAGGTTTCCTTATAATGTTTTTCTTCACCATCAAGCACGATATGAATTATAATCACAAATTAAGCACATGAAGTTCAGTGGTGCTAGCCCGGGTTTGAACCTACGACCATCGCTTAAGATTCACACGTTATTATCACTGGGCCATCTCGGCTTCGGCATTTTACACTGTAAAGATGTATATTTTTAAAGATATTATGAGATTCATGAGACTGTGATACGGGTAGCCGAGTGTAGCTTTTATTATTCTGCATCCGGAGCCTGCAGCCGTACATTAATTAGCACTTTAAACAAGGCTAGTAAATAGATAGGTTTAGTCTTCGCACACTCGCTGTAGTAACCGCAGAGGCTACGCTGCAGATGACTATAAAACATTACTGAGGCATTATAATGGATATAATAAGTCACATTTTAGTAACACAAAAAAAAATGTTTATATATGTACGTTCCAATTTTAAAATAGGCCTGCATTCGGGAATTTGATAGAGTAAGTTTAAGGTGTTTCATTTCAATTTGTAGGACTACTATTACGCTATTAACTTGGTTATGTTTTAAATTTTTATTTATTCAAAAGAATATTATTATGAGCTGTATTTCTCGATAAAATCATAAACATATTATGTTTAAAGTTACATATATGTATAATAAACATATTTTTGAAAAGCTATAGTTTGAAACATATGGATCTTTCACAACGTGCTCATTTTTTGGGACCTTGAAAAACGTCACCTGCTGCGTTTGGAATATCGTGTATATGTTATTAGTATATCGTGTATTGTGTATATGTTTATATGTTAATTAAAATATATGATTAATCTCCTCGAAGAATAATAACTTTTTAACACAAATGTGAATTGCATCAGAATTGCCAATTGATAATTGGATTGACGGCTTTTGTTCGAAGGTCTACCTAGCAATTTATTTCTCTTTCAAAAAGATATGAATTCATTGAATACTAAGCCGTGATTTCAGACAAGGTGAATTTATGAAATATATTATTTAAGGTCAAAGTCATTTTAATTTACTCAGTGGTAGAGCTTTTTGCCAGCTCTGGGTAGGTACCACCCACTCGTCAGATATTCTTCCGCAAAACAGCAATACTTGGTATTGTTGTGTTCCGGTTCGAAGGGTGAGTGAGCCAGTATAATTACAGGCACCAACATAACATCTTAGATCCCACGGTCGGTGGCGCAAGTTATGTCGTAGTAACTATCGTTGACTTCATTGCATTGTGACTTTTCAGTGTAAAGCGTAAGTGACAGAAGAGTGAAAATAGTGTATTTAAATTAATATAATTGTTAAAAATAATAGGACGAGCATATGGGCCACCTGATGGTAAGTGGTTACCAACGCATAAACATTGGCATTGTAAGAGACGGTAACCATCGCTGACATAGTCAATTCGCCACAAACCTTGGGAACTAAGATTTTATGTACATGTGTCTGTAATTACACTGGCTCACTCGACCTTCAAAAATGTTGAAGTGTAAAGATTCACGGAATTCTAACACAAGAAAGTTTAGAATCTAGGGGCTAGGTCAAGTTTAAGGCCTGTAGAATGATTACGTAACACCTTTTCCAAGGCTTGATATGTAGAAAAAAAAACTCCAACGTCGTAATTAAAACGCTTAAAATTAAAGAAAGGAATTTTATATTTCACAAAGAGCATATTTTGCACATGGTAACAATGAAATTGAATGAATGATGAATTGATGAATGTATGTATATTTTTGACGATTATATTTACTTGGTGGTAGAGCTTTGTGCAAGCTCGTCTGGGTAGGTACCTCCCACTCATCAGATATTCTACCGAAAAACAGCAGTACTTGGTGTTGTAGTGTTCCGGTTTGAAGGTTGAGTGAGCCAGTGTAATTACAGGCACAATGTACATAACATCTTAGTTCCCAAGGTTGGTGATGCATTGGTGTTGTAAGCGATGGTTAACATTTCTTACAATACCCATGTCTATGGGCGTTGGTGACAAATGTAATTGGTTCTCGATTTAATAAGAATTAGCATAACGGCGATGTGTATGCAAATGTTGGAATAACAAGCATTTTTTGGCAAGCATTGGCGTAACCATAACTTTATGCATTGTATTTAGCCTTTCGTCTATAAATTCAATTTAAAATAACTAACGAAATTAAAAATGTTGAAACCATACAATATTCGCTCAAACAATTGGCACGTACATCCAATATTTAAGTACCAATTATTTCTACTGAAATGACAGTTAAAGTTCAACCACACCTGAGCGACTGAGCAAAAAAATCGCTATACAAATGATTTTATAAAGCTGGCTTTATGGTTTCACCATTGTGTCTCATATATGTTGAAGTCAGGACTACAACGTACTATTCATATGAGGTGTTAGTATTTATGTACTTTCATTAGCATTCTCATTAGTGCTTTGATGCTCTAAGAGTGTATAGTCAAATCAATACTAATATTATAAAGAGGAAAAAATGTTTATTCGTAATGGATGAACTCTGTTTGAAATGTGTGATAATTTAGATTAAGTAATAACATCGTTTCAGCTTGAAATAGTGGTGTTAGTAAATTAAGCTAGAATTAAAGTGCTATGGTAATGTTTTGTCAGCGTGCGTATATATGAAAAGTGCGTATTAATACTGGTTTAATAAAATAATTCATATGGATTTCGTTCATAAGAATTGAACGATATCTTGACGCTGTTAAACTTAGTTAAAGACAATCCAATAACGACTTCTTAACTGCTGTCAGTTAAAGTCCGCTGCACGACGTTGTGAAGTAAATTGTCGCTGACAGTTACAATTTATAATAATTCACATTTTTATGGTATTGCTCGGCGTACTGGCGTATGAGACACCTGATGTTAAGTGGTTACCGCCCATAGACATTGGCGATGGAAGAAATATTAACCATTCCGTACATCGCCAATATGCCACCAACTTTGGGGACGAAGTTGTTTTGCTCCTTGTGACTGTAATAATACAAGCTTAATAACCCAAAAACAACAACAACAATGCTATGTATTGCTCAGTGGTAGAATATCTGATGAGTGGGTGGTACATACCCAGACGGGCTTGCACAAAGCCATTTCATTTACTTGGTGGAGCTTTGTGCAAGTTCGTCTGGGTAGGTACCACCCACTCATCAGATATTCTACCGCAAAACAGCAGTACTTGCTATTGTTGTGTTCCGGTTTGAAGGGTGAGTCAGCCAGTGTAATTACAGGCACAAGGGACATAACATCTTAGTTCCCAAGGTTGGTGGCGCATTGGCGATGTAAGCGATGGTTAACATTTCTTGCAATGCTATTGTCTATGAGCGTTGGTGACCACTTACCATCTGGTGGCCCAAACGCTCGTCCGCCTACCTATACAATTAAAAAAAACCTCTTAGTTCCCAAGGTTGGTGGTGTATTTGCGACGTAAGCAATGGTTAATATATCTTACAATGCCATTATCTATGGGTGTTGCCGATCGCTTAACATCAGATGGCTCATCCGGCGTCGGCCTACCTATATATAATAAAAATAAATAATAGATTCATTAAAGTAATTCATATCAATTTGAGATACGATTACCCCTAAAACAATTAAATGTGTTAATGATGTAATAAGTGAAAACTTAACGCTTTGCATTAATAAATGTTTCAGAGACGGTGTATTCCCAGATAGCTTAAAGGTGGCTAAAGTTATCCCTATATATAAAGCTGGCTCGAGAACTGACCCTGGGAACTATCGTCCTATATCGGTTTTGCCCGTTCTATCAAAAGTATTTGAGCAGGTTTTGTACACGCGTATATATAATTATCTCACTGGAATAAATTTTCTTTATAAAGGTCAGTATGGGTTTCGTGCTAAATCAAATACTCTTGCAGCTACAATTGATCTAATTTCTAAAATAAAATTTAATATAGATCAGAAAAGGATAGCTTTAGGTATATTTATTGACTTGAAAAAGGCATTTGATACCGTCTCACATAATATCTTGCTTCATAAATTGCAAAAAATAGGGGTATCTGGATCAGCTTTTAGCGTCCTTAAGTCATACTTAACGAACAGACAACAAATAGTAAAAATCGAAAATTTCAAAAGCAGTTCATGTAATATCAATTGCGGTATACCTCAGGGGTCAATCCTAGGCCCTCTATTATTCTTAATCTACATTAACGATATTGGTAATTTAGGATTACACGGAGAAGTGTCATTATACGCAGATGACACATGTCTGTTCTTTTTTGGAGACTCAATACATGAGATAATATCGAACGCACAAGCAGATTTAAATATACTAAATGAATGGTTCCAATGCAATTTGCTGAGTATAAATGTCACGAAAACCTCCTATATGCTTTTTACTGCTAAAAATAAAAAAAATCCCTAATTACGAATCCCTAACCATAAATAATATTCAACTTAAAAAATCAGAAACAGAAAAGTATCTTGGTTTACTCTTAGATTCCAAACTATCATGGCAACCTCATTTAGATTATTTGCAAACTAAAATAACATCACTGACTGGAGCTTTACGCAGGTGTGTCCGATGTATTCCATATAAAGTTCGAACTATTATTTACAACTCATTAGCTAAACCCTCACTTGAATATTTAATAGAAGTATGGGGATCTGCACACAAAACTAATTTAAAAGATTTACAAATATCTCAAAACAAACTATTAAAAACACTACACCAACTGGACTACCGCTTTCCAACCAATGAACTTTACAAGAAAACTAATACACTATCTATAGCACAATTATACAAATACAAAACATGCATACTTATAAGAAAAATTCTCTCAGGATCTATACACACACAAACTACTTTTAAGACTAAATCACATAAATACTATACACGAAATATACATAAATTACAAATACCTAAGTCTAGAACTAAACATTATGGTAACAAAACTATACAATTTGAGGGAGCGCTAATGTACAATAATCTACCGAAAGAAATATTTAACGAAAAATCTTTTTTGAAATTTAAGGCTAAATTAAAAACATACTGTCAAACTTTATAATTATATTTGAATGTTTGTATAAATAAGGTCACCATTAACTATATATATGTTTATTATTATGTTACTAGTTTAAGTTTCCTATGTAAGTGAACTTTGTTCTTAATGGGAAATAAATCATCTCTAAACCTATACGAGACAAACACATCAAGGTTATAATTATTTTATAGATCAATATCTTATTATATGTTTTTTTTAATGGCCAATCTGAGTTACATCATAATGCAATTTAAATAAATCGACAACTATTGGCTCAAGATAAAATTCAATATCACCTCGTGGCGATAAAGAAAGAGAAAATCGAGGTATTTGAATTCATTATTTGACTGATATTACAGATTGCATAAAAGTTTGACTGTTTAAATGTGGTTCGTGAAAGTATTGATTTAGTGATTTTTAATGTTCATTTGATGCAACCATCTTTAAAAGATTTTTTTTAATGTAGTGCAGATATCTCTCTATATAGATCACTTGGTGGTAGGGCTTTGTGCGAGCTCGACTGGGTAAGTACCACCCACTCATCAGATATTCTACCGCAAAACAGCAGTACTTGCTATTGTTGTGTTCCGGTATGAAGGGTGAGTGAGCCAGTGTAATTACAGGCACATGGGCCATAACATCTTAGTTCCCAAGGTTGGTGGCACATTGGCGATGTAAGCGATGGTAACATCTCATACAACGCCAATGTCTATGGGCGTTGGTGACCACTTTCCATCAGGTGGCCCACATGCTCGTCCGCCTTCCTATGTAATAAAAAAAAAAAAAATATGGTATTAGTAAAACGAGAATGATGTGCCAGTTAGAACGAGATAGTGCAAAGTGAAATAAATGCAAAGCGGTGACGTATATAAACATTTGTTAAGAACCATAAATCAATTACAACATATAATTTACTATACAAACAATAATTATAATTACACCATGGTGCCTTCTAAGAAAATATCAAAAAAAAAAGTAAAGTAACAGTCTGTGAATATCCCACTGCTGAGCTAAGGCCTCTTCTCCTTTTTTGGGGAGAAGGTTTTGGAGCTTATTCCACCACGTTGCTCCAATGCAGGTTGGTGGAATACACATGTGGCAGAATTTGAGTGAAATTTGACACATGCAGGTTTCCTCGCGTTGTTTTCCTTCACCGTCAAGCACGAAATGAATAATAAACAGAAAATATCTAAATTATTTTAAATGTAATCAAAACAATGTTTTCAAAAAAAAATTTAATCTTACATGAGTTACGAAATGTTTAAGTAAGAGTATTTTGTTTATATAATCTTTATTTTATATATTTATATAAAATAAAGTCATAATAAATATGTATATCAACGATCAGAAATAAAGATAAAATACAACGTAACTATTTAATATGGTTAATAATTTAGAATAAGCAAAGCTATATTCTTTTTTTTACAAAGTGAACTATTCAAGAAATGTAATATCCTATATACACAAATTACATAAAAAATTATAATAATGTATTTGCCTGGGATTGAACTTGTAATCTTCCGTTAAGATTTACGTATTTCGGCTCATGGCACTTTTCAACGGCCACTTGATATTTCTATGTTCTTGACGTTTCTATTTGTATTTGAGTTACATATCTAATAATAAGTGTTATATCCATAAGTGTAAATACCAAATCATGTGTTTTTTCCGAACTAATATGAATTGAACCTTTAAGAAAAGAGGTTAAATAAGGCAACGCACCTGCAAGGCCTTCAGTGGTACAGATGTCCATTGGCATGGGAGTAACTTTCTGTCAGGTCCCCCTACTACAAAAATACAACATCAAAAGATTGCCTTAAAGATCATTATCACGATAATTCGATTGAATGATTACTTTATACTTAATAGAGTGTTAATTACATAATGAAAACAATTACTATCTCTGATCATTTATTTTACTTTATTGTATCATTGTTTGAACTTTGTGACCGTCCCAATAATTGAAGCTTCCATTTGTAATGTATCAATTATCATCCAAAAACAACAAGGGAATTATACTTGCCTTGATACGTTATCGTATTTACCGATGGCGATGGATCTGCTCCTCCCCGGAGCAATCAATTTGAGCAGTATCACTTAACCAAAGAACGCCAATGTAAGACGATATTTAATGTAACATTGTTTGTTTTTTGTTATTTATAATTCAGTGCTCGCTGTCAACGAAGTCCTAATAATATAATAATAATAACTTGGGACATTATTCACACACGGCCATCTGATCCCAAACTAAGCAGGGCTTGTAGTATGGAAACCAGACAACTGATATACTACATATACTACTTTTTCTTTTGTAAATACATACTTATATAGATAATTACACCCAGACTCAGGACAAACAGACATGTTCATGCACACAAATGTCTGTCCTGGGTGGGAATCAAACCCACGACCTGCGGCGTGAAAAGCAAGTGTCTTACCAACCACGCCAACGGGCTCGTCAACTAAGTCTTAACAATTAGAACGAGTTAATGTATAGCAAACATCGTGTCAATATCTCATACATAATAAAAGCATAGGTGAAACCAAATAGATTTTATTCTTGCCAAAAAATAAATGTATAAAATATTGCTTTTTGTTTGAACAAAAAAGAATACCGATTGTCTATTGCACGATATAATTGACTATTATAGGTTATTTTATTAGAAGCTGTCCAGTCGTGCGAATGTGATTGAGTACTAAACCAATCACACACAGATATGTTTTTATTTTCCCAACTAATAAAATATTACACAAAATAAAAATCGTATGTTTGAGTATTCTGTTGTATGTATATTGGCATGATGGATACATTTTTTTTAAATAAAATTACTCATTTAATTTTATATACACAAAAAAATTACGCTTGAAAATTGAAATTGAAAATTTCTATTAGTTCTAGATCATTTTTTATATTAAATTCCGAATTACCGCTAGTTTTCTAAGTTGGTAACTTGTTTCGGGCATTCGCACGTTCGCGATTGGCACGATACCGTTACTGTTTTTGTTATTAAAAAATATTGTTTCTATCTCTTTGTCTCTTGTTTCTGCTTCTTTGGATTTTAAATAATAATTATCTCTCTCTCTCTCTCTCTCACGGAGCTCCCGAAAGATGTAAAACGTCATTGTTATTGGTTAAAGAAAGCCAGTAAGTAAATATTTTGCCAAATAATCAAAAATATGAAGTTTAATAAATATGATTTTTATTATTATAATAATATATAGCAACAAACTATTTAGTATGCAAAACAGACGGGGGCGGTAACAGTTCAGGCGCAGGAGCAACAGCTTTACGTACCTTCTGAGGCACAGAAATGTACACACTTCCAGACTCCAGGGATGCTACGTATATATACACTAGCGAGTCCTCCACTCTCACTCAACTTGAAGCGAACTAAAATAAGAGATTTGTAAAACAACAATTTAAAAGTGCTTTTAAAAGTCAATTTGATAGTATATTAAAATTGAATTTATGTTCGCGAAAAATGATATAAAGTTAAGAGCCTGAACAACAAATACATAAAATGTTTCAACTGTCGTTATAAACCTACGCGCTTTCCAAAATTCTGCTTCTAATAAATTTCGTACACTTCGTGCCTACAATTCTAAAAGTCCCATTTTCGCAAAGTATAAATATTTTTCACTAACACGTATAACTGTCTATGTTAGTGGATGACGCAGAAACTGCACAGTAATAGCTGTTTTTTGCCAAATGTACGATCCGAGTTAATACAAGCGAAGATTTATTGCTCTGCAAAAGGCATTTTTATTATAAAACATTGCGATCCAGCAACTTGAAATAATTACCTGCCTTGAGTTAGCATACTAACTGGTTGAAATGAAAGGGTATTTATTAAGGTTAGTTAGTACTTCAAATCTAGGAAGCACAACTAAGTTTTTGTTTGCCTAATCGATCACCAAATGAATGATTTCGCTTTCGACGATGAAGTAAAATATCTTTGAGAAACTTGCATTCGTTGGATAAAATTTCCTCTAAGGCCAAAACTTTCCCCAGTAAAATTAAAAGAAATAGAATTGTTAAATAAATCTAATTAAATGTTCTAGTATCGTAGACATAATTTTTTTTAGAAAATTATGCTTTGTTACTCGCCGACAAATGGTAAATAAATATTTTTTAAGCATGATTAGTCTGGTCTTTAGTTTGTATTTATAGCTTCTTTGGCAATAAGTTCTCATCAAAAATCCGGACTTTGAAAGTTGATAGTGATTGCACTCTCGTGTTCTGGGGAGCACGTAAAGCCGTTGGTCCTGTGCCTGAACTCTTTCCGGTCGTGTTGGATTGACATCGGGTTATTAGAGTTAAGGAAAAGAGAGTTCACGTGTGTTTGCGCACACACTTGCACTATAATATCTCTTGCGCAGTTGGCTAATCTCTCTTAAGATTGGCCGCAGTGGCCGAAATCGGTCAGGGGGAAACATTCACTGCTATGCGGATGACAGCACTGTAGACGTCCATTACACCGGCCGTGCTAATATTTCTCGGGAACACGTCGACGAGTGTCGGAACAAACTTGTGTCTGAAGTCGAGACCTTGTTAACCAAGGTCTCGGACTGGGGCCGACTGAACTTGGTCCAATTCAACCCCAATAAGACACAAGTTTGCGCGTTAACCGCTAAAAAATCTCCTTTTGTCATATCCCCTCATTTCGAGAATACTCCCCTTGCTGCCACAGCCAGTATCGGTATACTTGGCGTCGAGATTTCGAACACTGTTCAGTTCCGCGGTCAATTGGAAGTTAAAGCCAAATTGGCTTCTAAAAAGCTTGGAGTGCTCAACAAGGCGAGACGGTACTTCACGTCGGACCATCGCCTAAAACTTTACAAGGCGCAAATTCGGCCCCACATGGAGTACTGTTCTCACCTCTGGGCGGGAGCTCCCCAGTACCAGCTTCTTCCTTTTGACCGCATTCAACGTAGAGCGGTTCGAATTGTCGACGATCAGGCTATTACCGACCGGCTTGATCCTTTGGCCTTGCGTAGAGATGTTGGGTCACACTGCATACTCTATCGCATATATCACGGGGAGTGTTCTGAGGAGTTGTTTGGTTTAGTCCCGGCAGCTGAATTTCACCACCGGACATCGCGCCAGAACTCCAAATTCCATCCCCATCACCTCGATGTCTGGAAATCCACAACAGTGCGTTTCTTAAGGCATTTCCTGCCTCGCACAATCACTCTGTGGAACCAGCTTTCGCCGGCGACTTTTCCGAACCGATATGGCATAAAAACCTTCAAGAAGAGAGCGTACTCTTTCCTCCAAGGCCGGCAACGCACCTGCAAGTCCTCGGATGTTGCAGGTGTCCATGGGCGGTGGTAGTCACTTTCCATCAGGTGAGCCTCCTGCTCGTTTGCCCCCTCTGACATAAAAAAAAAAAAAAAAAAAAAAAAAAGGGGGACCGTTGTATGAATATGAATAAAAATCGCGCGAAAGCTTAAATATGTTGTATGTTTTTTTATTTCCACAGAATTAGTTTCAGTGACATGAGAACTTAAAATTATATAGAAAGCATATATTAAAATTCTGTCTGGTCTGTTAATAAAAGTTTTTAGGAAAAATAATCCTTTCGGGCAAATTACGCTTAACATTTTACATGACAAGAAACGAATGTCGAGTGTACGAAAATACACGTATTTCTAGGACAAATACAAACAACTACACCACGTATGTATGGCGCTTACAAATATTCGTCATGAACGACAAAACCGCAACCAAGCGCAGCATCCGCTCCAGTAACAACTGAGCCAACCAGTCGCCATACAATACATTTAATATATTACTTATTTTTACATAATATGTTTACTAATTGAATCAAGCCACAAACCAAATTGAACATTATAAATTTTAGTAATTTTTATTAATATTTATTATAAAAAGAAACAAATGAACTAGTATCACAATAGTAACCAGTGTCTCAAAAAAAAAAAAAAACATACAGACGAATTGATAACCTCCTCCTTTTTTTGAAGTCGGTTAAAAAGGCACAAAATTGTGGCTGATATCGTTCACTGCGATTATTGTGAACGGAGAAAAACTACCTACTGCGCACTCACTTTACTTTACTACTAACTGTATTCTGAGGCACGGGAGTGTACACACCTCTAAATTCCAGACTCCGGGCTGCTACTGAGAATTTTTGACAGCAATCTCAATGATATTTTATTGGCCCGACCTGGGATTTGAAGCGAGGACCACCATGTATGTGGCCTTACGTGTAGTCACTAGACTAACGAGGCAGTCATATTTATATATTACCTGAACAGAGATATAGGTTGGTAACACATTTGTAGTGTAAGGAATAGTATTTCAATATTTATTTAGTTAGAGTTTTCAGGAATAAGTATAAATCAAAAAACTTCTTGAAATTTGCTTTACTCAAACTCAAACTCAAACTATTGCATAAAGCTATTCAAGAGTAGGTATGTAACAACCAGCTGTTTCCAATACAGTTTAGTGATGTGAGGGATTTATAAATTACTAGAAATGTCTTCATTAAAAATGTATTTATGTTCTCTCCCTGTAGGGAGCAAAAATCTCGTTATAAAATTTGATACAATATAAATGAAATCTGAACAGCTTCTAAAGGTTATTGAACATATGTCCCGCATAATGAGCATTAAATTTCTGTTATATATTAAATAAACATAACGCCTGTCGAAGGTAACTTGAGACAGACTTTTGTTTGCATGAAGTTTTAAAAGGTAAATAATAATAATTTTCATTTATAAGTACACAGTTTTCACGCTTTAAAGATAGCCCCGGATAAATAGACAAAAAAGAAGTTTCGATACTCGTCAATAATTATTATGCAAATAAAATAATAAATAAAAAACAAATATTATGTATGTGTGTGTGTGTGTGTGTGTGTGGTGTGTGTGTGTGTGTGTGTGTGTGTGTGTGTGTGTGTGTGTGTGTGAATACAGAATCACATGATTTTAGAAACAGTATTCTTTTTTATGATTATAAAAGTTTTAATTGCAACATTTACTTCTGGGTGTATATGATTTATTATTTTCGGATTAAAAGTGTTATGGTTAATTTAATATCTTTATATCTTTGATGGCATGGATCAATACGAAACTTGTTAGGCATCGGACAAGCTCTAGTCGCGTTAATAGTCCACGCCGTTTTAGAGGACGCTGCGCACATTAGAATACATTATATACAGTTATATATAATTATATACAAACACTTTGATCGCGACTTCGTCCGCGAAAATTGAAAACTATTATTTAAAGTAAATAAGTACTTATCTGGTAATGGACTAAACTGGACTACAAAAAAACTACTTTCTGACTACTGCCCTAAAAGATGTTCCTTTCTAATGGGCCAGTAGTTTTGAGTTAAATCGTAACAAATAAACAAACGAAATATTTTCTCTTTATAATATTAGTATAGATAACTTACACTTGATATAAAAACTCTTCTTGTTTTAATAAATTATACTTCATACTAACTAATCGTCCTAGTCTCACACGGGTTGATAAGAAAAGAAATGTATTTCGGATAGGATTTCTGTAATTTGGATACGAAATCCTTTCTTATTGACCGTCTAAGCCGGGGTGGGATATTTGTGACAAAACGTCAATCGGACGGTTTGTTTAGGAGATCTCGAGATGAGTGATATTTCGAATACACATATAAATGATGGCGTTAACTTTATAATGTAACAATCTTATATATGTTTTTAAACTTGAAACAACCGTTTTCGCCTCTAAATTCGGAAAAGCACCACTTGATTCCTACTGTGTACACCGTTTCATTTGGATCGTAATTCATCCAGCGCTTGGTCGTGAGTACAATATCGTGTATCTGATATAGTTATATCAGCTGTTAACCAGAAGTGGGAAAGCAAGGTGGACTCCAAACTATCTCTGATAAAAGAGGAGGGATTTCAACCGCGGGAAATTTCTTTTGCGGGACATTAATTTTAGGAAATTTAATGTTTTTAGGATGTGTCGAAATGTTTTTATTACACGATGCTTTTGATCTGGTTTTAAGTAAATAAAGAGCTTAAATTGGCTTAAGTATTAAAAAAAGTTTGAGCTGAATTAAATAATGTCAGTTGTTTCATAATAAGGGTTTATAATAGTTACTTCAATGAAATAAGGCTTTAGTCGTATTCGGAAAGTAGGTGCCAATTTACATTTATCTGTGATAACTTTAATTCTTTTTTTGTTTTAAGAATCCAAAAGCTTTTTCAATTATCATTAGTACACGGGTGTAATATAAAACTCAAAATCTATTCTAATATAATAATATATGTATATTAGGCAATACAAATTTATATTACTGATTTTTATAAGTGATGGTCATTAGCTTGTGTCCAAGGTATATCCAAAAATAAAACATAAAAAATATCATTTAAATAAATATAGACACTGATTTGATTCGAAAATACAAGTAACTATTATTTGTCACTTACTAAATAAACTATGTATATGTATGTATGTATGTAGGTTACAATTATCTATATTTAATTTTATATTATATTGTTATATATATTTTTATTTTTATTTATGCACTTACCTGTTCTCTTACAAAGCTCCTTCCAATAAAGGTTGTCTGTGAGAGATCGCTATAAGCGATAAGACCGCCTTTGCGCACCATTTGTTGATGTTTCTTTTTTTACTTTTGTGTTATTTATAATAAGTTGTTGTGCAATAAAGTATTAAATAAATAAATAAACTATTTCCTAACGTTTAAGAATTTTTATTTTCCCTCTTTTATATTAAAACACCAAACGTGTATACAAAATCGTTAACTTCGTTTAACAGCTGTTTAAAATGTTCAACTTGAAGATTGTTGGATCTTGTTAAGTTGTGTACTATTAGGAAAAGTTTTTATCGTTACAGACAATAATCAAAGTTAAAAAAGCACTTCTATCTATATTGATATATATGAAAAAATATACAAACATTTAGTTATTAAATATGGCTATTATTTAAAAGATATATCTTTTGTATTATTTCATTTATTGTTTTAATATTTTTTGTCGGGATTAGTTGTACGTTTTAAAATTATTTATATGTAAAACATCTACTTGCACGCTTTGGAGGTAAGAGATCGTTGCCGTGACGTCGTATGCCGTGACGGGAAACTACTTGACGGCCGCTATTCGTTGCCGTTCTCAATTCCATTGAACGTGCGTGGCGAACATGCTATATACTTCATTTTTATATTGTTGGTATAATAAGAAAGATACATTTTTTTAGTAAAGAAACTCTGTCTTTTACTTATTTACTACATATTTATCTAAAACTTTACATAAATCTATACTAATATATAAAGGTGAAGAGTTTGTCTGTTTGATCCAGCTAATCTCAGGTCCTACTGGTTCGAATTTAAAAAATATTTTTGTGTAGTATAGTCCTTTTATCGAGGAAGGTTCTAGGCTGATTTTTATTCATTATATTTTTATTAAATATACGCGGTTGAAACCGCGGGGAACAGCTAGTTATAAATAATTTTAATTAACATTATTTTGATATTTAAATTTTATGGATTATAATTACATTGTATTTTATATAATTAAATAAATTCTTTTGATAAGCCCAACACCGTACCAACATATAATCATAAATTCTAACGATTTATTTAAACATAGTAGTACCATTATACGAGTCCTCGAATATTGAAATATTCGTGTATCATCAAATTTCATTTTAAACACACGAGCAATAACATCAAAGCGTTATTCTAGGTACTTTATTATATAATATTGAAAGGCAGATTCGATTCGTTATATGCAAGCTTGTTAGCAAGCCGATGTTCGCTAACAAGCTTATATTATATTATCTTACAAAGAAATTGCTATTATTCAGAAACAGGAGCCGATGGATAATAATAAGTCTAATTAGAATAAATATGTACTTATCAAAGGATGTAAAGCTTTTAAGAATTGTGTTCTAAACAAAAGATGCATCTTGGTCTTCGAGGCGTTTCTATTTGATAATTATATAATATTTAGATAAAGGTTATATATTTCATTTATAAAACAAACAATATTTATGTGTAGGAATTAAGTGTATTAGAGAAATCTCTCGAAAAATGGCAAGGAAGCAAAGTCTGGAATATATTTGTCGGCACAGACATTCTTCTTATATATAACACAGCAACACTTTATAGAACACTTTGTAATTGCAAGTAAGATGTACACCGGGCAACTGATGTCGAAAGAATGAATGCTCGCTTAGTCGAGCGCTGTTTTTTATATGGTTTCATTGGTGGGGATTCACTGTTGCACGTGTTGCTCTAGAGACCTGGTGGCGGCGCCGTCATATTTATAAGCAAAACAAAACATAGAGGTTAAAATGAATTTAATAATAATAATATTTAATAATAATAAATTAAAGTAGCTATAATTTGTTTCTCTCTGTAAGGCTTTTTGACGAGGTTATTACAACTTCGTCTTATCCGTAGTATGATAGAGACAAATTTAATGTATTTTTTAAATACATTTGGAGTCATCCTTCACAAGTGTGGCTCATTGAAATCGAAAGTGTGTCGAACAAAAATATCGATATATCTATCTATTAGACAAACGAGGCTTTGTCTCTAACTATACAAAAAAAGATCATTATATTGTTTTTTTAATATTGTTATTAGAATTATAATTCATGGTATTGACACATGCTGCAAAATATGAAGATATCGTCCTGTCTGGTTCCAGCCACGTTGGCGATTTCGAGAGTAATTAGCTAGCAGGACATATCATCATACAATCATAAGTGTACTTCCTAATCCTTCACTCTCATAATTCGTTGGGACGCTTTGGCCCGATCTGGAGTTTGAATGCAGAGCCTCGAGATCTACAGTGTCGAGATATAATCAATATGTATGTATGAATATCTATCATGATCCTTTTGTCGTCCACCGCTGGACATAGGACTCTCCAATGGCACTGAGCTGCAGGTCTCAATCTCCAATCGGTGCCAGCCACTTTGCGTAAGTATCTTGTAACAGTTAACTTATTATACATTAAAAGCTTTAGTCATATTCAAATAAATAATGAAATATATCATAATAACTATTATTTTGTGTTAGTTGACAAAAAAAGTAAAGAAATATGCTAGTTTACACACGTACGTATAAAATATGCAGTCTTTTTCGAAACTACAGACACATGTTAGGCCATAACGTAGTCTATAGCATGAAAAATTCTGATTTATGAAGCTGTTACCTGGTGGCGTGTATGTAAAAATATGCACAGCTGAAACTTTAGGTCTCAAAAAACGTAGCATAAAGGCAATAGGAGTAATATTTGGATATTCCAATGTTCAGGTATCAATCACCTTTTTTTCAAAGGAAACGCACAGCATTCATCATTCACCCTCGTGTCATGTACGATCATTATTCCTCTGGCTCAAGGCATGGACTTGAGAGAAACGGGTTGAGGTTTAAGTTATGAAAGGTTTGCAAAACTATGTCTCTAGTCTATGTTCATTAATAGTGGAAGAGTTTTCCTTATGATTTGTAACAAAATTAAGGTACTATTTATAGAACTTATTTGACATAGTGGAATCTGAGGTTTGCTTTCAACTATGAGAAATATATTTATAAAACTGTTTTCAAAAACAAAACAAAATATGATGGACCACCAAGTATAATTTTAATAATTATATAATTAGGTCTGCACAAAGAAATAAAAATGAAGAAAATTATCATAATTAATAAACAAAAGAAACACCTTTTAAATATTAGTTACAATAAGACGATTAAATTTATATTATTGGAAACAGCCAGTTGTATATTATAGTATAGCCATATAGTATAGTATAGTATAGCCAGCTTAATACCTAAAAATCCTTGATTGAAATCGCGGGTCAGAGCATTAATTACTTATTGGGATTTTTCGTTCCGACATTCGCAATAGCCGCTGGATTGTTGGAGATTAGCAGGTTTACACTTTTGTGCCCCAGAAAGTAAGCTTTTGTTTGTTTAGATGAGATGACCCAATGTTACCAAATCGCGTAGGGTATCATGATTATCGTCATAGCTTACATTATTTACATCAGCGTAATCACAAAAAAAACTAAGCGACAAAATACGTCAGATGTGCTACATTTAATACAAATAATTTTGGTTTTTATTTACCTACAAGAATACGATACGATAAATATATTATCAATATTAAGAATGTCAATTTATTATCTCCAATGCTTCTATAATATACTTCATATTTCACGATTTTTACGAAAACTAATTCACGTGAATCTGTATATTAATTTTAAATCATTATTCAAGTGCTTGTCTATAAGACAATACAGTAACAACCTGTCAATGACCCACTGCTGGGCTAAAGCCGGTTCTCATTTTTTTAGGAAAAGATTTGGAGCTTATTTCACAACGCTGCTCCGATGCGGGTTGGTGGAAAACACATTATGCAGAATTAAGCACGAGATGAATTATAATCACAAATTAAGCACGTCATGTGTGCTGTGCTTGCCCGGGTTTGAAACCATGATCATCGCTTAAGATTCATGCGCCATCTCGGCTGTTTTATATTCATATTCTTATTATTGTTATTATATCCAATGCATATAATGAAACATTAGAAACCATGTGTTTCCAACACAAGTGTGTTACACATAAATTCATTCAATCAAAAACGAGTGTGAAAGATAAAAAATCGAGTAACAGAACATGGGTCAAATGAAACAAAATCGCATTAATACGCTTGACGCTTTTTCCTTAAGCTATTGTAATATTTTCGCATTATTCACCATCGGGACGTCGTTGTTTTTGCATGCTATTAATTTTATAGCAAAGGTCTGATCGAAATTATTTCCTAATATTAGGTGTGATGGGCGTCCGCCATTTATTTTCATAAATCGGGAACGTTTTAGGTCATTAATCATCAAAATTGTTTTAGATATTTTTGATATTATTGGCTTAAAATATAGTAAGTTTGTGAAGGTTTTTTTTTGTATTTGAAACCCGAGACGATTCATTGGATCGTAACCATATATCGGACAGATATCCATGAGGCTTCAAATTTTATTGATATATTTTTATAATATACACTAATCTTTTAAATGTATGAAAGTGACTTTGTCGGTCTGTTACTTTCAAGACTAAACCATTAAACCGTTTTTGATAATTTTTGTCCCATCCCTCTAATCCGACACGATCCCTAAAGCGTGGACGAAGCCGCAGGTATACCAGTATATTTAATGCAATACCAGCTCTTCATAAGTCTGCATGTGTTGAACGAAATGGCGTTTTGAAATAGGCTCCAATCTCTTTAAGAGATCAAGACAGATATTCACAGGCTGTTACTTTTTATATTGAATTTTAATTGCTTTATACTGGAATACGTCGTCATACATCTCCGCACTCATCTACGACGTAAATCCCGATTTGGGTACTTTCAAATTTAGAACGAATCTTTTTGTCTGTATTTTTTACCTTTGGCTGTATCATCACACAAGTTCTAGCCACAAAAATACCCAAAAATCATATCAACAAAAAGTTCAAATACTTTTATGTTAAGACATTTTTAATAAATAAAATAAACACCCTAAATATAATAATATTATTTAGATCAATGAAGTAATTTCGATTTGGCTTGTAATCACCTAATCTAATGCTCATCTGAACATAGCCGAACATTGATTAGACAGTCCTATCTAGAGAAGCGATCGGAACATCAATCAAATTGTGACAAAGTAGCGTATCTACCAGACGCGTTACGTACAAGACTTAATGACCTGTGTGTTTGGCCTTAAATAATGACATCCTATATCGATGTCATATTTTTTATTATTAACCAGCTCCATGGGTAATTGATCTTCAACCGTGTTATGATTTAGCTAATTTCAGTACTTGGCTAATTGATTTTAGTTGTGCCAACATAGTGGAGCACATATTTTCTGATAGTCACTTAGCGTCTAACTTTTCAACGCCTTCTTGATTTTTATGTGTTTAACAGCCTGTGCTTTTCCCAATGCTGGGCTCAGGCCTACTCTCCTCTTTTGAGGCGAAAGTTTGGAGCTTCCACCACGTTTCTCTAATGCGGGTTGGTGAAATGTGGCAGAATTTCAGTGAAATCGAACACGCGCAGGTTTCCTCGCGATGTTTTCTTTCACCGTCAAGCACGAGATGAATTATGGTCACGAGTTAAGCACATGAAAATTCAATGATGCTCGCCTGGGTTCAAACCCAGCGGGCTCAAGCCCTCGATCATTGGTTAAGATTGACCCGTTCTTACTACTGGACCATCATTGCTTGTCTTTTTTGAGATGAACAGCTGGAAAAATCTTTGCTTACACAAGACAGGCCTTTTTCCCAGCATAGTGCTGTATATAATATTATCGATAGTTTTTTATATTTTCTTTCTATCATAGATAGACGATATGAATTCTTAACACCTAATGCATTGATTATTTGTGGCGTAATATATAAAAACGTGACCGCTTATGACAGAGGCTCGGTTAATCTTTTTGGAGTAAAGCTGTGGAGCTTTGATTTCAAAATTGTTTATTAATTTAAGCTAATCTATGATTGATTGTTACTAATTTATTTTTAATTATAAAGCAGATAGGTTATCTTTCTGTAATGTTTGTGTACTCAGATGTAATTTTTAAGTCTTCCGGACTTTTAAAAATTTTATATTACTTTTGATTTGTCACTTTTCGAATTTGTCATTTCTGTTCTACATAAAGTTACTAGAACGAAATGAGGTTTCCATCGAAAAGAACCGACAAGAAACTCATTGCTTTTTTTTCTTTTGAAACTTGGTGCATTTCAAAACTTACAGTAACATCAAAGTATACTAATTCCATGAATTTTTTATCATGAATACAAATGACATGGTATAATATTTTTTTATTTTTGTATGAAGTTATGTATGTTAAAAGTCATATAGAACTATACATTATTAATACAATTAATAATACAAGAAAAATTGTGTTTGTTATTTTATATTATTTAAATTTATGAAAACTATTTGTATTTATAGTTTGGGTTTGACGAACTATAATTCTTTCACGATTCTTGCGACTTAACTTTGAAACAAGCTTCCTGTTACATCAGAAAAAGCTTCTTCGTAGCTCACTTTCGTCTGCTACAAAGTTTTTGTGAATATTTTTTCTTAATTGTTTATTTATTATTTAAATGTTTTTATTATTTGTCATTTTTTATTATATTAGTGTTCATTTTATTTTCATATTTCATAGTTTTTTTATTACGTTTATTTGTGTATTGTATTTGAATATTTTTGATGTGAGGTTAACCAGACAATGCTTCTGATATTAAGTCAACTACATACATTTTGTCTATTTTTTATTTTTTTTAAATAAGAAAATAAAAATAATCTCCTAGGAAAAAAAATAATATTAGTTTAGTATCTGCCTATACAATATTTATTATTGCAAATTACCAAAAATAATTAGAAAATGCAAGAACGATGGAAATATTTCCGCGCTGGATTGTAATTCAGATTTTCTAGATGTAAAATGAATCTCCTGTCCCCAGGGAAGGCATTAAGATGGGGTGTTAACTCTTTATTTTTGCACTTTTATTCCAAGGTCCATAAAGTGATTATGATATCAGACAATGTCCTGACTAGGCAGCCGAGAATCAGTTGGTTAACGATCTTTATTTCTTTGATGTTTTTTGAAACTTTGAGATTCAGTTGCTAAATATTTAACGTCACTCAATCATTTTATTCGACGTATCTTCATCTTCATTTGATGGGAGGTCAATTCTACTAACAAATTGTCACTTTATCGCTATCGAATCGAAGCGTCATCGTTGCCGTTTTTCCGTTTTCCTTATCTTTAATTTAATTATTATACCATATAATATAGACAACAATTAATATTGGTTTTGACGTAACGGTATATTATGTTACTCGGTGGTAGAGCTTTGTGAAGGCTCGTCTGGGTAGGTACCACCCACTCATCAGATATTCTACCACAAAACAGCAGTACTTGGTACTGTTGTGTTCCGGTTTGAAGGCTGAGTGAGCCAGTGTAATTACAGGCACAAGGGACATAACATCTTAGTTCCCAAGGTTGGTGGCGCATTGGCGATGTAAGCGATGGTTAACATCTCTTACAATGCCATTGTCTATGGGCGTTGGTGACTACTTACCATCAGGTGGCCCATATGCTCGTCTGCCTTCCTATGAAATAAAAAAAAATGTTAACATAATATCGGTTCGTTTTCGATTCGAATAAGTATTGAATAATCAAAGTTGGACTGGAAATGATTCGGGAACGGAACGCAAACCTTACATATTTGTAGAATTGCCCTTCTGATTTATTAAAAGCTTAAAAGTAAAAGTATATTTATAATTTTATCACATGATAGTTAATTTCATGTTTTCTTAAATATATCTCTTAAATATATCCTATGTAAAATTTTGTGAAAGAAAACAAATGCATCCGTGCCTCATAGTGCCTTAGTTTAGCATTCATCGTGTTAATCTTCTTTGTTTGCGTTACATTAATTACTATTGATTAAATTAATTTGTATACATATTGTAATTGGTAGCAATACCATTTAATGAATTGCAAATTAGTAACTCATTAACTTTATTGATTATTAGATAAAGAGCAACTGATTGTTAATATTATTATTAATGAGCACATGCCTAGTTCTTAATTTTAATGTGTGTCCTGATTATATTCTGTTTGTGTACAAGAGCGATTAACGAGCATTGGTTATAACAAATAATTAAGGTCCTCCAGACCGATTTCGGCCACGGCGGCCAATCTCAAGAGAGACTAGCCAACTGCGCAGGAGATATTATAGTGCACAAGTGTGTGCGCAAGCACAGGTGCACTCTCTTTTCCTTAGCTCTCATAATCCGATGGGACGGCAATCCGACACGACCAGAAAGAGTTCAGGCGCAGGACCAACGGCCTAACGTGCTTTCCGAGGCACGGGAATGTACACTCTTCCAACTTCCAGACTCCGGGCTGCTGCTGAGAGTTTTCTGAAAGAAAACCTCAATAATTATTTATTGGCCCGACCTGGGAATTGAACCCAGGACCACCGATTCTGCGGCCTTATATCAAGCCACTACAGTCTAAGTCTGGGTTAGAACAAAACCGAGATAAAGAATCGATTTTTAATTTACTACTTTATGCTTGCGTGACTTTCCTCTTAGGGAGCCGTTTGTTCTGTTTGTAACAGAAAGTTGTACCGTGTTCAAATATTGAATTTTTAAATGACGCACGAAGTTTCGAGTTTGGAGTGTCACCTAATGTTTTTTATCCATTAAAACTTTCATGGTCTTTTGTTTTAGGTGTTGAATTCTGAAATTCTAACTACATATCGTATTAAGGTTTTTAGTTTCTGTGATTAAGGCTTTTATTTTATTAAAGTTAATTAAGTAAAATCGATATTATACTATTATATTACATATATATAATAATAATAATAATAAAACTTTTTATTTCAGGACTAGCCCATATAGTGTTAGTAAAGCATATTTTTTAACTTAACAAATTTTAAAATACAATCCAATAATAAAAAATAATTACATTTTTTTTAGATAATAATATTTATCAATAACAATTTTAAAATTTAATTTAATTTAAATAGTTTTTTAACATTATATTTAATATTTTATTATTAAAATTTAATATTTTTTTTTTAATCAAGCAGTTATTTAATTTTAAACTAAAAACCATAAATAAAAATATAAAAATAAAAACAAAGCAATTAATTACAACAATTCTTAAAACTACGTTAGTAATACGTGGGCACGATCCCAGCACCTCCAAAGGGGACTATCCAGCTTTACATATATAAAAAGCAGTAGGATTATGAGTGAGCCCATCCGCAATTTGCAAGTAATACTTAGTATGTGTTCAGGTTTGTACGATGAATGAGCCAGTATAATTTCCAAAATTGGTGGTGCGTTCACGATGTAATGGTTAATGTATTTTACAGTTTTCACGGGTAATGGTAACATTTTGCAGTCTGCATACCTTTATTTTTTTTTAAATAATAGGAAACCCCTAATTATACTGAAATAGAGAAAAGTCTTAAAGTCTTAGGTCTGTTAAGTTCTGCCGTTATGTATTATTAACATGATATACGTATGAACGCATACATATGTTTAAATCACAACTTTATACATAAACACTAAAGTTGGAATATTATCTGACATTGATTTTTATTTTAGAAACTAGTTAATGGGTTTTTACTGTTATGTCGTTCTGTATTTTGTATCAAATGAAACATGCACACACACAGCACACTCACACATACACGCACACAATCCATATCAGTACACAGAGAATTCCAAATTTGAATTAATCTTCATAGCAGTCTATTTATAGTCTGTTATTTTCTTCTTTTAAGTCTTTGTCTCGAAATCTATTTCAAAAATAGAACCCGATATTATATGTCCGTTGTCACAGTCGCTTGAATATTCGAGTCTCTTTCTTTTTTCTCACTCCTTTTCTTCAGACATCCTCTTTTATCTGTAAAGCTTGATCCAAATAGACTAAAAATCGAGCCGGCAATCGTTCGATTTCCACCTTTTTCACAATCGAAATGAAAGGAGAAAATAAAATTTTAGCGTTAAACCGAGAATTCTAGAGAGAGTTGGTCAAAAATGTTTTCTCTTGTAAACACGAAGTAGATCAAGCCAAGATACTTTTCTTGTGTTGTGTGAATTGAATACGAATGAGGTATTATAAAGTTCTGATAGGTGTAGCCTTATGGTTAAATTGAGGTGCCCAAGTCGTTTGACACAATACTGAATTATTTACAGATTTTGTCTTCTTTCGCCCACCATAATATCTATTACTTTTTTAAGCTATTATCAGCCACAATCTTACAAATAACCAATACTAATTATATCCACGCCAGCACCGTTCCTACGTATTGAATTTGTGTTCATTTTCATCTTTTTGTAAAATTGAGAAGAATTCACTGGCCCGTTGGCTCTCGTTGTGTGACCCCTTCCGCTCTGGTATTGCGGTTTCGATTCCCCCCAGTTTGGGTGTATGATGTATAAAAACATATGATAAATAAAATTTAATATAATACATACTATATTATATTAAATTTTATTGCAACATTTATACAACGCATTCATGATTCAGGTGATCAAACGCATCGAGCATCGAGCGGTCGTTACATACGATCGTGCGTATTCTACCCTCCACAATGGTGATAAAAAAGTGTACGACTTGTAAAAAGAATATAACAAAAAAAGCCCCTGGAATCGAGTGTAGTCGTTGTAATAAAATTATACACGCTGATCAAATTTGTGCTAAGCTATCAAATAAACAACTTAATACCTTGCGAAATTCAAATAATATCGAATGGAGCTGTGAAAATTGTTTGCAAAATGTGTCCCGTCGATCATCCTTTATCATTCCTGAGGAAGATGTAGACGAAGAATGTGAAAGCGACTATTTAAACATTCATCAATCATTAGATACACGCAAAATTATTCAAGATATCTCTCGAGAAGTCAAAAAAACTATTCGTGAAGAGCTAGGTAACCTCGAAACATCACTGCAGTTTTTGAGCGATCAAATTACTACGATGGAGGAATCAATAAATATGCAAAATAGTAAAATAAAAAATCTTGAAGGTAAAAATAATGACCTACAAAATAAAAATAAAAATTTAGAGCTCAGGCTATGTGTTGTAGAACAAGAATTACAAAATATGGAACAAAAAAATTTATCATCGTCATTAGAAATAGCTAACTTACCGGAAAATGATCTACTGAGTGTAAATAACATGATAACCGCTGTGGCTTCAACATTAAAAGTTAATGAGAATGATATTCAGTTCTCAAGACGTATCCCAGGCAATAAAAATAAACCGAGCTCTATTTTGATTGAAATGAAATCGCAAACCGCCCAAAAACAATGGTTAAAAGCTGGCAAAGAAAAAGGTATTCTTACGATGGGAACTATCTTACCAGATGTTCCTAAAGAAATTGCTGAAAAACCGGTATATATTAGAGAAGCCCTTACTAAGTCTATGAAAACCCTATTATATAACACCAAAATGCAACTACGCGCTTCGTATCAATATATATGGCACAAGGATGGGAAGATATGTGTTAGAAAAACGGACAACAGCAAAATCTTTTATATTAAAACACTACAAGATATCAAACGACTGGAGAAGCCCGAACTAACCTAGTTTGTAATAGGGGTAAATATTTTTAATTCTCTTTTTATAAATAGTTAATTGTTAATTTTTTATATAATGGACGAATTAACAATTAAAGAAATAACTGATTGTAATTCTTTAAATACATTTTTTCGGCAATTGCCCGTTAATAATAATTTAAGATTTTCATGTCTTCATATTAATATAAGGTCTTTAATTAAAAACTTTACAAAACTTTTACAAGTTATACATAACTGTCCTTTTCCACTGGATGTCATTGTAATTACCGAACCGAATGTAACAAATAACATTGTTCAACTGTATCGAATCCCGGGATATAACATGTACTTTAAATTGCGTCTAAACAAGAAGGGTGGTGGCGTTATTATGTACACAAAGAATTGTTTAAAATTCACAGAACTTGATATTAATACATTTACTTTTGAAAATTTGACGGGTAGTTTAAGTATAGGAAGCGGGCAAAATGTTATTATTTGCTCAATATATAGACCACCATCTACAAACAGAAATGTATTTATAAGCGAACTACGCAGGTACATTCATAGTTTTAAAAACACTAGTAATATAATATTATTAGGGGACGTTAATATCGACCTTAAGAAAACTTGTTCATACAAAAATTCGTATCTCGAGACACTGAGTGAGTGCGGATTGATGTGTGGAATAACGGAATACACAAGAATAGAAAAAAAACTAAACATAATCACAAAATCTTGCATAGATCATATTTTTGCCCGTTTCTCCACAATATGCAATCCGTACTCTGCTGCAGTTGACATTGTACTGGCTGATCACAAGGCTATTATATTAACTTGCATGGGCGGAGATTCTTTAAGTAAACAAAGTAGTATACAGGTGGTTCCAAAAAATTATATTGATTTTAAAAAACTTAATGATACACTTAATAAAATCCAGTGGTCGCAAACTAATACGATTAAATCACCCGACAAAATTTTAAAGTTTATTTATGATTCTTACCATAATGCATGCAGCACATCGTATTATAAGAGTCATAAATTTATAAAAAATAAAAAATTTCGTGTCCCCTGGATGAACGATAATATTATACGAATGTGCGATAAACGTGATCAATTGTTTCACTTATGGAAGAACGATCCATATAATGCAAAGCTCAGAATTGAATATAATAAAACTCGTAACAAAATAAATAAAACAATAGAATACAAAAGAAATAATTATTACTTAAATAAAATTAAAAACAATTTTAACAACTATAGGAAAATCTACCAAATCATTAATGAAATATTAGGACGAATGTCATTATCTATTGATCAGATCATTCTTAAGGCATTTGAAGGTCAGTCAAAAAAAGTATTAGCCGACAATTTTGCACTTGGTTTTAATAAAGCTGTACAAAAAATTATTCCAAAATGTAATATTAAAATTTTAGATGATAAAAGTTATATTAGGCCCTATAACGTAAGTATGAAACTTTACAAAGCGACCGGTGAGGAAATCGGTAAAATTATAAAAGAACTAAATTCTAACAAGTCTCCCGGTATTGACAACTTTAAATTATCGCATATAAAATCATGTAATGATATATCTATAGCTATCGCAAACCTTATCAATACTAGTGTTATGACAGGAATTTACCCAGATGATCTTAAAAAAGGATGTGTCAGACCGATTTTCAAAAAAGGTTCACGTAATGACGTAAATAATTACCGTCCAATCACCTTGCTTTCTTGTTTAGATAAAGTTGTTGAAAAATTCATAAGTAGTAAAATATATAAATATTATAAAGATAATGAAATTCTAAATGTAAATCAATATGGCTTTCAGGGAGGTAAGAGTACAACTAAACTTCTATCAAAGTTTACAGACGAAATTTATGGACATTTAAATAATAAAAAACAGGTGCTAGCCCTTTTTATCGACTTTTCTCGCGCATTCGACACTCTTAATCACAACCATCTGATAAAGAAACTAGATGCGTGTGGTATACGAGGGCCCCTGTTGACATGGTGCATTAACTACCTTACTAATCGGACTTACGTGGTCAAAATAGATGATACCTTTAGTGATACTGTAGAGGCTAGAGAAGGAACAGCCCAGGGATCTGTCCTAGGGCCTCTATTTTTCTTAACGTATGTCAACGACATGAGTAATTGTATAATAAATTGCTCATGCTACCAATTTGCCGATGATACGTGTCTTTTGATGGCAGGAAAAGATATTAAAAATATACATCACTTACTTCAGCAAGATTTCAATGCCCTTTCTAAATGGTGTCACGATGCCGGATTGGTACTGAATCCCGATAAAACAAAATTAATTCATATTAAGTCAACTCACATACCCCAGCAGCCTATTCCAAATGTAACTGCTCACGAACACAGCTGTCTACACGATACTCTTACGAGAGGATGTAAATGCCCTTCTATAGAGACTGTCAAAACGCACATGTATCTTGGTCTAGTTGTAGACAATAAGTTGAACTGGAGTCAGCACATTGAATATGTTTGCAATAAACTGCGACAATTTTTAGCAATTATAAATATTATAAAATCTCGAATTCCGTACAAAGTAAGACTTATGTTGTACAACTCTTTTGCGGAATCGTATATACAATATGGCCTGAGTAGCTACGGTCGAACATTTCATACTTATTTGAATAAATTATATAAACTTCAATTAAAAATCCTAAAAACTATTGTGTCAAATAATATTAAAAATACGTACAAAAAAAATGATATAAACCTTTTCCAACATTGTAAAAAATTGCCAATTCACCAATTATTTAAATTAAGCTTATTAAAAGAAGAATACTTTAATCCGGAATTTACTATCAAAGTAGAACATCCTATACGTACGCGTGCGATAACAAAAAAACAGTTACGCACGGTAAAAGCTAAAAACAGCTACGGAAAGAGAACCAATCGGTATTTAGTGCCGCGGTTAATAAATAACCTACCCTCGTACTTAAAAAAATCTATTAATTATAAAAACATAAAACAAAAGTTAAAAACATACTTTATGAAGGAGATTAATGAAATACAATATTAAAATGTACCTGCGTAGTTACGTTTTCACATAATTAGCCTATAAATCTTATTATTGTTATAGCCTGTCAATAAATTTATATTATAGTGTTTAATTTATAGTAGAAGCAAACATCGATGCTGGCATTAATAGCATGCAAGACAAACCACAGTGGTTTTTTTTTGTATGTTTTTTTATGAGTGATAAATTATAATTTTTCTTATGTGATTGTGAAAGATAATAAAAAAAAAAAAAAAAAAAAAAAAAATGAACAAATATTTCTAAACTCAAATTTATATCAAGATAAATTTTGACTTCAAATAAAACTTTTAATATATCAAAGTACGTAGTATATAATAAACGTACCATCTAACGTTACTGTCGAATACTGTCTAAGTTTTCGCTAAATGTGATGTTCGTTGGACGGTACGTTGGCTGAACACAAAGTTTAAAATTTGGCACGTGACAATGGCTCTGATGTGGCTCACAGTTTCTACTGACTTATCTTTAACTTTATACATATGTAGACTTGCAGACTATTCTTGAATATTATGACTATTCATTTTGTCTCAAGTTGTATAAGTCTGTGTTTTTATTGTATTTTTTTTAATCTTGTTAAATGTGTTTTTATGGATAAGAGTAGCTCATTAATTTCTTGCCGGATTTTCTGTATCCCAACCTTTACTATATTTTCTTTATTGACAATTCAAAAGTGCTCGTAAGGGCTTACTGGAATAAAATTATTATATTCTAACTAATATTGTAAATGCTAAAGTGATTTCGGTTGCTTATTACGATTTCAGGACTTAACTACTTAACCGAAAAATGTATTAAGCAAATATTATTTGTATATTTTTTTCACTTCAGTCCTAAACGCTTATTATTAAATATTAATAAGCTCGGTCAGAATCATAAATTGGGCAAAACATCATCTCAAGGGAAAAGTTAAAAGAAGATTCTATGGAAAAATCTTTGTCTATTTTTTTTTCTTCTAGTGAATATGCGACCCTACCGCCAAGTAGGTAGGTAATCTGTTTAATATTCTGATACATGTAAACAGTATAGTTAAGTATTTTTAACCGACTTCAAAAAAAGGAGGAGGTTATCAATTCGTCTGTATGTTATTTTTTTTTGTTTTTTTTTTGTGTTTGTTACCTCAATTTGTTTGTGTTTCGTTAGCTGACATCGACTCCAAAAATAACAATAATTGTAAATACATTATCAACCACACAACACATTCGTACCTACATGAGTAGAAAATAGTAAGTTAATTATCAAATTATAGAAGAATACGCAATTATTTTTTTACTTTTTAGTGCATATTAATTTGTTTTTCTATGAAGTCGGTTTTTGTTTTGTTAAAATTTTTATTTATTGTTCAATGAGTGTTCAGTTAAAACGAATTACATTTATATAATAGATTTAATATATCTTATGGTTATTTCACAGATTACACAATATCAATTGTTAGCATTATTATGCTTGTAATCCAAACATGGGAAAGGATTAACGTATTAACGCCTATTATGCTACTAGGGACATTATTCTCGTATCGAACGGATTATTGACAGCAAAATTTGAGATTATCAACATGTTGATTATTAATAATTGATATTCCAAAACTTGAAAGTTATTAATCGAAGTAATTATATTCATTTTTTATGTGCTTTAAAATTGTCATTATAAAACTCGAAACGTGTTTCATTTTCATGTTTCTAATGCCTTATAAATAGATATTAATAGCCGTGGAAATCGCGGCGTAAACTTATGTAGTACTAGTCAGCTTCGGCAAACACTATAATACATTATTACAAAAATAATGTCATAAATGAAATTAAATTGAACTTATGAATTTATTAATGAAAAACGGCATTCATTAAACAGCATAAATAGAGTAACATGCAAAATAATTAAGAATCAAATTAAAATAAGAAGTAAATGATAATATTTCAATATTGTCACGAATTTATTTACCATAATAATGTCATAATAATTTACAAACTAATCCATTAATTTAAATTCTGATTTTTAGATATGATTACTACATACTACATGATTCAAATACTGACATTCAAAATATATTTACGTTTTTATGTTTGCGGGCGATAGTTTAACGTGACAACGTCATAACAAAACATTGATGAAACTACTGCATAATTTTATGAATAAAATTGAATCATTTTTATTGAATTATAATTATACTGTATGGATACAAAGAAGGCGTGAAATAAAATCTACAATTTAATTGATAAATTTACTTTTATTTGCACTCATAGGCCAATAGAGTGAAAGAGAGATACAAGCGTACAATCAGCGTAACGGGACAATAGGCGTAACGGGACAATGAGTCGTCCTTTTTCGTGCATGCAGCCAGCGTTCATCGATTTATTAGACGTTGTCACGTCAATAATATATTTAATTAGTTTTCGCAAGTGAAGACTAGACAATATTAGTTCATAAATAATATCAAACTATACTAACGTAGCCAAGTTTTATTCGCTCTTTTGCTTCTTCTTTGCTTGTCGCTGTAAAATGAACGTTGTTTGCGAACAGGAACGCTTTGTGAGAAAGTTTTCTTTAATATTTTTGTATCAGATAAGAAGTCGGCGAAGTTTAGATGTGCGAAAACCCTCGTGTATTTATTTCATTTTCATCACTTGGCTCGTTTTTCCTTTCATATTGTTCATGTTATGTGTATGAAAGCGTGTGTATCAAAGTGAATTTGCTCATTATAATGATCACGAACTATTTTATATAATAATGTTATCACGTGCTATGTGTGCGTAAAGTGACACGCGTACATAGATAAATTTGTTCACCATAATGATCACCATTTTAGTATAAGCAATAATGTATGTGTAAATTTGTCTTCATTATGTTGATTTGAGTTTTAACCGGAACCTTTTTTTAGGGGATATCTATATAGATCTTCTTTTTTAAAAGTATTAGTTCTAATTCAGTATGTTGTTATATATATTTGTAACGAAATAATATTATCGCGTTAACTACGCGAGAGAAAGAAGAAACATTAATAGTGTCTTAGAGAAATGTTTAGTTTTGTACTTTGAAAACTGTTTTTATATCCAAAACCAAAACAACTTAAATAAGCTATAACTTCAAATATGTGACAAGTGACATACGATATATCTAATATTTATGAAGTCCTTTAGACCGATTTCGATCACAGCGGTCTTTCTCGATGAAGAATAGAATATCTATAGTAGAAGAGAATTCACAGTGCTTAAATGTGCGCCAATACAGGCACACTCACACTATCCGATGAGATGGCAATAAGACACGAGACTCGAGAGAGTTCAGGTGCAGCGTGGATTCTGAAGAATGAAAATATTAAAACTACTGACTTCTTCGTCGGATTCTTTAAACCTGAGCCAATTCTATAAGAACAAATTAGAAACTCACAGCAGAAAACGGTCATGAAATGTCAGAAAGTGATATGCGATATTGATCATTATAATTATATCGTTTCAAGGATACAAGCATCAAAATAGTATATCAGTATATGTCGGTATTCAACATTTCACGACTGAGTAATAAAGTGAGTTACAAAATAGCTCCTGCAGCCTTATACGCTATCTACTTGAACAACAACAACAGCCAATTTATAATATATTATAAACTTTATTTATGTATTATTCAAAAGCGTTCTATGTATAATACTGTTATTCGTGTATAATAAGTTTTGATTTTCTAATAAAATGCTAATGAACTCAGTCTGTATATTGATGATCACTCTCTAATAAAAATACGCTTTAAAAATTAAATTAAAATCTTTTCATATTGCTCTTGACTTTTTTCCACGGGTATAATGAAAGTGAAATTCTTAAAAGTCTTCATAGCTTTTAAAAGAAAATTTTGGATGTTTTAAGTAGTCATATTTTATTCATCTTTACGGATTTGAGAGTGAAAGAACCATTACATACTAAGGTGTAAGATTTGTCTAAGGTTTTTCTTGTAAAGAGCATATTGAACAAGCAGTGACGTTTGTACCATCAGTATAATAGTTGGTCATCTACCAGAACCGATATTTCAATACTACGTCATGAATGGTGGTGTGTAATTCCATGCACACACACTGTCTAGTTGTATGACACATTATCTAGTTGTATGACTATTTATTCGTGTTTTATTTATTTTATACTAGAGTTTTGCCCGCGGTTTCACTCGCGGAGTTCCCGTTCCTGTGGGAATTCGGGGACAAAATATAACCTATGTTACTCGTTGATAATGCAGCTTTCCATTGGTGAAAGAATTTTTAAAATCGGTTTAGTGGTTTAGGCGTGAAAGCGTAACAAACAAACTTACATTCGCATTTATAATATTAGTAAGGATTGGGATTGTTACATTCGAGAGTGAATAAGTTACTAATACAACCTATTCAGTCTCATATCAAATACTAGCCGTATTAGATTGTTTTTAAAGTAAATATGACAAAACATAAACTATTTATACTTGAAAATGTTTCCGCTGTTCCCAGTTTATAACACTGTAATATTAAGTAGGTATTTATTTTATTTCCAAAAACAACTTTTTTATTTAACATTATAACACTTAAGTATCGAATTTATCTTTCATTGAAAAAAATAATTTGACATATTGATAGTTTTTTTATAGAAAAATTGACGTAAATTATTTTTTCTGATTAAAAACAACAGGCAAATTTAAAATCAGTCCTTGTTCTTCGAGGGTATAAAATCGTTTAACATAATATGTCACTTATGGTCACTACGATTTTAGAATAATATTTTACTTATGTGTTCATACAAAGTTCTAAAATATAAAGTAGCTGAGTGAATTCAGACGACCGAACTTTAACAAAGTTCGTTACCGTAATAAATTGTATACACTTAACAGGGAAGCGTTAGGGAAGGTCGATGATAAAATTAAAATTCAATTCAGACGGTGAAAATACGTTCGTTTCTGTTTCAGGTAACGTTGGCGTTGTTCCAAATAGCAAATTGCGCTGCCTTTAACAAGTAAGTACCTTTTTGATTTTAACGCATACCATTCGTCACGCTAATGAAAATTAATACATTCGTTATGACAACAAAAACAATCAATTCAATATGTTAATAATAATACTATAAAAACTACACTTCGATTGTTTATTTTTTATATTTGGATTTAAGAAATTTCTTATTTGAATAATAGTACAGATCACATTGCCTTTATTAAATGAGATTAATTCTATTAAACAAATAATATTAACATATTAACATTAAATTGGATATGATAATACACAATTAGCTCGTAGCTTTATAATAGACAATGCTTTATAATAGGAATAAAGACAATATAATTATAGTTGGGAAAGACGAAAAAAATTCGTGCAGTCGACGTCAGAGAGCGTGCATAACTCGCTAAAAATCTGTCGAAATGTCGAGCATAATAATACAAAACGGTATCGCGGGTAAGCCCGAATATAATGTATGAAAAGTTTATATAATCCCACCGTCTGCGTCTTAGGTTTTATACTAAAAAGTATAAAATCTCGAACAAATTTATTTTATGAACGAGATTATTTCAAATGAGTATGTTTAGAGTAATAGCATAGTTCCATATAAGAGGTTTGAGAGTCATTTTACTGCTTTCAAAATGATACATTGTATAATAGGTTTCTATGAGTCTGACCTTTCACTGACATCCGTTTTAGAAACTGCGATATTTACCGAGACAAAAGCGTTCGTATATGAACTATTTGATCGATATTAAATTCGGTTGCTGAGGTAGATATTGTGTAGTATTATTACAATGGAGTAGCGACAGGGCTTGGTAAAAGTATTTTCGTAATATTGTTTAGAAATAAACGTAACTTTTTGAATTCAAATTAGAACTAAACAACTGCTGTTATTACAGTATTAATCAAGTTTGCTATGTTAAGGTATAATTACACTGAGATAAGATAAATATTATATGAATTAGGTTTAACTACGTTAATATATAAATTAAATAAAATATTATATGAATCGAAATATAGGTATTTTAACTGGCTGTGTGTGTAGTTTCACCCGCGTTTAATAAATAAAAATAAGCCTAGAAAATTACTCAATAAAAGGACTATCCCACACAAAAAAAATTTTTAAGTTCGAACCAGTAGTTCCTGAGATTAGCCGGATCGAACAAACAAACTCTTCAGCTTTATAAGGCCCTTTGACCGATCTCGGCCGCGGCGGCCATTCTCAAGAGAAATTAGCCAACTGCGTAGGAGATATTATAGTACACAAGTGTGTGCGCAAATACAGGTGCATTCCCTTTTCCTTAGCTCTCATAATCCGATGGGACGGCAATCCGACACAACCGGAAAGAGTTCAGGCGCAGGACCAATGGCTTAACGTGCTTTCCGACGCACGAGAGTGTACACACTTCCAACTTCCAGACTCCGGGCTGTTACTGAGAATTTTCTGACAGAAAAACCCAATAACTATTTATTGGCCCGACCTGGGAATTGAACCCAGGACCAACGTGTCTGCGGCCTAATATCTAGCCACTAGACCAACGAGGCAGTCAAGTCAACTTTATATATTAGAATAGAGTATATATATATATATAACAGCATTGTTGTGATATGGCATAATAGCATACTTTTTATCTTGTTAGAGTTAAGTATATTTTATTTTATTTACAAAAAAAATGCAGAAGTGAAATACAACGGCGATTTTCATTGCTACGTAACTGGCCTGGCTTAGTATAACTTATTGGATACTTACGGTCATATTCATTCTTTCAAGCCTTTAAGCTACTCGGGCTAACATGGTTTAACTTATAAAAAAATAAAATATATCAGACAAATTAGTGCGTTAGTATTGCCATAAAATTTATTGTGAAAGTAATAATACATATATCATATTAAAATGTTTTTTTCCATTACTGTTAATTTTTTTTTTTTACTACAAATCGTATTTTGTTATGTTAAATATTTTAATTATAATAATATTTATTAATAAACAACAAAATATATTTTTTTTAAATATCTAACTAAAAAAAATTCTAAACCACTATACAAAAAACTTAAATGCAGAGTATTTCGGTGAATATTTTAGTGTATATAGCTGAACCTTACATCGCCAGTGCGCCACCAACCTTGGGAACTAAGATGTTATGTCCCTTGTTCCTGTAATTACACTGGCTCACTCACCCTTCCAACCAGAACAACAATACCAAGTAGTGCTGTTTTGCGGTAGAATCAATTATATATACCAAGGATAATCCTTGGCATATATAATTGTTTCTGTACTGGATCCTGAAACGAAGCGAGTTACAACTAAATAAGGTTTGTCTAAAATAATTAGTCATTTAATTGTAAGCTCTAACTTAAATATATACATATTATACATTGTAGACCTCCTCACTTCAAGATCTAAGATCGTCATTGTTCTTGAAGATACAATAGATTAATTTTGTTTATACTTCGAACGCAAATAATATATTGACTCATATTAACGTTAATAAATACTGTAAATGTGCAATATTGTATGCTCATATAATTATATTTAACACAACCGCATAACTCAATTAATTCAATCAATGCTATTGATGGTATTAATAAGGCTATTGATGTTTCATTAGTATAAACTGTCACATCGTTGGGTGTATTGATTATCTTATCAGGTCATATATCTTGAGGTCCTGGCTTCAAGTATCTGCCCCTAAAAAGTTATGACGTGACAGTAGCAGAAGACTTTGCAAGCGTGCTATGTTGCCGAGTAAATGTATTGGGCCTGTTACATGTTTGATAGTGTTGTGTTCTGACCGATTGGATTATGAGAGTGAATGAATGAAGATTGCACCTGTGTTTGCACATGCACACACTCATACACACACACACACACACACACTTTTGCAATTTAATATGCTCTGTGCGATTGGCTCATGTATTAGTCGTAAATGACAGCCGTGGCCGAAATCACTCAAGAGGTTAGAAATGGCTTTTGTATTTAAATTTTATTTTAATATTTAATATATTTACATCATCGTGTAAAATATAAACGCCGCCTCTAAAATTGTACGTAAGAAGCATAAAACATACATTAACGCCAGTGACAAGATGTGAATCATGAAAGCTATTATATTTTAAACGGATTTGTCACTCTAAACCCTTGTTCACCACGAGATAAATAAGGTTTGCTATCAGCCCTCGGGGGAAGTGATGTTTCCTGTTTACTTCATAAAATGAAGGGTAACTTGCGTTAGTTCTACGCGGCTACGGAAAATGCTGTAATTTTATATAAACCTTTTGGTGTTCCATTTTTAAATTTTTTGAAATTTTATAATCGAAGCTATGATTTCATCTTTATAATATTATCTGTTTTGAATGGGTTAATTATGTATTATTAGTTTACAAATCTAGTATTTTAAATATTATTCGTAAATCACATGTCCAGTTACTAAAACTCTTCTCAAGCTCAAAAAATCTACTTGGTGGTAGAGCTTTGTTCAAGCTCGCCTGGGTACGTACCACCCACTGATCAGATAATCTAACGCAAAACAGCAGTATTTGCTAATACAGTTCCGGTGAGTGAGCCAGTATAAATACAGGCACGAGAGATATAACATCTTAGTTCCCAAGGTTGGTGATGCATTAGCGATGTAAGCGATGGTGTACATTTTTTACCCTGCTAATGTCTAAGGGAGTTGGTGACTACTTACCATCAGGTGACCCATATGCTCGTCCGCCTTCCTATCCTATATAAAAATATTACTAACCTGTCTAAATACTTAACGCTCAGTAGTCGCATATAGCGTCATCATCTTCTATCGACCTATTGTAATTTAGGATAAAGTTCAGAATCTAAATTACTGATTGATACTTTATTTTTTAAATAATAAATCTCTAAATTGCCAACTACATAAAACGCATCTGACTATATTACTAGCATTCTAATACGCGATCGTTGTACATGTAATTAGGAATGTAATCCAGCTTAAATTCGAGTAAGTCCGTAGTTTCAGTGGTTGTATTTTGTTTGTGTACCTATATATTAAAAAGAAATGTGTTTTTCTTACCTTTGGTATATCATTCTATTGGTTTCATGTTTTTATTTTCTAGCAGCATACTGTTTTTAGTTGATTTCTTTTTTCATATAACACTAGCACTTTACTTGGCATTGCTCGGACTATGATAAAAAAATACTAAATTCTATAGCTTTTTCTTCACTGAATGAAAGATTTTCATACAAAATTGTATTCCCATTATCGCTAAACTATTTAAAAAAAATCCGTATTCAAATTTTCATGATGCTAGCTAGCCCCAGTAGTCAAAACCGTGTGTTAATATGTTGTTAGTTTTTTTTTTTTATCTTATATTATCTATAATAATTATATTACTTAAATTACATCAGTTTTAATCAAATTATATTTCCTATGAAACTTTGAAACTGTTAGTTCGTTTCATTCGTAAAGTTGATCATACTTTTGATTCCTCTCAGAGTCACCTGAAATGAGTAAAGTCTGATCAAGTTTTCTAATTTTCCGATAGAACTTATACATTCCTACCTTTGAGATTTCCCTTCTGGCGATGGTCCACGTGTCGGTATTAATTCAAGTCTTCTCAAACATTAATTGGATATTTTCTTGATTTGAAACAATTTAAGTAATAAGAGAAGTGGCGATTATTCATTTTGATTATGACAATTTTCTAGAAAAAGTTTTTAATAAAAGTAAAAATTATGTTATGTTTAGAGAGAGAAACTGTTACTAAACCAGCATTAACAATAAATGAAATAGCCTTACTGTATATGTAACACCAGTTTTAACTGTGCTACTTCTGAAATTGCAAGCTTATTTTAACTTTATATGTTATACTAGATAGCCAGTACCCGTGACTTCGTCTGCGTGAAAATCATTTTTATTCCGATCACTGCTGGGCAAAAGTTTCTTCTCCTTTTTATTTATTTTTTGTAAGGGTCACGCGGAATATACAAAGCACGAATATTGATCGATGGCGGTTGAGATTGGAAGGTCTAACTTTTCTAAGCCCTCCTTATTTCATGTGATTAATTTGTGTGTTTTGTACAGTAGTACTAGGCTAAGGCCTCCTGTCCTCTTTTGAGGAGAAGGTTTGGAGCTTATTCCACCGCGCTGCTCCAATGCGGGTTAGTGGAATACACATATATCCGAATTTCAGTGAAATTTGACACAATATACAGGTTTCCTCACGATGTCTTCCTTCACCGTCAAGCACGAGATAAATTATAACCACAAATTAAGCAATTCAGTGGTGCTTGCCCGCGATCATCGGTTAAGATTCACACGTTCTTACCACTTGGCCATCTCGGCTTTGTTTATATTTACAGAACAGTTTTCTTCTTTTTTTTCTTTTATTCTTTTGGTTTAGAACCTAGTGGTTTTAGAATCAAAAACTCTTAAACAAAATGACTTAAATATAAATGCCACAAGTTTATTGGAAAATCGACGTCAGATAGTCGAAATAGTTTTCAACTCTGTATATTGAAACTGTTCGGAATGTATCTTTGAAGTTACGATCGCGTGTCACTACGAAATTTTCTCAGCGATTATATTCCTTCAAATATATTTTTTTCATTTTAAATAAGGAAAGCAGACGTAAAAATTGCTAGATGGTAAAAGGTCACAACAACCCATATACAAGATATTGGACAACAAGGAATAAGTTTAATAAAAAAACCTTTCTTAAATCAAGTTTGACGTTTATTCACCATGAATAAATCGAATTCAGCATTATAAGAATATATTTGAACTAATTGCAACGCTACAATTTCTTCGGTTGGGCAATCGATAACTATTTCAAAATTCAGTTTAAAAATTTGGCCATGAGGATAATTCTACTAATACTTCACTTTATCGCAATCGACTCGAAGCGTGATCGTTGACGGTTATCCCTTTCCGTATTCTTTAATGTTATTAATAATTATCGACTATGGGCATAAAAGTTAAAAATTAAGCATGTGTTTGACAAAACGTTATATGCTTACATCGTATCTCAATAAATATATATTTGTCAAAGTTGAATTGGAATTGAATCGGAAACGTCTCGTAATCGTAATATGTTAGTAGAATTCGGCCCTAAATCGGGTTAATGCGGCGTCAGCAATAGGCGTTACATCTCTTACGGCCGAATACTGAAACGTCATTCAAATATGAAGTGGAACGTAATTATTTGAGATGCCGTTATTTTAAAATTTCGCATACTAAATTTGAAATTAATGGCGTTCCAAATAATTAAGTCCCAGTTAATATTTGAATAACGTTTCAGTATTCGGCCGTTATACTTGTAATTATACTGGATCACTCAAACTGCATCTGGAACACAGCAATAACATTTTGGCTTTAGGTGGGAGTAAAGCTGATGAGTGGGTGGGATCTACTCAGATGGAGTTGCAAAAAGACCTGCTAATGGTTAGCTCGATGTGAAATGTTGAAATGCTGTATTTATCCTCCCGTGCTCCGAAAAGAAAGTTGGTTGGTGTCGTCAACTATCTTCTGTTATATCATTTATTGTCATTTTACATTTGGGTTATGAGGTTGAGAGAAAATAGAGAGTGCACTTGAATTTACACACATACTTGTAAACTATAATTATATGTCCTATGCAAATAACCATTTGCGTAGTATCCCTTGAAAAGACCGCCGTTGCATCCGCTCAGGGGAATATAATCTAATTGAAAAATAATTGGAGCGGTAGTGATGCCATCGAAAATCGGAAATTGGTCGAATTTAATCAAATAAAATGAACCGAACTCGATAGAACCCGAGTTAAAATAACCACCTAAAATAATAACCAATGACAGAAATTTAAAATGTGAAAGAGAAACATTAATAAAACGGTGGCCGTGTGTTTGCAAAGTAAAAAGGTTTCGATTCAAATTGCTTTTAGTCATGAAGCCGGCAACGCTGATATTCTGGAAAACCTCGAATAAAACGAACCATTTCGAAGAACACGCTTTATGTATATTAAGCATTTATTATATTTCACTCGGTGGCAGATCTTTGTGAAAGTTCATCTGGGTAGGTACCACCCATTCATCAAAAATGTTCTATCGAAAACAGCAGTACTTTGTATTGTTGTATTCGGGTTTGAAGGGTGAGTAAGCCAGTGTAATTACAGGAACAAGGGACATAACATCTTAGTTCCCAAGGTATTTTGATATAGGTAATTTGATAGGTAATTTGGTAGGTAATTTGATATTATTTAGATTTTTTCGTGTGATACAAGAGGCGAAATATATATGTATTATTATTTAATAAGTCCTATTATATTTGCTTTTCGTAAATCGAATTTATTATTTAAAAAAAAAAAGATTATATTCATATATAAAATTTATGAGTAAGTTGAGATGATAGACAGATGAAATATACTTCCATAAGAAAGACGAACTCAAATTTATTATTATCTTTGTAAGCGATTCAAAAATAAGACATATTGCCGTTGGCAAGATAGCTGACATTAGTAAATTCTCTATTTAAGCGCTAAAATTTTCGCTTAGTTGAACAGAAATACCTCCTGGCCTGCATAATAATTTAACTAAGGCATTTATATAAAATGAATAATTAAACAGTTTACAGTCGACAGAACAAATACGTATTATAAAATGACCACGGGACTCAAATTGTTTGTGTTAAAAATTACGCTTAGATAGTTATAATTTTACGGTTTTACTTATAAATGCTGAGCGCCTATTTACTTAAACATTGATATCTCTTTCTGTCATTATTGATTCGACATTCGAATGATGAATACGTCATTGTTTAACTGTTCACCCGCGAAACAGCCTTTGTACATAAGTAAGGCTGTTAGGTACCAAGAACACGCGTGAAACTTGGCACTTTTATTTAACTTACATTTTTTGACGTGACAACGTCTAATGATTCGATGAACGCTGGCTGCATGTACGTGAAAGGATGACTCATTGTCCCGTTACGCTCATTATCCCGTTACGCTGATTGTACGCTTGCGCCGCATCTATCTCTCTTTCACTCGATTGGCTTATGCGTCCGAGGAGAAGATTGTTTTGATATGACGTTGTCACGTTAAACTATCATCCGTAAACCGACTTTACAGACAACCATTTTTTTGTACAACTCTTGCAACTGATGTTTATGCCAACTATGAAAATTTAATTTAGTTCAAATATAATGATCGTTCAAATAGATTTGATCCTAATAAAGAACGTTGGAAATAACTAGACTCAGTCAGGACATCAAATGTCTACTTGTTTTTATCTAACTTCAACTACAATAGATTTTGTTTAAAAGTTGGAATCTTGATGTGAGAATTTTAATTCTTGTTCTTTTCTTGTATTTTATTTACGTCATGCGAATATTTTAGTTTGCCTATCCTTTATAAAAAAGAAAGTTTTCGATATAACTTCCTATAATTACTCTTATTTGATTTTGTAACACTTAGTTTCACTTAGTTTTTTTCTTAATTTCGAAATAAGTGTGCCGTGTGATTTTCATTATAGACAAAGACGAGAAATTTTGTCTTCTGCATTTTTATTTATTGCTCCTTATTTTAAATAATGTTTTTGTGATTGTTAACTGATGTCAATGTCATGTCACGTCAATCATTAAAAAAATATTATATTTCGGAAGTATGAAAATTGATCGGGTTAAAATAATATTATTGACAAGGTAGGGTAGGGCTTTGTGTAAAGCCCATCTGGGTAGATATCACCCACTCATCTGAACTTCTACCATCAAACGCTTAGTTTTGTTATGTGCAGGTTTGAATAGTATGTAAGCTAGTGACAGCTAGTATAGACTGCCTTGACCAATCTAGTGGCTAGATATAAGGCCGCAGACTCGGTGGTTCTGGGTTAAATTCCCAGGTCGGGCAATAAATAGTCATTCGGGTTTTCTGTCAGAAAATTCTCAGCAGCAGTCCGTAGTCTGGCAGTTGGAAGTGTGTACACTTCCGTGCCTCGGAAAGCACCTTAAGCCGTTGGTCCTGCGCCTGAACTCTTTCCGGTCGTGTCGGATTGCCGCCCCATCGGATTATGAAAGCTAAGGAAAAGAGAGTGTGTTTTCACCTGTGTTTGCGCACACACTTGACGTTTATCCCTTTTCGTATTCTTTAATGTTATTAATAATTATCGACTATGGGCATAGAACTTAAAAATTAAGCATGATTTTGACAAAACGTTATATGCTTACATCGTATCTCAATAAATATATGTTAGTCAAAGTTGAATTGGAATTGAATCGGAAACGTCTCTCCGAAATCTCTCCGAATTCTACTAACATATTACGTAATCGTAATATGTTAGTAGAATTCGGCCCTAAATCGGGTTAATGCGGCGTCAGCAATAGGCGTTACATCTTTTACGGCCGAATACTGAAACGTCATTCAAATATGAAGTGGAACGTAATTATTTGAGACGCCGTTATTTTAAAATTTCGCATACTAAATTTGAAATTAATGGCGTTCCAAATAATTAAGTCCCACTTAATACTTGAATGACGTTTCAGTATTCGGCCGTTATACTTGTAATTATACTGGATCACTCAAACTGCATCTGGAACACAGCAATAACATTTTGGCTTTAGGTGGGAGTAAAGCTGATGAGTGGGTGGGATCTACTCAGATGGAGTTGCAAAAAGACCTGCTACTGGTTAGCTCGATGTGAAATGTTGAAATGCTGTATTTATCCTCCCGTGCTCCGAAAAGAAAGTTGGTTGGTGTCGTCAACTATCTTCTGTTATATCATTTATTGTCATTTTACATTTGGGTTATGAGGTTGCGAGAAAATAGAGAGTGCACTTGAATTTACACACATACTTGTAAACTATAATTATATGTCCTATGCAAATAACCATTTGCGTAGTATCCCTTGAAAATACCGCCGTTGCATCCGCTCAGGGGAACATAATCTAATTGAAACATAATTGGAGCGGTAGTGATGCCATCGAAAATCGGAAATTGGTCGAATTTAATCAAATAAAATGAACTGAACTCGATATAACCCGAGTTAAAATAACCACCTAAAATAATAACCAATGACAGAAATTTAAAATGTGAAAGAGAAACATTAATAAAACGGTGGCCGCGTGTTTGCAAAGTAAAAAGGTTTCGATTCAAATTGCTTTTAGTCATGAAGCCGGCAACGCTGATATTCTGGAAAACCTCGAATAAAACGAACCATTTCGAAGAACACGCTTTATGTATATTAAGCATTTATTATATTTCACTCGGTGGCAGATCTTTGTGAAAGTTCATCTGGGTAGGTACCACCCATTCATCAAAAATGTTCTATCGAAAACAGCAGTACTTTGTATTGTTGTATTCGGGTTTGAAGGGTGAGTGAGCCAGTGTAATTACAGGAACAAATAACATAACATCTTAGTTCCCAAAGTTGGTGGTTCATTGGCGATGTAAGCGATGGTTCAAATTTCTTACAAAGCCAATGTTGTGGGCTTTGGTGACCACTTACCATCCAGTCGTCCATGTGCTCGTCCGTCTACCTATATAATTAAAAAAATACCTACTTAGATATATAACATAAAATATCTTACGAATATTATAAATATGTAAGTTTGTATCTGGGTGTTTGTTAGTAGATTACGCTTAAAAATCTGGATGAATTTTAATGAAATTCCGCGAAGATTTAATTGACACTTCCTTTTTTAACCGACTTCAAAAAAAGGAGGAGGTTATCAATTCGTCTGTATGTTTTTTTTTTTTTTTTGGTGTTGTTACCTCATAACTTTCGACTGGGTGAATCGATTTTGATGATTTTTTTTTTATTTGAAAGGGGTTGCTCCGAAATTGGTCCCATTTTTTTTTAGTCCAGTTTTGACACTGGCATCCATGACAAAACCGTATAAGTCGTAAATTTGCATAAATATGTGCGCGACAAATTGACGAATAACTCGATATCTATTCAACCGATTTCGATGATTTTTTTTTTATTAGAATGAGTGTACTTCAAGGTTTGTTTGATAACAGTTTGGTTAAATTCTGATTATAGGATCCATGACAAAGTAACGGAAATCTTCAATTCTTAGTAGCAAATTAACGATACACGGCCGAATCTTTTATAGGCTATCTAGATTTTTCATTCACCTACCATAACATCGTTATGATCAATTAATTGTAGTACTATAGTATAAAACACTTCTTTATATACCGTCAATAGTTTTCGCAGCGCTCGCGAAATAATAACTTTTATAGGCAACAGTTTGATACGTTGGGTTACATTGCTCCATTTTAAGTAGGGATCTATAAGTTTTTGAAAATATAATATAGCCTATGTTACTTGGTAAAGACGTAGCTTTCTAAGGGTGAAAGAATTTTTAAAATCGGTCGAGTAGTTTTTGATTTAAATCGTAATAAAAAATTAAACAAAAATCAAATCCAATCAATCCTCTTTATAATATGAGTTATGCATGTAAGCATTAGTATATATGTATATGTTTGTAATTGAAACATATTTGAACATCTCCTAAAAGTTGAGACCAATTTTCAAAATTATATATATATATATATATATATATATATATATATATATATATATAATCGTATAAGTACTCTTAATCACATGTTATATTTATGTATATTTATATATTGATTACTAGTGTTTTTCCCGCGGTTTCACCCGCGTAGTTCCTGTTCCCGTGGGAATATGGGGACAAAATGTAGCCTATGTTACTCCCTGATAATGTAGCTTTCCATTGGTGAAAGAATTTTTTAAATCGGCTTAGTGGTTTAGGCGTGAAAGCGTCACAAGCAAACTTACTTTCGCATTTATAATATTAGTTAGGATAATATAGATACTTCTCCTTTTTTTAATATACAGACATTTCGTCATATTTTATGGTGAAGAATGGTATAACACAACATCTTTAAACATACAGTTTATTTAATTATTACTAGAAATAATTATTTGATTATGTTATGGCTGCCCAACACCCCACCAACTAAATCTATTTAATCAAAACATGTTAATTTATATTCATACATTTAACCATATTAACTAATAGTACCTGGATGACCGAGCTTTGCTCGGTATTTTTTTATTGGTAAATTGTGTTTTTTCGAAATTATACAACGCCATCTACTGGAGTAGCTTTAGTGTTGTTGTGTCGTTGCTCTCAATTAAAAAAATACTCGCCAATAGATGTCAGGACGAGTTATTGATTATTATCGATAAAGTTGATTATTGAAAATACGAAGAAAATGACATTTTCTAAAAATGAAACCTAGCTAGATCGATTTATCGCAACCGAAACCGCCAGCATACTAAATTTCATGAAAATCGTTGGAGCCATTTCCGAGAATCAGATTATATATATATATACAAGAATTGCTCATTTAAAGATATAAGATTTATTAAGTAAGTACCAAAATGCATTTTTCTTTACGTTTCACTCTTTTATTTTAATAATAATATAAACGGCGCTGTCTCATATGAGCTGCACGTTTAGTGGGTCTACCCATATTCTACAAATTAGTGAGTGTACTTCAGATTCACTAAAAATCGAAAAATAAATAAAAATTTTAACAAAACAACAACCGACTTCATAGGAAAAACAAATTAATATGCACTAAAAAGTAAAAAAATAATTGCGTATTCTTCTATAATTTGATAATTAACTTACTATTTTTCTACTCATCAATATGTAGGTACGAATGTGTTGTGTGATTGATAATTTATTTACAATTATTGTTATTTTTGGAGTCGATGTCAGCTAAGGAAACATTATAATATACCTAGCAATAATAATACGGGAATCTTTTAAAAACAAACAAAAACATACACATTACAAATTGACTTTTATTCGCCTCGTAATGTTGCGCGTGCGACACAAGCACATCTCACCTATAACTAACTATGTATGTAGTTATAAACCCACCTTGGCTGACATCGACTCCAAAAGTAACAATAATTGTAAATAAATTATCAACCACACAACACATTCGTACCTACATATTGATGAGTAGAAAAATAGTAAGTTAATTATCAAATTATAGAAGAATACGCAATTATTTTTTTACTTTTTAGTGCATATTAATTTGTTTTTCCTATGAAGTCGGTTTTTGTTTTGTTAAAATTTTTATTTATTAAAGGACGCTTTTTCTATATTTTAATGAAAACTTAATAATTTACTTTTTAAGTAAGAAATGGCTTCAGAGATTGCATCACCATTACTTTCTTACTTAAATACTAAGTTATAAATATTTCTTAACTTCATGGCATGTTAGTTAAAATCTACAAAAACTTACCTACCTGTGTTAAAAGTTAAATGTTTTAATTTAGATTATTTAAGTATAAGTTCTATGAATTAATGTTAGAGCACAATTTTTATTAGCATTTATGAATATTTAGACTATAATTTATATTTATATTATATAATTTGATATTATTTAGATTTTTTCGTGCGATACAAGAGGCGAAATATATATGTATTATTAATTAATAAGTCCTATTATATTTGTTTTTCGTAAATCGAATTTATTATTTAAAAAAAAGAAGATTATATTCATATATAAAGTTTATGAGTAAGTTGAGATGATAGACAGATGAAATATACTTCCATAAGAAAGACGAACTCAAATTTATTATTATCTTTGTAAGCGATTTAAAAATAAGACATATTGCCGTTGGCAAGATAGCTGACATTAGTAAATTCTCTATTTAAGCGCTAAAATTTTCGCTTAGTTGAACAGAAATACCTCCTGGCCTGCATAATAATTTAACTAAGGCATTTATATAAAATGAATAATTAAACAGTTTACAGTCGACAGAACAAATACGTATAATAAAATGACCACGGGACTCAAATTGTTTGTGTTAAAGATAACGCTTAGATAGTTATAATTTTACGGTTTTACTTATAAATGCTGAGCGACTATTTACTTAAACATTGATATCTCTTTCTGTCATTATTGATTCGACATTCGAATGATGAATACGTCATTGTTTAACTGTTCACCCGCGAAACAGCCTTTGTACATAAGTAAGGCTGTTAGGTACCAAGAACACGCGTGAAACTTGGCACTTTTATTTAACTTACATTTTTTGACGTGAAAACATCTACTAAATCGATGAACGCTGGCTGCATGAACGTAAAAGGATGACTTATTGTCCCGTTACGCTGATTGTACGCTTGCGCCGCATCTATCTCTCTTTCACTCGATTGGTTTATGCGTCCGAGGAGAAGATTGTTTTGTTATGACGTTGTCACGTTAAACTATCGTCCGTAAACCGACTTTACAGACAACCATTTTTTTGTACCTCTTGCAACTGATGTTTATGCCAACTATGAAAATGTAATCTAGCTCAAATATCATGATATAGATTTGATCCTAATAAAGAACGTTGGAAATAACTAGACTCAGTCAGGACATCAAATGTCTACTTGTTTTTATCTAACTTCATACTTCCATAGATTTTGTTTAAAAGTTGGAATCTTGATGTGAGAATTTTAATTCTTGTTCTTTTCTTGTATTTTATTTACGCCATGCGAATATTTCAGTTTGTCTTTATATTAAAAAAAAGAATGTTCTCGATATAACTTCCTATAATTACTCTTATTTAATTTTGTAACAATTAGTTTTTTTCTGAATTTCGAAATAAGTGTGCCGTGTGATTTTCATTAGACAAAGACGAGAAATTTTGTCTTCTGCATAACATTATTTATTGCTCCTTATTTTAAATAATGTTTATGTGATTGTTAACTGATGTCAATGTCATGTCATGTCAATCATTAAAAAAATATTATATTTCGGAAGTATGAAAATTGATCGGGTTAAAATAATATTATTGACAAGGTAGGGTAGGGCTTTGTGTAAAGCCCATCTGGGCTTAGATATCACCCACTCATCTGAACTTCTACCATCAAACGCTTAGTTTTGTTATGTGCAGGTTTGAATAATATGTAAGCTAGTGACAGCTAGTATAGACTGCCTTGACCAATCTAGTGGCTAGATATAAGGCCGCAGACTTGGTGGTTTTGGGTTAAATTCCCAGGTCGGACAATAAATAGTCATTCGGGTTTTCTGTCAGAAAATTCTCAGCAGCAGCCCGTAGTCTGGAAGTTGGAAGTGTGTACACTCCCGTGCCTCGGAAAGCACCTTAAGCTGTTAGTCCTGCGCCTGAACTCTTTCCGGTCGTGTCGGATTGCCGTCCCATCGGATTATGAAAGCTAAGGAAAAGAGAGTGTGTTTTCACCTGTGTTTGCGCACACACTTGTGCACTATAATATCTCCTGCGCAGTTGGCTAACCGCTCTTGAGATTAGGCGCCGTGGGCGAAATCGGTCTGGAAGATCTTATATAAGCTAGAGTTACTATAGGCACAAGGGACTAATATCTTAGTTTGTGACGCATTGGTGATGTTAGGAACGGCTAATATTTCTAACAGTGCCACGGCCTATATGTGGCGATAACCACTTATCATCAGTCGGTATGCGTATGTGTTCTTTTTAAATTATATATCTGACAAAATGTATGTATGAAGTATGTAAAATATACGATATAATATGAAATATGAATTATAAAGGATCATGTCATATCATGAAATGCTATGCCACGTAGGTTGTAAACTTTACGGCCGATGTGAAAAATGCCTGAGCCTTATACATACATTCAAATATAAAAAGCTAATAAAAAACAAAGTATGTACGCGTGTAATTCCAATATGCGTTCAATAATTAAAATTTGTACGAAATTTGAATTTTAGGAGAATTACCATAAATTTTAAATTTAGAAGTTTTTAAATTGCAATAAGAGAAACATTTTAAACATATTCTCAATAAATTATACATATATCTTTTTCACTCCACAGCTGAAATATAATTATTAATTTATTTTTCTTGATAAAATAAAACTATCAAATGAGTAGAGACGTCACTTTTATACGGTCGTATGAATTTGTTCCTTTGTCTGTGTATATAGTATTAATAGAAGAACATGACAACGTCTACGTCACATTACATGTCAGTGTCAAACGTAATGAACGTAACTGATGTCTTCATATACAATTCATGACAATATTGTACTTATATTTGAAGATTAAATCCTTTATAAACTGTTATATTCTGGTCATATTTATATCCTTAACATAGTTATATCCTTTATAAACTTTTATTTGCAATAAAAATAAAATAGTTTTATTACAAGGCAAAGACATAACAGCTATTATGCCAAATATAAAAAAAAACATTTGTTTCAATATTAACGCAACATTTTTCTATTGACGTGACAACGTCTAATAAATCGATGAACGCTGGCTGCATGCACGAAATTATCCCGTTACGCTCATTGTCCCGTTACGCTGATTGTACGCTTGTGCCGCATCTATCTCTCTTTCACTCGATTGGCCTATGAGTGCAAATAAAAGTAAATTTATCAATTCAATTGTAGATTTCATTTCACTCCTTTGTATCCATACAGAATAATGATAATTCAATAAAAATGATTCAATTTTATTCATAAAAGTATGCAGTAATTTCATCAATGTTTTGTTATGAGGTTGTCACTTGTCACGTTAAACTATCGTCCGTAAACCGACTTAACAGACAACCATTTTTTTTAGTATGGTAATAATATCTTGTATTATTTTTATCACAGCGGCAAATTTAAACTTTGTTAAGGATGTTACAATCAACATTAGTATCGAATCACAATCAATTAAACTGTGGCGTCGCCTGAATTCCCAGCGGGAGCATTGAGGTTGACACAATCTACAACGCCGTCGTCAATTTTCACTCCACTACTAACGAGTCTCCACTCAAACACAATAATGAACTATGAATCAACGCAGACAGTATATCCAGACGAAACGTTTTTTTGTTGAAGTGGACTCTTAATTACTTTAAGCGAGTCCAATTTAATAATAACTTACTTTGGTATCAGACTTATATTATGTAGGAATTCGTTCGTCTGTTTGTTACCTCATCATCAGTGAATCAAATGTAATTTATATTTTTTGAAAGATATTTTAGAAAACTATATATGAAATCATAGTTTCGTTATTAAAAAAATAATAATATAATGGCCGACTGGCCGGTGTCATGCCGTTTGCCGATACGGCCTACGAGTCTTACCCCGGTGAGTTTATTGCGATAAGTGAGTTTGCGAAATTTATTTAACTTGTAATGAATATCAACCAAATATCGTGAGTTTATTCGAACAAACACCTTACTAGTGCTAATTTTGTTACAACCGACATGTTGATATGCTATTTTTAACCGACTTCAAAAAAAGGAGGAGGTTATCAATTCGTCTGTTTTTTTTTTTTGGTGTTGTTACCTCATAACTTTCGACTGGGTGAATCGATTTTGATGATTTTTTTTTATTTGATAGAGTGTACTTCAAGGATAGTTTGATGACAGTTTGGTTAGATTCTGATGATACGATTGGGTTGCTCCATTTTAGGTAGGGATCTGTAATTTTTTTGAAAAAGGCTATATTATAGCCTATGTTACTCATTAAAAAACATCGACTCCAAAAATAACAATAATTGTAACTACATTATCAACCACACAACACAATCGTACCTACATATTGATGAGTAGAAAATAGTAATTTAATTATAAAGTTATGGAAGAATACGCAATATTTTTTTTACTTTTTAGTGCATATAATTTTTTTAGTACATATAAGTTTTTCCTTTGAAGTCGGTTTTTGTTTTGTTAAAATTTTTGTTTATGTTCTTACAGAATAACCCTACTGATTGTATCGGGCAACCTCTCTTAGAGTTTTCCGCTTAACAATATATTAACAAAAGACGAGGTATTTTACATCATCATAATATATTTTCATATATACAGATATACACAATAAATAAAATATAAAAGAGAATAAATTCATACGAGGCGTGTTACATCGTGTGTAATAATTTATAACATGAAAATTAAAATCTTTTAATTCATATTAATTTTGCGGCGTCACACTTTTCGGTGAAAGTTACCGGTAGCCGCAGTTACGGGCAAAACATGGATATTTTACATTCGTGGGGACGACCGACTAAAATATGCATAGTATACAGGCCGTATAGCTTGTTACTGTGATAAAACCACACTTTTTTTTTAAATGAGAGTTTGTTTTCTATGGCGCACGTGTCATGAATTCCCACAGATAAAACATTACTATATGTTAGTTATTATTTCTGTAAAGTATTGTTTTTCTATAAGAACTAACTTTCTCACTTCAAAAATATTTAAGAGCGACTTAGTTATTTTGCCTAAGTAATATCATCATGTGATGTGGTGGTCAAGTGAAATAATTTAGTTTTTGTGTGTGTTCAGAAAACGAAGATTTTAAAGTTATTGTTAAAGAAACATTTTAACACTCACTTGTTTTAAAAATTAACGATAAAAGTACGTTTATGATTTAGGAGGTTCAAAAAAATATTACCGATCTTCTATAACATAATAATTTTAAATTAAGAAATATAAACGAATCTTTTCAAAAAAAGAACAAGAGGTAGTAATTTTTTGATGCCCTATTTCACTAACGACCAACGCTACTATATAGCCTATTTTTTGCAATCAACCCGTATCTCTCGGCTTAAATTCAAACGCTTTTCGCTTTTAGTAGCCGTTTGTGCCGACATCGATGTAGTGATGTGGCTTTTCGGCGGACTACGTAACGGAAATTCGAAAATTTGAGGGTGAGATGACTTTATGGGATTATCGAGATTAATAACTGTCGAAAAAGTTATAGGTTTTAATACAGTGGATCTTTATATGACATTTTGTTATAAAGCTCTAGTGATGTATAACTCTTAAGTTACACTTCATGCAGTTGAGCGGCTCTTTTCGCAGATAGGAAAGACAACAATATTTCAGTATATGGTCTAAGAGTGGAATAACTTTTTTGTAATATATATTAAGTCGAGCTACTATTATCACTAATTGTATTGTAATATTCAACATACATAACAAATGGTATTATTTACGTCAATTTGTTTTTGCAGTGTGTAGTCACTGGTGGTATATTCGATATTCTACCGCAACATAGAAGTACTTGGTATTGTTGTGTTCCAGTTTGAAGGGTGAGTGAGTCAGTGTAATATGAATGATAATAAGTTTCTTTTTTTAGTAGTTATTTCATTTATTAGGTCTTTATTGTACACATTTTACACTTTACAAGGAACATATGTAATATAAAAATTATGCAAAGGCGGCCTTATCACTTACGATGATCTTCTCTTGACAATAGTAAATAAGTGACAATAAAATATTTTTTAGGCAGGAACATTAATTGGGCAAAGTTTGCAATCAACTTCTAATTAAAGTTATGTTTTTGAAATACAATCACCCACTGGATAACCTATTGGTTGGTTGTGGGATATACATGTTTTATTATGTTGAATATTTTTATCACTCAAAACAACTTATCTGAGGCAAGAACGGGAAGGGAGTGGCTTCACAAAATTAATATACATTTGTTTGAAATCAATTTAAGGTTCATTTGCTCTTTCTCGGTCTTAAATCTTTCTAAAGGAACGTTTCCACTTCAGATGTTCTGTAATGAATTTTGCCGCTTGACATTCGTATCAAATTAGATCCAATTAAATTGTACCACGAATATTTTCGGAAATATTCGAAGACTCGATATGGTTTCAGCCGTGAATCTTAACCGATGATCGTGGGTTCAAACCCAAGCAAGCACTACTGAATTTTCATGTGCTTAATTAGTGTTTAAAATGCATCTTGTGCTTATTGGTGAAGGGAAACATCGTGAGGAAACCTGCATGTGTCTAATTTCACTGAAATTCTTCCACATGTGTAACCTACGACCCGCACTGGAGCAGCACGGCGGAATAAGTTCCAAACCTGCTCCTCAAAAAGGGAGTTAAAGGGGCTTAGCCCAGTAATGTCACTGTAGGGACACATACTTTGTATATATATAGCGCCGTACTGCGATATGCAGAGAGTCGCAATGTATTCGCCGAACTGTTAACACGAATAATAAATGTCGTGCGTCTTCATGAAATAATGTAATTATTTACGTCCCCCATACCTCACCTCTACAGCAAATTCAACTCACTTTTGTAAGTCAGGGATGTTTAGATTTGTAATTTAAAGATGGTTTAGCCACATGTATACAAAAATTTATTCTTCTTTAATTTATGCCTTTAATATACGTAAGATAAATAAATGAATATAACGTACAAAGAAAATATAAAAAGAAAACTTAATATATGATCCCGTAAGGTTTTTCAAGCACACGCAGGAAAGAAAAACAAATTTCAACAGATAAGTAGAAGACGTTTTTTTATTTACTTTTATATTGAAATATTAGGAAAATGATGATGACAACTTTTCATATTCAACGAGCCTTACAAGAGAATCCTGTACCGCTTCGGATATCGTACACAATTCAAGTATTAAATCTAAGAGAAGATATATCTACCGCTGTTATCGCCGTGTTATTAAATGATACTTAAAATTAGACACTACTCAGCTGAGTTCTGATTAATGAATTTCGTTTTAAAAATCGTTCTAAAATAAAAGCTATACTTAAAACTAGTTTTAGAACTAGATTCACGACTGAGTGACGTTCTGTAATACGGGCCTAAGACAAATACGTATTGGTTTTATTAAGAGCTGAGTCTGGTAAAAGACCATGTGTTCAAGTCCCGGCCTACGTAAGTAATTTAATTTATATGTAATAATATCAATGAATTTGACGCTGTTGCTCTGACTTATCATTTAAGCTGTGGATACTAAGCTAGATATTTTTTAATCGTGTCAAATTTCATTCCAAATTATCGTTTTTTTTTTTTTTTTTTATTGTATATGAAGGCGGACGAGCATATGGGCCACCTGATGGTAAGTGGTCACCAACGCCCATAGACAATGGCATTGTAAGAAATGTTAACGATCGCTTACATCGACAATGCGCCACCAACCTTGGGAACTAAGATGTTATGTCCCTTGTGCCTGTAATTACACTGGATCACTCACCCTTCAAACCGGAACATAGCAATACAAAGTACTGCTGTTTTGCGGCAGAATATCTGATGAGTGGGTGGTACCTACCCAGACGAGCTTGCACAAAGCTCTACCACCAAGTAAATACCACGATATGAGGATGAAAACATAGAATTTTTACCCATAAATATTTGAATGCTTGAATGCTTTTAAAATGGGTTAATGTAGTAAAAAAAATATTCGGTCAACTATTGCTTGTTATGATGTCCGTTTCGAAGAAATTAAAAATAGTCAAAGTGTTAAAATGTAAATCTTATGTTATGGTTGGGGATTCAAATAGAACAAGGTATCAATATCGAACATACGGCTTTTGTTTCGGTAAGCTACATGTATGGCATTGAATTATTATAGACAGTAATAAAATTATAAATAATATTTCTCAATTCTATATTTGATTAAGGAAATATCGCAATAAGTAATACAGTCATATAAAATAATCAATAATACGACAGTTATAGTATATTGATATATTGATAATATACATTAAACATTTATTAATATATACAATGAAGAATTAAAAATAAGTACTGTAAAAATTGGGACCGCATGAAATGTAAGATTTAAAAAATATTTTTCGTTTTTAACAGACTTCATAATATACGAGTAAGTTACCTGGAAAAGATTTATACATTTGACTAGAACAATAGTCATTGAACCAGCTATATATACATAATATATCCTGTCTGTGTGCAAAAACTATGTAAATAAATAAAGGTGTTAAGAAAATACTGTAAGTATATATATCATAAAGAAATATGGGTTACCGAGTTTCGTGGTTGCTTTCTGTGATGTATGACTTGCCAGAGGGCTGATGAAAGATGTAGGTGACCGTAATACCTTCCGCTTTACTTTTTTTAGTTATCTAACTAGACCGTTCTATTATCATCCAAATATGATGATAGATGAATATTAACACAGAGATTACAAGTAGATTCTGACAGTTAAATTAAATGCATATAGAAATTACTCGGTGGTAGGCCTTTGTGCAAGCTCGTCTGAGTAGTAACCACCCACTCATCAGATATTGTACCGCAAAACAGCAGTACTTGGTATTGTTGTGTTCCGTTTTGAATGGTGAGTGAGCCAGTGTAATTACAGGCTTAAGGGACATAACATCTTAGTTCCCGAGGTTGGTGGGCGCATTGACGATGTTATTTTTTTTTTTAAAGAAATGTACAATGCCCCTGTCTCTGTGCGTTGGTGACCACTTACTATATCGTGGCCCATATGCTCGTCCGCCCTTTATACTATAATAAAAGTTATAGAAGCTATTATACGTTTTGCTTTTATAATCTTGTATATAACAACAATATCCGACTGTCTAATGATCAACAACACTGCTGATCAGCTCATGTTCTGGCGCAGTTAAAATTTGCATACGGGTTCCTTTCAAACAGTCGGTTATCAGTATGGAATTAAAAAAAAATATGCTTTAAGGTATAAAATGACAAAGGTGATGGAAGTTGTGTGAAAAATCTACGTATTTTAAAGAATCGAAGCTTCAGGTAAAACTCTAATCGTAAGTGTAAAATCTATCTTTGGAGCTGATTTTTTGTGCAGTTGTCGTTGTCACTTACTTTAATATTTCTGGCATAAAACCATCAACAAAATCGAAATTGAACAATAAACTAAGGTAAGGTAAGGTAATTGAAATGCTGTATTGAAACGTTTTACAAATGTATTTAAATGTAACGTTACCAGCGGTTCAGAATGTTACTGGATACGAACTAGTAAGAAACTCAATTGTTACTAATTTTGACCAACAAAATAATATATGTAAATTATATGCAATGAAATTTATTCGATAAATGTTTATTATCAATCGGAATGCATGAATAATGATAATAGTGACTTAGTAAATCGGATTACCTCTATTTCAAATTAAGATATTATTATTTAGTAAAATATACTCCTATTATAATTTTATCCTATTTGCTACCTGAACTTACATTCCAATCACTAAGGTTCTTAACCATGAAGGGTCTTCTCTTGAAAATATTTAAACCCACGTACCTAACATTTGACCACACCATATATTGTGTACAAAAGCGGTTACATAATACAACGTGTACATTAAAGTACGTATAAACACGGTTATTACGGCTTAAACATTTCAACGGCACATTAGATGCGGATAGGATGTGTGGTAAAACATTCCGTGCCATGGATCTGACCCAACTTATTTTGTCACTAAACTATTCAGTACATTGTAACCCCTAATTCATTAATTATAAGAGCTATATTACATTGTTTTATGTTTTTGCCTTTTGTTTTTGACAGGCTTACTATATCTCGACAGCTTCTTTGTTAAGTCAGTCTATTAGGATCCTTCGAAATTTCTGTTTTGCTCTGTTTTACTGTGAATATAATGTTTTTATATTTTGTAACACTGTAAGTGATATGGGTCATATATAAACAACTAACTAAGCGATGGCGTCACAGTGGTGTTGGGTAGGGTTAGAAAAACATGACTTCACTAGTTTTAAATGTCATTTGTACTAAAATAGTTTTTAAACGCGCTTCAAATAAATCGAGTGTATTTGATTCCAGTGGATGTTCTATACTCATTTGAGTGGGATCTGAGCAGTGAGTGTGTAGCATTACAGAATAAACGTAGCGTAACATTTCTGATGAATTGAGAAATGCTGTCATTTATAGAGACTCGTTTATTGCTATGAATTATTTAGTTATTTATTGTTGTTTAGGTATGACAGCAAAAATGTGCAAAGAATTAATGTGTAAATTTTTTTCTAAAAAAAAATAATTAATGTATATGCCTGTGAATGTCCCACTGCTGAGCTGAGGAATCTTCTCTTTTTTTAAGGAGAAGGTTTGGTGCTTATGCCCCCACGCTGCTCCAATGCAACCCAATGTAGGCAATTCTTAACTACGTAGTATTGGAATTTGAGACTTAAATGATGATTGCACATGTTTGTGCACAAATTTGTGTATTCGTGGTTTGTAGTTCATTGACGGTAAAACTACATTTCTTACAGTCATTCATTCCATTGCCAGTGCCAGTGCCAGACGATGATGAAGTAACATCAGGTACAGTCGCTAATCTAGGTCAGATTAAATAGACTACACACACCACACACATTACATACATCAACAAAGACATCATAACTTCCAAGTATAAAGTAGGTCTTCATATTCGGGCGTATATAATTATATATTAACAAAGTTTTTACTTTAATATTTTGTACATTATATATAATACGATTAAAAACAGACGTTGCTACATGTTTGTGTTTTGTACTTGTGTAATAGCTTTGACAGAACTCTTCAATTTTGTTATCATAATATCATATAATTATAAATTATTTGGTAGATTAGCAAGTGGTCCGCCTGATGGTAAGTGGTTATCACCGCCCATAGACATTGGAATAGTAAGAAACGTTATCAATGGCCCCTTACAAAGCCGAAACTTGGAAATCAAAATGTTATGGCCTTTAGGCATGTAGTTACACTGACTCAGTAATTGCTTGGTGGTAGGATATATGATGCAGGCGGTACCTACCTAGATGAGCTTACACATAGCCTTACCACCAAGAAGTATGGTATCATTTTTTTTTATAGAACAGGCAGGCGGACTAGCATATGGGTCACTTAATGGCAAGTGGTCACCAATGCCCATAGATAGTGGCATTGTACATTTATTTAAAAAAAAACATCGCCAATGTCGCACCAACCTTGGGAACTAAGATGTTATGTCCCTTGTGCCTGTAATTACACCGGCTCACTCAACCTTTAAACCGGAACACAACAATACCAAGTACTGCTGGTTTGCGGAAGAATATCAGATGACTGGGTGGTACCTACCCAGACGAGCTTACAAAAGCCTTACCACCAAGTAAATAATTATCTCATAAAACCGAACCTACATTGACCATTTTTCCTTCTTTTTGTATGTTTGGTTTTACCTTACTGTTTCGTTTAAGTTGTTGATAAAATGGGGTATTAAACAAAATTTCTTATTTGTTATTTGATTTTGTATGAGTAAACACTTACATTAGATTTTATTCTGAAAATAATTCTTGTTTTATTTTAGAATAATTTCATTTAAAAAAAAAATACACGCCCCACGTCATATTCTTTGTTATTTTTATCGCAGTCATGGCACCAGTTTAAAATAGGCACATTTCCTTATAATATCTTGACAGGGTTAAAATAATAATAATGAAACAGCACACTGTAAAGGCCTTTTATATGATACTAAAGTATTATGTTTGAAAGGCTTAAATATTTTAATATTCTATTTTGAGGGTTATATGCTATATTGTTTGTTGAATTTTAGAGAAGGCTTACTGTGTACAAGCCCATATGATTAAAGTATTCATGTAGTAATTTAAACTTTCTTTATAGTCCATAAATAATGAGTTATAAACTATTTATTAATTTTGTAAATGAAACATTGTCTTATATGGAATCTATTTAGTCTATCCATACTAATATCAACATACATTTTCGTTTGCTGTTAAAATTATTCATCCGCATTACTTGTTTAGTAAAAAACTATATAATATATGAATAAAATCATTATCATCAACCCCTCGTCTGAACGCTGGACCTGGTTGGATCTTCACTGGACATTGGCCTCTTCAATAGAACGCCACTGAGCTAGATATTCAGCACATTTAGTATATCGTCACTCCACCTAGCTGGAGGGTGTTATATAGTAAATTACTCTAATATGCGTATTATTTGTTTGTTACCTATTTACGTATTATCAAAATAAATAATTTTGAAAACGAAATAAATAAAACAAAATTGTACTACAGACTGAACATTGGATTCCCAAAAATTCGAAATTACCTACGAAAACTTTCATTAACGGGAATTTGTTTTCATGGTTAGAGAATCCCCAAAAGTTGTGTGTTTGTTTGTTGGTTTGTTCTAATTAAAAAATCAGCATCAGAAGATTGAGTGGAGTGAGGTACGAGTTTTTACTATTTTGGAAAACGGACGATAGATAACTAAATATCTTAATTTTGGACAAACGATTCTAAAGTAGAATGTATGACTTGGTAGTAGAGCTTTGTGCAAGCTCGTTTGGGTAGGTACCACCCACTCATCAGATATTCTACTTTACTTTACTTTACTACCTTGGTATATTTTCTTAGTATATTGGTATGGGCCACCTGATGGTAAGTGGTCACCAACGTCCATAGACATTGGCATTGTAAGAGATGTTAACCATCACTTACATCATCAATGCGCCACCAACCTTGAAACTTAGATGTTATGCCCTTTGTGCCTGGAATTACACTGGCTCAGTCACCATTCAAACCGGAACACACCAATAGGAAGTATTGCTATTTTTTGGTAGAATATTTGATGAGTGGGTGGTCCTTACCATTACGAGCTTGCACAAAGCTCTACCACCAAATAAATGACCGCTGAATTCGAGAAGTATTAATAAAAGTTTGCAAGCTCGAATTAATCACCAAAGTTCATTTGAACGTCAGTTTTAGTACAGGCGAAATTTTAGACGATGAGACAATGAAACCAAGTTTTATGACTGGGTACAAAACAGATTCGTAATGTTTAAAAAAACATCCTTTAATTTTACAGTTTTATAATATAGAGGGACCGTTTTCTTGAAACATTTATTAATTGTCTTATGCTATACATAGGTGGGTGGGCATAATATGGGCCACCTGATGTGATCCACCGCCCAAAGACATTGATGACGTAAGAAAACCACAACTATTATTGCTGTTTAGCGGTAAATATCTACATGTCAAGCTATATGAATAACTTTAATGAAATCAGAAAAAATAACAACAATTATATTAGAAGAAACAAAACATTATATGCTATAAATTATAATTCCTTAACTGAAGACTCCGCATTAAAACTCGAGCAAGCACCACTGAGCTCTAATGTGTTTAATTTGTGTTTATAATTCACCTCTTGTTCGGCGGTGAAGGAAAACATCGTGAAGCTCCATATGAATAGGCTCCAAGCCGTCTGTTCAAGAGGATCTTTATAGGCCGTTTACTTTACTATACCTTAAGTATCAGATATTTTACCTAAAGGAAAGAGTAATTCCGTTTAATTTATTACATCTACTTTTAAGTTCTATTGCACACATTTTATACTTGAAATTCGAATTTCAAATTAATATCTTATTAAAGTACTTTTAAGTTTTGTTATTGTGCGTTATATAATGTGAGCGTGAGATTGGTGTTCGAGTTCATATGTTTACACATAAATTCTCGTGAATACATCACACACACACACACACACACACACACACACACACACACACACACACACACACACAGACACACACACACAGACCAATTTTTTTTATCAATCATCAATGACATATATGAGCCTTGAAAGTATCTATTAAATGTTTCTATGATTGATATGTATAATAAACGAATTTGTCACGTCAATTGTTCCAACTATATTCAAATACTCAGGAAAGCCAGTTAAACCAAAAGTAATTGAATGGAAAGTGAATGCTTATGACTGTATGTGAGTCTACTGCGTCAAATGGCTGCGCTATTTACCAGCTTCTCAAGATATATGTATGTCGCTACAATTATCGCTAAAGTCAATAATTTTAAGCGATATAACTACAAATTATCAATTATGAATTATTCTGCTCAAGTTTAATCCTTCTCCATGACAACGCTTAATGTATAATTTATGGAAAATTTCAAGATGGGTCGATGTTAAATGTGGAATTTTCCATTTCTTTAACATCGTGCTGAACTGGTGTCTATTCAAATTTATTTTCAATTATATTTATGAGTTCATTTTTGTGTAGAGACATCAAAGTAAAGATACTTATATATGAATATCATATAATTTTATTGTCATAGAATTTAGCGAACACACAAGGCAGAAATACGTTGGCTGATAAACACCGACTTCAAATTTAATATTACAAGAATTCAACTACTTTGGAAATTTGATTCGATTTAGCTTTTTATATATATTTTCTATAACCAATGATCTGAATGTTAGTTAATTGAAACATACTACTTGAACGTTTTTTTTTCTTCATATGGCCTTATTTTTTATGACAAAGGCTAAAACTCAAATAAGTTAAAACAAAACAAAGATCCAAAGCAAACTCTGTTCTTGAATTCACGGCCCCAATATAAAATCAAACACGAACCAAACTAAACACCATATTCGGGCCTTTGAGCAAGAGAGTCATTAGTGCAGAACAATCATTGCGCATTCCCATTACTGATACGTTATTTGGTCTCATATGAGATATAAAGAAGCAATACTTTTTAAAATTAATCTATTGTATTTGCAAAAATATTCCATTATAATTGTATTAAATCCCTCGTTGGTTTAGTGATTGTTTTTAAAGCAGCAAATCTTGGATTCGTTGATTCTAAGCCCGCGACGGGTCAGTAAAAAAATTTTTGGGTTTTCTTGTCGAGATAATCTTAGTAGAAGCTTGGAGCTTAAAACTATTCCTGTGCCTGGAATCGTATTCGTATTCGGAATTACCGTCCATCCATGCACACAATATTATCAACAATGATAAATAAATCTACCATAACAAAGTATTGTCTATTCAAGTGTATGATTCATCACATCCAATGATATTAATGTGACGATGGTGATATTTGCCAAAGCCGAAAATAGTATGAAAGTGATGATAATATTTGATTTCATTGTGTAGATTTATATAGTTATTCTAAATTATATTTTTTTAATTAAATTTTAAACGATAACACGCATAAGTCTATTATAATTTTTGATTTTTTTATGGAACGTAGTTATTTTACTCTGTTTACTGTAGAGTGAAATGGCAGTGGCTAAAAATCATGTCACATAACGCAATAGTTATCATACCGTGCCTACAAAATGCTACAAAAGGCGTTACGTTAGGCGACTGGGCGCTCGATTTCAGTAGGGCGCGAGCGCTTCTGGAGGTAGGATCCATGTCAAATTTTTGAGCGCTTTTAACTATATAGTGCGACTCTTATTTAATATTACATCCCGATTGTTAATTAAATGTATTATGCACATATATGTATGTATTTATAATTTCATGTGCCCGTACTGTTTAACGTATAAAACTGTTTACCCAATCGACTAATAATAATAATTAACTGATTTAATTTTTTTTTTAATTAAATAATATCATTTGTCGCACCTAAAATAATAAAATGTCATGAATAATTGGCTCAAGATTAATTTGCTTTTTAATTATATTCTGATAGAATAAGTGAGAATGATTTAAAATAGAAACATATTTCTTAACTCCCCAAAGCCTAATGGAAACGGTGGAAATACGTGACACAGATATGCGTGTTCGGCAGTAACGAGACCAAAATGCGAAAACGACGTGACCGTCAAGTCCACGATTTAGACCAGTAAGATGATGGGCTCTATCATTTGTTCTGGCTTACTGATTACGTTATATGCTTGTATTAATACGTAATGTATTATTAAAAATAATATAAATTGAAAATAAAAAATAGCCTTAATTTACTCTGACCTTTGAACAATTTGTAAAATTAAAAAAATATAAAACTTTACTAACTATTCTTAACTATACTATATTAATTAAACTTATTTCTTTTTTTTTCATGTATGTATACAACTTAGCATTTTGTATCAGTTACCCGGTCAGGCTGTCTTGCGACATAGGCCTCCTCAAGTTCCCTCCACCTTTGCCTATCCATTGAATTTAATTAAAAATAATATAATATTCTAATTATAAGGCCACATCAGCGCAAGCAAGTGACTTGAATATACAAAGGCCTTTTGTTGTTAACTCGCCTGGTCGCGCAGATGTGATCGAGTCCTTAATTGAGCGTCAGGTATCGAACACGTTATAATAACTTTGTGAATCCCATTTAAATCGTTTAATGAACGTTGCTTTGATAGGAAGGACTCAGAACATAGACTATAATGGAAGTGATACACCTCAACTCGTAATATTAACATTATGGTTTTAATAACTATCACATATAGCTTCGCTCGCGTCATAATTCAGAATTGCTAAATATCCATTTATTTAGCTAAGGAGCTATGAAGAAGGATTCATAGACGAAGGATTTTGATACAAACTTTCATTCCCTTTATCACCTTAGAGGTTAGCGCCAACCTTTTTCACTCACGCTGCAGTTTTCTCTGTTCATTGATAATTCAGTTATACAGATTATTATTTTATATATTTTAAGCGTGGTGCCGATGTAAATAAAGGCCGGCAACGCACCTGCAAGTCCTCGGATGTTGCAGATGTCCATGGGCGGTGGTAGTCACTTTCCATCAGGTGAGCCTCCTGCTCGTTTGCCCCCTCTTTATACAAAAACAAAAAAATGTAACAGCATGTCTCAACCTAAGGCACACTAAAATATGTTTAACATCAAAATATATTTTTATATAATTTTTGTGTGTTTGGTTCATTATTTTGTATAAAAAGCTAAAACTTTTCTCCTCGCACTGAAAATAATAAAATAAAAGTTAGAAAACATTTTAAATATAACAGTAGATTTTCACAGATAACGCCCTAAGCCGAGGTATGTTCTCACAGGAGACATTCTTAATACAACACAATTTTATATACGAGTATGTAGACGTTACAAGCTTTTCTCGGCTAAGTCTGAGGACAGACCGCCCCCCTGGTGCCGTTGTAAAAACCTCTAGGTTGAAAGAAATAAATATAGAGAAGCCCCAGATGGTACAGTGGTTGTAACACGCGAATCTTAACCGAAGATTACGGGTTCAAACCAAAACAAATACCACTAAATATTCATGCGTTTATTATGTATTTATAGTTTATCTCGTACTTAACAAAAGTCTCTTCCAGAGATCGTCAGATGATGATTATAGCACGTGTAAGCAGCTTGTTAATCTTCTTACCTTTTTCTCTGAGAATACCAGCTGTGTGGCATTACCAGGCTGTAATTTTAAAGTGTAAATAATTTCAAAATATGACTTCTATAAATCTTATACTTGAAACCAGAAAGTAGGTAGAAAGTAGTAGGTCTGAAGTGTACAGCATTTCTAATAATGTTTCTGTATCGTATAGTCTATTTTAGAGCTCGCCGACTTTTCACGCTTGCGTAATAACCCCCTCGAGAGTGAAACTTTACGTGAAATTAACAAAGTTTGGCCCGTCATCCCGGGACCAAGGGAACGAACATGTGTGATAAAATTTAAAAAAAAATATAGGCCGCAGTTTCGAATTAACTGATTCATGTTTGACGTACGGACCAGCGATGCAGAAATAGCTTTGTCAAAATTTCTCATGCTTTAAACGAACCGAAAACTGGTTTGTTATGAAAATTAGGTTAACAAGCTTGGATCTTGTATCTAGAAAAACATACATACTTAAATAATAAATCGTGATATTCATTTAAGTTTTATTTATTTGTATAAATGAATGTTAGAGAGTATTATTATTAATTGATAACTATTAAAATTCTCACATCCTAATAAAATAATTAAAAAAGCAATTAGCGTGGCGTGCCGTGAATTATTTATAATAATATTTTTTTATATTTTAATCTTCAATAATATGTATATCATGTTTATACTGGGATGAAAAGTTTAATAAAGTGAATGATACGATCACATACGATACGATGTTAAGACTTGAAACACTGATAAGGTTTTTATATAAAATTTTATAAAAAAAAACAATATTTTATTTTAATATAAATAAATATGGTAAAACCCTTCGTATTCAGACAATTACGAAAAAAAAACATTTTATATTACATGCTTTGCGCACGTACGAACTCTAAATATAAACTCTAATAAACAGAACTAAATTCACTAAGAATTATTTTATTAATAGGAGTTGTACTAAATATAACCAGATGTTTTTAGATTGTGATATATTTCATGTCTCTTAATAGCTTTAATCGGTACATCAAAAATGTTTTATCTAATGGTATTAGTAATGCTGATTGAATTAATTGTCATTGAATGAATTTGTCATTTCTCCCACTCTCGTTTATACCTAATCTCCTGACCTCGTGTCCGAGCTACCCGATAGGTAAGAGCTATCGAACGCTGACGCGCCCCTGTGTTGCAATGTAATTGTCGTAAATTAGAAATAGTGGTACAGAAATTGAGTTTATTTCTTTAATAATATTATAATTTATTTAATTGACTCTACAAATCTTTTTGTCAATAATTATACATATTATAGACTAATAAGCAAGAACCCTGTTTTCGTGATTGTTTCCTTTTTGCTCCGAAGATATCTATCACAATTCGCAATGTTTTTTTTTAATAACATCAGTATATTGAATAGTCTAAACCAAGGTTTTTTTTTTATGTTAGAGGCGGCAAACGAGCAGGAGACTCACCTGATGGAAAGTGACTACCACCACCCATGGACATCTGCAACATCCGAGGACATGCAGATGCGTTGCCGGCCTTTTAGGAAAGAGTACGCTCTCTTCTTGAAGGTTCTTAAGTCATATCGGTTCGGAAAAGTCGCCGGCGAAAGCTGGTTCCACAGAGTGAAGTGAATTATCAGCTTAATTTCATATCATATTTTTCATAAGTTTTTAATTTCCTTCATCAGTTTTTTATTTTATTAATCAGTGCAAGACGAGACGTTTTACTTAATAGACCTGTGATATTTTCCACAAACACAGAGCATAAGGATCATAAAGATCGGACGCCTGTGGAGGGCAGGGCAAGTAGTACGAATGGACGAGTCCAGAGTACCCAAGCACCTCCTGGAAGGCTGGCCGGAGCGCCGCAGAAGTAAGAAGAATAAGAGGCAGGCCCAAGCTCAGGTGACGGCGTCGAATAGGACACCAAAGTCTTAGGGATGGCAGGTTGGAGAAGGAAAGCCACGAATAGATCGGACTGAAGAGTTTTACTGGACCAGGCTAAGGCCCACCCGCGGCTGTAACGCCTCTAATGATGATGATGATGATTATATTTATCGGTAACAACCAATCGAAAAGGTCAACTGCATGTTCTTACCCATGATCCACCTCTTAAGGAGTATTGTTATGTGGCTCTATAATAATCGGTACTAATTACACAAACGAGCCCGTTCGAAACAGACGTATAATTATATATGTTGCAAAATAAATACGTAAATTTTAAACTTATAGTCACATTTTCTTCTTTAGTATTTCCATAATAAGCATAAAGAATTCAAAGACTGCGGTTCACTCACATCATTAACAAGTGCCCAACTAATTTTGGTATTCATTGAATATTTCTTCGTTCATCAAAATGTTTAGAATTTTTTGATAAGCAATGTGTATTTATTTTTCTTTTGAAAATTTTCATTAGTCATCTTAATTGAGAGGAAAATTATTTTGATTATATTCGGTACCAGTATTATGAAATGTTTTTGACTCTTCTTAGATATTAAAATATCAATCGCTTTAAGTAATTTCAAGCAATCCAATTAAGCCAGCCAAAATAAAAATATGTATTTTTCCAACAAAATAATGAAAAATATATTTTCTTAAAATTAAACGTATTTTTTAGGGGTCCGTAACTGAAAAGGTAAAATCAGAATCTTTATAGGATCACTTTGTTGTCCGTCCGTCTGTCTGTCTGTCCGTCTGATAAGACCCTTTATCTCGGGTACGCGTGGAGGTATCGAGTTGAAATTAAAACGATATACTCAAGTCTACGGTCTCTTGAGGCTGTGACAAAATGTAACTTCTAAGTTAACGTAAAAAAAGATATAAGAAAGATAGATTTCGACACTCAAGGAAATCAAAACTCATAGGGTATTTCCCGTTAACCTAGAATTATGAAATTTGACAAGTAATACCGTCATATACTACAAGTATAGAGAAAAATCTGAAAACTATAAATTCGTAATTAGTTTTAGATTTATGACGAAGAATTAAAAAAAAAACCTTTTCGCTTTTTTATAAGTATAGGTACCTAATAATTTTGGTGTACTAAAAGTACCACATACCTAACAGTTTGGACTGTTATGCATACCTGCCTATTTAATTTAAAATGTTGAAAATTAAACACAAACCTAAATATGTACCTACAAATATGTACGGAACCCACGATGGGCGAGTCCGACTCGCACTTGTCCGGTTTATTTATACAATAGTCTTGTTTAGTTTAACTGTCATCAACGTACCCTAAGTAAATGCCTGTTTTCCACTACTAATTCAAGACCTTTCATTTAGAGGTTAGGAACTTTCTCCACTACGCTGCTCCAATGTACACCATTTGTGAGAGATTTTCGCGGCACATGCAAGTTACCTTGCAACATTTTTCTTTACCACCGAATATTGATGATACACCAAGTTAATTCAGTGGTTTTTGTCGGGTGTTAACATGCAATATTCGGTCAAAGCTCACCTGTTTCTGTTATTTAGCTATCATGGTTCTGAATGTATTCCCTTTACTCAATTTACTCGAGGCAGCTCTTTCATTCTCATTCCATCAATCACTATTCATATTCAACGCTCTTCTAGTCACATTCCTTTCATTCTTCATGATAAATGATTTACTCTCAACTTTTCCTGTGTTTGACAGACTGTATAAACTTATTTGTACCAAATACTGATTTGTCATGATTTGTTTCTAATGTATTTTTTTTTCTTTGCAGACGATGATCAACTAAGCCAGACAATATCGAGGTATGTATAATTTAATTTATTATAAACAGCAATTATACGTTATGAGAAAAAATGCTATGTTTACATGCGCGATTTTAATCGCCTGCTAGCTAGCCTGCAGATTTTAATCGTCCAATAAATGAGTATATTCGAGATGTCACTGATTAATTATTTTATATTTTATCATCCGTTAAATATTCAGGCATTTAATGGCTTGCTGAAATTTTTAAAAAAATAAATTACGCGACTTTAAACAAAATATGAACTTATGTTGCAATTTTTGTTGAAGAGATAAACTATTTATCAAATATTCTGTATGTGTACGTAAATAATCACATTCACAAAAAATAGATTTTTAAATAATTTCCCTTAAGCCTTAAATCCTTTAAACGGATAACCAAAGTTAAAGAAGCCAGTTCCATTTTAAGCGACATAAGTGTAAGTAATATGGAATAAGTTTTTTTAGCAACGCTTTAATCAAACCCCTTTTACTAACCAAATTCTTTCGGGAACCAAAATTATTCCTGTATTGACAGCCTGTGAAAGTCCCACTGCTGGGCTACGGCCTCCTCTCCCCTTTTGAGGAGAAGGTTTTTAGAGCTTCCTTTTTTTTTGGAATGATCCCTGATCGCAAACTAATTATGATTATTTTTATTGAAAATTTTGTATAGGTCTTTGATAAATGTTGAAAGGGTTAATAACTTTTCAAAGACTTTCTTCTCCAAAATAATATTTTTTGTGTCATTATAGTATCAAAGGAGAACCTTGGTCGTTGATATTAGATTTGATAATGTACATGTACATTTTACAGTTAGTCACTAAAATACTCGTTAAATTTAATGTAGATCTATATGATTATAAATAATTAAGTATCTATAATAACACTTAATGAGTACCAGGCTCCTTAATCGGTAAACGTTTAATCGTACAATTGAAATTTATGATATATTTTATCGTACGTACGATAAACTTCGCATTTGAAGTACAAGTCTAAGGTCGTCGATCCAATAACAATTTAATTTCACGCCGTCACAGGATTGAACGCAGTGATGAAAATGTTATTGAAGTAAAACCACCGACGTCTGACGAAATTCAATATTTTTATTAAACATTGAAATATATTTTGTATTTTTTTTATCAAAACAGATTTTTTTTTAATTTAAAATGGGTAGGTATACGATTGGGCCAGCAGAGGCTAAGTGGTAATCTCCTCCCATAGACACTGTGACTGTAAGAAATTGACAATATTTAGTAGCCTGTAGTTGCACTGGTTCACTTACCCACACACAGCACTGAGTATTGCTGTTTAGCTGCCGCGTTGGTCTAGTGGCTACATGTAAGGCCGCAGACACGGTGGTCCTGGTTTCAATTCCCAGGTCGGGCCAATAAAATGTTATTGAAATTTTCTGTCGAAATTTCTTAGTAGCAGCTCGGAGTCTGGAAGTTGGAAGTGTGTACACTCCCTAGCCTTGAAAAGCACGTAAAGCCGTTGGTCCTACGCCAGAATTCTTTACGGTCGTGTCGGATTGCCGTCCCATCGGTTTATGAGAATAAGGGACTAGGTGCACTCTGCATCTGTGTTTGCGCACACACTTGTGCACTATAATATCTCTTGCGCAGTTGGCTAATCTCTCTTGAGATTGGCCGCCGTGGCCGAAATCGGTCTGGAGGACCATTATTGAATTTCCATTTTTTTTTTTTCACGCGTATTTGAACTCATGCTTCACAATCCGCAGCCGGCAAGGCAAATATATAAAGGCACAAGGAACATAACAACTTAGTTCCCAAGGTTGGTGGCGCATTGACGATGTAAGCGATGGTTAACATCTCTTACAATGCCAATGTCTATGGGCGTTGGTGACCACTTACCATCCGGTGTACCATATGCTCGTCCGCCTACCTATGCTATAAAAAAACCGACATGGCCATCGTTATAATAGTTATTTCATTTATCCATTTTCAATTTCACGGTTGACATGTAATTGATAAGAGCGTTACCATGAGTTGTTTAAAATTTGAACGTTTCCATTTAGTTTTGAAATTAGGTAAATTATATTATGAAAACGCACAAGCCGCTTTATGTATACGAAATAATTTGAATATTAAATAATAATTACTTTGAGGCTTTGAAGACTGAAATGCTCGTACGATTTGCTTTATATGTAATATTAAAACAAAGAAGATTAAATTTTCGCTTCCACGATATTTAATAAGAAATGATTCACGCTTATTATATTATCACGTCAATATTCTAAATTTAAAAAAGGGTGGAATTGCGAAGAACAGCTTTTTTAAATTTATAAAAGTTTAGTTCACATTAATTTTGCTCATTACTGGTGCGCTTAAATTTATATAACACTCTTAATTATTAACTCAAGTAAATAATTGCTAAGATTTCTTCAGCTACTAATTGGTTAATACTTTCGTTATTTATAAGACCGATTGATGTTGTTATATGTGTTCTTATGTAGTCATTCTGTTCGCCAGCTTTTGTGTGCCTCACGGCTTGACTCTAATCGGCCCTGTGTTCTTTGTATCGAGTAGAAATTTAATTTTTGATTGTTACACTTTCAAATTTTTCATCTTAAAGTTGATGTATCCATTCTATTTAAATTAGGTCTTGTCTGAATTGGTACAACTGATTAGTCACATAATTAATCGTCAAACAGCAATACTTGATATTATTGAGTTCCAGTTTGAATGGTGAGTGAACAAAAGAAACTACAAGCACAACGTACATAAAATCTTAGTTACCGCTTAAGCCGTGTATTGGTAATCGTAAATATATCTTGAAGCGACAATCTAAATGGGCGGTTGTTTTGTAACATCATCATCATTTGCATGTCCGCCTATTTCATAATACCACGCGAAGAATTTATTTATCCTTCCGAAAATAATTTTTAAAAACAATGCCTTTGATATAAGGATGTTATATGGGACGAGTGAGTTATTACGAGACTTGATATTGCTACGCTTGTCTGACTAACTTTGGTAATCTGTTATACATTAAATTGCCTGAAAGGGATAACATTAAGTACCCGTCTAATCAACTTATTGCTACAGTCTCTAATAAAATTATAACAAGCCGTTGTTTATGTATACGGTACTTATTGAATATGGTTGTTGGTTGGGAAGTATCTATATGCCTATATTAAAGTTATTACGAAAATGCGTGTAAACGTTAAGGCTTAGAAGCGAAGAGGATTATGTTTTTATCACATTAATAACGACCTTTATACAAATGGGCAATAAAGTTGTCTATTGTTGGCATTATAATCGATACTGTTCTAATCCCTTTTTGGGATAAGCAGCCTTTGTACCTACACTTTTATACTTATTTTTTTGTGTTTTGTACTTGTTCCAAATTTAAAAAATCCCCTCGTCGTACTTCTGAAAATCATTTTATTTAAGAACCGCTCATCATTCGAAATTATGTTATTACTTTACTAAATCCGTTGCTGATCAATATTATTTATTTAAAGTCTAAATGTTCTTAATTATAGTACAATTCAGATTCATTATCATTTTGTTAAATAAAATTTTAACCGAAATAATGAAATCAAATAATATTTAAAATATTTAGGAGATACTAATTTTGCTAATAAAAACTACATTATTAAAATTGTTATAATAAATTAATTGTTCTTACGTGCTTACGATACGATATCGGATCGTTCTCGATTATTACATTATCGAATTATAAAGATTGCTTGCGAGTATAGTAAATGTATAAAAAAAACCTGAAGAGCTTAACACCGACACCTGCTTTGTGGATTTCAATTCAGTTAAGTTTTTCTTCTAGCTATTTTTTTAAGTAATCACTTAATTCATCCTCAATATTTTATTAAAACACTAATTTTATCGTAACGATATCGTCGATTGTAAAGTCTTTATCGTATCGTCAAACAATGTAAAATTTTGAAAAGTAAACGTGCCTTTTACTAATGTATTATGGAACATGGTTTTGTAATTACAGAAATGCAAACTAAAATTCTTGCAAGCGCATTTGTGCAACGTATTTTTGGTAGCTTCATACTAAACATTTATTATAAAATAACCACCTCTGTTGTTAAATGCTTATGAAAAATATACTTTATCTCAAGCTGAAAAAGAGCTAAAAGTTTTAAAATACGTTATAAAAAATGTTTTTACTCGTATTATTTAAATACGTACTATTTTAATAATTTGAAAGGTTATAATTATTAAAAAATGTTAGCTAGTTTATAAATCTGCTTGCAAGGTCTCAAGGGGTTTATGTTTGGGTGGAAATTTATTGATAAGAATAGAGTAAAGAAATTATCACGAGAATATTCTGGAACATGTTCTTTTTTTACTTTTTTTTTATCTTGTTATCTGTACTGCTAATCCAATAAGTAGAATTGTTATAATGGCTCACATACAGTGATGCATTGTAACAGGTACAAGGGGCATAACATCTTAGTTTTCAAGGTTGGTGGTGCATTGGCGATATAGGGAATGGACCACTTACCATCAGGTGGCCCATATGCTCGCCCACCTTCCTATACAATAAAAAAAAAGTTGCATGAGATTCAAATTTCATAATTCACTAAAAATATATATATTTATAATATTCTTTTTTATTTTATATTAATTTTTAAATTTTATTAAATACCTATTGGAAATATTGACTTAGTTAGGACGCCAGCTGGTTTGGTGCCAATAATCTCCAAATCAGATGTGCCAATAGCTTAGGATATTTAATGTGGTTTAAATGTAATAATAAGTCGTTAATAGAACTTATATTATATTTACTTAATTAATCGTAACACTTGGATGAAATCAAAAACTAACCTAAGATGAATATAGACTATAAATCATTGATGTTTCTTTCGAACTCTAATTATAGTTCGGAGTCAAACAGTATTATTACACAACCTCTACCATAAATAGCTTTTCTTTCATCAAACTCTAATTTCAAAACTAAAACTACAAAACGGAGTTATTTCGATTATCCGATGTCTATAAGCTCTTTAATTACAAAACTGACCTCTCCCGTATAACCACACGTAGATAATTCGTAAATATCAGTCTCGCTGCTATAATTTATAGTGTAAGAGCTTCGTCAAGGTCAGTCAAGTTACGACCCGTCTTTAATTATATCAACGCTCTCTAGTACAATTTTTAGTGTAGACTTAAAATATTAAGTTATACGGGTAGGATTTCATTAAACGGTGGAGTTTGGAATTCGCTGTTGATTTTTATAGTTTTTCTAGGTAAATAATTTTATATTGTATTAATTTTAGTAATTAAAATATAATCCAACTAAAGAAGTAGCTAATAAATAATTTTGAAATGTATTGGTGGCGATATTTAATAATATACGTCATTCATAATGGATTCCATTAAACGTTATAAAAGTTATTTTGAAGTAAAATTTAAGTGTATTTAAGTGGAATAAATTTGCATTATAAATTTTTACTTGGTGTAAGAGATTTGTGCAAGCTCGTCTGGGTAGGTACCACCCACTTATCAGATATTCTACCGCAAAACAGCAGTACTCGCTATTTTTGTGTTCCGATATGAAGAGTGAGAGAGCTAGTGTAATTATAGTGACGAGGGACATAACATCTTAGTTCCCAAGGTTAGTGGCGAATTGGCAATGTAAGCGATGGTAATATCTCTTATAATACCAATGTCTATGGGCGTTGGTGACCACTGACCATCAAGTGGCCTATACGCTCGTCCACCTACCTATGCAATAAAAAAAATATAGACATATCAGTCAAAAACTATTTGTAGAACATATTGTTATGGCCCAGCTAATATAAAGTAGCATGGAATATAAAATGATAAATAATATATTATCTAAGGTCATCTCTAGCCCTTTCGATTCGACTAAGCTATACAAAGTGCGATCTAAGTAATATTACTTCATGTGTGTGAACACGTGTGAAAACTTAGTACGGTCGCGTTCTCAAGTTTGTACGTCTATCGAAGGCGTCAGTTAAAGATGGCTTCCGTTTTTTGACGTGACAACGTCTTATAAATTGGTTTGCCGGGTGACACTTCAAGAAACTGCGTTACGCTCCGCTCACGTTATGCGCTCACAATGAGAGCGAGTGAGAGGCACGCGTCCCTTCCACTCGGGCATGGTTAGCCCGCCTAAGAGCGAGAGAGACAGAACGCTGTTTCATTGTACGCAAATGTATTGCAAGTTATTGTATGTATATTTGTATATAAATACGTATGTATGTGTAAAGGTAAAAATAAAATTTTGTTAATATGAAATTCAGTGCGAGATTCTTTGTATAAATTAATGTTTTAAATATAATTCTTTGTATAAATAAATGTTTTAAATTGTTACTATTATTTCATCCTTCTTCCTACTATACGAATGAATATTCACATTAAAATTATTTTACCACTCAAAGTCGTTGTCACGTAAAACTTTCGCCCGTATACCGACTTTACAGGCAACCAATTTTTTTTTTTATGTAAGAGGGGGCAAACGAGCAGGAGGCTCACCTGATGGAAAGTGACTACCACCGCCCATGGACACCTGCAACATCCGAGGACTTGCAGGTGCGTTGTCGGCCTTGGAGGAAAGAGTACGCTCCCTTCTTGAAGGTTTTTATGTCATATCGGTTCGGAAAGGTCGCATTCCGTGGAATGTAACCCGTAATAACAGCATGTCTACCAACTAATATGAAGGGATATTACGTGTATGTACTCACGATTTTGCAGTATTGTATGTAGTATTATTATAACGTATAAAGTTCATTTATTTTAATTTTTTATAAGTATTTATATTTACAGCGAGATTGTTTCATAGTAGCGACAAAAAACTTGTGACGATTAAATTATATATATATATATATATGATATGAGAGTAGGGGAATAGAGAGTGCACCTGTGTTAGCGCACACACTTGTGCACTATAATATGTCCTGCGCTGCGCAGTTGGCTAATCTGTCTTGAGATTGGCCGCCGTGGCCGAAATCGGTCAGGAGGACCATAATGGTCCTAATTATGATAAGATTTTGTACGAAGGAAAATATCTTGAGGAAACAAGTACATTTATACTAATATATAAAGCTGAATTGTTTGTTTGTTTGATCCGGCTAATTTCAGAAACTACTGGTTCGAATTTAAAAAATAATTTTATGTTGTATAGTCTTTTTATTGAGGAAGGTTCGAGGCTGATTTTTATTAATTATACGCGGGTGAAACGCGTGACACAGCTAGTGTCAGATAAAACTCCCACTAAATTATAAAAAATCATAAAATTATGCAGTATCCTAACCAGTAGCATACATATTGTCCACGTCGAAAACGGATATAGAGTACCTTATACCTGCCCAAACCACCTTGTTGAGGGGAATACACGGACAAAACCCCGGGCGGAGACTTATACACTATAACTCAACTTAGTTTTCATATATTCCTTTTAAAATTATATTTTAATTATTTTCATAATTAAAATACGTTTTAAAAGAATATGAAAAATAATTTTCAGCAAGTTCCACCTCTACAATAGTTAAGGATGTTATATTAAAAAGATTTTATTAGTAAGCATCTGGTAGATTATTATTTTTTATTTTGTTTTCAGCTCTCATTAAATTTATAAATGTTCCAACTTAAAAAGCGATTAATTTCTTTAATACGTAACTGTTACGCAGATTAATAAAACCTACATGCTTTCTTATTTATTTTATATTTTCGCTGGTACTCAAAATTTATGAAATATTTTTTTGTTTAATTCAAGCGGACGAGCATTTGGGCCACCTGCTGGTAAGTGGTTACCAACGCCCATAGACAATGGCATTGTAAGAGATGCTAACCATCGCTTACATCGCCAATGCGCCACCAACTTTGGGAACTAAGATGTTATGTCCCTTGTGCCTGTAATTACAAATCTGATAATTCCTTAACCGTACAATACAAACATGTTAGGGACTTGTGTCCGAACTCTGTATTTATGTACACGAACAAATTTCAACGTAACAATCTGATTGATTGATGCGACTAGTTCGTGGTTGCCCCTTTGTGGCCTGAAAGTTTTTGTATACAGGACATCGAAGTTTTCAGTACATTCGCTGTTCTGGAACTACAGGACTTGTTGAAAACTTACTGACTGAAATTTGTGACATACAATGTACATTATACTATAATGTACATCAATTGAAATATAAAAATGAGAGATTTTATATATGTATTTTTTCAAATTCTTGTAAAAGCTTTTGTTAAAAATAATGATAATAATATCCTGGGACTTGTTCATGCACACAAATGTCTGTCCTAGGTGGGAATCGAACCCACAACCTGAGGCGCGAAATACAGGTATCTACCAACAACGCCAACCGGCTTGTCAAATGTACAATGTAGTTTAAAAATGAGAACCAACCTCAAATTACGTGTCCTGATTCTATGGTTTTATTTTCGACATTGTACCGAGACATATCGTATATCTGAGACATTTTGGTCCATTAGAAATATACTAATTTAATTACCTAATTACTTGACCATCTATCCTAGTTATTAAGCCGCCATGGTCAAAAAGCCATAAAAAATAAACATAGTGTAAATCAACCTCAACAATTATAATGAAAGCTCAAGTATTATAGTTTTATTTTTAACATTTATAAAATACGTTATCTTATATTCGGGGTACTCGCGTTACAGTTTAAAGTATGCCCATATTTTAGTACGAATGCACTTTACGCGAATGGCGAATTCTTGGTTCAGTGGAATCACGAAATACCTTCATTACATAATTCATGAACATTAGTCCTCATGAAGGCAACATAAGACGTTCAAATAAATAACTCGAGTGTAATATCTCTTGGGAAGATAGGCCGTGGCGTTAATAAAATTATATGAATCTTGTATCCGATTATTACGAGAGGCATCTTAGTGCTAGTAACGAAGGGATTACGTTTGTATTAACATCTGGCTACGATAATGTAATTTCTTGATATTAATCATTCTAAATAGTAATTTATGTTTAAAAGAAATATACAGAAAAATCTCGCAACAAGCGTTTATGTGAAATGCTTCAAAATTATGAGTTGAGTTGAGTAGGTACTCCTGTATTTGCTTGCCCGGTTTTGAACCTGCAATCGTCTATTAAGATTCACATGTTCTTAACCAGTCTTCATAAATACAAACAGACCAGTTGAATAATATTAGTATAGTATTCATATCAAAGAAGCGAAGGTGGCCCAGTGGTAAAAACGCGTGAATCTTAGCCGATGAACGTGGGTTCAAGCCCGGGCAAGCACCACTGAATGTGCCTAATTTGTGATTATAATTCATCTTGTGCTTGACGATGAAGGAAAACATCGTGAGGAAACCGGCATGTGTCTTATTTCACTGAAATTCCATAAATGAATAAGCTCCAAACATTCTCCTCAAAAAAGGATATGACTTAGCCCAGCAGTGGGCCCATTCACAGGCTCTTACTTTTTTACTTTCATTCATTTAACACAAAAAAACTAAGCAATACTACAAAAATATAAATAAATAAATACATTACTATAATACAATTTCTATATAAAATATATAAAGTTAGCACTTTTATATTACTATAGTAATTAATTTACAGTTTTTGTTTATATATACGTCGGCCAACACATTAGTTGTGATTAACAGATACCATTAATCAAAAAGTCAGACCACCTCACCCCCCTCATACTCAACCATCTGAAACTTTGGTTTAAAGCGTATCATTCCACATAGTTGATTTTATATAATTATATAAAACTTAGAGGACGTTTTGTACGCATTAATTATATTAAAAAGTTCGTGTATTACCTAACACTAAACTATACGTAATAAAGTAATATGCATAAAATAATCATAGAAAGTGAATGAAACAGATTATCTGCAAGGCGGTGTCTAATTTGCTAGTAACGATATTGGCAATTTAGAAGTAGCCCACAAATGTCCAACAGCTGGGCATCCTGCATATTACACTTACAATTTAAAAGCACGTTTTCTCATGAATCATAAATACATATTAAGCACATGAAAACTGACTAATGCTCGCATTTGAAACTACGAACATCCGCTAATATGTTTTCAATTTTGTTTCAATCAATCAATTGTTAAATATCTTTGTGCTAGACTTTGTGCAAGCACGTCCGGGTAGGTACTAGGTACCACCCACTCATCAGATATCCAACATCTTAGTTCCAAAGGTTGGCGGCGCATTGGCGATGGAAGCGATGGTTAAATTTCTTACACTGCCAATGTCTAAGATAGGTGACTTCTTACCATATGGTGGTCCATATGCTCGTCTGTCTACCTCTTTGTTATAAAATATTAATTAAAAAAAAAGAGTGTGTGTACTTATGTACACGCGTTAGAAGTTATACTTCTTTGGCGTATGGAAAAAAAAAATAACTTAAATGCAGTAGTGAATAACGATAAATATTAAAATTGATAAAAAAGATTTTATTTAAATAAAAAATACTAGAATATACAACTTGAACATAGTTATCGATTTTCATGCCACCTAGAACTAACTTCACGATGTAGAATTCTGAGTGTCGGTGTGCGCGCGCATCGTAAAAATTCACTCTCACAGTTTTCTCCATCGCGCCAAAAGAAGTATAACTTCAAAAAAACCGAATAAATACTATTTTGTAATGTAATAAGAGCTATATTTGAAGGTGATTTTATGTTACCGCTAATGTGCCTAAAACCGGCAAAGTGCAGATTATCCAGATAATCTTCAGGCAACCTAGATATACACGCTAAATGCGGACTTAAAGTAATACTCGTCATTAAGTGGCTCATTATCTATGTTTAGTTCTATCCTTTTACATTAAGGAGTGCTTAGACCGTTACATAATACCTTATTTCCTCAAAGTATTATTATAATTTAAACTAGGCTATAAAGCAACTTCGAGTGACGGGGAAGGTATTCTTTGTATTTTTCTGTACCTCTAATAACGTGATTGAAAATGTCATGTCCTCGCCTTAACTCGAGAAACCAAACTTTATTTTTTGTACCCCTTTGTAACTGTGACTATTCAAAGAATATGTTCTTGTTACGTGCATGTAAAAGTTATAACAAACATTGTACAGAATTAGATATATTTAACTCAAAAATTAGCGAATTTAAATTTAGTTTACGTTACGTCATATAGTTAAATTATAGCAGTTTCACTTGCATTTTGTGCTTTCTGTTTTTGTTTTTATTTTTATTATAATATGTCATTTGTTTGTATTAATTTTAAGTGGAAACTTGATTGATTTATGTTTTTCTTATATTTGTTTTTTACTATTAAGTGTAATTATAATTGTTTCCCAAATAAATAAATAAATAAATAAATGATGATCGAACAAAGTCACTGACCCATTTAGGTTAGTTAGGATTTGTTATAAGTTGTTAAAGTAATGATATCGTTATTCTTTTTTTTGGAAAGTGTCTACCACCACCTACAACTGCCAAGGACTTGCAGGTGCGTTGCCGGCCTTTGAGAAAAATGTACGCTGTTTTCTTGAAGGTTTTTATGTCATATCGGACCAGAAAAGTCGCCGACGAAAGCTGGTTCCAGAGAGTGGTTGTGCGAGGCAAAAATGCCTTAGAAAGCGCGCTGTTGTAGATTTACAGATATCGAAGTGGTGATGATGGAATTTCGACTTCTGGCGCGATGTATGGTGGTGAAATTCAGCGGCCGGGACTAAGTCAAGCAATTCAATATTCTAATAACCGTCTATAAGTCAGTTTAGCCAAATAAGATTAGTTGCTAGGTTATTATCGTAACGCTACAGATCCCGAGGTTTTGAGTTGTAACCAAAGTTCGGTCCAATAAATGTTGTTTTTTATTTTTCATATAATCATGACTTTTTACTGATAGCATTTATTTGTCTCATACTAAGATTTAATCTCTGTTAAGTGGACTATAAGTCAACACAGGTCTCGCTTGAGGTGGATATTTGGACCACTTTTGGTCATTTACAGCAGTTGGTCAAAGTTGGATATTTGGCGGTGATATATATAAACATGATGTGTCTGAAAATGTCGTACATTCGTTGATCCAGCACCTTCAGCAGGGTTCACTCCAGTCGGTCAATAAACCGAAACAAGATAGACACTACAACTATAGTACTAGAGAAATTATTCGCATACCATTCTGTTCGAGATTTGAAATTTAAGAAGAGAATTATTCCTATGTCGCAAAGTTACCACATAAACTATTCATCTATTTAATGTAGAACTTTCAAATAGCTTATAGTTTCCAAAGTGCTTTAAGCTATTACGAGCTGGCATAGTACCATCAAAGTATAACAAGTGGCGCACGAGTCGTATTAAGTAATAGTTTATAAACAACATTTTATGAGGAATTCTAACGCATGTCAAGTAGTATTTAATAACCGTCACATTTTTTTTTACATATAATTAATTCTTTTAATAGTATTGCGTTATATTAAATTTTTGTTCTTGTATTATGAATCTCATGTGTGGCGGAGACAGAAAACATTGTGAAACCTGCATGAATTGAATGACACTTTTTCACATGTGTTTCCACCAAACCGTATTGGAGTAGCGTGGTGGGATAACCTATTAACTGAATCTATAAGAGGAGAGGAAAAAATAAATTAACATGCTGTTCCTTAAGATTTTCGTTCTGTGCCATTCTTAAATGACCGTGTGAATATAATAGAGCAAAATGTTGGATATGATTTATACATTCTTAATGTAAAAATGTTCTTTACATATCAATCATAATCATTAGAAAGCTAATAAATATTAAAAAGTTATTTTGCTGAGTATTTGAGCAAGTTTATAAAAAGTGACAATAGTGTAATAACTTTTAAAAACTAAACAATCGAACAAAACGTTTTTGGGATATAAAAATTACTAGCTTTTACCCTCGATTATATTCTCGTCAATTTATTTGACCCGCAGTTCTGTTATTTTTGTGTAATTTATACGTCCAAATGTGACAGACAATTGGACGTACCTATAGATGACTTTTTTTTTTCATCTCGTTTTTTACAATATTTATATAATATATAATAACAATACAATAATAATATTCTTCTTTAATTGAAACAGCCTGGAGGCGATCGTTTCATTCCCAAGGTGTGCAATCATCTAAAAATATACTTTCGCATTTGTTATAGAAATCTAGTATACAGGTTATTCTGTATGAGTTTACTTCGATAACTTTTTTATTTAATGTACAAACATTGACCCCAATAACGTTCGTTCCATCGTAAATAGATTCAGGTCAGCCGCTTTAGTTAAAGTACTAAAAAGTTCATGACAAATGTCGTATAATATTCACCTAAATATAAGTAATATTTTTATATTATAATGATAGTGATAAAACAAAAGTCTATGGAACAACTTGTCTTTGCCGTTGAAGTTATAACAGCTATAGAATTACATGTTGAAGAAAAAAAAAAAAATATCATCTATAAATAATTTCATATTGTATAAAAGGCTAACGGTTTTAAGTTTATTAATCGCATAATTATAACGATTTCACTTTTTTAATTAGTTGAATACTGTATACTAAAAACATAGCTCATATTTATTTTCAAACTTAAAAAAAATCCACATGAAACTCTTAATCACCTTAGAATATACTTAAAATAATCCTGACTGAAAAGTATAACTAGTAATTAACAGCTTGTGATTGTCCCACTGCTGGGCTAAGGCCTCTTCTCCTCTTTGTGAGAACTTTTTGGATTTAATTCCACCACGCTGCTGCAATGCGGGTTGGTAGAATACACATGTGACAGAATTTCAATGAAATTTGACACATGCAGGTTTCCTCACGATGTTTTCCTTCACCGTCAAGTAGGAGATGAATTATAATCACAAATCAAGCATTCAGTGATGCTTGCCCGAATTTGAACCCACGATCATCGGTTAAGATTCACGCTTTCTTACCACTAGGCCATCTCGGGAAAAGTATAACTAATACCTAGTTATTAAAGAATGATGATCTTTAAAATGTAAGTTACATTATAATAGAATTAAGTGCTTAACGTGATCACGAACGGTGAATAGAGCGTGCTCAAGTGTTGCGTGCACTAAAATATATCCGATACAGTTGGCTAGACTACCACGTTTTGTACTAGTTTTCTTGGTCTTACTTTCCAAATCATTCGAAGCATTCATTCGCCAGCTGTAGGGTTTTACCCGACACATGTCAGTTTTTAACCGACTTCAAAAAAAGAAGGTTATCAATTCGTCTGTATGTTATTTTTTTTGTTCTACATTCCAACAACAATAATTTGTATCGTTGTGTTCCCGTTTGTAGGGTGAGATACAGGTAAAGGTAAATTAATACCATATTTAATTAAGGGCGTTTAAAATACTCGTACTGCTAGCTAGTGCTTCTAGGTGACAGCTTTTCACCATTTGCTCGTCTGAATTTTTGAAAGTTGATTGTTTTAAAAGTATTTTATTTGCTTTAAAAAAACCAACTTAACATTTATCCCACAATTTTAATAGAAATAATTTTAAATCCTATAAAAAAGTTCTAAATGTAAGATACATTTTGGTTATCATTAAAATTCACTGAAATGCTACTGGCAAAACTTTGAGAGTAAGAGCGTTTTGTATTTTTTGCTTGTGTCGTTTGAAGATTCAAATTTAATATTTTCATTGATATTGGTTGAATGAAATTTACTTATACATATATTTACAATGGTCGTAATCTATTTGTACATTGAACTATAACATTGAGTTAACACAAAATACGTTTACAACACATTAATTTTCGAAGGTTTTGGGTACAAACCCAGCCTGGTTGGTTTATGTGCTCAATTTGATTTGATATATATTGATTTCTTTGGTTGGTCGTTAAAAAAACAAAACATTGCGAGGAAACCTGTTGGTTGAAATTCATCCATATATTGCATTCATTCACCAACTCACATCGGAGCAGAAAGGTCCGAACCTTCTCCTCAAAAGGCAAAGAAGTCTTTGCAGAGCCATGCCGTTCTTACTGGCTGTTTCTTTACTTCACTAACAATATGAAGCAATAACTTTATACGTCACTATTTTAACTTCAAAGCTAAATTTTAGGACAAAATATTCTTCGACAGTTTCAGGTCATATCATGACTTATATTTCGAAGTCTCCATTCTATTACTTCGAAGTTGATATCAAGCGATTTTTCACTTCAAAATGATATGTTCAAGAACAAAACAATATAATATTAATGAATAGAAATACCTTTTATAAAAGACTAGCCTTTAATTAAATTTAGTTTAATCAAATATTTCACTGTTGCATTATACAATTAATTGAAAATCCAATTAAGGATTTAACACATCCAATAACGGTTTATCGGCTTGCTTTTCGAATATACCAGATATTACATTTGCAGTTTTATGTGAACTACTCTTTGAATTGGCGCCAACAATCGGCTGGAAATTAATCGAGTACCGAAAATAATCATTTTGTACGTAACATAATAAAGAAAATTGAATACAGAGGCACAGTTAGACTAACCAAAAATAATTCATAATTATGTATTACATTCCATTATGTATTCAATGTCATTTTTTATTTTTTTAAGTATCATTCAGAATGGATAATTTTGGGCAAGGCCTTTTCCAAAAGCACAGATAAGCAACTTTCAAATATTGAATATTATAAATATTACTTTTAACCTGTGAATTAGGTCATCGGGTAAGCTATGTCTCCCACGTACAAGCAAAACACACAGTAATTACACATAAAAGCCTTCAAGAAGAGAGCGTACTCTTTCCTCCAAGGCCGGCAACGCACCTGCAAGTCCTCGGATGTTGCAGGTGTCCATGGGCGGTGATACTCACTTTCCATCTGGTGAGCCTCCTGCTCGTTTGCGTCTTACATAAAAAAAAAAAACAAATTAAAACAACTTCAATAATATTATAAATCAATAATCTGTTTATAACTATGATAATGTTTCTCTTAACTCTTTTGGTGTACAATAAAACTGAAGAAAAAAAAATGAAGATTAAAATAAAATATTCACATAAAACAGTTTTAAAACGTTGTATCAATTTGAACTATTGTTCATAACGATTACAATGGAAAGAAGCGGACAGGATCTGTCATGCACGCGCTTTAGTTCTATTTTTTAACGCCACACTAAAATAACTTACCTGTCAGACACCGGCGTGATGGACGGCGCAATTTTTCAGTTTACCTTTAGATATTGGTCCATGTTGTTTCAAGCTTCGTTAGTTTGCAACTAAAAGGTGCATGAATAACACGAGAATAAATGGATGTTTCCTTTTATGTACAAGATAAAATGCAAAGGTTCTGAACTTTTGACTTTAAAATTATATTTGGGTTAAATTCATTTAGCTGCAATAGTGTAGTCGATGTGGTTTGAAGGCTTAGATAACTGGTTCAAATCTGGATATGACATGACTTTTTAAATGCTTGATTTGGTTCAAGGGAAGCATTGATAAAATGAAATTCTTACACATTCAACACAAATTCTTCTCTAAACTTTGATATTATCTCATCCTTTAAAATTACAATTAATATATATAAATAGATTTTCTTTGTATAGTGAGGCTAAAACTTGATGATTTGGGTAAGAAAAAAATAATTTCGACTTAAAAAATTTGAAACCAATTTTAAATTACAGTCAGTTATAAAGGAATAAACACAGATTTCCATTTACTGACATAATGGGAGAGACATCAACAAATGTCTATAGGAAATTGAAGAATCAACGGACAATGGAAACGAATTGCATTACAAATGGGTAGCGAACTATGAGACCATAATGTTATGAAATTGTTCGAGATGGCGATGGAATATACCAATACGCGGATTATATCGCATTTGCGCTACGAGCGATGCTTATGTCCGCTCACAACCGGCTGCTCTACTGAATCGTTCGAATAGAGCGTTTAAGCGTTCGATACTATTGAATTGAAAGCTTGGTAATGCCTTTAAAATGCTGAGACTAGCATTCCATTTTCAATTTTAATTTCGACTTAATTTATTATGAAACGTTTTATCGTTTGCATTCGTTGACAGTTTATAAAGAACATATCTAAGTAACAGTGTTATTCGTTGACAAGCGAAATATGGTGATATACTATTTTGATAGGTGTATTCTTGAAATGTTATTATTATTATTATGATCAATGTCGACTTTGCTCTTACATAATACTGGTCTGGTTAAAATGACAAACCGTAAACGATACACTTCTGGACTGAACAGTTCACCCACAATAGCAGTGATTCGTCCGTGCTGCTCTTGTACCGAATGCAGGTTCCCTTACGATATTTTCCTAACACTACCTGTGTAATCTCTCTCGATGATGGCTGCTGATATCATATTGATGTTTATATAGATTACTTGCCTGGATTTTTTTACCTGCCTGGATTAATTAAAATATAAATTTATTTAAAAAAGGAACACAAATTTTTTTGTGAAGGAAGAAATGATATGTAGTTGTAAATGAAGCATTTAAAACAGCTATTATGAATACACAATGTTGTCTAAAACTTTCACATTAACGGAATCGCAAGAGAATCAAAGTTGCCATAACATGAGGATGCATTATGTTAATATTAGCTTAACTTATGCAATCTAGGTCATTGTTTTGACAGATAGTTTTTTTATATAACATGGGAAGCTCGTACGTACGTACGTACGTAATAGCAGTTTACGTGTTTACTCATATAAATCTGTATATATTATTATTTTTTTTTTTTTTATTGGACCACCAATAAAGTATACACAGAAAAATCTAGGACTAACTTATAAATATAATTGCTAAGTGCTACTTTAATAATAGGCAATCACTACATGCTAATAGAAAACAGCAACAGTACATGTATATAATTATAGGTAGAAAAAATTAAAAAAATAATTTACTTAATTGGTAATACAGAAATGTGACCAGAGATACTTAAATGGTTAAGTACTTAAATAACTACGATTATAATATTATAATGTTATTATATTTAAATGAGTAAAAAAAAGGAATAACAATGAAACAATGAAATATATTTAGTGCGGGGCACAACTAGTTTATTTATATTCCTATAAAAAAAATATTATGCTATACCTTTGACGTGTAAGCTAAATCTGACGCTAATTATGCTAATGAATAAAAAAATCGAATAAAGTCAATATGTATTCATATATTGCTGTTATATATTTAATTTAAATGGTGTCCAGCATTAATCCCTAACAAAATCAATAACATAATAAAAATGCCGAGAGGTACGCAGAGGTAGGTAGTGAAAAATAAATAGAGAAAATATTTGATACCCAATTATCTATAATAAACATCGGAGTAAGTTCGACCCTCCGGGTTAAGAGGAAATGACGGTTACGTGCCAGGCGACTATTTAACGCCTTGTCGATGTCATTAGTACTTGGGCCTCATTTCCGTTGAAACGGTTGAAAAGAAATGGAAGAATCGGCCAGGTGTAATTTATATGAGTATATTATAGGTACTTATTACACGGTATTACTTGGTGGTAGAGTTTTCTGCAAGGTCGTCTGGGTAGGTACCACCCACTCATCAGATATTCTACCGCAAAACAGCAGTACTTGGTACTGTTGTGTTCCGATTTGAAGGGTGAGTGAGCCAGTGTAATTACAGGCACAGGGACATAATATCTTAGTTCCCAAGGTTGGTGGCGCATTGGCGGTGGGCATTGGTGACCGCTTACCATCAGGTGGCCCATATGCTCGTCCACCTTCCTATGCTATAAAAAAATATATATATATTTCATATTATTTCAAAAGGTTATATGTATGCTTAAAATATGTTTTCGATAGTATTTCTTCTACTGGTTTTAATCTAATTTGGTCGTGTAATGTGGCTAAGATATTGTGGCCGTATTTTGCCAGAGAATAATATAACTCCCATCTCAAACCGTTGGAGTATGAGATGATTGAGTGATGTTTAAAACTCAGCTATCGATAACGTAAGGCTAGAAAATTAGGCGGCCGGTCGTAAAAGTCTGCCGTTTTTTTTACGCAGCGTACTCATTGCGTCATTTGAAAATAAATCGAATAAGCGAGCAAGAGATGTGCTTTTTAATAAATTATTATCTTTCCTATTTACTCTGCAATGAAATATTATATTATCTGTATCCCAATGGCAAGAGGTCGAATTCGAGTACATACTTTTTTTAGGCGCTCTCCTTGATGTATTTTTATTAATTTGTTAACTGACTTAATTAATTAGACGTCAAATCTAAACATACATTAGAACATGTATGTCTTGACCTATTTTGGTCATGGCTGCCATTCTTGACTGGTATTCATGAAAATTGCTCACTCAGAAGATATTAAAGTGCGCGAACCCAGATATACTATCTATTCTATTATGCTCATATTTTGATGGGATTATAATACAACACTATTTGATAATTTAGGCGCAAGACTAATGGCATAACGAGCATTTCGAGGATAATTTCTTAACAGAAGAACTCAATACCTTTTCATTGACCTGATCAGCTTTATAAACCAGCTACTAGACAGAGAAAATGTCATATCGTCTCAATGTTACCTTGAATGCCAAATTTCATTTTCCGGTTAATTATTGGACCATACAATATCCAAACTTTATGGTATGTATTTGGTACCATCCACTTAACATTCTCTCGTTATATATTAATACTTCGTATTGGCTCGTATATATGCTTAAACGCTAAGGGAGCCAGTGTAAATACATGCGATAGACGTTATATTTTAGTTCCGTAGGTAGTAATAGTTTCTTAGTTATTTTATGTTAGAGGTAGCAAACGAGCAGGAGGCTCACTTGATGGAAAGTGACTACCACCGCCCATGGACACCTGAAACATCCGAGGACTTGCAGATGCGTTGCAGATCCGTTACTTCCTTTATTAAACAAAAACTACCCGTACATATATATTTAACTTATTTTTTTGTACAAACACAAAAAAGAGCCTTAGTTAAAATATATATTCTAAGATTTAATGTTTCTCTTTAAGGATTAAAATTAAAGCGACTGTTGTTTATCCAAGTTTAACAGTGAAAGCGCTATGTAGATGAAAATTATGATATCAACGGCGGGGTTTACAGTCCGTAATGCTCTCTTTACGATGTACTATAACATTGTTTACATTAAACTGCCTTAATAAAGACTTTATTGTATTTCCTTTCAATAAAAATAATAAATGAAGCAACTAACAAGATTAAAATGCCCAAAAATCATTACAATCAAAGTATTGTATGTTCTTATGTAACTACAGGTCTTATGTACATCTTAGCTACCAAGTTTGTGCTTTTGTTGTTATACGGGGCTTATTTGTGAGAATTTTTATAGTGTCAATATTATGTTGGTTGTTGTAGTTGGTGTTGGTGGCCAGTTACCTATTATAATTATAAAAAGGTTAAATTTTCTTTGAATGATTTTTTTATGCGATAGGAAGGCGGACGAGCATATAGGCTACCTGATACCTATAAGTGGTCACCAACGCACGTAGACATTGGCAGTGTAAGAAATATTAACCATCGCTTATCGCCAATGCGGCATCACCCTTGGGAGCTAAGATGTTATGTCCTTTGCACTGGCTCACTCACACTTCAAACTGGAACACAATACAAATGACTGCTGTTTTACTGAATGTATAAAGATTATGTAGTATATAATTGTTAATAGTTACTTTATGTAACTATTGTATGTCTCGCTGGTTCTTCTCGAGTTTACATTAAGAACCGTTGATAGATTCATATTTAATTAATATTTTATAATGACTATAACTAAATGCAAGTACAATACCATCCCATCGGATTATAAGAACGAAAGTGCACTTGTGTTTTTGCAGTCGACATCATTCTCATATTTCAATGAAGTATATTTCATTCATTTTCATCATGAAGTATTTTCATTTATTTAAATCATTTTTATATTACTTCAATCTTTACTATTTTTATATGGAAGAAAAACAATCTTTCGTTCAAATATCTTTATAAGCCTATAGTCTCGATTTTCAATTACAAGATACCTTTTCGTTATTCATAACGCATGCAAATTTTAATAATGAAAGAACGTCTTGTAAAGGAACCGCTATAAAAGCACGTTTACTTGGATTGCGCTATAAAGTGTCGTGTCCCCAGTGTGGTCCTTGTTTTACACTTCAGCGATTTTTTTTAAAGTGAAACGTATGTACATAAAAGTTACTTAATTTATTTTTCAATAGGGCTTTGTGCGAGCCTGCCTAAGTACCAACCCGTATCAGATATATTGCAGCCAAACAGCAATATTTATTATTATTGTGTTCCGGTTTAAAGATGGCTAGTGAGTGTGTAATTAGAGGCACAAGGGACATACTCGCAACATCTTGGTTCATAAGGTTGGTGACACATAGGCGATTTAAGGAATGGTTAAGATTTCTTACAGCATTAAATCCTATAGATGGTTGTGACTATTTACCATGAAGCGGTCTATTCATATTTTATATAAAAAAAAAGTTGTGCGGTCGGGGGACTCGTCAGGAACGAAGTTCTGTCCTGTTCTGTGATATTATTTCAACTTTATCCGTGTTTTAAAATGTAGATTTTAATTGATTATACTACTGTATTTTTGTCACACCAAAAAGCACATCGACCTCTTAAATTCGAAGGCCCAACGCATGGCTATTTGTAGCAGTTGGTAGGTACAGTATGAACGCTATTTCGTTACATGACGTGACCTTGGGCCACTGCCATTTTACTCTGCTGAAAGCCGCATAAAAGATCTTCGTTCCAAAAATAAATAATTAAATTATATAAAAATGCTCATCACGTAGTTATAGGAGCTTTATTTTACGTAGAGTTATATGGTTCTTATATGTAAATAAAAAATACGATCTTGCTGACATTTTGAATCTGTGTCGGATATTACCCTCAAGATGCTATGCCTATTAAATTACGCTTCCAAGTATATCGTGAAGTAAAAAATTTATAGGTTTCTTTTAGTCACAGAAATGTTATCTTTTTTATTTATAACTAACTGTGCCTCGCGGTTTCGCCCGCGTATAATTCATAAAAATATAATGAATAAAAATCAGCCTAAAACTTCTCGATAAAAGGACTACACAACACAAAAATAATTTCTAAATTCGAACCAGTAGTTCCTGAGATTAGCCGGATTAAACAAACAAACTCTTCAGCTTTATACATATGTATAGATATTAGTATAGATATAGATATGTTCACCAGCTAGTAAGCCACCACTTACGCCCATAAATATTGAAATATATTAGAAGAATTACACTGGTTCGCTCATGCTTGATACTGTGACATAACAATACTCAGTAGTACTGTTTATCCGTAGAATAAGTGATGAATAGGTGAGAGAGCCACCAACGTATTAAGTTACCCTGCATTTTCTGAAACGTCACAACGTCAGACAAACTAATGTGGCTCTAATCTGAACACTCATTAGTCACCAATTACGTCATCGACTGTCATAGACCAAATTCTATTCAAGTTCACGTCGAATTAGTTAATTTTACTTTGATCAGCGCTTCAGGAACTTGATATGTATGTCTACAAACAAATGACTGTCATTTCATGTCATTAAATTCCTCTTTAATTTACCTTGTTAAAGTATTTTCAATATTATTTGTATAAATATGTACCTAATCCGACCGTATTCGGCCATAGCGACTGACTATTGAGAACTTCTTTAGTGTGTTGAGAACTTCTCAGGCGACTGACGTAGCCAATTTTTGCAGCGCATGTACGACCACATTCGCTGCAAGCCAGTACCCCTCCGTCATAGTTGTAGTAAAGCAAATGTCAGAACCACCACCATAGACTTTGGTATTGTAAGATAAATTAACCATCTCTTATATTATTAACGCGCCTTCAACCCTATGAACTAAGATGTTACGTCCCTCTTGCCGGCGACTCTGGCTCGTTCACTCTACAAATCGAAACACGACAATATTAAATACTGCTGTTTTGCGATTGAATATCTGATGAGTGGGTGGTTCCTACCAAGACGAAATTGCATGAAGGGCTATCAAGTAATCAAAGTAATCGTAAAAATAAAAGGCTGCGGGATATAAAATTTGAATATTTGCTCTCAATTAAGCTTTTGACGCATTCAAAAAAGGAATTGCTTTTTCTTTTGCGAGCGTTGATAATTCTGCTTTTCAATTAAAACCTGTCCATCGTGTGATGTGGGATCTGACGCGGCTTCATTGTTTTTTTTATTATAGCTGCAGAGTCGACAAATTATTGCAATTACAGTGTCACTCAAAAGAGTTCTTGAATAAATTCCTTTATCGAAGCGTGCAAGGCGTGGTAAACTTTATGATGAAATTGCTTTTAATTTTGAGAGAGATTTGAATCGAAAAAAATACATTGTCATAACACAAGACTATATTAAATTTTTCTAATTAAACCAAAAACACATAATCGTTGTATACCACTAAATCTGAATAAGTTAAGGGAAACGGCTTATAATTTCTTTCTTTAATTCTTCGGTATATACTTTTTACTAAAAATATATATTCATGTCGTTTCGTTATTAACTCGTATAAGCTTGTGTCAAAACTCATTTCTATTAAAATCGACATCAATTTTATAAGATGCTTAAATATTTAGAATTGGCCAGATACTAGATTCGTTTAATATAATATTAATACATTAATATATATTTTTTCATATATCCCACTATTGTTTCGACTATTATATAATACCATCTTACTAATTACAACACAGAAAAGCAACACTGAGAGTTCACATACACAACAACATTTTTTTTTTTTTTTTTATGTAATAGGGGGCAAACGAGCAGGAGGCTCACCTGATGGAAAGTGACTACCACCGCCCATGGACGCCTGCAACATCCGAGGACTTGCAGGTGCGTTGCCGGCCTTGGAGGAAAGAGTACGCTCTCTTCTTGAAGGTTTTTATGTCATATCGGTTCGGAAAAGTCGCCGGCGAAAGCTGGTTCCACAGAGTGATTGTGCGAGGCAGGAAATGCCTTAAGAAACGCACTGTTGTGGATTTCCAGACATCGAGGTGATGGGGATGGAATTTGGAGTTCTGGCGCGATGTCCGGTGGTGAAATTCAGCTGCCGGGACTAATCCAAACAACTCCTCAGAACCCTCCCCGTGATATATGCGATAGAGTATGCAGAGTGACCCAACATCTCTACGCAAGGCCAAAGGATCAAGCCGGTCGGTAATAGCCTGATCGTCGACAATTCGAACCGCTCTACGTTGAATGCGGTCAAAAGGAAGAAGCTGGTACTGGGGAGCTCCCGCCCAGAGGTGAGAACAGTACTCCATGTGGGGCCGAATTTGCGCCTTGTAAAGTTTTAGGCGATGGTCCGACGTGAAGTACCGTCTCGCCTTGTTGAGCACTCCAAGCTTTTTAGAAGCCAATTTGGCTTTAACTTCCAATTGACCGCGGAACTGAACAGTGTTCGAAATCTCGACGCCAAGTATACCGATACTGGCTGTGGCAGCAAGGGGAGTATTCTCGAAATGAGGGGATATGACAAAAGGAGATTTTTTAGCGGTTAACGCGCAAACTTGTGTCTTATTGGGGTTGAATTGGACCAAGTTCAGTCGGCCCCAGTCCGAGACCTTGGTTAACAAGGTCTCGACTTCAGACACAAGTTTGTTCCGACACTCGTCGACGTGTTCCCGAGAAATATTAGCACGGCCGGTGTAATGGACGTCTACAGTGCTGTCATCCGCATAGCAGTGAATGTTACTGATTTGTAACATATCATTGATATGCAGAAGAAGATAACCAGAACATAACCAGAATGTGTCACAAAATTCTGCGACATGCCAACCAGCACTGAATGAGCATGTTATAAGAAATAGCTCTAAATCTTCTGAAAAATGAAGGCCTTTGCCAAAGTTAACTTAACAAAACATGCAAAGGTATCTTTATTTATTACAAATTTTACAATAATATGCAATATCCAATTTTTGAATCACCCTTCAAATATTAACAATTATTATAATATTACAATGAAAATCATTCAATATTTTATTCAAATAATAAAATCAATTGTGCAAAGATATTTAAATCCAATATAATTGGAATCTTAGAGCCTTACGCCTAGATCGTTCACATCACAAGAATTCTTTTATTGTCATTCAATTGAATTTTATCGGAAATGTTTTTTATTGAATTAAATATTTATATTGTAGTTTTTTAAAATTATAAACTCAATTTTAAGATTTGAATTTAATTAAATAAATATATTATTATTATAGATATTTAATGGTTAATAAAGTTTTAATATTGTTTGTAATAAACATTTTTTTTATTATTTGTAAGTTTTTGTTAATAATTTGAAACAATTCTATTGGAACACCAATTCTTAACTAATTTCATAACTAGATTATAATAGAATTTAATATTTTCAATGCTTTTAATGCTTGTTTTGGAAGCGATCTTCTATATTAATAATAATTTAGTTTCACTCAACCGTAGAAACTATTTTCGGACGATAACCCTTGAATTTCACTGGAACCATTCACAAACTGTAAGGTCAACTATAAATCTGTGCAAAGTCAAGCGTATAATTACATAGTACCGGGTTATCATAAATCATATTTAAAGGTAGCCGATCGGTCCTTCTCATCGATCATCAACCTTCTACACTTATATGAGACTTATATAAAAGCTTCGCGAGTTCGTGTATACTTTATTAGTAAAAAATTGTAATTGCACTATAATTAATTGTAATTACAATATAATAATTATGTTGAATTTTATTTTAAATAATTGAAATTCTTCCAGGAATTGATTCCAATTTCAAACGGCACTTTTTGAAGCAGCAACAAATTTGACGCATTTGTTAAATTAAATTGTTTTTAAACGAAAACCTTTGAATATAGTTGGAGGCATTCACAAATGGTGAGAGCCAGCAATAAATCTATGCGAAGTCAACCGAATAATCACACCGTCCCGTGTTTGTGTAAATCATGTTGTGGTGCCAGCCCCCAGCGCTCATCGATCATCAGACTTATGTTCTTTTCTCCAGAGGATTTCACGTTATATTAACGCTTCACCTTTGCTGAAAAAATAACGAGTAATATATTATTCGTAAAACAAAAACAAATTAACACGCTTGTTAGGTATTCATTTGATTAAATTTAGTGAAACACAATCCGAGAACATATAAAGTTATACCATTATTCATGGCATGGTGATTGGTAAGTTAGTTAAATATGTAGGAGGTAACGAAAGTTAATAATTGTACTCGTAGTTCAATAGTTAGAAATCGTGTAACTTGACCAATGACTGTGGGTTCCAATCCCGCCAACACACACTGGGACACCGTTTTAACAGCCTGCGAATGACTCACTGCTGAGCTAAGGCCTCTTCTTCTTTTTTGAGGAGAAGGTTTAGAGCTTATTCCACCATGCTGCTCCAATGCGGGTTTTGTTTTCCTTCACCGTCAAGCACGAGATGAATTAAAAACTCAAATTAAGCACTTGAAAATTCAGTGGTGCCTGCCTGGGATTGAACCCACGTTCATCGTTTACGATTCACGCGTTCTAGCCACTGGGCCATCTCGGCTTGGGACACCGTTGCTCTAAGTCTAAATATTCTTATCAAACGGAGATCAGGGCTAGGCCCAGCTATGAGTCGCTTATAATTTGCTATTATTAAGAGTTATTAAGTATTATTTACGCAATTATTTTATGAACTACGAACTATTCTTATATATCTTGTGGCTTAATTCGATTGTTTAATGTATATAAAAAAATATTTAAAATATAGAGGAAGTAAGGTTATTAAACAAATCATCATCTCATTGTTGTGGCTAGCCTCAATTCCTGCCTTCAAAAGTGTGGGATGTAAAAAGACATCTAGATAGTTATTGCTCATCAATAATTCTACCCTGTGTTAACCAGTTTACCAGGCTTTATAATTTAAGCCTATAGTTGGTAGTGAGTAATGCTACATGCTAAATGTAGGTATAAAAAGATTTTTACTACCACTACTATATCGGCGTGACAATTATCCCGGACCACAACAATATTAAATAACTATTCTTTAATTGTCAATATGAATTACTTGTAAAATGTTAACCACAACTAAACTTCTGACGTCTGTGCTGACTTCACTGTTTTTTAAAAATGTAGAGGTAGTTCCCATAATTTGTAATGTCTTATTTGATCTAGTAACTAAGTTTATAAGGCTGCACCTTCTATAGTTTTGGAATCAATGGCATCGGGTCATTGAAAAATTTGTCTTATAAGAAATTATAGCAGCCCAAAGTTAGAACTTCGGTAGAGATACTTGCTTCGTAAGTTGGATTGCACGTGAAGCCGTTGGTGCTGCTTTTGATCTCTCTAAGTTCCGACCCATTGGGCTAGAAAATTCAGGAATACAGTGGACATTGCGCAAATAGCTAGTCTAGCTGCTTTAGCCGAAAACTTTAAAAAATGAATAAATATGCAGTGAAATACATAAAGATTAGTTATTATAATCAATCATTTTTTTTTGTTATTGTAATATAGGCACACAAGGCAGTGGAGAGCGTCATCGTCAGCGAAAATCGGTCATGACGTCATGCCGTTTATTGTCACTGTATTCCTGGCATACGAATCGATCTGACCCACAAAGCACGCATTAGATCTTTAAAAAAAAACATTATCTTCAATTGACTAATTATTTCCTAACTGGAGCCAGAATCGAATACAATTCGAAACAAAATATTTGCTTAGACATTTTGCCACTCGTTGGCTCCAAACAAAATCCTATTATGCAAATATGTAAAAGCCGGTTGTATTGATCGGGGCGATATTGGCATTTGATTTGCAAACAAATATCGCCTTCTGTTTTTAAACTAGAATCGAATAAATGTTACAATTTTACGAGGCGTTTTATGCTTATGTGAATGCGGTTTTTCTTTTATTGATAATAGGAAGGTAGAGAAGGTAAGGCTCACGACCGGTCCAAGATATTGGTATTATACAAGACTTTGCTTGGCTCAACATGAAAGTTGGCTCATAGGTGGACTTTTTCCCGGGTAAGGTTCTTATCAAATTTTCTTGTTACACGTTTCTAGATGGCGCTAAGCGAAATCTAGAGATTAATATTAACATAACAGTAATCAACTATATACTTATTACAAAATAATATTTTAACGAAATTTGACGAGCCGATTGGCGTGGTTGGTAAGATAATTGCCTTTCACGCCGAAGGTCGTGGGTTCGATTCCCACCCAGCCCCTCTAGACAAGTGGCTTTAGCGTTAATAGAATAGAATAGAAAACAATAATCAATGTATGAGATTGACATTCGCTTTCGCCATTTCGAGACGTTTCGAGTCGAACGTGAACGCTGAGTCGGGTGAAGTTATCTATATAAGAATTTATTTATTAAATAAAATTAGTATATGTAAGTATATCAGTTGTCTGGTTTCTATAGTACAAGCTCTGCTTAGTTTGGGATCAGATGGCCGTGTGTGAATAATGTCCCAGGATATTATTATTATTATTATTGATATCTAAATTAGGAATTAAGATGTTATTTCCGTCTTGTGTCTGTAATATACATACACTGGCTCACTCACCTTTCAAAACCACACACAACATGTACCCAATATGTGTTTTGAAAGGCGAGTGAGCCAGTGGTATAATATGAGTAGGTGGGACCCACCCAAAGAGTCTGAAACAAATCAGCACTCAGAATTTTACGTTGTATATTTGACAACCAATCAATAATAATATTTCTCCCAATTATAACTATCGGATTCAATATTTTTTTATTCGGATATTTTTATGAGGAACTTTGAATCAAGCTTCGAACCACTGACAATAAACATTGTAGCTTTGTTTAAAATAAAAAGGTAGACCTTAGTTATTTCTACGTTTAGGAATTTACTTATGAGTCAGCGATTGCTTAATTAATAACAATTTTGCGAATGTTTTTTTTCTTTGAGTCAATTTAATTTAATCTTTTAATTCTTTAAAATAATATCATTACTAAAAGTAAAAATAAAATATTTCTATTTTATTTTAACTTCAAAATCAACTTCAAAGGATAATACGGATTAAAATCTTACTTTTATTCAATATTTTTTCAATTGATATCTTGAAGTTTATTTTGCTTTGGAAAGCTCTTAATTAAATATGTATTTTAAGAGGAAATAAACCTTTAGGCCTATACATGCTTTTGTACTTGCTTGACGACCCTGAGGCGTTTCCGCCGTATAATGGAGAACAATAAAAAACTTTTCTTGTTTAAAACGTACGTCGGGTACGACAAATAGGACTACGAAGTTCAATGAATGGATTCGTCTTTTACGGGGATTTGGCGAGAATTTGAGTGAGAGACCGTAAATCTTTTGTCATGTTTAGAATTGAGTTTACGGTAAATTTACCATTTCAATGTTATACGACAAAATGAAAGTGGATAAGTCGATGGAATAAATCGAGGTAATTGACTTCGATTTTACCTTTATATCAAACCGTCGTAATGTTATTTGTTAAATTGTATTGTTGTTAGTAATGCATCGTTGGTATGTATAGTGGCTCGATATAGCCGCAAATTCTGAGGTACTAGATTCAAATCTCACGTCGGAAGATAAAACGATATAAGGCTCTAAAAATCTCAGTAGAATCCCAGAAGTGTGTGAACTTATGTTGGATTTGTCGGCCCACTGGATTATGAGAAGGAGTAGAGAGTGAAACTGTTTTTACATACACACTGGTTTATACGTCCTGCGCAGTTGGCTAGTCTCCCGTGAAATTCTGCCCTGTGGCTGAAATCAGTGAGGACATCGTCGTCATCATCATCGTCTTCATCATCATCGTCGTCATCAGTTATAATTCTGAATTTTTAAGTGTCTTTATAATTCACTTTAGTTTTTAATAAAGTTAGTATATTTACGGTGGCATCACAAATATTATATAAATTCATAACAACAATGATTTTTTTCATAAAAACAGTGACAAACTTTTTATAAAGACAAGAAGTAAAGAAAATACTTGAAACACTAAGTTTCCGTCTCCACACAGTTATTATTCCTTAGAAATAATCGCTTTTATAAAATCCACATTTAAATCAAATATTAAGAAGACTATTATTAAGAAGAAAATTATTAATAAGGTGTAACAAAATTATATAGATTATAAAAAATATAGAATTAGTATTTGTTTAAAAAAATATTAAATTTATATAACTTGACTCTCGGAAAAGAACAACTAAGCTTCTTACCGGTTCCTCTCTGTAGAATCAGAAGACAATTCATGGAAGAAATTACAACGAACTGAACATTTGAAAAGTGGTATCTTTAAATTTAATCTTCTAAAATGACGATACAAAAGTGCTCGCAAGAGCCTTCTTGGATAAAGTATATTTTGATTTGATTTGAATAACTCTACCTAAATTCAAATGTACAAATTATTTCCGTAACGATAGATTGCTACCGGTTGTTCATTTATGTGAATAATACCTTCAATTAGGATAATTATTTAAAAAAAAAACATTACATACATTTTATAGGCTGTTGTACAATATTAACTTTAAGTTATTTAAATTGTTTTTCCCAAAACAACATCAAACATTTCCTAGAATGAAACCCGAAAAGCGTTCATTATTTACCAATGATAATAATAAAATACCCTCCCAAAGCCAGTACCGTTTTTCGCTCCATTGATATCCATACAAGCGAATATTGTCGAAATGTTTCCTTTTAAGTTAACAAGAAGGAAAATATGCCTTTTGTAATAAAACTACTGTAACGTGTACTCCTTTATTTTAAAAGAGTTGTGATATTTGTTATATTGTTTTGGAGTGATGAGATGACCAATGGATAGTGGAGGTAAATTTTAAGCTTGAACCGAAGATTGTGTTTTTTTTTTATTATATTAGGTAGCAAGGAAATAGCAAGTGGACTATCTGATCAACTTAGGATGCCTCTGAATTTGTCTGTGCTTAATTTAATTAATAATAATAATAATAATAACTTGGGGACATTATTCACACACGGCCATCTGATCCCAAACTAAGCAGAGCTTGTACTATGGAAACCAGACAACTGATATACTACATATACTACTTTTTCTTTTGTAAATACATACTTATATAGATAATTACACCCAGACTCAGGACAAACAGACATGTTCATGCACACAAATGTCTGTCCTGGGTGGGAATCGAACCCACGACCTGCGGCGTGAAAAGCAAGTGTCTTACCAACCACGCCAACGGGCTCGTCAAATTACCTATATATTTCTTGTTAAGGAAGAATATCATAAGGTTTTTTTTTAAATATTATAATTGTAAGTAGGTAACTACTCGAAGCATTCAGGCTTATATGAAATTGTTAGTACTTTAACATTGTCGAATAGTTACGAAGTAAATGACAATTCTAAACAACTATGAAAGCAATTAATTGTTCTTGTTAAAATATGCACTTAGGTTAATAGAGCACTGTGATCAGAACTTACATGCTTGTAAAGATTAATTACACATTTGTAATTATTAAGATGTTATGGAAGTCCAAATTTAGTTTCAGATTTACAGAGCTTTTCATTAGAACAACTCGTGGTAGTATGCGCAACGCTGGTTTCCTAGTGGGTATTCCGGCGCCTTCGCCGCTGGTGTCCCACGTGCCATCAACAACATGTGGGAGAAAAAATTAAATGCGTAAGTAAATGCGTTTTTCCGGCGAAAAAAAAACTTATAGAGTGTATATAAACTACAGAAAAATAGTATATCTATATTTTATAATAGAGCTTCACATCGTTTGTCGTCACGGCATTATCCCTAAATAGACAACACATACTTATAAAAATCAAAAGAGAATATTTAATCGATATTAATAAAATGCTCATTTTAAAATCCATCAAATGAAAAAATCAAATGATATCGTTCAGAAGCAGGTGAAAACAAATTATTCTTTATTTGTGATAGCATCATTCTTTTATCAACAAACGAAGGATACAAATTATTTTTTGTACAGTAGAATCGACTTTATTTCACTATCCGAATACCAATGTGCAATATCATTCCAATTACAGAAAAGGCTGTTGTTGGAACCTTCACGAGTTTCCCCTAATAACGGCGAATTCTGCGGATTCCAGATGATTAATGTAGATCCCAGCGGTTCGCGTGAAATTTTTATACGGATCTGCGGTGTTGCCGGCATCTGGCATTAATAAAACATTAAGTGTGCACAAGCTGAAATTACCTCAAAGGATCCATGTTAATTATATTTTACGAGTGGATTATTTTTGAGAAAATATTAAAACGGTACTTTATAAAGTAATTGAAAGGTGTGAAGCTTCGTTATATTTCTTTCATTTAATTTGAGTTATCATTTTGAGTGATAAAGTGTTCCATTTTTTTTACTCTTAGTCACCATTTTCTTTAATCTCGTATTATTTATTTGGGTTTGTTTTTATCTTTCATTTATATCTATTTAGTCATATTAATAATCACAGGTAGTTCTTATTTAAAAACTGCCTCCTTCGATGTCTAAGGGCTTTAAAGATGCAGATCTCAAGTACTATACTGAGGTCAATGCTATATTAATGGAGTTTTTTGTGACAAATTCTTAGTACCAACAAGTTTGGAAGTTGATATAATTTACAATCACGTATAGCGATCCTGCGCCTAAATTGCTTCCGGTCGCGATGGATTTGCGATCCCATCTGATTATGATGTTAAAATAATCGTTAATACATTTATTTTGCACACATTTTACCTTTTTAATAAATATAATGTAACGTTGCTTACGTTACACTTCTTCTTCTTCTTCTTTGTCGGTACAGTCTTGGAAGACCGGTCGTGGTCATGTGAATGTTGTCACGTTACACTTTTTATATATTGTCACTTCAAAATTGAGTAATGTTGAAAACCTACTTACTTATGTTAAAAATAACAAAAATCGGACGTCCTCTATCATAAATTCGTAATTGGAACAAATACACCTAATATATGTACAGCCATAAACCATCCTTAATTCGCTTGTAATTAAGTCCAAAACAGAATACATACTAGCGAATTGCGTTACGTTAATGCATTGATAAAATTAATTGTATAATTAACACGCCCTCAAACCATATCTCTGTTATCATTTACAGCAAAATAGAATCATAAGTACGAAAATGGAGATATAAGTTTGGTCATGGCTTTGTATTACACGAACCTTCAAAATTATCATTGTTATATTTATTTACATCTTTCGAACTTCAATGTACCATGTGCCAAAAAAGTTCGATTTTAGTGTTAGATAATATGGATAAGTTTCGATCTAGTTACTACTTAAAAATGTTCAAGGAATAAATTACTTTAATTATTAGGTCTAACCATACTTCTGGTAAAAAAATGCTTGAAATGCATTGCTACATCCAGTTATCCAGTAAAAAATAATATAATATAATGGTGGAATATATCCACCCCTTCATATTTCATCACCTATCTGCTCTTGATGTACTCTCCAATCCTTTAATTACCAAATATTATATTAAATTTCAAGAGTGATATTTTTTATAATATCACCTATAGGTAGCCAAAGCATGTTAATATGAACAAGGGCCAAATTACAGTAAATGAGGCAATATAATTATCGGGTTATATAATAATTTAATAAAAATTGTGCCTGTAGCAACCATAACTTTGTCCTTAACCTTGTTTGTATAAAAAATAAAAAAACTAATATGATTTCGAGTTATATCAACACTGTTTCATGTAAACAACTTTATTTCAAACAAAAATAAATTTTGTTTAAAATTCATGGAAAATATGAGAACATAAAATATTATAAATATTCTAAGAAGTAGGGCTTTGAACAAGCACATCTGGGTCGGTACCATCTAATCATTAAATATTCTACTGTCAAACAGTCCACCAATTATTTTAATTTTAGTTGTTAGATCACAACAACAACTTTGAAGGTGAGTGGGCCAGTGTAACTACAGGCACAAAGAACATAACATCTTAGTTCCAAGGATTGGTGGCGCATTGGAATTGGCATTATATTAATATCTTCGAGTGGTGGTCCATTTGCCAGTTACCAAAACTTCATTGAATATTTTGACACATAAAAGTGTAATAAACAAAGCGAGCGAGTGTATTAGATTCACGATTGTAATATTTAATTTGTTGGGTATCTCGATCTAGTAATAAAAGTGGCAGAGTTTGAGCCGACGCAAATTAACTGCCGTTTGCTTTAATAGCAGACACACGACAAAAATGTCGTGTAATTAAACTATAAATATAATATATAAATAAATTGATCTAGTAGTAATAATGGTCGAATTCTGGTAGAGGCCCAATAGGTAGTGTAATAACTTGTATCGAAACTAGACAATATTTAAATGGCTAATGAAATGACAAGAAAGGCATAATAATCAGGCATAAAATTAACAGCTTTAATTTCCTTCTAAGGTATGGTAGTCATCTTCTTGATTTCGAGTCGGTATGATTGGCTGCTGGTACAAAAATCCTGTCTAAAAAAAATAACTTTTTTTATCTTCACTCTTGATTTGAACCTAAAACCTTGAGATCTGCAGCTTTTGTAAGATAGCTATGAGTCTATCGGTTTAACGGTGTCAGGGCAGTTACCAGACTACTCAGCTTGTAGCTAACGATTTTGTCGACATCACGAGAGCTGGCTTTTACTGAAAACTGTATTATTATTTTATAATTCTCACTACATTTTTATTATACGCTACAAATATTTGTCTTAGAAACAATTTTATTACAAGTACAATAACAATACACTCGTATACGAAACGAACATCGATTACTTTGCGGTAAGGAATTATTATACGTATATGTATCTACTATACTATACTTGGTGGTGGGTTTTTGCCTTAACAGGTACCACCTTACTCATTACATATGCTGCCAACAAACAGCAATACAAACATTGGTCTGTTCCGGGAAGGTGAAGGTGAGTGAGCCAGAGCAACTACAGACACAATTAACATAACATAATAGTTCCCAATGTTGGTAAACATAACATAATAGGTCCGAAGGTTAATGACGTATTGGAGTTGTAAGAAATCTTTATTTTTACTGCGCCAATGTCTATGGTGGTGAGTGAGCCAGTGTAACTAACATGTGGAACATATTAACGTAGTTTCCAAGATCGATGGCTCATTGATGATGTATGTATGATTAATATTTGTTACATTGCTTATGTCTAGAGGTGGAGCCGACCACTTACCATTTGGTGGCACGTTTGTCAGCTTACCTTGATAATTAAAATGGAAAGAACACTTTTCCGTTGGTTACAAATAAAGTCAGTAATTTAGAACGAAACTAAAAAACATTTTAGTCTTTCCAATCTGTCTTTTGTCTACTCGCTTGAGTTGAGTCGGACAAAGGAAGAGAGTTATTAACTGCGACTCGTTCTGAAAGGGGTTTCTAAATTTTATTAGCTATCAAGTTCATTTTAACTTTCGCGTTTCTTTGATGGATATTAAGTTACCTTAACATATTTTTGACAGTTTATTAACTTAAAATTCGGAAGTTTAAAAGGTTCAATATATTTTATTGTAATTAATTTTAGGGTCGCAGAAGTATGAATGGGCCACAAGATGATAAATGGTCACCTTCTTATATTATTCTACCCATTCTACCCATTTTACACTTCGAGTGATGTCATATCGCCAACGGCAAACTTAGCGCGAACGGGTTATACTTAGTATTGCTGTTAATATTATAATATGTTATTAAGAATCTCTTTATAAGTATCTAAAATACCGATAAATATCGCACTTCAGACGTAAACTAATATTACATTTGATAAATCGAAAAATCAAAATATTTTTATGCAAATATTACAAGTACCTACTTATGAATCGTCATCGTCAAGCAATAGACTGAATCGAAATTTTGTAGGAATAAAAAGCACCAGTACCATTTAAATACTGTAATAATCCAAGTTATTTAAATTTATAATGTTTAGCAGTTTTAAATATACAACATAACTTGTTTTATGTAAATAAAAAAATTATTACAGTATTAGTTTTATTTACATAAAACAAGTTATGTTGTATATGGAAATATAAAAAATATTTTGGATTTAATAACATGCAGGCTATATTTTAAAATCACATTTAAGCACATAAAATTTATTAATTTGTACTTGAACAGATGTATTTTTAATATAAATGATATCTAGTGTAATATTTCAAGTTTAAACGTGGTTGTAATAACGAAATTCGATTTCAAGTTCACTCTCGACTACTGATAGATACTCTATGTTTGCAGTAATTGTTTCTAACCCGTCTGCGATCTTCTCTTGATTAAACAGGCCGTCTCTGAGCTTAACGTTCGTTACCTGAAACCTTAATTTAGTTAACGTACCGCTGAATTAATCAAGATGTTTCTCTTCTCTCTAAAATTTGATTACGCGTAACGATACGGAGTTCATTTCGATGTGTATTTTCACTCACTGTTGTCGATTTGAAAAACGTTGATGAAAAGATTTTGTTAATTTAATTATTTATATATTTAAAAATATAGAAATTAAATAAGATGAATATTAAAGTATTAAATGAAATATATTTTTCTTATTATTATTATTCTTTTATATCAACAAAGTATTTGTAGCTGACGAGGGGGTAGGGAGAGGCGATCTTACCCCCGAAGCGCTACAATAAATGTTTTACGTGAAAAAGCGTATTTATATATAAGTAGAAAATATTTACAATACTTATATCTTATATTAAAGATGTTGTATTACTTTAATTGGTGGTAGGTCTTTGTGCAAACTCGTCTGGGTAGGTACTACCCACTCATCAGATATTCTACCGCAAAACAAAACAGTAGTACTTTGTATTGTTACGTTCTGGTTTGAAGTGTGAGTGAACCAGTGTAAGGTATGTAAGCTATGGTTAACATTTATTATAATACCAATTTCTCTAGGCCTTGTTGACCGCATTTTTTATTTTTATTGCATAGGTTGACGGACGAGCATTTGGGCCACCTGATGGTAAGTGGTCAGCAACGCCCTTAGACAATGGCATTGTAAGAAATGTTAACCATCGTTTACATCACCAATGCGCCACCAACCTTGGGAACTAAGTTGTTATGTCCCTTGTGCCTGTAATTACACTGGCTCACTCACCCTTCAAACCGGAACACAACAGTACAAAGTAATGCTGTTTTGCGGTAGAATATCTGATGAGTGGGTGGTACCCAGACGAGCTTGCACAAAGCTCTACCACCAACTAAATACTTACCATCAGGTGGTCCATATGCACGTCCACCTATCTATACAATAAAAAAAAGAAATTTCAAAGTAAGATTTTAAACAAATCTTGGCGTATAGTATGTTAATATATAATATTTTAATATCTCTGTGTTGAGAAATGCATTCATTAAGTTTGTTCAATATAAATACTTCACATTTGCAACAAAACGAATCAACGAACGAAAGAATGATCAGAAACTTATAAATAACATTTTATTTTACGGTTGATCTATTTCTATCGAACTTTTCTGAATAACTACAAAGTCACGGGAGAGCTAGTTAATTTTTCGCTTCAGTCGAAATTGTAATTCAACAAACGATTTTTGGCATTCTTGTCACCATTCCACGCGGTCAGGATTTGTACTGTAATTATTGTTTAATTTGATTTGTGCATATTTAATTAGTTACTTTGTACTGAATTCTACTGGATAATTGTAAATACCATTAGGTTATTGAATCGATATTGTAAACTGTTATAAAATAATGAATGAAATGTGTAATTGGCAATAAATGTATTTACAATAAAACCGATAGTTTACAAATCAAATCAAATCAAATCAAAATACTTTTTTACATTAAATAATTAAGTTTCCTTATTGATAGACAAACTAAAAACTACCTCCGGTTCATAAAATAAACTACACGCCCTGAGAAGAACTGGCGAAAAAAACTCAGAAACACAGTTACCTAAACCTAACCTATATTTTATGTCATATCTACTGACCTTTTTGATTTAATTTTTGTTCTTATTTATATGTTATCGAGGAAATGTTTTGTCCGGATTTAAGGAATTAAGCCAACAGCTTGTGTTAGAAATGAGCTCGAAAATAGCCCAAGGATTAAATATCGATTTTTTTGTATCGAAAAGTGACCCTTAAACCACTTTAAACCACATTAATTACATAGCAACGCTCCCCGGCTTCGCATTGTTTGGATAAGGTTCAACATAAACAGTAAAAATAAACCTTGTGTCATTAAAATCGGATGTACGGTTTAGCAAATCATAGAGAACACACAGGTATCAATTTCATTTAAAAAGAAAAAGTAATACTATATGTAAATTACAAGTATTAATGATGACACTATAAATTTTAAGCTTCAACGGAATATATATATATAATAAATAATAAAGAAATTAACTTAATAAAACATGAGTTTAAATGTGGACAACGACTACGGATTTTATTTAATGGAGAGACAAGGTGAAAATACCTACAAATAATATATATTCTTCTTTATTCTTCAGAAGAAATTAACTTAATAAAACACGAGTTTTAGTTTGAGTATTTCTTCTGAGTATAGTTAATTATAAAAGAATGCCTTCACACTATTCTAGTACCGTATTTAATGTCATAGCTAAGCTGGATTTAGTTAATAGGTTTCTCACATACAACTAAAGAGAAACCGCTTCTTAGTAAGTTCACGCCGGCTGAATCTGTTCGCTCGAGGTTTAATCTAGAAAGTTCGAATTTTCCAATGTCGCTCGTACAGGAAGTTAGGTCTAGAGGTAAGGTCGATTAATTATGTCTCTTATTTATTAGCTTCATTTAAATTAAATATCATAATCAAAAAGTATATTATAGTTTGTATATGTTCCGCAGCTGAGTGAAAGTCTTCTACCTTCTTGATGAGAGCATATTCCACCAAGCTACTCCATTGCGGGTTTGTGAATTTTTTAAATTTTTATATTCTTATTCTATTATTTTTAATTGAGACTAGTACTCTGTTGTCCTATCATTTTTATTTGGACTTTGTTGAAACTCGTTTAGGATACAGACTCTACCTCCAAACAGCAATGTATTATTGTATTCATAATTGAACTGTGTTATTTTTTAACTTCACTAAATTCATAAATTATTCATTAATAATTGGATAAATCCTAGAATAGACGAATACAGTTTTATCACATTTTGTTATTAAAATCATTAAAATGTCGAATGCTGAAATAGTTCAAACAACAGACAAGAGAAAAGTTCTTATAAATGTTATAGACCCAAATGGTCTTATATCAAAGCGTATTCCTATCCTATCATCCTAATCCAGGGTTGGTGGAAACATATCTCGGAGAATTTAATCCAACTTATGAAGCTTGCATATACATGTTTATATCATCACTATATTTCCTTAGTAAGAGCCCAAGAGAAAATATGAACCCAAATTAATTACGATTGCTCGAATTTGAACCTAGTACCCATGGTCCAAGATTCACGTATTCCAACCAATGGGCGATACTAAACACACGTAATTGATAAAAATTTAATAAGCCATTGCTTTTTATAGGGCTGTATCGTACACACGTTTAATACGTCGGTCTACGGTACAAGAGTACTCCAAGATACCAATTTGCTCACAGAATCACGTCCCTTAAAAATGATAATGTGGTATATTTAAATTAATTTTCTTATCGCAACATCTGAACACATTGTGCCTGAACCTCCCCTCGTAAGATCAGAGTTAACGAGTGATACCATTCTCGCTCGGCTTCCCCTCTAGTTGATTAAAACACGGCGGAATTAAGATGGTTGTCGGCAAGAATTTGAGAATATTTTTTTGCAAGATGAAAAAATGAAATTATACAATGTTGACTTTTTATTTGGGTATAACATACATATTTATAAGGGTGTTTCGCAGTTTATTTTACATGAAAAATAAGAGTTTTATAATTGTTACTTCGTAGAATTTATTACGACAGGATTAAAATATGCCGTTCAATAGCAATGTTAGGTCTCGCCTGAGTTGATCAATGTTTTTTGGTGTTTCGAGAATTTGTGAAAATATATTTTACGGTACTTTGAAAATTTTTCAAGACAAATTTTATCCCGAATCACAACTACATCGTCTTATTAAGATTTAAATGTTGTTGGAATAAGTTATAAATAATCCCTCTAGCAAAGTCTAATCTCCCAATTTAAAATATAATTAATTTTAAAATTATGTACATATTCTTGATCTATTTTTTCGTAATTAATACGAACGAATTGTAGAGTACCTTACTTACCTATAAATATTCCTTGGGATATTGGGATGATCTTCCACTACATGTATGGGAGTTCCTACATGATCGTTTTGGTATAAGTTACATCTACTTCTATTTGGTGTTCTGCATGTATTTGGTAGAACTCTTCTCAAGGTCTACGAGAAACTCTTCTTGTTCCCAACCTTCATGAAATACCGAACCATCTCAACTCTCGACTGTTAAGCTGTTAAATGAAAAATTTAAGACCTGCTCCATTTTGTTGTGTCAGTTACGTTTTTGTTTCAGATCCCAGTTGTTATTGAAAGTACAGCCAATAATAATATCCATCATAAGCATTTCTGTTCAACAAGGATACGGTTAAAGCATTTGGGATGTACTATTTATGAAGAGAACCAATAAATACATTCTAAAAACGTTTTGGTCCTGGAATAAATTGGTCCGATACATAAAAAAGGTTTTGCCAATTATGGACTACTCGATTCGACAAAAGGACACAATACAGAACCTCTTTGTAAATATAATATAAAATATGCTTTTTAAGTAAAATAACGAAAAAAATATTTCGCTAAGTTGACAATATAATGTATACCTATATATTGTCAATGTCAATCTATATATAGACAGAGTACTGAACCTAAGACATTAACTTGAGCCAGGTTTTTTTTGGCTAGATTCTTCTTCTTCGTGTGCTTCATTACTGAAGGTCGTGCTTATCCTGAAATGCTTTCATCGATGTCTTGACTAGCTTCCTCCACACCACTCTGTCCTCGGCTTGTCTCAGGGTAATCGGAATATTCCTTCAAGTGGTATTGGGATGATCTTCCTCTAATTTGGCTAGATATGGCTAGGTTAAGTTAGTACTGTATACAGTCATCTGACAAGGAAGGCAGCCAGGGTTGATACCTTCGCTCTCTAGGGAGACCTCCACTGAGCCACGGGAGGGGCGCGGGTGCGGGTAGCAACACGATCCCGCAGCCTATCCGACACGTGCTGAAGACGGCCATCGCAGTGATTTTAGTAGGAAAGAATCCTATATAATCCGATCCGCAAGGAAGCCGGAACACCTTTTGAAGGTTAAACTGCGTGAAAAAAAATATTGTAAACAGTTGACCTATTATTGCTGTATTGAATTATTATTATTCATAATAGGAAGACAGACGACCCAAATTCCCATGTTATCCACCACGTTCATTGACCTTTGCAACATCGGCTTAAGCGAGAAACATTTCAACTTAATTTCATACTTTATTAATTACATTATGTGTTAATAGCAGTTAAACATACATAATATATTTCCACTAATGAGTGTCACCAACAAACAGAAAGTTTTAATGAGTCTGGCTCGGTTATGTTGACTTAAAATTTCTGAACTCGTAAGACTGTTTCGGGATACGATTTCATGTTGACGTTAGTGATATTAAAAATGGAATATAAACGTAACAATTTAATGGTTTTTTTTTCACAAAATGCCAACGAGTAGGCATTCAATTATACTCCTCAGATAGAAATATCAAATCTTACAAAAGAAAACATTAATTATAAACGAAAATGTAGATATACCATTATAAAGACATGTCTTACTTATTATGTAATAACAATAATAACTAATAACGGTTCTAATATTACTCCCCGCCTGATTGCCTCCACTGGTGACTGGAGGGCTGGTTCATTTTTCGCCCCGAAAATCGGAATTGCGATTCAAAGGGGAAATGCTGCTAGCATTCTTGCCACCATTCCACGCGGTCACGACTTGCATAATAATTATTTTTAATTTTTATTTAATTAAGGTTTTAATGTAAATGAATACATGTATTACATAAAAAAAATAACGAGTCTTATATATAATCATTGTTAAGCGGGTGAACAATACACTTATAATATAAACAATACAATCGCAATGCAGTACACTGAACTTAATGAAGGTAGAAACACAAACAAAATAAAAATAACAATAATACTTAAAAAAACAACTGACAATACTAAATTTTCCACTTTATACCATTCTAATAAGGATGGAATTTTCCTTCAAAATCACTTTACATACTGAAGCTATTTTAATGAAAATAAATCACTGAATCGTTTTCCAGTGAGTGATATCGAGTTACATAACAAAATAACGAAACCAGTATTTTTCCATACTTATTCAACTCGTATGAGTGGAATGTTTTCTTTAACGCAAATGAAACCTCCGCGAATCAAAAGTTATTCCACAAAAGCATTGAAATCTGTTCACAATCAGCGAAGAGATCGAGTAATGTATACAAAAATAAAAAAAAATCAGCTGAATTGAGAACCACTTTCTTTATTGTCGTCAGTTCAGAATAAATTACGTGTACAAAGATATATCTATCTCTCTTTATATGTGAAAGAACAACTGACTGAATGACATAACAATGCTCAGCCAGAACTACCAAAAATATCATCATGAAATTCGCATAATGGTTCATTTTACCCTATTGGTTAGGACTAAGAAAGGACTTACTCGGTGGTAGAGCTTTGTGCAATCTCTTCTAGGTAGGTATCAACCACTCATTAGATTTTCTACCGCAAAACAGCAGTACTCGCTATTGTTGCTCGGTTTGAAGGATGAGTGAGCCAGTGTAATTACAGGCAAAAGGGGCATAACGTCTTAGTTCCCAAGTTTGGTGGCACATTGACATTGTCAATTCCAATGTCTATGGGCGTTGGTTACCATTTACCATCAGGTGGCCCAAAAGCTCGTCCGCCTTCCTATGCAATAAAAAAAAGGATTTTTGAAAATATAACCTCTAAAGGAGATGTAAAGGGGATAAAAATGTATATGAAAATCGTTTAATTTTTAATCTCCTTTAATAACTCTGACTCATGATGCAAGCGAAGCCACGGGTAAAGCGTTAGTTATTAATTTATTATATAAAAAGAACGAAAGAAACCATTGTTTTATCAGTGCAACGATCTCATTATTCAAATACAGACTTACTTCGCTATATATATTTATATATTATAAACATACGCAGAGCTCAGAGGGCACTTATCAAAACTTTACGAACCGTACGAAGCTCATAGAATAAATATTTCACCTGCTAAGATACCGCCCTCAGAATAACAGTAGACCCTTTCGAATTTGCATTAATTACACATCAGAATTCACAATTGCATAATTAGGTTTCAAAGCGACTCTGTTTTGTACGTTGAATGTTATTACGTTAAAGGCTGTTCTCGCTTACAAGATTACGGTACGGATTTAAGTTTTAGTTTTATGAAGTTAAAAGTGACGTTAGCATCCGTGGTAATCCGTGTTGATTCATTTACGGACTTGAAACGCTCTACTTAGTGTACAGTTTTTTATGTGAAACATTTATTGCGTCTTGCTTTTATGACCAACTCATATGCCATGACGACAAGCTGCATAAAAGCTTATGCCGCCTCTACGCCACAACTCTTACCCCTTGTGTGTGCGTAGCATGTATACTATATAATATGTATGTACGCTGCTTTATGTTTTTATAATAATAATTTTATTTTTTTATTTTTTATAAATAAGTTTTATGTTTTTATATATGCATTGGTTTCCTTAAATTAAAAACTATTATATATTTCGATCTTAATATTTGTCGACATCACACTTGGTCTAAGGACTGTTCCAATAATAATGAGCGCTTTCATAATAATAAATAGGATTGTTCCATCATGCTACTACATTGCAAGTTATATATTATAGATCATTGTTGGGTCTCTTTTTTAACCGACTTCAAAAAAAGGAGGAGGTTATCAATTCGTCTGTATGTTTTTTTTTTTTTTTTTTTTTTTTTTTTATGTTTGTTACCTCATAACTTTCGACTGGGTGAATCGATTTTGATGATTTTTTTTTATTTGAAAGGGGTTGCTTCCCATGGGGTCCCATTTTTTTTTAGTCCAGGTTTGACAATGGAATCCATGAGAAAACCATATAAGTCGTAAATTTGCATGAGGTATGTGCGCGACAAATGGACGAATAACTCAATATCACGCCAACCGATTTCGATGATTTTTTTTTTATTAGAAAGAGTATACTTCAAGGGTTGTTTGATGATAGTTTGGTTAGATTCTGATAATAGAATCCATGACAAAGTAACGGAAATCTTCAATTCTTAGTAGCAAATCAACGATACACGGCCGAATCTTTTATAGGCTACCTAGATTTATCATTCACCTACCATAACATCGTTATGATCAAGTAATTAAAGTACTATTGTGAAAAACACTTCTTTATATACCGTCAATAGTTTTCGCAGCGCACGCGAAATAATAACTTTTATAGGCAACAGTTTAATACGTTGGGTTACATTGCACCATTTTAAGTAGGGATCTATAAGTTTTTGAAAATATAATAAAGCCTATATTACTCGGTAAAGGCGTAGCTTTCTAAGGGTGAAAGAATTTTTAAAATCGGTCGAGTAGTTTTTGATTTAAATCGTAATAAAAAATCAAACAAAAATCAAATCTTTCCTCTTTATAATATGAGTTATGCATGTAAGCATTAGTATATATGTATATGTTTGTAATTGAAACATATTTGAACATCTCCTAAAATATGAGACCAATTTTGAAAATTATACATATATATATGACGGCGCGTTGATGATTTGCTCAATTTCAAATGCGTCCATATTGGTTGATATTAATTATTGTAATTTGTTATTATGTTAAGAGCGGGTAACCCCGAATAGAGTAGTGTGTCAAAAGTCGTGCTGACAGTTGTCTTGTCATGGTCGCACGAGGCACCTAAACTATTGGCTCCGAATATCGTTATTTTTGAATATTCCGCCACATCGCGCCCACCATGGAGGATAACAACGAAAACAATTGTAATGGCCCTTCTGATGTTCCGACATCAGAAGTGGGATTACCGGCGGAACTTCAAGAGAATAGTTCAAGTCAGAGTACAATTTTTTCATTAGACAACGAGTGCGACCGTTGAAAATATTTCTTTGAAATGCAACAACGTAATATGATTGAGTTCATACGTACTATTCAATAACTGCGTGTATCTGAAATTAAAATCACATTACCAGAGTTCAATCCTGATATCCAAGACTACGACGTTCGTGCTTGGTGTGATACAGTCGACATATGGTACAAGAGAGGCCCATGTTTGGCAGTCATTTGATAATTACCATCATCATCATCAATGAGCAAGGCGTTAAAGGTGTCAGTGTCATCGTGGCTAGCTCAATCTAGCTTTCCACGATTGAAGGCGAATGCTTGTCTACGTATCTCAGTCGACTTATAAGCGTTTTGCTTGTGCGTTGGAATTCATTGTCAAAGAACATATCGCGCTTACTCTAGCGCATGCTTCAAAGATTGAGCCGCGTGTTCAAAGGATTGCATGTACTACAGAAATCGATACTCTTAATAAATTACAACAAGAAGTCATGGCGTTTACTTTTAGAAAGAGAGTACTTGTGACACGAGATAGGCCCACCCCAACTGTAGAAGCAAAGAAACCACGCATAGAAAATGCTATACGATGCTATAACTGTGGAAAGTTAGGCCCTATAGCCAGCGATTGTCGAGGCAACAGTAGTCGCGACAGCAATTTTATCCGTCGATCTGAGTTTTCAGGCACCACTGCGCTTCAGACGAAGGAAGTTGGGGCGCAGAGAGGACGATTACTCCAACATGTTTTAACTGCGGTGAACAAGGTCACATCGCGACGCGCTGCCGCAGCAAGAACACGAAACCCAACGATGCGTAGATTGAACGTAGAGTGGATGTCTGCGCCGTTCAACCAGCCTTAGGTCAGCTCTTGGATGAAACTGGTAGGAAGTTTTTATTCTGTTTTGATTCGGGTGTTGAATGTTTCTTAATAAAGCATAGCTTAGCTGATAGATTTCCTGCAAAACGAAAGTATAATGCAGTTACACAATTGGGGCTAGGCAACGCGCAAATTAACTGTAACTTTCAAATTCTTACTACTGTATCAATTCAAGGTTACCCAGTGCAGTTGTTCTTTCATGTGGTATCTGATTCCTGTATTGCAAATTATATTATGATCGGAAGGGATCTTTTTGCACTAGGATTTTCGAGAAAAAGTCTCGCTGTTAAAAAGTCTAAAATAGTATCTATTCGTAAAGTAGGCTTAAAAGTAATCGATTTTGAAAGTATAGACACTGATGTACCAGACTATGAAAATAGGCAGTTAATTTATTTGTTTAAGAAGAATTCTCGTTATTTTATTGACGGTACACCCACTGGTAATATACCTACTGGTATATAAGTACGCACATGATCGCTTACGTGCTATGCCGACAAATCCAATTGAAACGGGATGCTCCGATGACGGCAATGGTAAGTAATGAAATATCTGAACTTGTGACTGTAAGAAGTTGCCTGTGTGGCATTGACTTGCCTGTGTGGCACCGACCTGCCTGTGTGGCACTTACTGGCCTGTGTGGCACTTTCTGGCCTGAGTGGCACCCACTTGCCTGTGTGGCACCGACTTGCCTGTGTGGCTACGACTTGCCTGTGTGGCTACGACTTGCCTGTGTGGCTACGACTTGCCTGTGTGGCTACGACTTGCCTGTGTGGCCCCCACTTGCCTGTGTGGCACCGACTTGCCTGTGTGGCTCCGACTTCCCTGTGTGGCACCGACTTGCCTGTGTGGCACCAACTTGCCTGTGTGGCTACGACTTGCCTGTGTGGCACCCACTTGCCTGTGTGGCACCGACTTGCCTGTGTGGCTCCGACATGCCTGTGTGGCATCGACTGGCCTGTGTGGCATCGACTGGCCTGTGTGGCATCGACTGGCCTGTGTGGCACTCATTAGCCGCGCAGCACCGACTGGCTGTGAGACATTTACTTTTTGTGTGGCGCCTAGCTGCCTGTGTGGCACTCTAGGTAATAACCTAGGTTTATAAAAAAAATAATATTAGGTGTCAAGTCAAAAGACGTCACGTTGATGGGCCAGGAGAAGCTGACATTGAGGGGTCAGGTAAACCGAGCGGAATATAGTTGAACCAATTTGTCTATTGTTTACAGATGTAACCATTACACACGAGGACGTGTGAGAATGCAGGACGGCCGTGACGGCGCGTTGATGATTTGCTCAATTTCAAATGCGTCCATATTGGTTGATATTAATTATTGTAATTTGTTATTATGTTAAGAGCGGGTAACCCCGAATAGAGTAGTGTGTCAAAAGTCGTGCTGACAGTTGTCTTGTCATGGTCGCACGAGGCACCTAAACTATTGGCTCCGAATATCGTTATTTTTGAATATTCCGCCACATCGCGCCCACCATGGAGGATAACAACGAAAACAATTGTAATGGCCCTTCTGATGTTCCGACATATATATATATATATATATATATATATATATATATATATAGAATCGTATAAGTACTCTTATATAGATGTTATATTTATGTATATTTATATATTGATTACTAGTGTTTTTCCCGCGGTTTCACCCGCGTAGTTCCTGTTCCCGTGGGAATATGGGGACAAAATGTAGCCTATATTACTCCCTGATAATGTAGCTTTCCATTGGTGAAAGAATTTTTTAAATCGGCTTAGTGGTTTAGGCGTGAAAGCGTCACAAACAAGCTTACTTTCGCATTTATAATATTAGTTAGGATAATATAGATACTTCCCCTTTTTTTAATAAACAGACATTCCGTCATATTTTATGGTGAAGAATGGTATAACACAACATCTATAAACATACAGTTTATTTAATTAAATTACTAGAAATAACTATTTGGTTATGTTATGGCTGCCCAACTAAATTACCCCACCAACTAAATCTATTTAATCAAAACATGTTAATTTATATTCATACATTTAACCATATTAACTAATATTTATTAATTAAGTACCAAAATGAATTTTTCTTTATGTTTCACTGTTTTAGATTAATATATTTAAATAATAATATAAATGGCGCTGTCTCATATGAGCTGCACGTTTAGTAGGTCTACCCATATTCTACAAATTAGTGAGTGTACTTCAGATTCACTAAAAATCGAAAAATAAATAAAAATTTTAACAAAACAAAAACCGACTTCATAAAAAAACAAATTAATATGCACTAAAAAGTAAAAAAATAATTGCGTTTTCTTCTATAATTTGATAATTAACTTACTATTTTCTACTCATCAATATGTAGGTACGAATGTGTTGTGTGGTTGATAATTTATTTACAATTATTGTTATTTTTGGAGTCGATGTCAGCTAAGGAAACACTATAATATATCTAGCAATAATAATACGGGAATCTTTTAAAAACATACACATTACAAATTGACTTTTATTCGCTTCCTTAAGTTGCGCGTGCGACACAAGCACATCTCACCTACAACTATGTATGTAGTTATAAGCCCACCTTGGCTGACATCGACTCCAAAAGTAACAATAATTGTAAATAAATTATCAACCACACAACACATTCGTACCTACATATTGATGAGTAGAAAATAGTAAGTTAATTATCAAATTATAGAAGAAAACGCAATTATTTTTTTACTTTTTAGTGCATATTAATTTGTTTTTTTATGAAGTCGGTTTTTGTTTTGTTAAAATTTTTATTTATTTATAAAATATCTGACCAGTGGTGACTTACCATCAGGTGGTCCATATACCTGATGGTAAGTCACCACTCACCACTGTCCATAGACATTGGCATTGAAAGAAATGTTAAGCATTCCTTACATTGCCAATGCGACACCAACCATGGGGCTCAGATGTTATGTCCCTTGTACCTATATAATTACAATTGGTAATATATTTTTATACATCAAATTTATAAAGTGCTATTTTTCAATAAATGAAAATATATTTAAAAAGATACTTGTAATTACTGAAGCGATCTTAAGGAGTGGCAAACATTAATTAGAAATTTGATACAAACTAATTAAAAATTCTTGTTAAACCGGCTCCGACTTTCGCGAAGTTAGTTTGTAGGAAACATTAATAAACTAAACATATTTTTGTATAAAGTTAATAAGCACTTCATCAAATTGAATAACTCGGAACATTTTAATCTTTTCTAATAGAAATAAAAATACTAAATGATGACGTAAAAAAATTACTAAACCAATATGTGTACATAACATACTTACACCACAAGATGAAGTGCCTTTCGGAAAAAGTTTAACTATTTAATATAAATATAATATATATATGGTTCACCGTTTTGCTTAATTTAGACTATTAACATGTCTATTGACACGTTCTAGTATTTTATATCCTGCTCGCCGTAGTATGCGTTGTACTGACTTTTTAAATTCTTTGTAAACAAATATCCTAATCGATTCATGATGAACTACGCGTAAAAGCATACTAAAAGAATATACATTCATAACAAAAATAGAAAAAAAAAAACAAAGTAAGTACGGCCGAATATATTTTTTTAAATTATTTCTTCACAGAGTTTTGATGTTAAGTCTTTTTGATTTCTCTTTTATATATTTTTTTTATTACGTATTGGAGCTCCGATATATTCTTATTAACTAAATAAATATTAAAATTATTTTTTTGTTGTTTCAATAGCGTGTCCAAAATTTTTAACTTCCGTTTTTATTTACTTTTACGTACAACACAAACAATACACATTCTTATATAAAGCTTTTGATCAAAGTAAATACTATCTGTAATCTACGTCCCTTGGAATAAAATAATAATTCTAAATTAAGGGGTTAATATTATAAAGTAAATACAATTAACAGATGATGATAATATCCTCTTATCCGATTTGGCTCACGGCAGTTGTTCTCAAGGAGGACTCGCAAACTTCGCAGGATATATTATAGTGCACACACTATTGCCTCTCTTTCATAATCCTATTAGACGGCTAATCCGACACGACCGGAAATAGTTCAGGCAAACGAACAAAGAACTGGGAAATTTGGGATAGAAAATCTAAATCACTTCTTTTCGGACCGACCCGGGCTCGAATCTAGGACCTCGGGATCTGTGATATCTAGCCAGAAAACCGACGAGGCAATCAGTAATTAACAAATAGCCAGTAAATAAACTACTAACAATATTTGCATTGAAAAAAAAGAAACGCCATGAAAAGGTTTTTATTTATTTACAATGCACATATTTGTATTGATTCATTTGCAATATTTGAGTTTCAATAACTACGATATGTATACATTGAGTTAACAACAGTTTAAAGAAAAATGACCCTTACCGTATATCGTAAAGAGAAAATGTTTGGTTTTATTCCGTTTGACATTGGAATCATGTCATATTACTGGCAGTGGCAGAAATTCGTTCAAGCTTGTATTATTATTAAGCTTCAATATCGCAATGACAGAATAGTGTGTGTATTTATGTTTGCGCACAATTTTTTATAGCATAGGTAGACAGACGAGCATATGGACCACCTGATGGTGAGTGGTCACCAACGCCCATAGACATTGGCATTGTAAGAGATGAGACCATCGCTTACATCGCCAATGCGCCACCTACCTTGGGAACTAAGATGTGATGTCCCTTGTATCTATAATTACACTGGCTTATTCACCCTTCAAACTGGAACACAACAATACCAAGTACTACCGTTTTGCAGCAAATACCTGATGAGTGGGTGGTACCTACCCAGACGTTAGATAATTGCTCTTGAGATTTGCCGCTGTGACCTAAATCGGTCAGGAGTACATCATTCATACCTCGTCATCTAACTACAGGCAGAGCTACTCCTTCTAAATTAAGAGAAAAGTATTAATCTCTGCATTTAAAGGTATAAATATATACTATACCTCTAACTGCAGTATATTTGGAACTTTAAATATTCACTTGATGCCCATATCGGGAGTTTCTAGTTGAATGGGCCATTAAGTTCTCCGAGAGTCACAATCTTTACTTTCATAAAACATTGAAACAATTCCTTTAAAACTTCACGAAGTTATCTCCGATGGTTTCTTGTGGAGAAATATTTCTTTACTGTGTTAGCACAAGTTTGAAAAAAATATCGAAAACATCGTGAGAAAACCTCATGTGCCAAATTTCACTGAAATTGTGGCACATGTGTATTCCACCATCCCGCGTTAGAGCAGCGTGGTCAAGTAAGCTCCTAAAACCTTCTCCTTAAAAAGAGGAGGAGAGGTCTTACCCCAGCAGTGGGACATTCACAGGTTGTTACTAAATAAATTTAGATCTTGCAACGCCATACAATTGTTCATAACAGATAAATGTTTAAAGTCCTTTAATCTTAGAAAAAAAGTTATTGCTTCATAATATGAAACAGAAACGCTATTTAAAACCATTTAAGTAATAATAAACTCGTAAAAACGAAAAAAAATTGCGTAGGACTTAATTCATGTAATAAGTTACGTCTTTGAGAACAAAATCCTCAAAGCCATAAACTAAAGGATTAAAGTGTAATAAAATTTAATTCAACCGCTCTCGAACCAATATCGGCCATTTATACACAGATGATCACCGCACCCCCACTTATAAATAAGACAGAGGCACAATTACTTACTGGGACCACTTCAGAAACAAATGGCAGTCGAAATGTAATGAATTGAAACCGTTAAGATCGTAATGTACGACTTAGGGTGGTACCACAAAATTAAAGATATATAATTATATATTTTTATCGAGTACTCTGTAATATATATATTAAAACATACTATATATTATATCGTTGTTAGTTTCACAAAATGTAATGTTTAATATAACCATACAAGCATATTTGTCTGACCACATGATAAATTAAAACAAAAACTGAGGTACTATCCTAATATTATAAATTCGAAGGTGAGTTTTTTTATTACGGAAACTAAACGGAAACTAGTTAATTATATTAGTAACAGCCTATGTGAGTCCCAATGCTGGGCTAAGGCCTCTTTTTTTAACCGACTTCAAAAAAAGGAGGAGGTTATCAATTCGTCTGTATGTTTTTTTTTTTTTTTTTTTTTTTTTTTTTTTTTTTTTTTTTTTTTTTTTTTTTTTTTTATGTTTGTTACCTCATAACTTTCGACTGGGTGAATCGATTTTGATGATTTTTTTTTATTTGAAAGGGGTTGCTTCCCATGGGGTCCCATTTTTTTTTAGTCCAGGTTTGACAATGGAATCCATGAGAAAACCATATAAGTCGTAAATTTGCATGAGGTATGTGCGCGACAAATGGACGAATAACTCAATATCACGCCAACCGATTTCGATGATTTTTTTTTATTAGAAAGAGTATACTTCAAGGGTTGTTTGATGATAGTTTGGTTAAATTCTGATTATAGGATCCATGACAAAGTAACGGAAATCTTCAATTCTTAGTAGCAAATTAACGATACACGGCCGAATCTTTTATAGGCTATCTAGATTTATCATTCACCTACCATAACATCGTTATGATCAAGTAATTATAGTACTATTGTAAAAAACACTTCTTTATATACCGCCAATAGTTTTCGCAGCGCACGCGAAATAATAACTTTTATAGGCAACAGTTTAATACGTTGGGTTACATTGCACCATTTTAAGTAGGGATCTATAAGTTTTTGAAAATATAATAAAGCCTATATTACTCGGTAAAGACGTAGCTTTCTAAGGGTGAAAGAATTTTTAAAATCGGTCGAGTAGTTTTTGATTTAAATCGTAATAAAAAATCAAACAAAAATCAAATCTTTCCTCTTTATAATATGAGTTATGCATGTAAGCATTAGTATATATGTATATGTTTGTAATTGAAACATATTTGAACATCTCCTAAAAGTTGAGACCAAGTTTGAAAATTATATATATATATATAGAATCGTATAAGTACTCTTATAAACATGTTATGTTTATGTATGTTTATATATTAATTACTAGTGTTTTTCCCGCGGTTTAACCCAAGTAGTTACCGTTCCCGTGGGAATATGGGGACAAAATGTAGCCTATGTTACTCCTTGATAATGTAGCTTTCCATTGGTGAAAGATTTTTTTAAATCGGCTTAGTGGTTTAGGCGTGAAAGCGTCACAAGCAAACTTACTTTCGCATTTATAATATTAGTTAGGATAATATAGATACTTCTCCTTTTTTTTAATATACAGACATTCCGTCATACTTTATGGTGAAGAATGGTATAACACAACATCTATAAACGAACAGTTTATTTAATTATTACTAGAAATAATTATTTGATTATGTTATGGCTGCCCAACACCCCACCAACTAAATCTATTTAATCAAAACATGTTAATTTATATTCATACATTAGTTAACCATATTAACTAATATTTATTAATTAAGTACCAAAATACATTTTTCTTTACGTTTCACTGTTTTAGATTAATATATTTAAATAATAATATAAACGGCGCTGTCTCATATGAGCTGCACGTTTAGTAGGTCTACCCATATTCTACAAATTAGTGAGTGTACTTCAGATTCACTAAAAATCGAAAAATAAATAAAAATTTTAACAAAACAAAAACCGACTTCTTAAAAAAATTAATATGCACTAAAAAGTAAAAAAATAATTGCGTATTCTTCTATAATTTGATAATTAACTCACTATTTTCTACTCATCAATATGTAGGTACGAATGTGTTGTGTGGTTGATAATTTATTTACAATTATTGTTATTTTTGGAGTCGATGTCAGCTAAGGAAACACTATAATATACCTAGCAATAATAATACGGGAATCTTTTATAAACATACACATTACAAATTGACTTTTATTCGCTTCGTTAAGTTGCGCGTGCGACACAAGCACATCTCACCTACAACTATGTATGTAGTTATAAGCCCACCTTGGCTGACATCGACTCCAAAAGTAACAATAATTGTAAATAAATTATCAACCACACAACACATTCGTACCTACATATTGATGAGTAGAAAATAGTGAGTTAATTATCAAATTATAGAAGAATACGCAATTATTTTTTTACTTTTTAGTGCATATTAATTTTTTTAAGAAGTCGGTTTTTGTTTTGTTAAAATTTTTATTTATTTTTCGATTTTTAGTGAATCTGAAGTACACTCACTAATTTGTAGAATATGGGTAGACCTACTAAACGTGCAGCTCATATGAGACAGCGCCGTTTATATTATTATTTAAATATATTAATCTAAAACAGTGAAACGTAAAGAAAAATGTATTTTGGTACTTAATTAATAAATATTAGTTAATATGGTTAACTAATGTATGAATATAAATTAACATGTTTTGATTAAATAGATTTAGTTGGTGGGGTGTTGGGCAGCCATAACATAATCAAATAATTATTTCTAGTAATAATTAAATAAACTGTTCGTTTATAGATGTTGTGTTATACCATTCTTCACCATAAAGTATGACGGAATGTCTGTATATTAAAAAAAAGGAGAAGTATCTATATTATCCTAACTAATATTATAAATGCGAAAGTAAGTTTGATTGTGACGCTTTCACGCCTAAACCACTAAGCCGATTTAAAAAAATCTTTCACCAATGGAAAGCTACATTATCAAGGAGTAACATAGGCTACATTTTGTCCCCATATTCCCACGGGAACGGTAACTACTTGGGTTAAACCGCGGGAAAAACACTAGTAATTAATATATAAACATACATAAACATAACATGTTTATAAGAGTACTTATACGATTCTATATATATATATATATATATAATTTTCAAACTTGGTCTCAACTTTTAGGAGATGTTCAAATATGTTTCAATTACAAACATATACATATATACTAATGCTTACATGCATAACTCATATTATAAAGAGGAAAGATTTGATTTTTGTTTGATTTTTTATTACGATTTAAATCAAAAACTACTCGACCGATTTTAAAAATTCTTTCACCCTTAGAAAGCTACGTCTTTACCGAGTAATATAGGCTTTATTATATTTTCAAAAGCTTATAGATCCCTACTTAAAATGGTGCAATGTAACCCAACGTATTAAACTGTTGCCTATAAAAGTTATTATTTCGCGTGCGCTGCGAAAACTATTGGCGGTATATAAAGAAGTGTTTTTTACAATAGTACTATAATTACTTGATCATAACGATGTTATGGTAGGTGAATGATAAATCTAGATAGCCTATAAAAGATTCGGCCGTGTATCGTTAATTTGCTACTAAGAATTGAAGATTTCCGTTACTTTGTCATGGATCCTATAATCAGAATTTAACCAAACTATCATCAAACAACCCTTGAAGTATACTCTTTCTAATAAAAAAAAATCATCGAAATCGGTTGGCGTGATATTGAGTTATTCGTCCATTTGTCGCGCACATACCTCATGCAAATTTACGACTTATATGGTTTTCTCATGGATTCCATTGTCAAACCTGGACTAAAAAAAAATGGGACCCCATGGGAAGCAACCCCTTTCAAATAAAAAAAAAATCATCAAAATCGATTCACCCAGTCGAAAGTTATGAGGTAACAAATATAAAAAAAAAAAAAAAAAAAAAACATACAGACGAATTGATAACCTCCTCCTTTTTTTGAAGTCGGTTAAAAAAAGAGGCCTTAGCCCAGCATTGGGACTCACATAGGCTGTTACTAATATAATTAACTAGTTTCCGTTTAGTTTCCGTAATAAAAAAACTCACCTTCGAATTTATAATATTAGGATAGTACCTCAGTTTTTGTTTTTAACCGACTTCAAAAAAAGGAGGAGGTTATCAATTCGTCTGTATGTTTTTTTTTTTTTTTTTTTTTTTTTTTTTTTTGTGTTTGTTACCTCATAACTTTCGACTGGGTGAATCGATTTTGATGATTTTTTTTTTATTTGAAAGGGGTTGCTTCCCATGGGGTCCCATTTTTTTTTAGTCTAGGTTTGACAATGGAATCCATGAGAAAACCATATAAGTCGTAAATTTGCATGAGGTATGTGCGCGACAAATGGACGAATAACTCAATATCTATTCAACGGATTTCGATGATTTTTTTTTTATTAGAAAGAGTATACTTCAAGGGTTGTTTGATGATAGTTTGGTTAGATTCTGATTATAGGATTCATGACAAAGTAACGGAAATCTTCAATTCTTAGTAGCAAAATTAACGATACACGGCCGAATCTTTTATAGGCTATCTAGATTTATCATTCACCTACCATAACATCGTTATGATCAAGTAATTATAGTACTATTGTAAAAAACACTTCTTTATATACCCGTCAATAGTTTTCGCAGCGCACGCGAAATAATAACTTTTATAGGCAACAGTTTGATACGTTGGGTTACATTGCTCCATTTTAAGTAGGGATCTATAAGTTTTTGAAAATATAATAAAGCCTATATTACTCGGTAAAGACGTAGCTTTCTAAGGGTGAAAGAATTTTTAAAATCGGTCGAGTAGTTTTTGATTTAAATCGTAATAAAAAATCAAACAAAAATCAAATCTTTCCTCTTTATAATATGAGTTATGCATGTAAGCATTAGTATATATGTATATGTTTGTAATTGAAACATATTTGAACATCCCCTAAAAGTTGAGACCAATTTTGAAAATTATACATATATATATATATAGAATCGTATAAGTACTCTTATATACATGTTATATTTATGTATATTTATATATTGATTACTAGTGTTTTTCCCGCGGTTTCACCCGCGTAGTTCCTGTTCCCGTGGGAATATGGGGACAAAATGTAGCCTATATTATTCCCTGATAATGTAGCTTTCCATTGGTGAAAGAATTTTTTAAATCGGCTTAGTGGTTTAGGCGTGAAAGCGTCACGAACAAACATACTTTCGCATTCATAATATTAGTTAGTTTAGGATGATATAGATACTTCCCCTTTTTTTAATATACAGACATTCCGTCATATTTTATGGTGAAGAATGGTATAACACAACATCTATAAACATACAGTTTATTTAATTATTACTAGAAATAACTATTTGGTTATGTTATGGCTGCCCAACTAAATTACCCCACCAACTTAATCTATTTAATCAAAACATGTTAATTTATATTCATACATTTAACCATATTAACTAATATTTATTAATTAAGTATCAAAATGCATTTTTCTTTATGTTTCACTGTTTTAGATTAATATATTTAAATAATAATATAAATGGCGCTGTCTCATATGAGCTGCACGTTTAGTAGGTCTACCCATATTCTAGAAATTAGTGTGTACTTCAGATTCACAAAAAATCGAAAAATAAATAAAAATTTTAACAAAACAAAAACCGACTTCATAAAAAAACAAATTAATATGCACTAAAAAGTAAAAAAATAATTGCGTATTCTTCTATAATTTGATAATTAACTTATCATTTTCTACTCATCAATATGTAGGTACGAATGTGTTGTGTGGTTGATAATTTATTTACAATTATTGTTATTTTTGGAGTCGATGTCAGCTAAGGAAATACTATAATATACCTAGCAATAATAATACGGGAATCTTTTAAAAACATACACATTACAAATTGACTTTTATTCGCTTCGTTAAGTTGCGCGTGCGACACAAGCACATCTCACCTACAACTATGTATGTAGTTATAAGCCCACCTTGGCTGACATCGACTCCAAAAGTAACAATAATTGTAAATAAATTATCAACCACACAACACATTCGTACCTACATATTGATGAGTAGAAAATGATAAGTTAATTATCAAATTATAGAAGAATACGCAATTATTTTTTTACTTTTTAGTGCATATTAATTTGTTTTTTTATGAAGTCGGTTTTTGTTTTGTTAAAATTTTTATTTATAATTTATCATGTGGTCAGACAAATATGCTTGTATGGTTATATTAAACTTAGTGCATATTAATTTTTTTAAGAAGTCGGTTTTTGTTTTGTTAAAATTTTTATTTATTATTATGACATGATATTATCCTAGTCTATTTCGGCCATTGCAGCTATTGTCAAAGCCAATGAGGCAACTACACAAGATAGTGTGTATGCAAACACAAGTGAGCTTTATTTCTTCACTATCACAATTCTCCATCTCCCCTCTGCTCTTTTTCCTCGTGTATGATTGTCATTACATTGGATGATAGCGAGCAAATAGAATTAAATCAGTTAAGGAAATAATCATACAATTTCATAACACAAAATTTTAAAACCCGTTTATACAATGAACTACATAATACAAATTCAACAATCAAATTAAGAAATCAGGTAAGTTAAAACGACGATGCTTGACATGTTAGAAAGTAATTAATACAACTTTAACTATTTACTTACTAGCGGAAAGTTCGGCAAAGCAGTTTAATCTTCTACTTAATGGCTTAATCAAAATGTTATATACGAGATCACATTAGAGCTTGGAATATATGTGAGTCGATAGTTATATTACCTGATATTTCAATATGCTTAACATTAAAATTTACTCGGTGATAGAGCTTTGTGCAAGCTCGTCTGGGTTGGTACCACCCACTTATAAGATATTGAGTGAGCCAGTGTAATTACAGGGTACAAGGCCATTATGCTCGTCCGGCTAACTATTTTTAAAAAAAAAACTGCTATGGCTCAGTGGTTAGGTGAGGTGAATCTTAACGAATGATAACTGATTCAAATTCAGGCAAGATCCACTGAATTTTTGTTTTTTCAATTAATCACGTGCTTGGCATTACAGCTAAACAAAGCCTGCATGTGCAGAATGAAAATCTGACATATGATATAAACTATAAACTTTCTCCTCAAAGATATGAAAATTATGTAACCTTAGAAAGTTGTTAGCTGTACGTCCACGAATATCCTGACCTAAAAATAATTTATTTTATGTTATATTATATATAGAAGGGCTAATATATAAAACATTTAATGTAAACTCTTAATATTTTTAAATAAATAAAAAAATGTATTATGAATAATTTGTTTATAGTACTTTGTTTTATATAACCCAAAACCGGACAATAAAATTAGTAAATATCATTAAAATGCTTTATTTGCTGAAACTTTAATTTATAATATTCTGGGACATTATTCACACACGGTCATCTGATCCCAAACTAAGCAGAGCTTGTGTTATGGAAACCAGACAACTGATATACTACATTTACACTTCTTTTTCTTTTGTAAATACATACTTATATAGATAATTACACCCAGACTCAGGACAAACAGACATGTTCATGCACACAAATGTTTGTCCTGGGTGGGAATCGAACCCACGACCTGCGGCGCGAAAGGCAGGGTATCTACCAACCACGCCAACCGGCTCGTCAAAAATAGTATAAATATGCATTGATCACTTTTTAATTCGACGTATCCTTGTTATCCGCGTTGAAATCCAATAACGGCTATCGAATACATAAGTATGTTTCTCTACAGTACTTTGTTTTAGACAGATAGGAATTGTTGATTGTTAAATGTGTATGAATAACACACGACAAATTTACAAGTTAATTCGAATTACTCGCATCAAACGGGTGGCGGTTTTTATTGACACGCGAAATTAAATTCGTGTTTAATCTGTGATTCGTTCGCTCCTTTTACATAATAAAATTTGCATTTTCTGTTTGTGAATTATGGAGAAACTAATCAAATCTGTGGAACAGCTCGATTTGTTTTTAGCCGATTTTGAATAAGGAAGACGGTTAGGTTCGTCGTCTGTATATTCGGTACAACTTTTTGGTTTATTAACCGATTTGGATGATTCTATTTACAGTTGACCTCGTATTTTATTTCTTATTTCACAGAAATATAGACAATTTGGACTTGACACTTTTGTTTTTGTTAAGACTAAACGATAAAAAAATGTTGCTGGAAATGTTATAAAAATCAATTTGAAGAATTAATTATGATATACAACACTTATGTTGCTTTAATACAAAGAGAATGAAAGTTCAAAAACCTTTGTTTTGTAAGGAATGAGCATAGTTTTATACTCTGGCATACGATCTTGTGTATACGATCGCTGAGCAAAAATTTCATTATACTCTTATTTATTGTATGCTATTGCTTATCTTATTGTAACGTAACAGCTTAATGTAATAACGATTGAGGTTTATGTTGCATTGATAATGTCTATAACTGACACATTTAGAAAATTAGCATGAATTTAATAGAATGCTAACAATATAACAGATTTCAATCCGTACAAGTACCACTTACTTATTAAGTTCTTGAATGAAAACATCTTCAGAATACCTGCCTGCCTCAAACTGGAGCGTTGTGAAATGAACTTGATACCTTCTTGAGAGAAAAGCCTTTGTCGAGTATTGGGATATTTCCTACCTTTAAAATAATGATTTGCGCTAAATATTATATATTGCATTATTTTTTACTTGGTGGTAGAGCTTTGTGCAAGCTCGTCTGGGTAGGTACCACCCACTCATCAGATATTCTGCCGCAAAACAGCAGTACTTTGTATTGCTGTGTTCCGGTTTGAAGGGTGAGTGAGCCAGTGTAAGTGTAATTACAGGCACAAAGGACATAACATCTTAGTTCCCAAGGTTGGTGGCGCAGTGGCGATGTAAGCGATGGTTAACATTTCTTACAATGCCATTGTCTATGGGCGTTGGTGACCACTTACCATCAGGTGGCCCATATGCTTGTCCGACTACCTATACAATAAAAAAACACGAGGTACTGAACAAAAGATCTGACATTAATTAATTACCGCTTGTCTATCGAAGCGTAGTTTTTAATTTGTCCATATATTAATATCATCTAAGATCTTTAGTAGTTTATGTATTGTTAAGTACTACAACATAACTACTACAACTAACTAATCTACATCAAAATTAAAAAAATCAAGTCAAAGTTTATGGTAGAAATTGGTATCATAATTACATAAGGAATTCATTTTTGCAAACGCTGTCTCCTCCTCCTGTGTCTTCTGTGTCTCCTGTGTCGGTCTCTGTTCCCACGTGGCTCGGTAAGCTATCCTTAGTGGAAAAGACCTTACTCCCACACACACCTCGCTAGGACTAACGGCAGCTCTTAGGACCAGCCTCTTACGATACTTAGGAGCCTGAAATACGACACGCGAGACGACTACCTACGCAAATCAAATGTACATTAAATTCCACGAATCCATCCAAGCTTGAATTTATAAAATCGAAACATTATATAAATGCTTTCATCGATTTTTTGGTGCCTCTACAACAGACAACTTATATGCTATAAGGAAAATGATGTAATGTATTTTAATATAATCCCTTAGATGAAATGTGTTGAGTATAACACGGCACCCTAAAAGCGCCATTTGTCATCCCGCAAAAAGCCTAGCCGCATTATAACTATTGACGGGTTTATATAGCTCACAAATGACATTAATAACTTTTGGTGAACGAAATAAACTATTATGACATAATCGTATCTGTGACGTAACTGGAGGTTTTTTATTTAATGTAACCTTTTAAAAGCTATTTGTATAATGTTATTTAACGTGCAATCTTTGTAAGTTTATATAGATTAAATCTTGCGAGTTTAATTAGAATTTCTTATCAACAATATATTATTCTAAATCTAGAAATTTTACATGTTTGTGTAGTTCCAACGACATATCGTTTTTATAGTAAACATGACCTGATTGTAGACACAGGTTTTACTCCAGGCAAAGGAAAATTTCAACGGTCAAAACTATACACAAAATTTTGTAAAATGTTTTTACCAACTTATTTTATTTATATTATGGTAACAATGTTGTCTTTTTTTCGTAAGCAGGGTTATGTAGTAATCAATCATTTTACTTTGTTTTTGGAGCTTTCAAATACAAATCTTCTCGCCTGTTCCATTTTGATTTTCTAACTTTAAAACTCTCAAAATCAGTTTTAATACATTAAAATTTTTTTTTTTTAATCAACTGAGGCCTAAAATAATGATTAAGATAGTAAAACTCCTCTAAAGAGATTAAAATTAATACTTGATTTCAGTTTTAAAAGGATTCTTTTTAAGTACTTAATTAATTTAAGCTTCAAAGCTTTTAGTTTTAAGGTTAAACAAAATATTTTTTTTTTTTAATTTTGAAAGCGATCGAATTTCCCTTTTATTCTAATTATAAAATCTCTTAGACAAAATCGAGCCGCTGATTATCCCTTTGATTAAAACGCTAGTCGGAAGATTCCTTGCTCAAAAGATTTTATCAAATCCAGTGAAAACTTAATAGAAATCAGAAAAAATATATCCTATGTAGATTTCTTCAAACAGTACGTCATGGCATATAAACGCGATCTTACAATATTATTAAAATTTTATAGCATAGAAACGTGACAAACTATGAGTGAATCTGAAGAGTCTGAAGGCTATAGCATTATTTTATTAAATTAAAAAAAAACAACGAAGAAAACACATCTTCAGCAATAATGGTGATGTCAATATACTTGGCGATTCAGGTCATAAAACCAATAATTCTTTATGATATTGTGCTCCAGGGACTGCTTGTAACATCTGTTTATCAAACTAACAGACCCCATAGATTTATCACTTATTTTCCGAACAAACTTTCCGAGGATAAAGTTAGTCTGTTAAATAGAAGTTATCACCAATTTAAGGCGTTATGTGGTAGTTTCAGTTAGACCATAAATCTCTTTAAATTATAATTCATTTCATTATTCAGGTTTCTTGAATTCTTTAAATGCAACTTTTTTGAGAGAATGGATATAATTGAAGAATTTCCGATCTCGTTAGAACAGCTTTCTTATTTAATCAGTTTTGCTTGCTATTTATATTAGAAACTTTTTATAAAAGACTGGGGTAGTTAAAAGTTCACTTTCATAGTTCGTAAGCATTTCACTGTTGGACAAATGCTTTGCAATTGCATGCGCAAGCGATCCCCTAGCGCTCCTCGAAAAGAGGAAGACGGTACCGCTGTTTTTATAGTAGGTATTACGGGGCACTAGGGCATTGATGAACCGGTTGGCGTGATTGGTAGATACTCTGCCTTTCGCGCCGCAGGTCGTGGGTTCGATTCCTACCCAGGACATACATATTACATTTATGTGCATGAACATGTTTGTTTGTCCTGAGTCTCGTTGTAATTATCTATATACGTACGTATTTACAAAAGAAAAAGTAGTATATGTAAGTATATCAGTTGTCTGGTTTCCATATTACGAGCTCTGCTTAGTTTGGGATCAGATGAACGTGTGTGAAAAATGTCACAGGATATTATTATATTATATTATTATTATTGGAAATGCTAGGGTCCGACCAGTGTTTGAATTAAAAGGGGGTTGATTAAAATTTCAACCCACACAGGATAATTTCCTCCCGATGTTTACCAACCGAGATAAAGTTTAAGTAAACAAAATGTTAAGCACCTATAAGACCATATTATGTTTCCATGTTCTATTCCATAAACTTAGGTGACTTGGTTAAGATCAACGAATCCAATCCAATTAGCCATGTCGACTATTTCGAAGTTCATGCAATAGTAAACAAAGCCCTCTAAATGATACGAGCACTAAATAAACCCGATTTAATGTCATAGAAATACATTACCAAGCAAATGGATTCACGGAATCAGAATGACAAATGTGAGCCGATGAACGGTAAAAATTATTAAGATTCATTGTGGGAACGATTGAGGGTTCCATACGAATTGAGTTAACAAAGAATTAAATAGCAGTCACTTGAAAAAATAGGTTTTTGTATTAAATCTCAGTAGTATTGTTAAGATATATTATAAAGATTTGTCAGTTATGAATATTAAAATTATTTTCGATCTAATTAACTACTAGATATTGTATCCGTAGTATTTAATTTTCTATATCAAATACGGATTTACGTAACTGTTATAATATATGTATGCATATTATAAGATAATACTATGTTTCTGGTAAAATCATACAGTGATAAGATTTAGTTTGAGAAAGTTATATTAATATTATAAATGCGATAGTCAATTCGTTTATTTGTTTGTTATGATTTCATAGTATCTTAAGTACTCAACCAAAATTTTGCATAAGCTTCCTCCCCCACACTCCTAATAAGTAGACGAAGCTGCGAGTCGGATCAACTTATAATACATTTAACGAAATATGTTTTTAATATTACCTAAGGACCCCTAAAAGCATAAATGTGTTTTCGTGTCAAAGATGAAATAGGCCTTGGAAAGTCGAACGAAATCGAAAACAAATGTGACAAGCAACACCGAAATGTTTTATTTATTTGCAAGATATGAGGTCGCGTTAAGTAATTGGTTATTGGTAAATATACGAATACGTTCTAAATTTAAATGTACCAATTTTTCTATAGGTATCATTTTACATATAATAATAATGATATTTTTGGACATTTTTCACACACGGCCATCTGATCCCAAACTAAGCAGAGCTTGTACTATGGAAACCAGACAAGTGATATACTACATATACTACATTTCTTTTGTAAATACATACTTATATAGATAATTACACCCAGACGCAGGACAAACAGACATGTTCATGCACACAAATGTCTCTCCTGGGTGGGAATCGAACCCACGACCTGCGGCGCGAAAGGCAGGATATCAACCAACCACGCCAACCGACTCGTCAATATAAGTCATAAAGTTTTAATACGTAATTTTTTTAAGCACAAAACCTCAATATTTTCTTATATGTAATGTACGTACACAGGCAAATAGACCTACTGATGGTAATTGGTTACCATTTCTCGTAGGCATTGTCACTGGTACAAATATAAACTATCTTTTCTACCGTCAATTAACCTTGGGAACTATGACATATGATGTCCCTTATGTATGTAGTTGCTCACTTGTCCTTAAAATGGCATCACAACAATAAACTGTCAATTTTTTTTTTATAGCATATGTAGGCGGACGATATCGGCCACCTGATGGTAAGTGGTCACCAACGCCCATAGACATTCGCATTGTAAGAGATGTTAACCATCGCTTACATCGCTAATGCGCCACCAGCCTTGGGAACTAAGATGTCATGTCCCTTGTGCCTGTAATTACACAGGCTCACTCACCCTTAAACCCGAAACACAACAGTACGAAGCACTGGTGTTTTGCTTCAACGCTCTTGCACAAAGCTCTACCACCAAGTAAGTATGCGTCAAATGAGTGGTAGATATACATTTAATGAGTATATAAGTAGTAGTAATAGCTATAATTCATAAGCTTTTTCTAGAATCACTGAGCTATCCAAATATGAAAATTAAATAAGAACTGATTTCAAAATATATTTTTTTATGCGGAACGGACATAATTTTGAAGGTACCTACTTTTAAAATGAGTACGTGTTGTGTACATATAAGTATTTTATGTTTATATATAACAATGGAAATGTATAACAATATATTCTTTGCTTTTATTTAAAAGGATGTGAAACAGACCTAGTTCCATGCTAATCAAGCGAGGATACATTTAGTACGTTGCTTACATTGTGTCTCGAGATTATACGCATAGTAAATTCCAGCTTTATTACACGAAATAATTTATATTTTAATACAATAACGTTTTTCGAGATGTTCTTAGTATGATATTTCTTTTTGATGTCTGGACTAGTAGGCTGAATCTTTATTCTACCGCTAAGAATAACTATATTGTTGTACATTGACGCTTTTATATTGGTAAACGTACTTACATATTCTTTAATAACATGTAAATTGAACTATCTGATTTATGAAAAGTAACTCTGAATCTTATAAAAAAGAGTCTTTGTTTTTTCGTAGCAATAAAGAAACCAAATTTCGTCTGTAATTTTTTAATATAAATATTAGCTCAACAATGTGGATAAATATAAAATTACAATTCTCAGCTCAAATCGAAAAGCTATATAAAAAAGTGTGTTCATATTATCACATGAAAGGAGACATGCGGATGAGCACGTGATCGCATGGGAAAAACGAATGCGGTGAGGCGTCCCCGGCGTCATTCGGTAGGAAGTTATAGAAATCTCGTCACAATTCTGTTACTAATGTATAATGGGAGAACTTAGATGTCATGGTTGGTTCCACAACAATCTTATAAGACAGAATTAATATATTAGTACCAACCCGCTATTCACCCGCGTGTGATGGAGAGGTCAGATGAAAGATTTGGTTAGGTTGCGGGCTTAAGAGAGAAGGTGTAACCCTGGGGCCGTGGATGCGGATGAGGCTTCGCGTTTCCTTTTTGAGACGGATCTAAGGAGGACGGGAGCCGGGATCGGGATGGCCTCGTGCCGCCGTACGTACTAGCGAGGAGTGTGGGCGAGTGAAATTGCCTTCATCCCCTGAAGAGAGCTATGCCGAGCCACGAGCGGATCGAAGCATGACAGGCACCGCTGATGCGTTGTAGCATCAAGATTCTGCAGCCTGTCCGATCCGTGCCGAGGACGGCCATCGTAGTGGTTTTAATGTGTACCTTTCTGAATATTTCATTCCAAACGTAGGAGGGACGGACCGTGCTGATATTTATACGTGCGTATGGTGTGCACCATGGCGCTGTACTGAGTACTACCCATTTGGGTGGACGCTCACCGTACTGAGTTTATTGTCTTTAATTATACTTGCAATAACCATATCAGTTTTCATCTGCCAGTCGCCGCGTGACACTTTTATATACGAATACTGCTTTATATAACGCTACTATATCCTTATAAGTAAAGCTATTACTTTCACGATTTCGAACAAAAGATCAACCGGTATAAAGGATCTATAACGTGACGCCATTTTGTTATTTGTTACGAACAAAACCCTTTTCCGTGTCATTTGTTTGAGGGGACGTTTTTCGAGCAACGATACAATGAACCAAAGATTGAGTGCCTAATTTGTAAACAGTCTTCAAGTAATTTCTTCGGTCTCGTAGTTTTTCTATATATTTTTTTTTTTATATATTTTTATTGTTACGAATTTCGTTGTTTAAATCAAGTTTTTACATAAAATTACCTTTAATGTATGTCACGTGGGAGTAATGAGTCCTCCAATTCTACGGCATAAAAATTTATCGCTACAATGAATATATAGAAAAAAAAAGCGAATATATAAATATTATGGATTATAAGGTTTTGATTAAATTATACACATTCTAAAGCAAAATAGTTATTATCGTCGTGGACTGTTGTATATTTTATAAGATTTTATTTAAGCAAAACTTGCTTAGTATTTGTTTATCACTTCTCACGGAAATTTAAACAAGTTACATCGTAATATTAATGTGAAAACAATTTTAGTTTTTATAAAATTCTTAAAATTTAAAAAAGACTACATCAAATAAAATCTATGAAATTAATTAGCGCAGCTCTCATCCATATAAAGTGTAAACGAATATTTTTTATAAAAAAATAACAGAATGTAAGCCTCCGCCTCAGTGCGAGCTATCCGAATGAAAACTCTGTTTACCTGGAAAACGGATATTCGAAAATAAACCAGGGCAACTATTGTCGTTTTCAAGACAATAGTTCATTTTGTGCAACAATTTTCTTCATGTTATATTCATGACCCATTCCAAAAGGGCATGGCATGGAAGTGGCTCATACAATACTGGTTGAGTCAGCTTGAACAGTGGCCTAAATTATATCACTGAGTTCGTACAATATCTTAATACAATGCAAATAATAGCTTTTGTTAAATGTATATTAAGTAAAAAAAGCACAGTAATATTAATACTTATATTAATACAAATTTTCAATTTACAAGTGATTTGCTGACCATATTGCCATGGAACTTTCACATTTTGATAGCCTATAGTTTTTAATCACACATGGCTATGGGCAGTCGTTATTTCTTACTATCAGATGACCCATTTATCGTCATGATAAAAATAGTGTGTTAACTATATTTAAATTGTATATTGACTAAAAATGGATGAATAGTTCGTGTAATAAAACAAGAGTAAAAATTACAATTTATACATTACATAATTTCATTAAATTTAATTATGGAAATCAAATTACACAATGCAAGTCATCAACCAATTTCTAATAATCTGTGTCCTATTGTTCCGTTTCCGAAGCTCTGATACAACATATTCAACGCATTACACGATCGCGTGGTTAGTACATAATATGTTAAACATAGATTATATTATTAAGCCTTTGTTTTTGACGTGACAACGTCTAATAAATCGATGAACGCTGGCTGCATGCACGAAAAAGGATGACTCATTGTCCCGTTGCACTGATTGTACGCTTGCGCCGCATCTATCTCTCTTTCACTCGATTGGCCTATGAGTGCAAATAAAAGTAAATTTATCAATTAAATTGTAGATTTCATTTCACTCCTTCTTTGTATCCATACAGAATAATGATAATGCAATAAAAATGATTCATTTTTATTCATAAAAGTATGCAGTAATTTCTTCAATGTTTTGTTATGAGGTTGTCACTTGTCACGTTAAACTATCGTCCGTAAACCGACTTTAAAGACAACCATTTTTTGATTAGGTTTATTGAGGAATCAAATAACACTCATTGTTCTTAGAGATCAGGTCTTTGTTGAAATTTTTTTTTTTTTTTTTTTATAGCCCGGGAGGGCAAATGACTCCACTCCACCTGATGGTAAGTGGTAGTAGAGTCCAAACGCGACGACGGCTAGTGTAGTCGGGAAAAATGATCTGCACTAGCCGCCCCCGCCTTGCCGGCCCGCAAGATGCCTCTTCACGCCTCGTTTGAAGGAACCCAGGTCATAAGAGGAGGGGAACACGTGTGCTGGTAAGGAATTCCATGTTTTGGAGGTGCGACAAAGAAAAGAGTTGCCAAATTTCTTCGTTCGCGATGGAATTGATGTCACAGTTAGGCGGTGACATCGGGAGCCAGCACGCGTAGATTTGTGAAGGAAAGGGGAAGCAGGAAGGGAGAAAGAAGGGAGAGACGTGAAGCGAGCGTCGCATTGCCACGATAGGGATGGACAAAGCGTGGAGCTGTGTTTCCCCAAGATACTGCCTGAAGGGAAAATAAACTGACCCGCCGGACGGAAGGGCCCCCGAACCCTCCCGGTAGTGGCCGCCGGGACCCCACCGTCCGGTCACCAACCGGCACGACGGTCCACACCGAGATTATGCGTGGCCTGGTGGGGCAGCCTCGCGAGCTGGTTAGGAACGCTTGGGCCCCTGTACTCTGCCACGGGCGGCCAGCGGAACAACCGTTTCTACGGGTCTCCCTGCCCGGCGGGTCAATATAATTTGCCCCGGCATTGGTTCAACAGCAACTTCCACTGGACCACCACATATCGCGGCAATGCGCGCTCGGGCACTGGCTGTACGCTGGCTGATCCCGAAACGCGGCTGCAAGCAGCCACTTCACGAGTTTTTCACCATGCGTACGGTGGTAACAAGCCAGGCGGATGATTGACATCCTACCACCAGAAAATGCTTTGCATTATTAATTAGGTGTAATATAATTTGCTCCGTTGTAAATAAAATATGATAATTATTACAATGGTTTTTATTTAACAAGATTATAAAATTCAGGTTCGTCACGTCCATAGTTTACATTGAGAGAGCGATGAAACTGGGAATCGCAGTTACTTATATATTAATATGATATGCTAAAACTTCATCCAAGACTTGCTGCTTTGTTATATAAGTTTTTTTTTTTATTGCATAGTAGCATATGGGCCACCTGATGGTAAGTGGTCACCAACGCTCATAGACATTGGCGTTGTAAGAGCTGTTAACCATCTCTTACATCGCCAATGCGCCACCGATCTTGGGAACTAAGATGTTATGTCCCTTGTGTCTGTAATTACACTGGCTCACTCACCCTTCAAACCGGAACACAGCAATAACAAGCACTGCTGTTTTGCGGTAGAATATCTGATGAGTGGGTGGTACCTACCCAGACGAGCTTGCACAAAGCTCTACCACCGAGTAAATAGGTATACGAGGCATTATAATAGAGATCATTTCATTTTATTAGTTTAACTTGCTTTGTGAAAGCTCGTTTGGTCACGTCACATATCGTATCGCCAAACAGTAGTTGAAGGATTATTGGGGATATTCCATCTTGGCTCTCAACGTTGGTGGTACATTGGTGATTTAAGAAATGGTTAATATTTCTTATATCGCCAATGTCCATGGGCATTGGTGATCACATACTATCAGTAGCAATCAGTCTGTTTACTTACCTATATAACAAAGAAAACCTTATTAGTATAGATTATTTAAATTATTATAGTTCGCATATCTACAGTATAGGTTTTGATATTTTGTGTAATTAACCCATTCCCTGTCCGAAATGCGCCATAGAACTAGGACGTTATGTATTTTGTCTTTGCACGTATTTGTTCACGCTCGTTTGGTCTACCAAGCTTCAAAGAGAAACACAATAATATATTTCGAAGTATTGCCTCTCGACAATAGGATAATTGACGATTTCTATGTGGACATTTAATTTGGCAATATTGTCATGTGGCAATGTAACCAAATATTGGCTATGTAACCAAAACAACTAAATGTCGCTGTTACCTGTGTGTTCGTGTGTGTTGTGTGTCGGGGTTACGCGTGTGTGTGTGTGTGTGTATAGACAAAAGCCTGATCAACGCTTGCATCTATCATGTTTATGTAAGTCAGTGTCCAATTATTGTGTTTTCCTACTCTACTTTATTTCTAGATATATCCTCAATTATTATTTTTTCCAAATCTCTTGTACCTTTTTGTCATTATATCACCTTGTCTATTCATCGTTTTTCGGTTTTCTTTGTGTCTTATAGACTTGACGCTCTTCTTGTAAAACATTTATTCCTTCGTATTACTACATAATATCTGTTCTTCTTTTAGTATAGAATGAAACAATTATAGTTAATAGTCTTACAATAAAAGTGTAGAAAAAATAGACAACGATCCAATCCTGCTAAGCCCAACACTCCGATCGTTTTTTTTTATTGTATAAGGCGGACGAGCATATGGGTCACCTGATGGTAAGTGGTCACCAACGCCCATAGAAAATGGCATTGTAAGAAATGTTAACCATTGCTTACATCGCCAATGCGCCACCAACCTTGGGAACTAAGATGTTATGTCCCTTATGCCTTTAATTACACTGGCTCACTCACCCTTCAAACCGGAACACAACAGTACTAAGTACTGCTATTTTGCGGTAGAATATCTGATGAGTGGGTGGCATCTACCCAGAAGAGCTTGCACAAAACTCTACCACCAAGTAAAGTGTGTCCTGTCGCCATTACATTAATAAATTATATTTATAATTAAATTCGTAGACTGTCAAAGTTACCAGTCCAAGTTCCGTGAGGTGAAATGTTAGTAAGTCACGTCGTTAACCACATAAATTAAGTTCATATTCTGGTCCACTTATATGCGAGTTTATGCACATTATGAGGGTTAATTTACATAATTACCTGACTTAAGTTCTTAAGCCGAACTTTGGATTTTAGCCTTTATGGCAGTGGTTATAAATGGCTGTTCAGGAGATAGCAGCCTGGAGGATAACTGTTTATATAATACTTGTGTATAAATGACAGAATTATTTGATATATTTTTTTTTTTACGCAATACAAAACATGTATTTGGTGAAGTTTTTACAATGCGATTGCATTAAATTACAGTTACGAAGTTTTAGACACATCTGTAATAAAATCATTATAATTATGTGGTAAATAGTTTCATGGATAACCATGCGGGATAAATTAGTTATTGAAATTAATTAATTTGTTAAACCACATAAAAATATAAATTAATAATAATATAAACTATAGGAAAATGTTAGCGAAACAACTATAACAAGAGAAAATGAACATAAAATGATTATAATATTAACATAATTTTATTAGTGATATAAATTTTAATTAAATATTTATTGCAAGTTCTAAAATATGCTCAAAGCAGAAACTTGGCACTGAAACGGATTTTCGGACGATATTTATGACATTGGTTTGTATTCGGGATTTTTTAAATTTAAAGAAATATTACTAACACTCTAATGTATCTTGGAGATGAGCCAAGTAGTCAGCTCTAGTGACCCGATGGACTTCAACTATATGAACAGCCCATAAATGTCCCACTGCTGGGGAAATGCCTTATCTACAGAAGACAGTGTTTAGCTTATCCCAAAATTAATTGCCATTGCGATATGATAGATGGATTGTTACAAAAAAACTGTTTAAAATAAAGTCAAAGTCCACCAAGTTATTGTTATTAATTGCCAACAATAGACCACCGTCCATTAATCCTTCATATATATATAAAACTTTTGCAAGTTTTTATCTTAATTCTAGAAGTTGGAATACGAGGGCAATTTAAGAGACTGTAATTGGTAAAGCAATGAACGAGAATTGTGGGGGAAGGTGTTAAATGGGCACTTCAGCTAGTTTAAGTAGAATAATTGGCCCATTTTTATACATTACTTTAGAGTGAATTAACTTCTCTAATATTTTTAAAATTAAAGGGGATTACAAAAGTAAAAAATGTAAAATTTAAAAAATTATAATTTATGTTACAAATCCTTAAATATTATAAAACAAAGTCCCCCGCGTTTCATGTCTGTCTGTATGAACGCGCTAAACTAAAAAACTACTGAAGGGATTTTCATACGGTTTTCACTAATAGATAAAGTGATTCAAGTGGATGGTTTACGTGAATAATTCATTAATATTTTCTGTAAATTTGTTGAAATATAGCAAAATTTGTTGAAGAAGTCGGAAAAAAACGAGCATATTGGGAGCTTTCATCGAAAACGCTGTACAATCCCTTTGAGTTATAACAAAACAATGTATGGTGAAATTGTTCCCCTTTCATAGATCTACAAAAAAGTCCGCGATGGCATATGTCTATCTTTTAAGGATAGCTAACTATACCCATTTTAATGTTTAAAAAATGTTTACATAAAAATGGTCAAATTGGAAAGCTATAAAAACGGATATGATATTAATCCTTATTAAAATAAATACGTTATTTACTTTGAGCATTTAATGTATATTATAATTGCCCTTTACACCACCCAATTTAAATCAATATCTTAGGAATAATCGTAATTTTAAAATTATCGAGCACTAAATAAATTCAGGCGGTCCAACACCCATCATACAAACGCGTGATGCAACCGCTTGCGCGCCCCGCGTCCCGCTGTCGCCCGTACGCTATCTGTTGCCCGCATAAATATAAGTAAAGGATAAATGTTTGCTTGAAATTTGAAAATCTGTGATTTGAAATTAATATGTATGAAATGCATTTCTGTTAAGAAAAACTTTAGTAACGGTTTTTTTTTTATTTTGAAGTTGATGATTATTCTTTAAATAATCATCAGTGGACTTATTATGAATTCCTGTAGTTTGACTTAATATATTTATAGTTAATATTAAATAGCCCGCCGCCTATCTACGCCGTTCAGTATAGTTAAAACCATAAAAGAGCAAGCGTACAATTTTTTTTATTCTATCAAACTACAGGCACATAGGGCATAATATCTTCGTTCCTACGGTTGATGGCGCATTAGCGATGCAGGGAATGGACATTGTTTGAGCATGCACTATAATAAGTGTACATGTGATAAGAGTTCTCACTAAAATCAACCAAGGCGGTCATTGAAAACGACAGGTCTTAGAACTTTTGTTTGTCATAGGGTAGCAGTAAGACATTGTGTGTTTAGCATTTTGTTATTTGCACTCAAAATTATGGTAGCGTAGCTATTACTTTACGCCGATTTTAAGTGAGAGAGTGGTAATTCCGTCTGGGCGTGCCGGCCCATTCCACTACAACACGAAGGTATGCAACCTGGCACTATAAAAACCTACCTATTAATAAATTACATACAGGTAAAGTGCGTCTTTAAGCAATCGCTAGGGACTTGAAAAACCGCAAAACGGACAACCATCGATGACGTATTCCTGCATGCGAGTCGCACACCCAGCGATGAGCCGATGACCGAATTCTTCTCCCACAGTGTACTGCTGCATAGTGTCGCGCACACACTTTGTCATCGTCGTAACTTTTAAAACATTTGTCCAAATGATATAGTGTAAGAGACAAAAGTTATCTTCTTTAAAATTCTTATTGTTATATTTTGGTCAATTTATAAATTAATAATTATTAATAGCTTTATAAATTATAGCCTATTTGTTATTTTGATGTATTAGCTATATTATTGTAAAGTTTCATTAAAATCCATTCAGTACTTTTACGTGAAAGGGTAACAAATGTCCATACATCCATACAAAATTTCGTGTTTATTATATTAGTAGGAAATAGAATTATTATATGCCCTGTACTGAACATATATAAACTGTACTGTATGGGCGAATAAATCGATTGGTGAATGTTTATATCTTATTGATTAAAAAATGCACGGGATAATTTTTTTAATTTACCCGTACGAAGTCGGGACGGGCAGCTAGTATTTAAATAAAAAAAATACAAACGTAGACCTGGCAAGTTTTCACCTCGATAATTTCTGTCATATACTACTTGACGGTTAAAGAAAAAAAATCTTGGCGAAACCTACACGTTATATATCACGTTATATTCATCCATCAATCAGTACAGAAAGTATAAATAGAGTATAATAAACTCCAACCTTACATAGGGAATTTCGAAATTTTTCAATCATCTTGACCAATTTAGCTGTATCATATTCAATTATGGATCACGTTCCACTAACATTTCCTATATTAGTGTAACGCGATTCGTGGAAGAAGTCAAGTGGAAGTGGAACTTGAGAAAACCGGTATTCATGAAAGCGATGCATGCAACACGACACTACTAAAACTTTGTCACAATATTATAACAACAAAAACAAGTGAAGACGCTGCAGTGTGTGAATACGTGTGAAAATAAATACACCAAATGCAATTTTAATACCACGCCTCGGGCGTACCGTAATACCGCGACTGCTGGAACAAGATAACAACATTTTCCCAACACTACTTTTGTTGTTGACTCTACAACAATAAATGTTTATATGCATCTATCATAACGTAAATTGGTCTCTGGTTTTCATATATATTTTTAAGCTGTGGATACTAATGTGACTATAATATAATTGTATATGTGTGGAAATGTTTGTTTATTTGTTGTGTATTGATGTTCACTAATAATGCGAATAGCCAGTAATAATGTCAATATGTTTGAAATATTATAGACTAATAAATTTATTTAATGATTTAATATTGATTTTATTAACACATCAAGCTGGTTCTTTTTTTTTCTAACACTACACACAAATCTCTTTAGAGTTTTTATTATTTCCTTTTTTATAATTAATTTCTAAGTTTGCCGCAACACACACCACAATTCTCAATTACTTATTAATCAAACTTAAAAATCAAAATATTATTTTTTATTAATATTATAATTTATAATGACATTAACTTGTAATTTAATTTTGACATTTATAAAAAAATACTGCTATTTTTTTTGTTACTTTTAATTTGTATTTGATTTGTACAGATTCATTAAAAATCTGCAAGTGTTATGGACACTTGTAATTGACATGCATATTTGATACACTATTAATGTTCTATGAGATCATTTTTCGATGATTTATATTTACATATGTTGTAAGTGGTCTTTTACAAATAAATAAATAATAAAGTTCTTGTATCGTGGATGAATACACGCAAAGACCTTTCCCCAGAAATAATGTTATTGTCTTCGTGGATTTTAAATCGTTGGTATCATAAGTTAACAGAAAATAATTACTCCGTGACTTACGCGGTATTCGTTATTCGCTTTGTACGATGACCAATGTCAATATGTTATAGTCACAAGGGACACAACATCTTGGTTCCTAGGGTTCGTGACGGATTGAAGATGTAATGGCAGTTATTCTTATTACATTGCTAATGTCTTTTCTATTATTACGATAAACGCTTATTAATATCCGCTGGCCAAGTTGTAAGCCTACCTATTATTTAAAAAAAAAACTAATATTTCAACTACCAATCAAAACAAATCAATCAAACAGATTTATCTTCAACTTGGCTAGCAGCCGGTTAAGATAAAATAAGACCGAATGAAATTTTAATTTCGCCAAGTGAATCTATATCAATCCACTCGCTAAGGAATTCAAGAACGGTAAAAGCACTTACTTCTTTTACAAGTTTTGAAATACTCGCTAAGTTTTTAAATGCTTAGCTAAGGGTATTTTTTATCGCATGTTAATGGACTTTTCGTGTGATTTCTATTTGAAAAAAAATCTTCTAAGTTTAAGTGTTTTATAATTATATATATTGTATATTGTATCAGAAATATAATTATTAGTACAAAGATCATTTTATTAAGCTTAAGGATAAATTATTTCTGCTATAAAAAAGAAATAGATTTTAAACGAATAATTATAAATGAAAATGATCATTGATTTTGTATTATTCCGACATCTTAAACTCGACGGTAGAGCTTTGTAGGTAGGTACCACCCACTCATCTCTCCACTCATATCATCAGATATTCTATCGCAAAATAGCAGTACTTAATATAGTTGTGTTCTGGTTTCAAGGGTGATTGAGCCAGTTTAATTACAGGCACAAGGGGCATAACATCTTCGCTCTCGGTTGGTGGCAAATTGGCCATATTTTTTTTTAAGAAATTAACAATGCGCGTTGACCACTTACCATCATGTGGCCCATATGATCGTCCGCCTATACTATATAAAAAATACCTATACTTTAAAAAAAATCTAAATAAAAATAAGTAAATATTAATAAGAATACTTTAGTGTGGTCTTTTCTAGGTTTTTACCCGTAATTATCTCTTATATTTTACCTTATCCTAACCCAGTCGTATCAGCAGATGACCTTGCAAAAAATCATGTCAGCAATTTTATTACTCTAATCTCTATACGGCGTCGCTGGTAGTGTAAATTCAAAATGGCGTTCAAGTTCCTCCATTGCATTAGTCGCCATCTTGAATTTAAGGGGGAAAAGATTTTGATTGCCATTTTCAACTTTTCTACAAAAATAGTTTGAATGTACACAAGTTGTTTTAAATATGATTATCTACAACTTTAATATTAAAAATGTTTATTGGCCGACCGACATTTTTCCAAAAAAGCAGCTAAGTACTATTACTAAAGTAACATCCTGTGAATGTCCCACTGCTGGGCCAAGGCCTCTTCTCCTCTTTATGATGTTCTCATCATAAAGAGGTTTTGGAGCTTATTCCACCACGCTGTTCCAATGCGGGTTGGTGGAATACACATGTGACAGAATTTCAATGAAACTTGACACATGCAGGTTTTTCTTCCCCGTCAAGCACGAGATGAATTATAATCACAAATTAAGCACATGAAATTCAGCGGTGCTTGCCCGGGTTTGAACCCACGATCATCGGTTAACATTCACGCGTTCTTACCACTGGGCCATCTCGGCTTTATTAGTACTATTACTATTGAATTATCTTATATATTAACTTTGACATAGATATAATTATATTTCCTACAAGTTTGATCTTTTGATCTTATAATTATTAAAGTCAATATCGTAAACCACTTCCTGATCACGGTGTTCTGCAGTGAGTTTCAAATTTGTTCTTGCAGAATAACTCTGCAGCTCCAAATTCTTCACCTCAACTCCGGAACCTCTAAAGTTTGACAGCCCCTGTAAACCACCAGCGGGACAAATGACCCAGTATAATTAGAAGGCCTTAGTGTCGAAATTATACTAATAATATTTAATTATACTGTAATTTGTTTTTATTAATTACTCACTAACCATCCCGGTTTCACGCGGGTAGAATAATGGTTTACACAAAGCGTTTAAATTGACGAACAAAAATTAATTGTAACTGAAGTAAAAATATAAATTAATGTAAAAACTACAAAAAATAGTCTTAATTCTTCCTTCTTCTAGTAGCATTTCTCATTGGAGGTTTTCAAAAGTGACAGGCTTTGCTTCATCGCTGCCCTAAACAGTGAACTTGTGCATACATTGACAAGATCTTCGTCAACATCATAAACATTTTATTGCAGTAATTTCATGCATTGCTTAGACGTTTTTTTTTTAACTCTGAATTGATTTAACGGAACATTCTAGTACGTCAATAATAATTATAAAAAAGAGTATTTTATACACGAGAAACATGCTAACTACAAAATGATCTCGATTTTGTAGTTTTATTATAATTACATAGAATAAAAATGCAAGAGATATTATCTCATTCCTTCTCATATGCTACAAAAGCTTAATATTATACAATGTAATCATGCTTATTGTGTAACTTTATAATGGTCGGAGGTGTATCACAGAGCTCTCATTATGAGGCCCATCTCGTGTAGAAATCTTCCACGCGTACGATTATTCGAATCACTATCTTATGACAATGGGATAAGATATAATTTTGCTTGTTAAAAATTGCAATAGAATTTTAGATTTCAGTTCAACCATCGTAAATGAACTTAAGGCATAAACCAGACTTGATACTTGGCAAGGTTTCAGTTTCAAGGAACTTGGTACTAGTAAATTAGTAAGGATATTCTTGAGACATAACAGATAATGGTACCCTTGTTAAAAAGTGTAGGTATTTTCATATTAATACACGGCGTATATCCGATAATGGTAGTATATCAGTGGTGGGTAGTGTAGCAACTTTATAAATCTTTACTAAGATTAAAATCAGATATAAGTGTAGTAGAAGAACTTTTGCAAGAGATGTGTCACGAGTTGGTGGTAGGACTTGCAATCCAAAGTTTATGGGATATGGTGACCAGTTACAATCAGGTGGTTTATTTGCTCGTCAACCTATCTCTTTATATATATCAAATAAAAACTAAGGGGCATATATATATGAACTAGAAATACATATTCTTAGCTATATAAATAATAGCTTATAATAAGTTCATATCTGCACTTTATATTTTTACAAAGAAATATCATTTTATTTAGAGAATGCTGTAGTATTTGTTTAAGTCCTAGACTCTTGCTAGTAGTTATAATATAATTGGTTGTGTTTAGCTCGTATGTCTGGTTGGTAAAGCTAAATAAAAGGAGCCCATGTCTGCACATTCAATATTTTGTGAAAATATTTTTGTAGATGGATTTACAAAGAAATATATTGTTAGATGTAGTATTCGCTTGAGTCTTGCTTCTAGTTAAGCTGTAATTGGTGATTATTTTCTACCTTCTATCGCTAAACAGCGCTTGCTTGAATTTAAAGATCAAGAGCATTGTAGTATTCTACCATAAATGTTGAACGAGCTTATTAAATTTAAGAAACATCAAAATCTAAGTTCCATATTTGGCACATGCATTAGTGGGAATAAAATCCTTAAGGGGTTCGATTCTAATCTGCTTACTCATCAATAAACCGTTAACATCGTTGAGCTATTAAAGAGATTAAACTTTTTAAATTTTCAAACAAATACTGTCGGAAATTACTATTTAGAGCTTAAATTATTTCCTTTGAATGTTGCTCGGTGTAATTTTCTTAAAAACCGAATTATTCAAAAGTATATATAACAAAAAGTAATCGCTTTCTATTCTTCTCTATAAAATACATTCCAAGCAAGTACTAGCTCAGCCTAACGCTGGCTATTTAATGAACAAAAATATAAAACCTTATTCAATAAGAAATGTTAGAATTTGTTAAGTTGTGGAAATTCTGACTACGATACAACGCTGCGTCATGAAGTACCAATTAAATCAGTTTATGGCATAAGAGCATTGGATTCTGCTACTGAATAAAGATAGGTAAATAGATAGGTAACTTCATTTTAAAACACACTTTGTTGCAGGGAACAATATTTCTCTAATAATAAAAGATAAAAGGAGTTATACATAAGTGGCAAATTTGGGTCGGCACTTTCCATCCAGTAAAATCTACTGCCATTAATCATTTGTATTATATAAAAATGATTTTAGTAAAAAAAATATATAGAAAATAGGATGCGTTAAATTGTATAATCAATATTTATGAAGATAACAACAGAAAAACCTATTGAAAATCATTTTTTTGTTTTGATAATTTTAAATATTATATCCGTGATATGCGAGTCCAAAATACGTTAATATACGAAATTTTAAGAACAAACAAAGTGTAGAACAGTAGTACAAAGTATCTAGGCAGATGACCACGCATAGATAGACTAACACACATAATGTAACAAATAAATTTTGGTGTTAACTACGTGATACTTTCAATTAACTTCATTGAATTCATTCCACACGTATAAATGTCAAAGGTAATTTTTGAGGGTTATTGACAACGAAAGTCGACTGTGGAATTGGTACGCCTTTACACAATCCAGTCAGATGTTCGTCAAGGGGATAAAAAGGGTGATGTCGCACAATTCGTTAAAATCTACGTCGTTAATCAGTTATCAGATAGCTGTAGAAACATTCTAACGTTTCATCGTGTTCGTTATAAATAGTCGATGGAATCTAGATTTAGATATAATCTCATATTAATTGAATTAAGTTTTCTTGTTTTTACCAGTTACAAAATGAAAGTAAATTAAAAAAAAAAATGTAATTAATTACAATCGGGCTTCAACTTTTTGATTAATTTAAGTAGGTATATGTTATTGTATAATTAATGATGATGATGTTTTACTGACTGTGACTGTTTTAGTCTAAAGGGAAGCTTGCTATCCGCGTGTGCGTGTGCAATCTCGATAGCCATTATAACTTTATATTGTGAAAGTGAAAGACTATATACACATTACGAGTACGAATACTTAGTATAATTTAAGAAGGTTGAAACCACAGGGCACTTTCTATATAGCTGATAACTTTCATCGTAACTTATTCTGGTCTTCGCTGGAACTTGAATATATGCAAATTTCGCAAGAAATCTCCAGATTCGAAGTTAAACCTTTGACAGTGCATTAATTAAAGTTGGGCATTCAATTTTCTAATAACCTCAAGTAGTACCTATATCTTAAAGCAAACTCACTCTAAGAGATTGTACTGCGGACGTAGAACTATGAATTCGAAATTTATTTCACGTAGTCAACAGTTATGTTGATCAATGTTAATCATTTTAATATTATTAAGAGGATAGTTTTACTGGAGAACTGGGATTGGTTGATAGAGGACGTGGACTAAATCCGAAAATGGTGGTTTTAATTTTTGACATATGCTTTTAATACGCTTATTTTGTGTTTATTATTCCTCTCCGCGTTGAAGAAACACATCGCTTGTGACAAATCTGTCCGAATAATGTCGTGCCACCATCATAGGTATATCCACGATCCTGAATTGCACTTGCACCCCTTTACCTGTCTTCTTACTAAATACAAATAAGTTAAAAAATAAGTAAACAGTGAAATTGGTACCAGTTTTGTACAGAACGTGGATCTATAATTATAATGTGCATATATTGTACTGTATTATTACATTCGAAAATTACATTAGAACAATTAAAAAAACTTCCTCACAAAATACACCTACAGTAGTCATAACATTTTACTAGTGTAAACAAAGGTAGGCAATTCAAACAATACCTATCTTATAATCCAATCGGGGCTGTGAATCGAATCGTAATGAGGTCCGACCCTCATCCAAGGCTTAATTACTTATCATCTAATGATAAAACTGAAGATTAAATTCATGTTTGCTACTTTGCCCTTTGCGAAATGATTTATTCGCGCCATTGAAGCATGACTATAATTTTAATTGGGTATCGATTTAGATTTATCGCACCAATGAGATATATTGCTTTTGTTTAAATATGATACATTTTGCCGAGATTTGCCAAAATGCCGAGATAGCCTAATTGTTAGAACGCGTGAATCTTAACCGATGATCGTGGGTTCAAAACCGGGCAAGCACCACTGAATTCTCATGTGTTTAATTTGTACTTAAAATTAATCTCGTGTTTGGTGGTGAAGAAAAACATCGTGAGGAAACCCCTGTGTCTAATTTCACTAAAATTCTGCCACACGTGTATTCCACCAAGGTGATGGAATAAGTTCCAAACCTATTCCTCAAAACGGAGAGGAGGGCTCAGCCCAGAAGTGTGACATTTACAGGCTGTTACTTCAATCTCTAAATCTACCAAACGCAACTTGATAGCCAATATCTTGAAAATGGTTTTGAAGCTAGCTAAACCTCACGCAGTAGCCCATCACCTCCAGAGTAACAGATTCGTTCCCGATTCGAATAAATATGGAATAATCGAAAACCAAACAATACAAAAATAAAAATTGGATTAGAATAAAATCGCGAACGTCTAGTAATCGTTATAGATAAGTAGAATTAGCCCGCTGATTTAACACCGCTATCAACACGACAGTGACAGACGATCGTAAACTCATTTAATTGACCTGGCCATAAAATTAACGTCTTAGTTTCCCCTCGCGAGTATCTTAAACCATAATATTAATTAATAAAGTTTATACTTATGACAGAAACTTAAGATACAATAATTTATATTTTCATTTTCACTCTCTAAATGTTCGTGCTCATCTTTTCTTCTAATTATATGTACGAGTTAGTACCTTTTCTTACTCCAGATTTGTTCTAAACCTTACACTATGGCCCATCACATCCAGGATACTTAGGAATATAGATTACTAGCGACCTGCCCCGGCTTCGCCCGAGTAGCAGAGTAAATATTCCAAAAAAAAATCTGTCGTAGGATTGTAACAGTGGGCGACAGCGGGACGCGGGGGCGCAAGCTGTTGCATCACGCGTTAGATGATCGGTGTGGGACAGCTTGAATTTATTTAGTGAACGATAGTTTTAAAATAAATTACGATAACTCCTAAGATATTCATTTAAATTGGTTGGTGTAAAGGGCAATTATAATATACATGAAATGCTTAAAGTAAATAACGTATTTAATTTGATAAGGATTAATTTCATAAACGTTTTTACAGCTTTCCAATTATCACATTATTATGTAACCATTTTTTTAACATTAAAGTTGGTATAGTTAGCTATCCTTAAAAGATAGACATATGTCTATATTATATACATTATTTTGTTATAACTCAAAGGGATTTTACAGTGTTTTCGGTGAAAGCTCCCTCGTTTTTTTCCGACTTCTTCAACAATTATCGTCATATTTCAACAAATTTACAGAAAACATTAATGAATTATACACGTAAACCTCTCTATTGAATTACTTTATCCAATGGTGAAAACCGTATGAAAATCCTTTCAGTACTTTTTTAATTTATTACGTTCATACACAGACATAAACCGCGGGGGACTTTGTTTTATAATATGTAGTGATGTAGTGAAGATGATATATTAGGTACTAAATATTAACGATCGTATTCATTATAAACTTCGCTAAGCGACTGATTCTTCTCTTTCCGTGAGTAAACCCATAAGTACTTAATAAGGAATTTCGGCAAGATAAGATAATTGAAATAAAAGAAAAATGAAACAAAATGTTACATTCTAATTAAAAAGATGGTTTGGAGGTATGAAACGGAACTCTCACATCGTGTTCTTATTTGTAATTTAATTAAATAGCAAACCAAAGGAAATGTTTTAGAACATTTTAGCTTTATGTTGATGACCGTTGATATTTCCGGGTAGAATTTTTGTGCTTACATTTTTCCTTATTAAAATATTAAATTTAAAAAAAAAACAGATACTCAGGGAGTGCCAATAGAAGTGAAATCTTGTAGCTGTTAAATATATTTGTCCAGATTCCACATGACGTGTTGTTACTTTAAGTTATACTCTTTATTGTATAACTTTTTTTCACAAAAAAACTAAATACAACTGAATATAGTTTAATTTAAATAAATAATAGGTAAAACACACATACAATTTCCACAATACTTAAATTCATTTTACTTTCAACGATTTCATTATATTAATATCAGTATCGGTGACGTGAATTCTCGAGTCTATTCCGTACGATAAACCAGCGCAACGAGCCTAAAGATGTTTTCATTTCAAGAAATCAGAGGCCCTAGCCAAGTTGACATTCTACAATCGTATACGTTAATAGAAAACTAGACAAATGTATGAGAATGACATCTCTCAACGATAAGTCACGTGGTCATTCTCATACAATTTTTAGTTTTCTATTAGCGTTTACGATTGTAGAATGTCAACTTGGCTAGGGCCTCTGTTCCTATTTATTGAAGCGTGAGAACTACAAACAAAATTACAGAATATAATTAAATGTAAAGCACATCCGGTTCGAGATGTAGATTCAACTCGAATCAGTAGTAATTTAATAACGGCCGAATTCTGAAACGTCATTCAAATATTAAGTGCCACTTAATTATTTGAGACGCCGTTAATGTAAAATTTTGGCATACGAAATCAGATAACTGATATACTACTTTTCTTTTGTAAATACATACTTATATAGATAATTATACCCAGTATAATTTGTCGTATCCCTTCACTTTGAGAATACTCCCCTCACTGCCACAGCCAGTATCGGGATACTTGGCGTCGAGGTTTCGAACGTTGTTCAGTTCCGCGGTCAACTGGAAGTTAAAGCCAAATTGGCTTCCAAAAAGCTTGGAGTGCTCAACAAGGCGAGACGGTACTTCACGTCGGCCCATCGCCTAAAACTTTACAAGGCGCAAATTCGGCCCCACATAGAGTACTGCTCTCACCTCTGGGCGGGAGCTCCACAGTACCAGCTTCTTCTTTTTGACCGCGTTCAACGTAGAGCAGTTCGAATTGTCGACGATCAGGTTATTACCGACCGGCTTGATTTTTTGGATTTGCGTAGAGATGTTGGGTCACTCTGCATCCTCTATCGCATATATCACGGGGAGTGTTCTGAGGAGTTGTTTGGTTTAGTCCCGGGCGCTGAGTTTCACCACCGGACATCGCGCCAGAACTCAAAATTCCATCCTCACCACCTCGATGTCTGGAAGTCCACAACAGCCCGTTTTCTAAGGCATTTCCTGCCTCGTACAATCACTCTGAGGAACCAGCTTTCGCCGGCGACTTTTCCGAACCGATACGACATAAAAACCTTCAAGAAGAGAGCGTACTCTTTCCTCAAAGGCCGGCAACGCACCTGCAAGTCCTCGGATGTTGTAGATGTCCATGGGCGGTGGTAATCACTTTCCATCAGGTGAGCCTCCTGCTCGTTTGCCCCCTCTATATATAAAAAAAAACTACTTTTCTTTTGTAAATACATACTTATATAGATAATTATACCCAGACTCAAGACAAACAGATATGGTAATGCACACAAATGACTGTCCTGGGTGGGAATCGAACCCACAACCTGCGGCGCGCAAGACAAGTATCTTCCATCCACGCCACGTAAATCATCAAAATTGGTTTAGAGATTAGGCCATGAAAGCCTACATATCCCTTTAAATATAATGTTACTGTTGCTTCGAACATCTAATACAATATTATCTCTGCGAATACGATACTTCCATGTAATTCGAAGCTAATTATTATACATTAATATTAATTTATACGGTATCAATTATATGAGGATTATAATATAATGTTTCAAATTGAATATCCTATTTCACAGTATTACGTCCTATTGAACTTAACGCGTCGTTAGATGTTAATAAGAAATCACAAATGAAAGTCATTCATAAAGGAGCGTCACGGCGGCGGCAACTTTTTTCTTGTCAACACCCGTTGGCGACAAAACTTTCTGCAATTTATTTTAGTTGTCACCAAAATGTATACAATGTTTAGTAAATTTTGGTGACTTTATTTATAGCAAACGGTTGCAAAAACCAACTATTTTAACTGTACAATGCGACATTGCAGAAAAACCGTTAGTATATAATTTGTATAAAACATTAATTACTAGCTAGGTAAGTTACTTATAAATCTTGTTGTCTCTTTCTTTCGAATATCAAATCAATAATGAGAGAAAGGAAGAAATCGTTGTTTAACTAATCAAACGTTTATAAATTAAATTCAAACTTTGATTGCCAGCGAAAGGCATTATTATGACGTTGTGTTTTGTAAGGTAAATTCGGTAGAATCTTCCCTAAAATGTAACCTTATAAAATAATCTTAAAGTGCTTCGACGTTTATAAATTGATTAATTAACAATAAAATAAGGTTTTATATTTATTATTATATTTCGACTAGTGTGTGTTGCCCGTGATGACATATGGCTCCGAGACGTGGATGATGGTACAGGTTCACCCAACGAGCAATGGAGAGGGCTATGCTCGGAATTTCCCTGTGAGATCGAATCAGGAATGATGAAATCCGCAGGCAAAACAATGTTACTGACATAGGCCAAAGAATTGCTAAGTTGAAGTAGCAGGGGGTGGGGCACGTCGCTCGCAAAACTGAGGCCGCTGCAGCAGAAAGTTTCTCGAGTGGCTACCACTATCCGGAAGACGCAGCGTGGGCAGGTCACCCCCTACAAAGTGGACCGACGATATTGAAAGCTATTAAGCCGTTAGAGCGGGTAGCGGAAGACCGGCTATCGTGGAAATCTTTTGGGGAGATCTTTGTTCAGCCGTGGACGTATTCCGACTGAGATGATAATGATTCAAAATTAAGCACTTTCTATAATATATCATTTTACTATTTCAACGATAGTATTGATTTCAGATTATGAAATTATGTAACTATAAAAAAAAACGATTGACGTTATCCGATCCAGTCTCCTTATTTAAAACGTACCTATAAAAAAATTAAATATTATAAAATGTAATGGAGTAGTGAACATTTAGATAAAAGTACAATATATAATTATATTAAGTTCAAGACTTAAGAGTACAATCATGGCTGACGGCAAGCAATATTAAAATCTAGGTTAGAGCGCATTTGCTTATAAACTATCTATACAGTCGTATATGACACACATGCTATTTTTATTATTTTTAATTAAAGAAAAAGCTACAGATGTTGATCATAATCGAAGATTCTCAGATACCCGGAAGATCACTACTGACTTCTAACTGATGATGATGAAACTTCTAATGATGGATAAAGTTTTACCACATTTACCCAATGTTCTACAGTGAATGTTTAACGAATTAAGCTTCAAGTCTCCTTAAGAGGAACTGTGGTTTTTGCCCAGTTTTGTGTCTATATATGAGCAAATATTTTACATTGTACGATAACATTTGTCACTAAAATGCAAAATTTATGTCAAATATTTAATTTCGTGTCATTTTTAATAAATATAAGTCGACTCGAAAGTGTTAATTGGGGGAACTTATAACTTCAGTAACAACGTTGTCAAAGAATCTGTTTACTGAACTAAGCAAAGACTTTTTCTGTTTTTCTTCATAAAATACTATGTAACTTTAAAAGAGAAAAATGTTGTTTTTTTTTTTATATTATATCTACCACTACCGTAAATTGCTCAATACTGTAGTAGTTTTTTAATAAAAAAAAATTAATTTCTAACCAGTTTTGTATAATAATTCCAATAAGTTCAGTTAAGTTAGTTGTTTAGGTAGTTAGTATGCTTAGTTTTATCTAAAAAAAAATACATTGTAAAATATTCTCTACTCATTCACACACATTTAAGACCATTACGCTAACTCGGTAATTAATATATTAATAACGATTAGATATTCATATCAAAATGTTGAAGTAAATCTTTATTCATATAATTAGGTCAAACAAACGTACCGCTTCAAGACGTCATCTTTACGTCACTAGGGTGCTCGCTAAAAGTGTATGTAACCTACATAAATTATAGCTAAGGATTTGTAGCAAAGAACATTAAGTTTATATTGCTATGATTATAACTGACTCATTGGTCTTGTGGTTAATTTATAATGCTGTATACCAGAGTTCTGGGTTCAAATACAATGTAACGTTAGTGAGTTTTTCTGTCAAAACGGTTTCGGCTATAGCTTGGAGAATAGAAGTTGTTAGTGTGTATATTTATGTGTCTATGAAAGCAGAAGTCTTTTCAGTAGTGATAGATTGTTCTATGGGATTATGACGCTAAGAGAGAATTACTCACATGGCATCACATCATGGTTTTATTAGGTATTAATTAAGACAAAATCGTATAAAATTTTAAAAGTTCTACAAAATTTAGACGTAGAAAAATTGAAATAAAGATTATATTTACGCACAAAGAACTTTTATTCCAATCAAACATCGGTAACTTTTTTACGTTTGCAGAAAAATAATAAGCTGAGAACGAGTGAATGAACAAAATGTTTCAAAGGATCGAAACAAAATAAGAAATATCATTTATTCATTCATCAAATTTCGAGATCAGTGGTACAATAATAAAAAATAAACATTTTTCATTTACTCAAGTAATAAAATTAATGTTGGCTTTTTAAAAGCAATGTCTTGTCAACAATCAACAGTTTACGGATTCGTTCCTGTTATTTTTCCCGCCACGATAGATACTGACACAGATTATGTAAATGTCACAGCGGACAGAGTAAATATAAGAAATGAAAATACCGGTTAAAAGTTATACGGTTCAGGAGTCGTTCGAGGTACATTTTCAAACTTTGATTCTCATTTAAATAAAAGGAAAAACCTCTTTTCTTTGTCTCTGTCATTGTTTAGTCTTGTCCTCTGTGTTACGTTAATGGAATTGAAATGTTCGTTTATTTATAAAATTCTTACATTGGAGTTATGTTGGACTTTATTTGTTTACTTCTAGCTTGAAAAGGTTTAATCATATTTATATTGTAGAGTGCAAGCTTTTGTTTGTTTTTCCCGTATTCAAAAGTTAGTTTATAATTCAACTAATAGCTATTACATAACTCGTGTTACATTATTACATTTCATTAAATAAATAATTATTTAAGATCTATAATTAATTACATAATGTATGAAAATTATATTTATCTAATTACATATATTCAACAAGTCTGTCTTTGGACAGATGCCTGGATTTCTGACACATTGGTTTTCTTCATTTTTAAACGGTTATTTAGCTAGTCCTGTAGGGATCTTGCCCTGTTGGTTGTTGTTAATAGTTTACGCCAAACCACTACTAAGTTAAAACGTTTATTGATACATTTTAAGACTATATTTGGTTATCTGAGTCGTATTACGTGCAAGAAATTAGTACGCAACGAAGCTTAGTAACGACTGGCTTAATAATTGAATTATTGATCTTTTATACCGTGCAAATTACACACATAAACGAATAAATTGCTGTATGAGCGATATTGGCTCGTACATGTCCTGTTTGTTGGTTTGGGTCAATTTTTTATGAATAGTGTAAATAGCCTACCAAGAGGCAGTTATGCGCAAGTATTATATAGACATTTTTTTTTTAAATTAAAGAGTTCAATTTATTCACTGCCACGGTTGAGAAAATAACTGCTAAAGTAATTGTGTCTTCAATAATGTGTATTTTGTTAAATAAACTAATCAAGGTGTAAGTCCCCCGAAGTATAATATTTTGACAGCTGTGTCCGATGAGATAATATTTCGTTATCAAAATCAATCAGATGAATACATGGAATATTTGATAAAGATCATTAGATATAGATTGATAAAGATCAAATGATAACATGATATTGAGCCCGCATTGACACACAAACGTACGCGATACTCGAAATCCATTCTACAATTTAGAATAATATTTTAGTGTTCGTTACACTAAAATATTACTCATACGTTTTGTGTTTTCTCTTGTTATAGCAAATATGTGTGTTCACTTAAAATATTATTGTATTTTAAGTGCACGAATTGTGTATTACCTCATTTATTTTGTTTTATTAGCATATAGGCTTATTAACTTGGCATTGTTTTATTAACAATTTCTTTTGAAGTTGTTAGTACCTCGAACTTTAGGAACTAGGATATTATGTCCATTGCATTGGTAGAATATGTGCCGGCAAAGCGGGCGGTGCTAGTTGAATAAATACTTAGCGATGTTTGGGTAAAGACTATTTTTATATAGCATATTTACATGTCATGGATGTGATGACTAAACATGTGTACATATTATGTTTAAAGCAAATAAATTATTATTATTATTATTATTATTAGGATGGTGGACCTGCGTATGGGCCACCTGATGGTAAGTGGTCACCAACGCCCATAGACATTGGCATTGTAAGAGATGTTAACCATCGCTTACATCGCCAATGCGCCACCAACCTTGGGAACTAAGATATAATGTCCCTTGTGAATCTTTATTAATCTGTTATAGTATAGAAAGGTTTATAAAAATAATTTATTGAGAAGTTTTTAATTGATAAGTTTCAAATTAATCGGGTTAGTAAATTGTTGGTGACACCGTCTTATGTTTTGTACCAACTTTATAATATTATAATATAAGTGCGAACTTTATAAAGTTTTCATAAATATCCATAATGAGTATTTTATTTGTTTCAGGTCTGGACGAATTTCATATTGGACATTTTATTTCGGTAAGTTTTAACATGAATGTATAATTATTGTATATATATATATAGGATCGGGGGCGGTTTTAGACGGATCGTCAGGAGGTCGGGCTCCCATTTTAAGAAACAACAATTAATTTAAATAACAATAGATTTATTATTTACAATAATTACAGTAATGGTCTTAAAATAATTTATACACAATCATAAAAAGCAAACGGATAAGCCAGAGCTATACAGCGAAAGCAATATGCCGAAGGGCAGCGTAACCGCGTACAACCGGACAAGTACAGCTAACTAAATAGCGTAGTATAGGCAGTCAAGCCTGAGGGGTAAACCGACAGTTTTGTCGGGAGCTAGAGCTCTTGCTTGAGTCGATCCTTGAAATCGACTGAAGACTGGATGTCCACGCAGGCCCGCATGGGCTTCGGGATAACTGGTCGGGGCGATGGCCCCCTTCAGTGGTGGCAACGCCGTCTGCAACTACAGACGGGTCACTGGGTGGACTCTTGTCCGTGGTGTCTGGTTCGGGTGGGGTTCCTGCCGCATAGCGATCAAGCCTCGGCGATCGGCGAGCTGCGGCGGAGTGGTATATCCGGGTATTGGCTTCGCCCGTCGCTCAGCGAGGTCGAGCTCGCCGGTCGGTGCCGGCGAGCGCCCGTCAGCCAGCGACGAGGAGGCGGTCAAGGCTGGGTAAGGTCACGTGGTAATCCTCTTGGGTCCGGTGGTCGCCGATGGTATGGCGCGATACCCCGCAGATGCTGAGATCGCGCTCCGTCGGCGCGTGCGAACATAGAGGTACACAGGCGGTGAACGTGGTCGTCGAGGCTCTCCATACGCAGATCTCTGGCAATCACTGCGTTCCTCACGTACCGTGGGGCTCCGGTGATGGTGCGTAGCGCTAGCGATTGCTGCGCTCGCAGCGACTTGCGGCTTGATTCGCTGGTCAGCGCGAACCATGCTGGGGCCGCGTAGGTGAGTCGCGTGCGGACGTACGCTTTGTATACGCACAGTTTCACACGGAGCGGCAGGTGTGACGCCAGAAGGGGGCGCAGGAGGGTTCTCGCGGTGCGTGTCTGTGCTACCACGTTCTTCACATGATGTCGCATTGAGAGCTTCCTGTCGATGGTCACGCCGAGGTACTTGGCAGTCGGGGACCACTCGACGGGCTCTCCCAGGAGCGACACTGGTGACGGTGGGGCTAGTGTCCGCCCTATGTGTAGTGCCTGAGTCTTCGCCACATTGACTTTGAGTCTCCAGTGCTCCAGCCAAGGGGGAAGTGCGTCCAGTGCTCTCTGCATTTTGGTCGCTGCGTGCGAGGCATTCATCGACGTGGTTACAAACGCAGCATCGTCAGCGTACAGTGCTAATATGGCACCGTCCGCAACTGGAATGTCATCCGTGTATCTGCTGTAGCAGACGGGTGATAGGCAGCTTCCCTGGGGTACACCGGCTTGGATGGGGCGTTCCGTGGACAGGACGTCTTCAACCGCCACTTGGAAGCGTCTGTCTTCCAGGAAGCTGGCCACAGTCTTAACTACTCGACGGGGAGTAGTAGACGACTGAAGACTAGCCAGTGAACACGGTATTTATACCCTAGCCCCTACTCCCAACAACTCTGTCCGTGGCGCGAAACGCCAGCCACGTGTTTACCAAAATGAAAATACAAAGTAATTAAATCTGCTTTTATGATTTTTAATCATAAAATATTCCAATATGAATTATCGTTAATCAAGAACAGTCAATTTGGAGTTATTTCTATGTGACACGAATTAAATAATCGTTTATAATGTTTCGTAACGCTATTAACAATTACCGAAATCGAAACTAGTCGTCATAAGTCAATCGCAGGTAGCTAGTAAATCATACCAGATATAATTAGGAATTGTCGTAAAAGATTTGCATTAAAAATCTAGCTAATTGTAATTATCATTGAGTAAACAACAAATCAATCAAGTCAAGTTGGGTACTTATATCTTTGCGTTGATGTGACGACTGACTCCGACATATATATATAATATATATATATATATATATACTTAATAAATAGTATATGCTGTTATTACTTATTTTAATAGTAGATGCGTATTCGTGGAAGGTACATTAGCAACATTTATATTCTCAAATACATTTTTTTTATGTTTTTTGTTGTTCAATTTAAAAATGTTGTAAGTTTTCCAAGATCAGGACATAATTTTGTCGTTTTATTCTATTATTAACTGGCTATTAGTCTCTTGCTTTGAACGGGTAGGATTAGTAATTAGGATGTACATCGAACATCAATAGTTTAGGAAAAAAATACTAACGGCTGAATATTAATTATTTGGAACGTCATTAATTTCAAAATTTTGTATGCGAAATTTGAAATTAATGGTGTTCCAAATAATTAAGTCCCACTTCATATTTGAAAGACGTTTCAGTATTCGGCCATAAGACTTTTTTGTTTGGCAAAGTTTAATCAGAAGTGTGTATAGGGACGCATAGAAGATATACATACAAACATTCATTTTAATTTAAACATAGAACTGATTAAAAACATCAAAACTGGATTAATCCGGTTTTGAAAATCTTCTTAAGATAAGTTATATCTAATGTCAATTATCATGATATTAGTTTGATGTTTGACTATAATACGAATATAATTGACCATAATTTTCATACTTAGGTGACATATACATTATACAAGCTACGGCAGCCTACTTCATATGACAATACGGTGTAATTAAGCCACTCGTCTCGACAGAATCTAATTAGTAGAGAATAATTGTATTCCATTTCAATTTTCAAACTATAAAGGGTCTACCGTTTTGAGGAAAATTAAACAACCATACATATAAACTATATACATTAAATTTAACAATAATGTCCTCCAGACCGATTTAATTTCGGCACAGCGGCCAATCTCAAGAGCACGTGCAAGCACAAGTGTGTGCGCAAACACAGCTGCAATCTCTAAACCCTAGCTCTCATAATCCGATGGGACGGCAGTCCGACACGACCGGTAAGAGTTCAGGCGCAGGATCAACGGCTTAACGTGCTTTCCGAGGCACGGGAGTATACACACTTCCAACTTCCAGACTCCGGGCTGCTACTGAGAATTTTTTGTTTCGATTCGTTATTTTATAAGATAATTTAATTTCAAAGTTAAATGTATATTTACTATTCATAAGTGAAACTGATTTTATAAGTATATAACCAGCCTTTTTTTTAGGCATATGGACCACCCGATTGTTAGTAATTCCTACCATAAACATTGACACCGAAAAAAGGACTGCCGAGTAATATTAACCACTCCTTACATCGCCAACCACCAACCTTGGGAACGAAGATGTTATGTCCATTGTGTCTAAAGTTTCACTGGCTCACTCACCCTATCAATCGGAACACAACAATACTGAATGTAGGTGTTTGGCGGTACAATATTTTATCAGTGACTAATACCTACCCAGGCAGCACAAAGCCAAACTACAAATCTACATACTCTAAAAAATTCAAATATCACAATTGAACATTATCAACAAATCACAAGACGGTCCAATAATCAATAACACACTTCACCTTTCTGTGCACCAATAAAATGGCGGTATGATATTAGCACAGTCCTTTTTTTACAACGATATTATAGGGATAAAGGAATACTCCAGCTATATGTACTATGTCAATCTATACGAAATTCATTATTATTTTCCAACAATTTAATAACATATATTACACCAATATGTCAAAAATAATTACGGTCCAAAACATTTTATTAGCTAGCAACACTGTGTAACAAAAACGTTATAATTAAAACATTACATGAAAATGTCGTTACCACCGAGTGTGGTAAGTATTGTACAAATCTAATATTCGTTTAATCTCAAGTCCGAGGTCGCAATTTACTTGTCAATGGGTGTCGGTCCAGCCGGCGGCTTGCAAATTGCCACCCCTTTACCGCTTATTCTGAGTGGACTGAATTACCTTGGCCAATGTAGACTACATATAATACAGGGGCGTTTTATTTACTTTACGAATATTTTCGTTGAATCGAGATTTTAATCGATTCTATCCTACACATTTCACAAACATTTCCAGTTAATTATAATATATGTGATAAATTTAGTGTTTAATTTATAGTGAAAAAAGTATGAGAAAATATTTTCAGTGTTCAGTGACATTTTCATCTATTGCATATAATTTGAAGATGATTTATATGATTCATGATTTAAGTGCAAAAGTTTGACAAACATAATAGTTATCATAATACTTTATTTTAAGTAAAATTCTACCAATCATAAGATTAGTTTTCTACAGTTACATTGTAGAATAAACTTCAATCCTTGTCCTCAAGAGGTGAGGTCTTTGCTCAAGACTGAGACATTTAGAAGATTAGAAAAAGAAAACAAGTTTTACATTCGAATATTACATGGATGAACGAATGGATGGATGAATGAATGGACTACGTCACGACGCAGAAATTGATGACGAGGCAACTGTTTAACTAACCGCCATAACTTTAGACTTTATAATGACATTTCATTATCGAGATGACGCCATCATGAAGAAGATCAGATTAGCCTAGGATACTTTGAATCTCACTAAGACGACAACTGGCACACTGATTTTTTTATTGTGATGATGCTTGAAAAACATGTCATCACATCAAAATATCAAATTCGATCAAATAATGGAACACAAACGGCACATACGGCAAATACACAAAAGGCACGGACAACACGTCTGCGGAAATTAAAAAGATAGATACATTTAAATTTAATAATCATAACAGCCCCGTACATCGTTTTTATTACATTTGAAATTCAAATTTATTCAAACGTTTGACAATGAAATGACAAAATCGGCACGTTTTCGAATTTTCACATTCGTTTTATTGTTTACAATTGCGTAACTCCACTTATTGTTTTGTTAATTGGAACGCGTAATACATTACGCGTAATACTACTTGGTGGTAGAGCTTTGTGCAAGCTCGTCTGGGTAGGTACCACCCACTCATCAGATATTCTACCGCAAAACAGCAGTACTTGTTATTGCTGTGTTCCGGTTTGAAGGGTGAGTGAGCCAGTGTAATTACAGGCACGAGGGACATAACATCTTAGTTCCCAAGGTTGGTGGCGCATTGGCGATGTAAGAGATGGTTAACAGCTCTTACAACGCCAATGTCTATGGGCGTTGGTGACCACTTACCATCAGGTGGCCCATATGTTCGTCCACCTTCCTAGGCAATAAAAAAAAAACACTATAACAGTTAACGTATCACTTTGCATATGTACTAGTTTGTCTTTAAAAACTACGCAGTTACGAATAAATTGAAAAAATAAATTTTATACAATTTAATATATATTCAGTTCAAAATAAGCATCTTATGCTGCCTGTTTATTATAATCAAGAAATAATATGGAAAATTCAAAAGTGCACGCATCAGTGCCACTGACTTAAAGAAATTTTGACCATTCCTTACTTCGCCAATGCACCACCAACCTAACCAAGGTTGGTAGTGCATTAAGATCCTGTGAAGATGTGACCTTGTGATTTAGTTACAATGGTGTACTCGTCTTTCAAACACGACCACCACGCCACTAAATATCGCTGTTTGAATATATTATGGTACATACCCAGTCATGATGGTGGTGGTACCATCTAAAATACTTAGCGAAATAAACATCACTTTCAAAATACGTATATTAAATAAATATTAAGTCCCTCTTAAAGTATTAGTTGCTACAGCGAACTAAAGTGGAAGTCCGCGTTCAAAACAAGCCACTTACATAATACACCTTTCAAGTTTTCCAATTAGGGAAGCTGTGGTACATGTTTCGTTACAAGATTTAACTTGTATCTTTAAGATAATGCGGGAAACATCTGTGCCTCATGGTTGTAAGGCGAATACGCAATTATATCTTACACGTAGATTTTGATATCCAAGCCTTGTTAAACATATGTAGGAATTATTTTACACGTACTTGGTGGTAGGGATTTGTGCAAGCCGGGCTGGATAGTTGCGACGCAGTCATCACATATTCGGGATGGCTCAGTGGTTTGAATGCATGAATCTTAACCGATGATCGCGAGTTCCAACCCGGGTTGCACACAAAAAGCAAAGCAAGCACCACTGAATTTTCATGTGCTTTCAATTTGTGTTTTTAATTCATCTCGTGCTTGACGGTGAATCGTGAGGAAACCTGCATGACGTGTCTTATTTCACTGAAATTCTGCCACATGTGTAGTCCACATTCCACCAACTAGCATTGGGTAGCGTAGTGGAATAAGTTACAAAACTTCTCCTCAAAAAGGAGAGAAGCCACCTAATGGACCTATAGACGTTGGACAAACGTTGGCGCTGTTTGAAATGTTAATCATTTCTTACATCACCAATGCGCCAACAATTGGAACTAAATAGGGATTTACATCACATGATCCAATTAATGAAAATATTTTTCCATTATTCATAAATTCAATAATAAATATTATATAAGGCTATTTTTTATTCGATCCTTAAATGGTTTATGTACGACTTTAAATTCGAATTTTAAAATCGTACATATTTTATAATACAATTAACAAAACAGAATAATGTTTTTGCTGTATAACATTGTTCACCAACAGTTCGGATGTGAAAAACAATTTTGATTAAGTTTCAGTTGAATTTGTGATTCGTTATGATAAGGTTACATAAATATGTATATTGAATTAAATACAGATGTATTATTTCGTTAAAACTGAATTAAGTGTGGATGAAAAAATGTATAGAAAAAAAAGTTTAATGATAAATTAGCAAAATGTGATTTGAGTTTATTTTGAAATATCAGAGATTTATAACAAAACAAAAACTATTTTATCTATCTGCTTCGTTTTTTTATATATCTATGTAGTTTATTTTTTGTTTTTATTGATATTTTGACACCTTGTTATTTCTAAGAGCTGACTGAAATATAATATAATATTTATTATTTATACTACGACATTATTCCATTTACTACATATATCCATTTTAATTATACTTCCAAAGTTTCCAATCTTGACTGAAATTCAAAACACAATATTTATTCAAATCCTAAACCATTATTATAGATAATTCCAGATCTCGACCAATAGTATCGTATTGTCGATGTTTTCCGATTTCAAAAAGGGGGAGGTTCTCAATTCGATTGGTATTTTTTTATGTACACGGATTACGCTAAGACATATGATCCGATTTACGTGATTTTGCTTCTGTTTGAAGTGAAATAGTTGAAATTTGGTCCCATAAAAAATTTAACATAGTTTGGCCCAGCAGTTTTCATTTTATGATTTTTTTTGTTTGTCATTAATCTTCTTATGAGCGGAATATATTATATACATTTATATATACAACATAAGTTAATCCGAATTCAATTTCGGGCAAGCAACACCGTCTAATGATTGACAGTGAAAGAAAACATCTCAAGGAAAACTGCGGGTTGCGGAGGATCCGCACTAACTTCACTTGGTGGTAGAGCTTTGTGCAAGCTCGCCTGGGTAGGTACCACCCACTCATCAGATATTCTACCGCAAAACAGCAGTACTTGTTATTGCTGTGTTCCGGTTTGAAGGGTGAGTGAGCCAGTGTAATTACAGGCACAAGGGACATAACATCTTAGTTGCCAAGGTTGGTGGCGCATTGGCGATGTAAGAGATGGTTAACAGCTCTTACAACGCCAATGTCTATGGGCGTTGGTGACCACTTACCATCAGGTGGCCCAATATGCATGTCCGCCTTCCTATGCAAAAAAAACCTAACCCAACGTAGCCCAGCAATAGGGTACCTATTAACATGCCGTTACGGTATTTTTTCGGTTACAGTTTACGGTACATGAATCAACAAAATTATTATAAATATAACGCTGTGGCCAACGTGAAATACCTTCCCATTTGTATGGACTTACTTGGATTTTTTAATAACAATAGTAATAATATACTTAATTAATATATAAAACATGAAATAGACAAAGGTTTGTATAATATTTTTTATTAAAAGTTGAGAACAATATGCATTATTTCAAAGAGAAAATTCATAATGTAAAAGAGTTTGTTTTCTATTTTTGATAATAAAACGAGATTAAATAATTTTCATATCGTATTTGTCACATTCTTTATGTTAAAATGCTAAATAAGGACACAGTTAAGTCTTTCATTCATTTTTTTTATAGCATAAATAGGCGGACTAGCATATAGGCCACCTGATTGTAAGTGGTCACCAACGCCCATGTAGAGACATCCATCTCGCCCCATACGAATAAAAAACTGACATATCCTACATCGCGATATTAAAGTTATCCGAGCGATGTATATATTTTCACATATATACAAGAACCCGCCAAAAACCGTGGGGCAGTAGCCCACCAGACAGAACATGCGTCTGGTCGGAGGATCCTCCCTTTTCAACGGTGGAGGAGGAACTGTACACCCTGTTCCTCTCACAACCCCCAAACTGGATCACTCGGGGTAGTTAGGAGATGTTCTAAGAGATGTTAACATCTTACATCGCCAATGCGCCACTAACCTTTTTATATTTTCCGAAAGTCGATGGAAAAAGAAGTAGTCGGTAGCATAGTGCAATACTTCTCTGCTGTGACTTACACCATAAGGCAAGAGTTTAGACCAGTAGACCAACGAGTCAGTCAAATAATTAAATATATGTGTATATGTACCAATCGCACTGATTCTCTTTCTTTCATTATTGCTTTGGTATTATCCCAAAGGAGAAGACACGGGACTGTTTAACTAAACTTTTGGTTAAAAATTGATATGTTTCTATGTTTTTTATTTATATCACATTAATTTGATTTCAGTTACATTTAAATGCGAATAAAAGGCTTCCTTTACATTTTCCTTACAACACTAAATTCTCCTTAAGTTGTATCTCCATTGTTAGCTATGTTAGAAATGTTGAGCAGAACTCGAGGCTGAATGTTAGAATTAAAATTTATGAAGTTAGAATTTACGGCGGCACTATTATCTATGTGATTATTTAATAATAAAAAAATCTGTATTAACAGATTTTTTAAGAGATGGCAATAATAGCATATTTGACATAGTATCGGTGTTCCAATTGCTATGCGCCATAAACATTAGAAACTTATAATATATAATGGTCCTCCTGACCGGGCGGTCAATCTCAAGAGATATTAGCCAACTGCGCAGGAGATATTATAGTGCACCAGTGTGTGCGCAAGCACAGGTGCAGTGTCTATTCCCTTTCTTTTATAACCCGATAGGACGGCAATCCGACACGACTGGGAAGTGCTGAGGCGCAGGACCAACGGCTTAACGTGCTTTCCGAGGCACGGGAGTGTACTCACTTCCAACTTCCAGACTCCGGGCTGCTACTGAAATTTTCTGATAGAAAAACCGAATAACTATTTAATGGCTCGACCTGGCAATTGAACCCAGGACTACCGAGTCTGCGGCCTGATATATAGCCACTAGACCAACGAAGCAATCGATACTATATAACTGCTCGGCCGCCTTTCGATCTGGAACACAACAAAACTTAGTATTGCTGCTTAACGGAAGAACATATTATGTGTGTATGTGTGTGTGGTTGGTGGTTCTTGTAGATCCTGAGATTCGCGCGTTAAAACAACCAAACACGCTTTACATTATTGGTATAGATTTATTTAAATCTATACAATTTTCTTTTGACGTGCAGTGATAGCTGATAAGCAATAAATAAAATTGCCTCACAGTAATACGCTTGGAAAGAAAAGCAATTTAAATAGTGTCGCGTATTGCATTCTCAAAGAATAGCGTCCTTGTAGCTGTTGACACTTTAGCGCTAGAGACAGCTACGTACCTCAATACACATTATATTATATTACTACTAAAAATACTGCATCTGCAAGTAGGTATTTCCCTTGTAATCTTCCTGTAAATACACTTACCAAAACTGGAACACAAAAATTGTCTTGCTGTTAAGTGGTAGAATAAGTGAAGATAATAAAAATCTAACGAGCTTGCCCACAAAAAATTGGTAACAAATTCCTGAACAAATAACAATTTTGCACTATATACAATTAAATCAAAAATGCTAAATTAAATATGGAAAAAAATATTTTACAGATTAATTTCTGTACCAAATATAAAGATGTTCGAGAAATTTCATTTAAGGAGTTTTTTATTCGTATCCGTTCCGTAGCCCGTGTTTACATAAAGACGGTCGAAGCAACTTTGCGCATAATTTTATTTTTCAAGTCTTCGGACCGACTTCAGTTAAAGTTCTTGCTTGATTTCTTCTTTGGCAATTTTATTCACTATTTTCAACCAAGTTCGGTGGGCGGACGTAATAAACAAAAGTTCTACCGAGTGACCCTTTTAAACTGCTCTGTCATTGTTATTAATTTTTTCAACGAATAATAAAACTTTCTGAGCTAATTAATTGGTATGCCTAAAGTAATTATTTGCAGTTAAAACTTTATAATGAATGGTTCATTTGGCTAGATTTGCAAAAATAGTATTTACAGAAATTGAATAGTATTTTTATCGGTATAGATTTAATTGAGGTCCAATTTTTGTATCTTTACTATACTTTGTACTTTCATACTTTTTATTGAGATACATAACATAAAAAAAACGTACTAGCCCACTGCACTATTTCCTATATTACGTAGTAACATGATATTTGACATAATCTTATTAAACGTGCTGCATAATCGAATTAGGACAACCATGTCCTGTAATGATAAGAATACATATAAAATAAATAAATACTAAGGCGATCAACCCGATACATATACGAGTACGAGGAAATGCGGCGCATTTTGGAGAATGTTTTTTGTAGATAAAGTTAATGTTTAAAGAGATACGCTTCGCAGTTTCAACCTCTTTAAATTTAGAATATTGATAAGCTGGTTGAACACCAAACAGACCAGCCTAGCAAGGAAGACAAGTGACACAAAATAATATTAATTTCACCAATAAATAAATTGGTCGACAAACAAATGAGTAAATGTATATAGATATAATAATTTTTTTTTTTTGGGACATTTTTCACACACGGTCATCTGATCCCAAACTAAGCAGAGCTCGTACTATGGAAACCAGACAACTGATATACTACATATACTACTTTTTCTTTTGTAAATACATACTATATAGATAATTACAACCAGACTCAGGACAAACAGACATGTTCATGCACACAAATGTCTGTCCTGGGTGGGAATCGAACCCACGATCTGCGGCGCGAAAGGCAGGATATCTACCAATCACGCCAACTGGCTCGTCAAATATATATATGTAGTAAAATACCGAAGGTACACTTAACACATACCAGTCCTTCAAATCACCTATAATAATCCACTCACACAAACAAACATTTCAAATTCCTAATCGAACAACCGAAATCGAATCAATTCGATTCCAAAAATCAGAAATATACATTATATAGTGAAACTCCGATAAAATGAATTTTATTGGTGACTAGAATGCGCAGATCGATGCTCTCCATCCATTTTAGACGTTCAATAAGTATCTGACGTAATGAATGTTAGGGCCTTCATTCGACGATCAGATCTTACTCGAAAATGTCGGTCCATTGCAAGAAGAACTCGAGTGGGGACATGTGATTGATATAAGTGGATTTTAATTAAGATACGAAATCTTAGATGGATTCCTTTGAATTTCTCTTTGGTTTTCTGTGTATATAGTTCGTTTAAAAGAAGGTTTTATTCATGTATTTTCTTTATATTACAATTTTTTTTATCGTATACTTATTTGTCTGTATTTTAATTTAATTTACGTTTATTACATTTATAAGTTGATTTCAAGCCTGGCTACTCTATTCGGTAAAAGATTTTGTATATTCGATTTGAATATGAAAAAATTAAACGTACCATGTTATAAGTATTCAGCTCCTGTATGTTTTAGATATATGGATGTGATAAAACGTAACACTTCGTACGATTTATATAATGAATAATCATCGGTCTTACTTTAAAGGTTGCTTAGAGGCGCTTTAGTTAAACACTGCTTTATCTCTTTCTGTCATTATTAATTTGACATTCGAAACAAGAAGACGCATTGTTTTACTAATCACCGCCTAAGTAACGTTTATATTTAATTAGTATCGTTAAATATATATAATTTTATATCTATTATAAAATTGAGTGCGTATTGTCTGTATTATTATTGTTATTATATATTTATTTAAGACGTTAAATTTGAAATGAGAATATTATTGGCAAAGCCTTATCTTGCATCGACGATATAAATAAGTATTTAAATTAAATTGATTTACATCTTAAAAACACTATTGCCCTAAAAATAAAACAAATATGAAATAATTTTCATTACGTTTTAAATTTTACCGTATAAATACATCAATCATTATTTAAAACTAAAGTTACTAATTATTACCTCACACTCTCACACTGAATGGCGACTAGATACCATTTGTTATTTGTATATATCCGTATATTTGTATGTATTTATGTATGACTTTATGTATATATTTATGTATAAATGTATTTATGCACCTAGCTATATGTATGTAGTAGTTTATGTATGTATTATATTATTTGTATCTATGTATGTAGTCTATTTTACACCACCTACCATCTCTCTGTTGGCTACTACTCCATATCGCCTCGGTTGTCTGGAAGAAATCGCTTTAAAGCGATAAGACCGCCGGTTGTACCATCTTTTCTTTATGTGTACTTTAAGGCTAATCTGTTTAATTTGTGGTGTACAATAAAGTATTTAAATAAATAAATAAATAAATAATCAATAAACAAAACCATTTTACCAATTTCCGTTGCTTCCACTGAAAAGATTAAAAAAAATGATTATCTTCTAAGTTGTAAATAAATTATATTTATCGTTATAAAAACACACTTGTCAATTGTTTAGTAAATCGATATGTGGGCATCGAAGATATAGCAATTTATCTCTAATATAAGCTACAAAAAAAAATCATCAAATTAAAATTTTTTTATAGTTGTAAAATCTAAGAGTCACATTTGAACGTTAAGTGGCGGGTGACAAGTTTAACAGTGCTGTGTCTTCTTCTTTCAAATACCAAATCAATAAAGACAGAAAGAGCGAAATCAGTGTTCAATTAAACTTATATTGCACATTATTCATATTATTTAATTATAACCTTATGAGTTCGCCATATTGAATATAGAGTGACGTCACATAGCTTATAAATAAAAAAAAAAAAAATCAGCCGAGGCCGACGGTCAAACCGATTCAGGTGAAACCTCATAATATTTAAAAAGAATAATAATTAGCTTCATCTTTGCTGCGTGAATACATAAACATTTTTTTTTATTGCATAGCAAGGCGGACGAGCATATGGGCCACCTGGTGGTAAGTGGTCACCAACGCCCATAGACATTGGCATTGTAAGACATGTTAACTATCGGTTACATCACCAATGCGCCACCAACCTTGGCAACTAAGATCTTATGTCCCTTGTGCCTGTAATTACAATGGCTCACTCACCCTTCAAACCGGAACAACAATAGCAAGTATTGCTGTTTTGTGGTAGAATATCTGATGAGTGGGTGGTACCTATCCAGACGAGCTTGCACAAAGCTCTACCACCAAGTACATACATACATATATATGTGAAAAACATAACCCTCATTTTGGCTTCTCCACGATCGGGTATAATATATTATTCAATATTGAATCCCTTGAATATTTCCAAGATTGTAACGCTATTGTTACAGCTCGCATCGTATGGCTAATAATGTTTTTCTTTTTTTCGACACGCTATTTTATCGTCTGGCAACAAATCTCCCAAAGTTTTGTATTGGCAATATCGGATATAATATAAAGTATTACGTTAGCAGTTGAGATATATGTTTAAACTTTCCGTTCATATGACGTACGAAACACGTGTTTGTTATCGATATTTAATTTCAACTGATCCGGTACATTTGTTTTTTTTTTTTGTCAATACATCATACTAATGTTTTAAAGTTAGTTTTGTTTGTTTCTTTCATAATGAAACAACATTTGTGCTGGGAGAAATATTAAGCGTTCCTTACATTGCCAATGTACCACAATGTATGAACAATAACTTACTTGGTGGTAGAGCTTTGTGCAGGCTCGTCTGGGTAGGTACCACCCATTCATCAGATATTCTATCGCAAAACAGTAGTACTTGGTATTGTTGTGTTTCAGTTTGAAGGGTGAGTGAGCCAGTGTAATTTACAGGTACAAGGGACGTAATATCTTAGTTCCCAATGTTGGTGGCGCATTGGTGATGTAAGAGATGATTAACATCTCTTTCAATGCCAATGTCTATGGGCGTTGGTGATCACTTACCATCAGGTAACCCATATGCTAGCCCATTCGTTTTATTTATTTATATTTTATTGCATATGAAGGCGGACGAGCATATGGGCCACCTGATGGTAAGTGACGCAAATTTTTTTTATTTTTATTAAAGGCAAAATGAAAATGATTTTATTCAATTTAAACGCCCAAAGTCGTTTTCTATTGTACATAAAAAGATCATTTGAATTAAATAAAACCCTAATCAGATTAAAGGGATGAATTTCGTTTTATTGAAATAAATCTCGTCGATACTTAAGCTATTTGAATAAAATTGAACGCAGACAGACGCTTGGATGGGAACGTGGATATTGCAATAGCTGGAACATGCTTTTATTGAATAATGTTTGATGTTTTATGGAATTTGTTCGAACGTGCAATTCTATTATGATAAATGTATACAAATGCGATTGTGTTTTCATATGAAAAAAAACTTAATAAAGCTGTCGATCAGCTTTGTGTTGGAGATGCATTTGTATAATGCTATTAATCACATATTAAAAAAAAATGGGAGTATTTAGTTGTGTTCCGTTTGGAACGTTGAATGAACCAGTGTAATCTACACAAGGAACAGTATTATCTTAGCTTCCATGTTTATTGTGCATTGGCGGTGTGAAAGATGGTTGATAATTATATAATTTTTATGGAGTCGATTTCTAGCTGTCCATTTGTCAGTCTGCCTTCTTATTTCAGTAAAAGAAGTATTTTGACGTATGTGAGTTTCTTATATTGAACGAATGAGTTGACGTGTTAACTTAGAGTTGATCGCTTTTTATTAGCCTCGACTTCTGCCTTTGACCGATTAATTAAGATGCGATAACCATATACCATCAAGTGGGATATTTGCCATGGCTGAATACCTTTATACTTATATTTTGAATGATGAATAAAATAATAATAAATTATACTTCGATGTCTTAAGAAAGTTTTTAAAACAACCCAATAGACTCATGCATAATCAACTTAAACAGGTAACACAGCTGAAAGGGAATTGTGAAGTAGCTCTAAAACCAATTTTGAACTTGCTTTGTACATGGAAATTTCTGGCTATTGTTGGAGAGGTAAAATTGAGCGTAAAATTTAAATCTCCTACCTGGAAACTTGGCGCAATTTTCTCAGGTTAAATTGTTTACTTATGAGAATGAAATGTATAAACCTACACATCGTTCGTTCAAATCTAATTTATCTCCGTCAAAGACTATGCTTATAATGATTGTTAAGAGCTAATTTGGCTCTGTTTAACTATCAGGAACGACTGTATTGTACAGTTTTTATGTTTATTAAAATTAAACTATGGTAGGATTTTTCTGTATGGTGTTGGAGCTGTTTAATATATTGATCTAATTATGAATCTACGTTGCCGGATATTGACTGCCTCGTTGGTTTAGTGTCTATTATAAATTCCCGCTGTCCTGGGTTCAAACTTTAGGTTGGGCCAATAAAAGTTGGGTGTTTTTGTCGAAGATTTTCAGTAGCAGTCCGGAATCTGAAAGCACGTAAAAACGTAGATCCTGCTTCTGAAATCTTTTTTGGTCGTATTGGATTACCATCCAATCAGATTGTGAGTGATAATTGTTAGATATATCTATACCTACTATTATATAAAGCTGAAGAGTTTGTTTGTTTGATCCGGCTAATCTCAGAAACTAAGGTCCTCCAGACCGATTTCGGCCACGGCGGCCAATCTCAAGAGAGATTAGCCAACTGCGCAGGAGATATTATAGTGCACAAATGTGTGCGCAAACACAAGTGCACTCTCTATTCCTTATCTCTCATAATCCGATGGGACGGCAATCCGACACGACCGGAAAGAGTTCAGGCGCAGGACCAACGGCTTAACGTGCTTTCCGAGGCACGGGAGTGTACCACACTTCCAACTTCCAGACTCCGGGCTGCTACTGAGAATTTTCTGACAGAAAACCCCAATAACTATTTATTGGCCCGACCTGGGAATTGAACCCAGGACCACCGCGTCTGCGGCCTTATATCAAGCCACTAGACCAACGAGGCAGTCAAGGCAGACTGCCTCAGAAACTACTGGTTTGTTTTAAGCATTATTTTTGTGTTATATAGTCCTTTCATCGATGAAAGTTCTAGGCAGATTTTTATTAATTATACTCGGGTGAAACCGCGGGACACAGCTAGTAATAAATACAGTCAGATTGTAAAGTATTTTCAATTTGATTTGAATTGTTATAGCGGGCCAATTTTATTTATTTTCAGCGATTCATTGTAAATTGAATGCTCGCTTCACAATTTCTGTCGTTATAAATTGCAAACTAACAATTTAACGGTGACTTTGATGTAACTAAAAACATATGTTTTTGAAATAATAACAATATACATTGCACGTTCAACCATTATATATATTACATATTTACAAGAGACAAGAAATGTAAAACAGTATATATTAAAATAATTCAAAGAAAATATAATTTGAAAATGAGAAATACATTTCTTTAAAAAGAAAGCGAATGCAGTGGTCACGATGAAAGTAAAAATTTAAGTTTGTATTTGTGAGAAAATTTATGCATAAGTTTTGGGAAAAACGTTGCTTATGCCAAACGTTTTATCACTTGTATGAGCTATGCTCTTTTATTTACAGGTATTATAAGGTTACTGCACCGTTGTGGATTGGTGTATATACATGTTAGAAAGTCTCACCGGACGCATGCAATTCTCCTCCTGATAATTGTATTACTTCACTGCTGACAATGATGAATCATTATGTATACTCGTGTTATGTCGAGATGGCCCAGTGGTAAGAACGCGTGAATCTTAACCGATGATCGTGGGTTCAGACCCGGGCAAGCACCACTGAATTTCATGTGCTTAATTTGTGATTATACTTCATCTCGTGACGGTGAAGGAAAACATCGTGAGGAAACCTGCATGTGTCAAATTTCATTGAAATTCCGTCACATGTGTATCCCACCAGCCCACATTGGAGGAGCGTGGTGGAATAAGCTCCAAAACCTTCTCCTCAGAAAAAGGAGAAGAGGCCTTAGCCCAGCAGTGCGACATTCACAGGCTGTTACTTTAAAACAATAAAAATTAAATACGACTGTTGGAATTTAGTATTGTCGTCGTAGATTATTTTCAAATCCAAATAAATAAAAAGTTTAAATAGGACAATCGTTCTAGAACATTCATTTTTTAATAGCAGTGGTGAGTTTTGTGATTCTATTTATAATCTGAAAGAGGACTTGTGCAAAATTTATTCAACTAACGGGAGTAAAATAAAGCATTCTCGTCAGTAACAACGGAGCGAAGCCATTTTTTATCGGCTTATTTGTGCTAAGCGCGGTACAGCGTGAAAATAATACTTCTTTTGTACAAACTGTTAAAGAGTTGTACAATTTGTTCTTGTCGATTCGTTGAGTGAGTTGTTAAGTATATTTCGACTGTAACAAATGTTCATTTAAGCGTATTAAAATATATTTTACTATAATTTTTCATATAAACAAATGTAAGAAACGTTGTGTGTTTCATTTACTCGGTTGTAGTGTTTTGTGCAAGCTCGTCTGGGTAGTTATCATCCACTCATCAGATATTCTACTGCAAAACAGCAGTACTTTGTATTGTTGTGTTCTGGTTTGAAGGGTGAGTGAGCCAGTGTTATTACAGGCACAAGGGACATAACACCTTAGTTCCAATGGTTGGTGGCGCATTGGCGATGTAAGCGATGGGTTATATTTCTTACAATGTCTATGAGCGTTGGTGACCCCTTACCATCAGGTGGCTCATAAGCTCATCCGCCTACCTATGCTATAAAAAAATAAAAATAAAATGCAAGCGGCATTAAGATGCGAGTAATGCTCGTATATTTATTTGCACTTACATTTTAATGTATTCTTATTTCCCTTTGGTATTAGCTTCCTAAGACTACACTTATTATCGATGAAAGGTGAGAGCGTCCACAGACTTAAAGACTTATCGGTAAGTCACTTTTGAAAATGTTTGTCTCAAAGTTAATATTATAATATATGAACAGTTAATGTGTTTCAAGAAACAATAAATACCTTGTATATTTTATCTTATATATTTTGATATCAAAAAATATTAATGTGCGTTTAATTTTTTTGATTGGGCTAAATAACAGTGTTGTGTCCGCGTTTATCACTTTTATCCATTACAACTCTCATTCTATATTAGAACTCTTTTAAATGATGTATGGAAAAATTAAAATAAAACATGGCCATATTTTCATTCATTAACGGAAGTACATGAAATAGATATCACGCTAACAATCAATAAAAATCAAATATCGTTGGTTATAGTGTCCATGGGAACCAGGGCATTAGTTCGCATGAACGTTTTGCCGAGTTTAAGATTATTCAGACCTAATTTAAAATCTTGTTTGTTCGATGTTGGATTAGTTCAGAGCATTCTCTCAGATCCTTTATCAGAATCTGCTAGGATGCTCCTTGTATTCTATCTAATAGCTTTCAATACTAAGTAATGTATAAAAAAAGAAGAAGTGACAATGGGACTGACGTGCCTGTGTGGGACAAAAGTCCCTAAATTAAAAAACCAAAACAATATTGTTTTGGTTTTTCAGACGTTTCCTATAAAACTTCGAACCGTATTTGGTTCGTGAAGTATTTTAATGCAAAGCCATTTGTTAGTATGTTTTCTTCCTCACATTCTTTGTTCTCAGTCATGGAAGTAAGTAGTACTCACCGATCACCATTGTAAATTAATCAGAAAAGTCTTACCAAATACACTTTAACTCTTATGATGTTTGCTGTTTTACTCAAAATAATTACTCTGTAGTCCTAACATTTTTATATATGTTTTTGTAAAACATGACATGAAGAGATGCAGATGATTTAAATAAGAAGCGGAAGAAATTCGTAAATTTTGAACTTTATCAATTCGCGCCGACACGAATTACCATAATTAACAATTTGCACGGAAACTTTCTGGAAACAATCCATCAATTATCGGAAGGAATTCCCTTAAAACATTTGCGCGACAAAGAATGGGAGCACTTCGGAACTGCTCGAGTAAGGTACCAAAAGTGATTAAATTGATAAGTTCCTTTTTTGAAGTAACAAAAAAATATATTCAAAAAAATATTTTTAGGATAAGTTATTTTATTAATGAAAAACATGTGGCACCCATGTGGGTCATGTCCAAATGATGTCACGGGACGCCCTTCAGCTGATGTGAACCATCGATAGATATTAAATGAATTATATACTTTTCATTAAGAGAAAGAAATATCGAAACACAAGATGGCCACTAATCTGCTCATTTTGTCGTTGTTCCGATATTTGTTTTGGATTATTTACTAATACTTCCGTTTTCTCATCAATTTAAACCTAAAGCCTGTGTTACTACTAAGTACGATAATTTCAAAAAGGGTTAAAATCGGACATGCGAATTCAATCGGTAGACGGCCCGTATACCCCCGAGCTATTGATGCTTTATTTGCAGCAATAGGTAATGTGCACATCATATTACTCAACATAGAAGATTAGCATCGGCAGCATTAGTACTGCCTTGTTGTGTTAATAGCGCTATTATATATGTATACCTCTATATGTCGAGAACGTCAACTAAGCTTCTTTGGACATATAAGTAGTTGCTCGTAGGACGGATGCAAGAGGCCAAATTCCAACAAGATGGTGTAAAGTCATTGTAGAGGCAACAGGAGAAACTGGACAAAGATCCATTGAACTGGCGCAGGTCAGAAGCAAGTGGAGACAAATCGTATATGGTTACGATCCTCATTAGTGAGGGAACGACGAAGAAGAAGAAGAAGAATGTATTTTTAATGGCTTATAAGCTATTCAAGCCACTCAAGTCATGAAGTAAGGATTTTAACATTTACAGGCGTTTGTTTCATACTTACTTTGACTATAGTATTATTGATCAGTAGTACGGGGTTCTGTACTGTTTCTGGGTAGGTTGTCTACTTGTCATACATTCTTCCGCCAAACACAAATACATTGTATAGCTGTTCCGGTTTGAAGGTTGAGTAACAGTTAATGAGCCAGTCTAACTAAGGGCACAAGAAACATAACATCTTATTTTACTAACAGTTTATTCTCAAGGATAGTAGATAGTAGCGTTGGCGATGTAAGAAATGTATAATATTTCCTATTGAAATTGATTCAGAGTTTGTTAAATATGCTTAACATGCTTTGTTTTCTAAATAGAAATATTCTCAGAAGATTCGTATATTACAAAAAATTTTCACTTGCAACTCTTTTTCATCCAATCATAGATAAGAGAAGATAAAATGAATACAGACATCAGTCAATAGGTCGTACAGAATTACATAATGCTGCCGTCAGAAGTCTTGTAAGCTCCATTTTCTATGACACGACTGTGCTCAAATGTATCACAATGCTTTATTGTCAACGTCTACGATGCAAGCGATAAACGACGATACGGTGAAATGTTTCATTGAGAGGGTTTGAATAGCGTTGAATTTTTAGTAGTGAATTTTTATCACGATTTGAATTCGCTTACTATATATCTAAATGTGTTTTAAACGTTCTCATTACATCAAAATATTAAATTTATTAATCGGTATAATTACAGCCTGTCGCATTGCTATGGCCTCCTCACCTTTTGAATCTCGACACTGTTCCAATATGAGCAGGTTGTGGCATATTTTATCTACTCCATGCTTCCCATATTTCTTTACAGCTAAACACGAGATGCATTGCAAACACAAATTAAATACACAAAAAGAGTGGTTGACTTTACCCGGGCCTAAAGCAATTCTGAGTTGAGATTCATATGTCCCAACCACTGGGCCCGCTTATAAATGAATTATATTGATTTATTATCTATTTGTTAGAATTTATAAAACAGATTGTTATTTAAGTTCTCGGTGCTATATTTATTTCTGATAGACGTTTCCCCAGATAATTTTAACTATCCGATAGCAATTGTAAAAAATAAGCTAGTATTAATTTATATTATCACTAGCTGTACCCCGCTTAACCCGCGTATAATTAATAAAAATATAATGAATAAATATCAGCCTAGAAACTTTCGATAAAAGGACTACACAACACAAAAATAATTTTCAATTCGAACCAGTAGTTCCTGAGATAAGCCGGATCAAACTAATAAATGTTTCAGCTTATATTAGTATAGAAATATTTTTTTTTCATACAAACTATGACAGGTGTGAATTTGATTGAGTTGTTAATTCAATGTCTACGAAATTTACGAAGTAAGAATAAACAAGTGAAATATGTAAATACTGTGTCATAGTAAATACTTTTATATAATATTTGTTTTTTTACACACGAGATTGTTATTAACAATCTCAATATAGAATCCGGAATGTCCTCATCACTTATTGTGTCATTTCCAGACAATTCGTGAAAGAACTGATGAAAAAACTGTTTGAAAATAACGATTCAATTTTTTTATAATATAGATGGGCACATGGGTAACCTGAAATTGAGTGGTCATCACTTCCCATATACATTGGGGACGTTAGAAATAATACCATTCCTAACATGACTAATGCGTCACGAATCTGAGGAACTAAGATGTTATGTCCCTTGTGCCTGAACACACTAGCTCATAGACTCCTCCATTCGAAACACAACAATTCTAGGTATTGCTATTTGGCGATAGATTTTGTGATATGTGGATGGTAAATACCAGACGAGCATAAAGCCAATATTGATAACATAATAATATCTATACTAATATATAAAGCTTAAGAGTTTGTTTGTTTGATCCGGCTAATCTCAAGTACTACTTACTCTTTCGAAGTTAAAAAATATTTTTGTGTTGTGTAGTCCTTTCATCGAGGTAGGCTTTAGGCTTGTTTTTATTCATTATATTTTTATTAATTATACGCGGGTGAAACCGCGGGGCACAGCTAGCAATTGATAAAATTATAAACATTTTTTTCCAAAAAGAAGAAGGAACTGATTCATAAAAATGAAGGGATATACCTAGATATCAAAACCATAGAAATCAAAACATTATTAATACCGGTTCAAAATGGTTGACTTGATAAATCTAAAATAGAGGATCTATTTGCTTTATCTTTACTAATATGGATAATAGTTCGAATAATAAATACATAACAGTATCTATCCAATTTTCGATTTTGGTTTACCCATAATTGGTGTGAAATTATTAGGACAAATGTTTGTATTGACTATCAAAACTTGGTTAGCTAAATACAATGTAGATATTTTGGTATAATTGTGTTACTTTTAGGTCTTAGTGGTTAAAGTGCGTGAACCTTATCTGAAGATTGTGGCTTTAAAACTGAAGCACTTCGAGTTTTCTTGTTAATCATTCGTGCTTATAATAATTAATCCCGCATACATTGTGAGAAATGTTGTGTCGAATAAAGTTTATCACTTGGGTATTTTTTTTATTGTATAGGAAGGCGGACGTGCATATGGGCCACCTGATGGTAAGTGGTCGCCAACGCCCATAGACAATGGCATTGTAAGAAATGTTAACCATCGCTTACGTCGCCAATGCGCCACCAACCTTGGGAACAAAGATGTTATGTCCATTGTGCCTGTAATTACACTGGCTCACTAACCCTTCAAACCGGAACACAGTAATACAAAGTACTGCTACTAACATAACCGGTATTCATATTTCGTCAAACAAAGCTACATCGCTATACATATTCTACAGATTCGCTATAGATACCGCAAAATAGCGGCACTTCGTATTGCTGTGTTCCGGTTTGAAGGATGAGCGAGCCAGTCTAATTCTGCCGTCCTAAGAAAAAAAGACGCATCTAAAATTTTTTTCAAAATTGAGTTTTTCCTATATTTAGAATCAGTAAAAAAAGACGCATCTGCCAATATTTTTTATATTGGTCTAAGACTTACACAAACAGAGTTAGCTGTGCTTAAATAAGACGTATTTGCAAAAAACATTATCAAGTACTAAGAAGAAAAGACGTTTTTGATGGTTACTAAGTTGAAAAGACGTAAATACGTAAATGTGTTCTTTTTTACATTCAAAAAAATAACAAGATCATACAATGAAAAGTCGCTTCTGCATTTTGACAGATAATAAAGACGCAATTACACTGCCGTGATCATTATACTAAGGAAGAAAATCGCATCTACGTAAATATGTCTTTTCATCGTAGTTTTACCAAAATCAGTATAACGCAAGTGCCAGAAGCGTCTTCTCTCCTTAGTATTGCTCAATGTGCGGGGTGCGGTTGGAAGACAATACTGTCAGTTGCGCCCAGGCAGTCGACTAGAATACGTGTATTTGTCTGAATCACTCCGCTATTAATTTACATAAAATATATATTAATTGTAATATGTATTTATAAATTTAATTTAATTTGTAGTTAAATATTATAATAAATATGTCGGAGTTACTCATAATTGTTCTTTGTAAGTAAACATAATAAAAATTTATCATAGCATACGGAGGAGTAGTTTCTGTTAGTTTGTTCCATTTCTGATAAATGAATCACAATGATTAAAGTATACGTGATGAAATTATTATGCACTTCATTGTATTACAAGAGCACTATATTATAACTATATTTTGTAAATTCTGTAATTTATGTTTATTCAAAGAGCAGAAGCATACAATATTTCGAACCGTATATAGTGCTTATTTTTCCAGTGTGATAGAATAAGACATAACCGCACATTTACAATAATTTTCATGGCCTTGCCATCGAGAAACTCTTCGCCAGATTCATCGTCAAATAGTATAATCGTCTCAATCTCATGCAAAATGCTTTTCCTTCAAGCTTAGAGCAATCAAATTGTTCAGACGAATCTAGTTCTTGCTCTATAGATATGATACCCAACTCACAAACGAAAAACATAATTTTTCCTGAGTCATCCGAAGCCTCGACCGATGAAGACACACAACAATATTTTACAAAAAAGTGTACAATTTCTAAACGAAAGAAATAATATGACTTATCTAAAGCACAGAGAAAAGAAATAAAAAAATATATATTTAATCTCTTATATATACTAAGGAAGAAAATCGCATCAATCGCATCGCTATATTTAATCTCTATCTTATCAGTGTAAAAAAAATATGTCATACTAAGTTTACTAGTTTTACTATACGCAAAGTAGCTGGCCTGCTGCCATGGACATCGATAGCTGAAGACCGAGCTCAGTGGCGTGCCATTGGAGAGACCTATGTCCAACAGTGGACGACGAATGGTTGATGATGATGATGACTAAGTTTACAGAAGAGAACCGTAAAAAATTAAACATATTTTTCAGAAACGTATCCTGGAAAGAACAACAATATTATATATTAAATAAAACGTTGAAAGTAGAACCTAGAAGAAAAACTATAATACGAACCGATACCAAGAAATATAAGCATATCCTATTTTCTATTAAATGAATCTGGAAATAAAGTAAAAGTATGCAAAGTATTATTTAGAGACACTGGGATTTAATAGAAAAATGTCAGTTCAGTGATTCCTCACTGAATGCTTTAGAATTACGGGTAGAAGAAATAGCATACCAATGCAAATCCAAATAAATTTGATGATACCAATATCATAGAACATATATGCATTTAATCCTACCATATTTCACTACAGACGAGAGCATGCGCCGAATAGAAAATATCTTCCATCGGATATTTCAATTACCAAAATGTTTAAACATTTTTGCGAACAACAAACATATTACGAACGTTCATGAACAGATTACTTATGATTATTACAGAAAAATTGTTAAAAAACAAAAAATATCACTTGCAAAATTAGGGCACGAAGATTGTGAGAACTGAAAAGTATGTTATTCATAATTCCAATCACAAGGAGCTAAGAAATAGACATTGTAAACAATGTCGTGATTATGAAATACACCACGAATCAAAGCAAAACTACTAACACTACTACATAATTATAACAAATAGCTAAGAAGAAAAGACGTTTTTATAAATTGCTAAATTGAAAGAACGCATGTACCGTAGATGCGTCTTTCTTACGTAGTATTACTTATTTTTCCATATTTTTTTTACTAAGATGAAACTCACTTGGTGGTAGAGCTTTGTGCAAGCTCGTCTGGGTAGGTACCACCCACTCATCAGATATTCTGCCGCAAAACAGCAGTACTTTGTATTGCTGTGTTCCGGTTTGAAGGGTGAGTGAGCCAGTGTAATTACAGGCACAAGGGACATAACATCTTAGTTCCCAAGGTTGGTGGCGCATTGGCGATGTAAGCGATGGTTAACATTTCTAACAATGCCAATGTCTATGGGCGTTGGTGACCACTTACCATCAGGTGGCCCATATGCTCGTCCGCCTTCCTATACAACAATAAAAAAAAAATATTATTTAATTAATATTTTAAATTGTTTTTTATATATTTTTTAATACACTCTGCTAGATAAATGTATATTGCATAGTCTCACAAAAAAAAAACATCATTTTTTTAATTTATCTTCCCACAGCAACTGTTTTAATTTTAAAATTACAAAACATTTATTTTCTCCATGTTTTACTTTTTGCAGATGCGTCTTTTTTTCTTAAGACGGCAGAATTACAGGCACAAGGGACATAATATCTTAGTTCCCATGGTTGGTGGCGCATATGGAGATGTATTTATTTCTTTACGAAATGTACACTGCCACTGTCTAAGGGCATGAAAACTCACCATTAGTGGCCTATATGCTCGGACGTGGACCTATGCTACATAAAAAAAATACATTAGAATAACGCCTTTATACAAAAGAAAAATTGCAACACGTAAGGAATAAGCGAGTACGACTGCGTTATTTTATACAAGGAAACTTGTTTCAAGCTTGAACGAGTTGAAACTATCGTAATATTTCAAGATAACAAGCCATATGACTTCCGGCGGGATTCCTGTAAACAAATATCAGAGAGAACGCTAACAACAGGATGTGTTAGATATAATAATAAATTCTTATTGATCAACTTTAATTATTTAAGCCTTAGACGCGATATGTGTTTTATCGTTTCAGTTGCTTTTCTTAAGGTAAGTTATATTTGTGCGAATATTTTCATAACATTCAGATGTCATTAGATAGCATTCAAGCCATTAATATAAAAAAAGAGTGTGTGTACTTAAGTACACGCGTTAGAAGTTATACTTCTTTGGCGTATGGAAAAAAAAATAACTAAAATGCAGTAGTGATTAACGATAAATATTAAAATTGATAAAAAAGATTTTATTTAAATAAAAAGTATATAAGCACAATTTTTTTCACTAATATTCACAAATAGTAAGTAATATCAATCAAAATATTCAATTTAAATCACTACTGAATATAATTTATTAGCACATATAAAATTCGCACTTGTATGAAACTAAAACACGTGTTGTGAATGTATAAACTAGAAACATGTTGATAAATATTATAAATATGAAAACAGTGATCAGAGGTGACGAGCGTACCAACATGCGCGACTAATATCGAGGTTCAATTTCTATTTTGTTGGTAGCTTTGCGGTTAAGCAGACAACTTCATAGTGTTAATTTTGTGTCACAGATGCGCGCGCATCTTAAAATTTCACTCTCATCATTTTTTCATAACGCGCCTAAAGAAGTATAACTTCAAAAATATAATATTGTTATTACTATATTCAGGTTCATTCTTGTTTTTTAAGAAAATAACTTACAACTTTTTTTTAAAAACAGAAATAAAAGCAGACCTAATTATTGTAGTATTATTTTGATTATCATAATAGTTTTAGTCTTAGTAGTTTTTATATATTTAAAGTATCTGTCTGTCAGTTATTTTAATGCTACTTAAATTGTACAATAGAATATGCGTAAAATAAATACTAAATTAGTTTTGTAATAAATCGACTAACACATGTACTTCTTACAGTTGCGAAATTTCACTTTTTTTTGCAAATTTGGCGACGGAGGGAACAAGGGGTACTGTGTATATTTATTGAAGTATTGAAGTTCATCAAAACTTTATTTTTATTATTTTTTACGTATTGTGTGTGTTATTATAAGCGTTAGGTATTTACAGCTCAGTGGCTAGAGAACAAGGATCTTTACCGAAGATTTTTATTTTACAATAGTATGTCTTCCTATCTTTCTGAGAAGTGGAATGATTCAATAATTTTTATTATACTTTTAATTAGATTGCGTAGATTACGTTTTAAGTATCTTTTAAGCCCACATTAATCCCACTATAAGCCCATTTTTATTAACAAATGATGTATAAACAAAATTAAATCGATCTTAGTCAAGCTTGTATCTTAATACTTTCTCCGTGCAGTGACGGAGTAAGAATACAATTCACTGCCCCTCTCTCTCCCATGGGTGTCGTAAGAGGCGACTAAGGGATAGCTGAGCGACCATCTGCTCATCTGGTGGTAGGATGTCAATCATCCGCCTGGCTTGTTACCACCGTACGCATGGTGAAAAACTCGTGAAGTGGCTGCTTGCAGCCGCGTTTCGAGATCAGCCAGCGTACAGCCAGTGCCCGAGCGCGCATTGCCGCGATATGTGGTGGTCCGGTGGAAGTTGCTGTTGAACCAATGCCAGGGGAAATTATATTGACCCGCCGGTCAGGGAGACCCGAAGAAACGGTTGTTCCGCTGGCCGCCCGTGGCAGAGTACAGGGGCCCAAGCGTTCTTAACCAGCTCGCGAGGCTGCCCCACCAGGCTACGCATAATCTCGGAGTGGACCGTCGTGCCGGTTGGTGACCGGACGGTGGGGTCCCGGCGGCCACTACCGGGAGGGTTCGGGGGCCCTTCCGTCCGGCGGATCAGTTTATTTTCCCTTCTGGCAGCTTCTTGGGGAAACACAGCTCCACACTTTGACCATCCTTATCTTGGCAATGCGACGCTCGTTTCACGTCTCTTCCTCTTCCCCCCCCCCTATTTCATGACAGTGCATATAAGGAATAACGGTCGTACAGCGGTGCGCACCCCCACCATACCTTCGCTGTTTGAGGTTGAGTTCGCTAACATCCGTGGACTCCACGCTAACCTCAATGCTGTCCACCACCATCTCGAGACAGCACGGCCAGCAATGTTGTTTCTTACGGAGACTCAAATACTCCGTCCTGTCGATACCAGCTACCTTAATTATCCCGGCTATATGCTTGAAGAATCCTTCAAAGCGAAAGCCGGAGTATGCTTGTTCGTCAGGACGGATGTTTGTTGTTACCGTCTGCGCTGCTTGGAGGACCCTTCCTTCTCCATGATAGTGGTGCGTGTGGACTTGGTTCGTCAGAGTCGAGTCTACGTGTGCCTCTACAGATCCCATAATGGTGACTTGGAGACAAGCCGGCTATTTGACCATCTTAGTCGGGTGGCAGATGCTGCGCAAGAGCAGTTTCCTAACGCGGAACTGGTGTTTTTGGGGGACATGAATCGTGGTTGAAGTCCCTCAAAACTGACCATGCTGGTAGGACTGCTCATGCTTTCGCTCTCACGCATGACTTGACCCAGCTGGTTGATCAGCCCACCAGGATCCCAGACATTGACGGGCAAGCGCCTTCTCTACTGGACCTTCTGCTGACTAGCCACCCGGTGGAATATCAGGTTGAGGTTCGGGCTCCTCTGGGTTCTTCGGATCACTGCCTGATTTCTACCAAAGTGCCACAGACCAAGCTGCCGTCACCAACGGTATGCAAACGTCGCGTTGGCACTATAAGTCGGCAGATTGGGACGGTTTGCGCGATTACTATGCGTCAGTCCCTTGGAAGGAACATTGCTTCAGTGAGAATGACCCGACAGCTAGCGCCGCTGCTATTGCTGGTGAGATCCTGTTGGGGATGGAATACTACATTCCTAACTCAGACCTCACCAGTAAGGGTACGCGTAACCGTTGGTTCACTCGCGAATGTGCCGATGCTGTGTCATCTAAGCAGGCGGCATATCGCGCGTGGATCAATGGCCGCGTTAGCGGGGCATCTAACATTGACTCACTGAAAGCAACCTACAATAAAACCTCCAAGTCCTGTAGGAAGGCATACACAAGAGCGGATGCACAGCGCATTGTACAGATTGGCCATGACCCTGCTTTACATCCTAGGGGCTCCCGTAGCTTCTGGCGTCTGACCAAATCTGTGCAAAGCAATTTCTGCCAACCTTCGCTGCCACCGCTCCGGTATCCGGACGGATCGCTAGCTCACAGTCCGCAGGAGAAAGCCGATCTTCTGGCAAAACTCTTTGCGGATAGCTCCGTGATCAATGATTGTAGTGCGCTGCCACCAACTATCCCTTCTTGTGGCCACACGATGCCTGACATCAAAATCAGGCAGCGTGATGTGCGTGCAGAGCTGCAATCACTTGATGTACGGAAAGCTAGCGGTCCCGATGGAATACCAGCCATAGTGCTGATGAAGTGTGCAGCGGAGCTGTCTCCTGTGTTGACGCGCCTGTTCCAACTGTCTCTCTCTACAGGACGTGTGCCGGATTCTTGGAGAGAAGCTAATGTGCAAGCGGTTCCCAAAAAAGGGGATCGATCAGACCCGGCAAATTATCGGCCAATAGCTATCACCTCAGTTCTCTGTAAGGTGATGGAACGGATCTTAAACAACCAACTGATCCATTACCTAGAAGATCACTGTCTAATTAATGATCGTCAGTACGGGTTTCGACCAAAACGGTCCACAGGTGATCTTCTAGCGTACGTAACACACCTCTGGGGTGAAGCTATCGACAAGCATGGGGAGTCGTTGGCTGTCAGCCTCGATATCTCCAAGGCTTTCGACAAGGTCTGGCACAGAAGTCTTCTCTCCAAGCTGCCGGCATACGGTCTGCCAGCTCAGCTCTGCACCTGGATTGCTAGCTTCCTACACAAGCGTAGCCTTCGCGTTTTAGTCGATGGTTGCGCTTCACAATTCCATGTAGTGAATGCTGGGGTCCCCCAGGGGTCTGTGCTATCTCCCACACTCTTTCTTTTGCATATCAATGATATGCTGTCTCTCGGGAACATACATTGCTATGCAGATGATAGTACAGTGCATGGGGGATACCACGGACGAGCAGTAGCCGGGCGGGCGGAAACTGGGGAGAGGCGGAGGGATCTTGTTGTTGAACTCGATAGGACGTTAGGACTCATCGCCAAATGGGGCTCTGACAATCTTGTTGAGTTTAACGCCAAGAAAACACAGGTATGCGCTCTCACAGCGAAAAAGTCACCATTTTCCCCTCCTCCTTCCCTCTGTGGCACTACGCTGGAGGTACAAAGCAAAGTCGCCATACTGGGGATCGACGTTCGGTGGGACCTCAATCCAAAGGATCACATCGAGGCTGTTATAAAAACAGCCTCACGTAAACTCGGAGTCCTGAACAAGGTGCGGCGTTTTTTCACGCCACAACAACTGCTCCTGTTATATAAAACACAGGTGCGCTCTTGCGTTGAATATTGCTCGCACCTTTGGGATGGCTCCGCCAAGTACTTACTGGAGGCTTTGGATCGGTTGCAGCGACGTGCGGTTCGCATTATTGGCGACGTAAAGGTCACCAACACCCTCGAGCCTTTACAATTGCGTCGAGAGATAGCGGCACTCAGCGCTTTCTATCGAATGTATCACGGCGAGTGCTCAGAGGAACTATTCTCCCTCATTCCTGCTTCCCCTTTCCTTCACAAATCTACGCGTGCTGGCTCTCGATGTCACCGCCTAACTGTGACATCAATTCCATCGCGAACGAAGAAATTTGGCAACTCTTTTCTTTGTCGCACCTCCAAAACATGGAACTCTTTACCATCACACGTGTTCCCCTCCTCTTATGACATGGGTTCCTTCAAACGAGGCGTGAAGAGGCATCTTGCGGGCCGGCAAGGCGGGGGCGGCTAGTGCAGATCATTCTTCCCGACTGCACTAACCGTCGTCGCGTTTGGACTCTACTACCACTTACCATCAGGTGGAGTGGAGTCATTTGCCCTCCCGGGCTATAAAAAAAAAATACTATTAAAAAAATACAAATATAACATTTCATACAAACAAATGGTACACATAGCTTTATTCTAATAAAACGATTTTATGTGAAATGTTGGAAAACATTCGAGACCATTCAAGGGCTATCAGTCAACCTGTACCTATCAAACCATTCCTTTTCTTGTAACGCAGCTTAAGAATAATGACGTCGAAAATAGAGTTAGTGAGGTGAAAGTATTATGAACTTTACGATGTAGGTAATAAAGCTCACATTCCCTTATATATTGAAAGTCGTATGAGAGAAATTGCGTCAAGTAAGGTCGCTGAAAGTGACAAGTTTGTTGGATGAGTGTGATCAAAGTTATTGTTCAATTTTGAAACTGGCGTTAATGAAATAAATTCCAATTACTTATGTAAATTTTCTAGACAATGATAGTTTCATATGTTTAAGAAGAATTATTAATCTATACTTCTCTGATGTTAATAATAATTGTGTGTTATTGTATACAAAATTAAGAAAAACAATATAACAAAAATGTACAGTATGTAAAAAATGTATTATTGCTAGAAAACAATTTCTGCCAGGGAAACTGAATATGGGAGATATATTGCTACATCAACATATAAAAAGATGGGTAAATATACTTGTTTATGGCACTTTAGGCAAATCTAGGTTTATTCGAAGTGTTTTCACAGCCAACTAACAGGATAACTATATTATTTACAAAAGTAAATGATATTTTCCTACATCGCTGAGCACACGATGAAATATAAGGTCTTCCAGACCTATTTCGGCCACGGCGGCCAATCTCAAGAGAGATTAGCCAACTGCGCAGGAGATATTATAGTGCACAAGTGTGTGCGCAAACACGGGTGCACTCTCTATTCCCTAACTCTCATAACCCGATAGGACGGCAATCCGACACGGCCGGAAAGAGTTCAGGCGCAGGACCAACGGCTTAACGTGCTTTCCGAAGCACGGGAATGTACACACTACCAACTTCCAAACTCCGGGCTGCTACTGAGAATTTTCTGAAAGAAAACCCCAATAACTATTTATTGGCCTGACCTGGGAATTGAACCCAGGACCACCGAGTCTGCGGCCTTATATCAAGCCACTAGACCAACGAGGCAGCTTATACCCAAATTGAGCACATGAAAACTCAATAGTGCTTGCTTTAATTTGAACCCACAACCAGTTATAATTCACGTGTTTTATTCACTAAGTCACAAGTGAACTTAAATACATGTATTTGAACCACTATCCATTTAAAGTTAAAAACAATGAAGTCGAAGGTAAGTTTCATTTGCATAATTACTATTATTTTTTTTTTCTGTAACTGATATTACGAAGCTCTGAATATGACATTTTACAAAATAATTATGATTATTAACAAATAATAATTTTGTATAATAATTATTTTTAAATGTTTTTTGTATTTAGTTAAGGTTTTAATGTAAATAAATAAATATATTTAACAAATTAAATCTCTATATCGTTGTCGGTACATCTATAAATACATGTTATTGGCATTATGTTACAAGTTCATATATGATTTCATTTATTTTTGTTAGTTAATTTGTTTGATTTTATTTCAATGGGTGGGCTATGTCATTACGCGACAATTTTTATTACCATTATCTCTCAAAATATAAACATACTAAAGAGCCTTATACTTTAACTAATTATAATTTAAAAGTTCCATAATATCATATTTTTTGCGTAAATTATCCCAGTGATCATGTCATACTTTTAAGTAATCTGAACTTAATTTCTCGCGCGTAGCTGCGTAGTTTTAAAAAAAGGTCATACATAAAAAGACAGAAGAAAGATAAACTTTGTTATAATATTATTATGTTTTTCTCTTAAACTAAGTTTTCGTTAATATTCAATTTTATTTGTAACTCAATGTTAAACAGAATTAAAAATTGTGAGTGCAACTCCGTAAATTTTAGTATCGTACCCGTATTTTAAAAATTTAAATTTCAAAATCGAAGATGAAGAACAAATTCGAAATTAAAAAAAAGCAAAATAAAACTATCATAAATACAATTAAAAGATAAAAAATTAACAGAAGACTCCTTTGTAACTATACAAAACTGACGAGTGGATGCAATTGAAATTGACACATATAGTGAAACGAGTTCGTTCAACCATGAATGAGCAACTACGTTTATAGATGGCCGTAACCTTATAGTAAAAGGCTCTCGTAAAATGAAAACATAACTGAACATTTTCATCGTTTAAACAGTTTATCTTCTATAAAAACTTCCAATGTTATGACAATAATAAATTCGCTTTCTGTTCCACCATTTTGTGTCGACACATAAAAATGTAATGTTCAGAATAATAACCATTCAGATTCAATGTTGTAAAAAGTATTCGTCCTAATGAAACATTTGGTTGAATGGAGATTATTCTAGAAGAAATTCCGACCGGACTTGTGAGATAAAATCCCTCAATCAAAACATTTATATGAATGAACAATTGAAATTTCGTATTTTTTTTTCGAACAATGCCAGAAGATTGAAATTGTTATATAGATATTTTTATATACAATGAGCCGTGGTGGCGTAGTGGCTAGAACGGTGAATTTAGACTGAAGATTACAGGTTTGCATTAGATTAAATTGCATTAGAGCTACGTAGTGGAAAAAGTTCCAACTTTTACTTGGGGTAGCCTTTGTCCAGCAGTGGGACCCTTTCAGACGTTTAATTTTTATATTCATTATAGACGTCAGTGGTAATTTTTGAAGAGATGGTTTGCTTACGACTCTAACCTACTCCAATGTGAGTTGGTGGATATAATATATATTTGGTAAATTTTCATCTGTCATATGCAGATGTTCCCCTTGTTCTTACAACGTAGGTCCCTTCAAAAAAGGCGTGAAGAGGTGTCTTGCGGGCCGGCAAGGCGGGGCTAGTGCAGAACACTCATGCTGACTGTACTGACCGCCGTCGTGTTTTGACTCTCCTACCACTTTTCATCAGGAGAATTAGTCATTTGTCATCCCGTTAGTTATGAAATAAAAGGTTATGTTATGTTTTTCTTCACCGCCGAGTTCGAGATGAATTATAAATACATGAAAACTGAATAATATATTAACATTCACGTCTTCAAACAATTGGTCATCTTGGTTCATCGCAGCATACGTTGTAACATTTCAACCAAAGAGGTTGTTTACTCGAAGCTTAGATTATTATTCATCTTAGGTAGGCAAACATCAGCGTTAAAATATTATGAAATATTTACAGAAAATACGCTTAAAGTAATCCATTACGGGATGCTAGTTCGTGATATAACTCTCGACATTTTCAACCAAGTTAACTTAATAATCTATATTTAGTATACATAACATATTTATCCACGTATACAATGCAAATATTGTGCATTTATATATTTTAGCATTCTATTATACGAATATACAGATATTACTTGGTGGTAGAGCTTTGTGCAAGCTCGTCTGGGTAAGTACCACCCACTCATCAGATATTCTGCCGCAAAACAGCAATACTTTGTATTGTTGTATTCCGGTTTGAAGTGTGAGTGAGCCAGTGTAATTACAGGCACAAGGGACATAACATCTTAGTTCCCAAGGTTGGTGGCGCATTGGCGATGTAAGCTATGGTTAACATTTCTTACAATGCCATTGTCTATGGGCGTTGGTGACCACTTACCATCAGGTGGCCCATATGCTCGTCCGCCATCCTATACAATAAAAAAAAAATATAAAAACAAAAGAGATTTTAGTATAAATGACAAGTAATTAACGAATTTTATTCATTATTATGAAAACAATTAACCGACATATTTGTTTTAATGACGTCATTACCCACAATAACTTTATGCAAAAAAACAACAATTCATCTTCAACAATAATTTATAATTCTCTTCCCTACCAGAGTAATGGTGCAACCCCCCCCCCCCCCCCCAAACATGGTCGAGGTATATAGAATCACTTCACTTCGCCTCCGTCGCTCGGCTTGATCGTACGTCTTCTTTATTACATTACAAGAACTAGAACGCTAACAGTACTTATATGTTTTACCGTATTGCAGTGTAATAATTATTTAAAATGACAAGTGATTATGGATCGAGTGTTAATCTAAATTGGAACAAAAATTTCATTCATAATCTCGCAGATCTTTTAGGGCGAGGTCAATATATGAAATCAGTAACTTACACTAGGAAAATTAATTATATAACCATGGCTCTTAATAGTATAAACTTAAGAATTATAATTCAATGGATAGCTAAATTAACAACATACTCTTATGTGATTTACGTAAGTAGAGTCAAGCTTGATTCGATATTCGAGCAACTTAAGATGGATTTTGATCGACTTCAATGAAAGGAAAGTCTAGTTCAAAGGAAAGTCACCAGCTTACACACATACAAACATGTGCAAACCTATTCCATAAACATTGCTATACTAGGCTCTCTTTCGTCAAATAAGACATCAATTAAAACTGAATTTATAATACATAATACTTGTAGCGACATCTATCTCGCCACATACGAACTATGAACAGACGTATTCTACATCGCGATATTAAAGTTATCAGAGCGATTGAACATATATACAAGAACCCGACAACAATCGTTGGGGGGGCAGTAGCCCACCAGACACAACACCCGTCTGGTCGGAGGATCCTCCCTTTTCAACGGTGGTCACCCCCAAACTGGTGACCCCGAGCATGAACGTCAGCGCAGCCTTCGCAAATCTACGTCATCGTGACGTCATCATCACTTCCTCAAGCTTTCGAGCAGCGAGTCTTACAGCCAGCCAGCATCCACGGCTACTACGGGTATCCTGACCATCAGCATGCAGCGGACGCGCATTCCTGGTCATCACCCACAGCCTTCTCAGCGACCTTGGCACAGCACACTGCACTTCGACCGGTCAGCAAGCAGAGACGCACTTCTCTCCTGGTCGACGCAGCAGCCAGCCACTACGCAGCACTGCACCACTCCGACTCACTGGAGCATTTGCAGCATCACCCCGACTCACTGGGGCATCACCGCAGACAGTTCCGACTCACCGTGAACTATGCGGCATCTGGTTCCGACTCACTGGAACATTCCACTGGCCCGGCAAGCATCACAAGATATATGAACGACTCAATCTGCTATCGACCTCCGGTCTCGGAGGGGAGTGATGTAGCGACATCTATCTCGCCACATACGAACTATGAACAGACGTATTCTACATCGCGATATTAAAGTTATCAGAGCGATTGAACATATATACAAGAACCCGACAACAATCGTTGGGGGGGCAGTAGCCCACCAGACACAACACCCGTCTGGTCGGAGGATCCTCCATCTTCAATAGTGGTCACCCCCAAATACTATTTAATTATTCTTATGTGATTTAATTATAGACGAACAAACTGGTAAACGTAATCCATAGGCACAGTTATAAATTATAACTTATAATAATCGACAATAGGCCCTCGGACTCGAAAAGGTATCCTAGATTTTTTTATTTTCAAGTTACTTTGATTCGCAGTTCATAGTATTTTTACAAATAATTATATGTCAACGTATATATGTCAGTTGTTTCTCTTGAAAAATAATTCTCGAAGGTGTCAGGTAAGTAAAACACGGAAAAACAGAAATAATTCAAACGTTCATGACCCTCGCGAGAAACTGCGTATTTGTACCTTCATAAGTTTTGTTTCGTCATAGAGAATGTATATCGCATTGTTGGAAATTAGTATCTGTCTCGGCACACAATAGACATCATTGTGTACATACAAAGGAGAGTTTTACCCGCAACTATAACGCAATTTCTACCGTTTCGTTAGCGACGACAGCATTTACTCATCTTTGTACTTTATTGCTATTGTAACGAATTTTTGGAGCAATATGTTTCACACGCTAAAAGAGAATAGCGCTTAAGAGAAAAATGTTAAATATCTTTATTTATTTACTTACATTATGTTTTTGATTATCTACAAACAGTATTAACCCCTATATATTATGTTATTAAATTCTTACTCATCCATAACAATGTTCTATCGTTTATACTGATGATTAAAATCAATAAGATCTTGTGCTTATCTACATTTATATCATTATGTTCTCTAGGTCAGATGTCTACTCTAGTCTAGATCGGAGGGAGCTTACCTAGAGAAACCGTACTCCACTTAAAATTATCCAAATAGATGTACTCAAATTATATAAGGCAGTCGTGGTACCCAACTTACACGACACAGAAAACACAGTGAATCAGAAACATGTCTCAGAAACGTTTCACAAAATCGATAAGTGTTCTGTCCATTAAGCTATCATTGCTCTAGGTCTAGACTATGTAACAAAATTTCAAATATTTTTGCTATTAAGACTAAACAAATGTATAAGAATGACATCTCACAACGATAAGTCACGTGGTCTCATACATTTGTTTAGTTTTCTATAGCGTTTACAATTGTAGAATGTCAACTTGGCTAGGGCCTCTGTCATGTATCGAGTATGCCTGAATATAGAATAAGTAATATAATTTGCTTTTAAATCCGTGAAGATAAGACAAATTTTGAAAGATACATCAAAATATATAACCACAGGTGATAGCAGTTTACCAGACATCCATCAATTAACATAGCCGTGATTAATTTCCGTTGAAAAATACGAGAGCGAAAATATTATTAACAGTTCAAACAAGCATTAACGGAATTGAATTTCGTGGAAGGTACGAGACTACAAAATTAATTCTAAAACTCGCGTAATATATCATTTTTCTAAGTTTACTTTGAGGAATGTTCCACGGTTCCCGAGTTTACTTTACATTTGGCCGCTTGTAGCTCAAAGGTACTGGAATATAGAAGTTGGTGTTGCTTCTTTTTATTATTATAGTTTACACTAGAAAGGCGAAAGTTATGAAAACGTACTCGTTGAGACGTAAAAGTTTTTTACTTTAATACGTCAAAAGGTTTTCGTCAGAAATATAAAATGTAGTGATATTATAGAATGTACCAGAATATTAAGAATTAATGGAGGTGCTCTAACGACATCGTGCAGTCCCTCTGGCTGGATACAACTCACTAATTAATAATGCTATGGACACATATATTCTTGTTTAAAGAAAAGAGTAAGCAAAAAGCACGGCTACACAAAGTCAAATGAGAAGTGAGGAGTGGTTTATACTCCTTACCTGATCTTAAGAGCTGCTGCCCTTCCCAGGGCAGATGTTAAGTTACACACACACGCAGGCGAAGCCACGAGGTATATTAGTATGTATGTATGTACAAGAGAAATATAATCTAGAATGTTCTAGAAAGGATTTTTATTTTTAGGACATCAACACACCTGACGTATAAAGTTAATTCCCTCTAGCATTTTGGCTTATACGACAAACAAAATTATACGAGAATATTACCAAAAAATATCACTGAATTTATAGAGCATGTTCCTCTCAGATTTGATGTCCCATTTTTCCGCATATTCATCACTGTATGATATAATACGATAACAAGAAAGAAAAACTTGTAATGGTGTATATGAATGGAAAAACTCAAACTATCATAAAATACTGCAATTTTTTTCGTCATATCAAAATTAACCTTAAAATACAATATTTATATAGAAATTCCGATAATTTTAAATTAAATTAACACTAGCTTGCTAGTGTAAAATATTGCTAAATTGAGGATAATTTAATTTGGTACGTGAGATGAGTTTATAATATGCCGACGCTTATCACATCGATTGTAACGATTTTAAGCACAATGATTCTGTATCTTACTTTTTTTCGAATTGTGAGATTTTTAAGCTGAAATCAAGAACCTACCATGTTCTGATCAACTCTTGCAAAAGTATATGGACTGTTGAGAAGGTATTTAACACGGTTTTTGGCCTGTGAAAAAATCTCAACCATTTGCTATTTTTGTGGTTTTTATCAAACTAGTCGGTCGAGTAGTTTTTTATAATATTAGTAGAGATAAATTAAAAAAAATTAATCAGGAACTCTTTTTAAAATATTGCACAATATAGGAGATAATGTGTAAATAAAAGTTTGTTTCACTCTTCTTACCATTTGCATGCATGCAATACATGTATTTTGTTTTTAGCGCGAACATACTTGTTTTTGTTTATTAGTCACAAATAGTCAGTGCAAAGGAGCCACAGGAATTAATGTAAATTTATGTGAACTAGAATCGCTCTTGGTTGAAATTTGTCCTTTCCTTCTTACGAAATTTTACTTACTAAAAATAGATGTGGGTGTATGCAAAGATTAATTGACATCAGTAGAATAGAATATTTGACGGATTACCAAGAAATTTGGCGCATTTATATATTATTTCAAATGTGCTTATAATATCAGTATCTGTATACTTCGTTGCCTCTCCGTATAAAATAAAGGGCCTTTTAATATAACAAAAATAAGTTATTTTTTAAATTATAAAAGTTCCTTTATATAAATTAAAAGATAATGTATTTTATTTAATATTATACGCATACGTGTGATTAATAAATTTAAAAGAAAATAAGAATTATTGTTCATCCCTATTTCCGTTTCCGACTGTCTCGTGAAATGTCAAAGTATGGTGACATTCAATCCGTCACATATTGTAAGGAGAATTAGTGACGACATCGTCTATTCTAAATAGGAAGCGATTATTGAGCGCACTTCTGGCCTTGCGAACATGTTTGACATATTGCATTACATTAGACGAGCCGGTTGGCGTGGTTGGTAGATACCCTGGCTTTCGCGCCGCAGGTCGTGGGTTCGATTCCCACCCAGGACAAACATTTGTGTGCATGAACATGTCTGTTCACACAGACCCAGAGGTGTAATTATCTGTATAAGTATGTATTTACAAAAGAAAAAGAAGTGTAAATGTAGTATATCAGTTTTCTGGTTTCCATAACACAAGCTCTGCTTAGTTTGGGATCAGATGACCGTGTGTGAATAATGTCCCAGAATATTATTGCAATTTGGCGGTAATTTTACTGGATGCGAATTTGTAGTGGACTGGATGACGTCATTTTAATTGTGTCTTGTGCATTATTTAATGTGCAAGGCCGTTTAGATATCTGCCATAGTAATCACCTACAGATCTCAAATTCTATCACCAAACAACTATATTTAGTGTTGTAATTTCGGTTTGAAAGGTCGTCAACAAAGTTGGTGATACAATGGCGACGTATGGTTAACATTTTTTGGCAGAATTTACATGAATTTTGACGCATGCAGGTTTCCTCACGATGTTTTCCTTCAACGTCAATACTTATATTTTGTTTACGTATAGTTCAATAAATATAATTATAATTATATTTAAAATAAATAAAGTTAGAATATTCAAAATCCAAAATAATATTTCACATAAAATAGTTCAAAGAAAGCATGTTTTATAAGTTTACAATGTTGTTGTACATCGGCAAATTCATTTTTCACGTACCTCGACTATCGCGAACCAGTTTAGTGGCAATAAACCCGCGAGCGTGCACCAAGAAAAGATTTATAGTGCTGATCTCCGTTCAGTATGTCGCGCTATTCATATACCAACGATCGATCGTTTTCTCATTTTTTAAAAGAGTACGAAGACGTCGACACGAGATAATAAAATATTGCGACTATTACGATTATGTTTATTTAAGATTGGAAAGTTTTTGTGGTATAGTCTATTTCAATGGGGATAAATTACATATAATTAAATTCACATGACATTTTAGTGAGGAGGAAATTACTGAATGAGTTGGTTAATGAATGAATGATAACTAAGGAATGATATATGTTATTGTTCTTATACGTAATTTTATATTAATTTGGTATATGTTATACAGATTGCAAGTAAAATTAATAAAAGAACAATTATTATTATATATTTATAAATTTTATAAGGCGTATTTTAATCGGGACTATAGGTTGATCTCGCATGATACTGTAAATAGTTAAACACTGCGCACGCTCTGGCCTCTATCTCGAAAATGGTTCAAGATATAAAAAAAAAATGTTTTAATAATACATACAAATAACATAACACACTTAGGAAACGAGATATTTGCAATAAATGTTTAAAAAACTTTTGTCCTTGGAATATCTGTAGTCACGTATACCCTACGATAAGTAGGTTTTGAGATGTTTTATACTGAATTACTGGCTATCTCTCATTCCGAGATACTTGCTTTCATTTGACTAATATTATTGTCCGTTCATCAAAAATGGCGTTTTGAATGTCGGCAAAAATGTTTTCGGAACTTTGGAAGTAAGATTTAAATGGAATTAAGTAGTGAAGTGTGAAATATTGGTGTATAACAAATATATTAATTAAGAACTGTTTGTAATGAATAATATAGCGGAGTTAACAGCAAGTCACTTGGAATATTTAAAATTTTGGGCTTGTTTTTTATCTACTCCTATTGGGATTGGAATAGACTAAGATATTTTTAAGACTGAAATTTAAATTAGATAATTAAAACAGTCTAGAAAATATTCCGTACAATCTTCAATCTTAACACAAAACTTTATTTCAACGTACTCCTACCTGCATTTATCTTATTAACTAACTGCTCTGCGTGGTTTTATCTGTTTTTAAATCGGGCTATTACTTAATGAATTTTATCATTGATAGATGTGATGTGTATGAATATATATTAGACATTACTAAGCCTTACCAAGAAACGAGATCAAGTTATTGTAATAGTTTATCGTTATAAGTACCTACGATATTGTTCGAGCTTTCAAAACAAAACAAAACAAAATTAATATTCTGAGACCCTTGCCAAGTTGACATTCTACAATTGTAAACGCTAGTAGAAAACTGAAAAAAAAATATGTGAATGACATCTCTCAACGATAAGTCACGTGGTCATTATAATACATTTGTTTCGTTTGCTATTAGCGTTTACTATTTTAGAATGTCAACTTGGCTAGGGCCTCTAACTAGACACATCCTAAAATACACAAACCTCTACATGTGTTCAATCTACAGAACATGACTACGTGGAATAGTGATACGAATACATGTAGTGTCTCCGTTGAATCGCAGTTCCGATTCTCAGAGTGATAAATAGACTCGTCTTGTCACCGGAGGCAGTGCGACGAGATGTTGTATATATATATAAATGTTTTTACACTGTCGTATCAAAAATATGTATAGGTATTTACATACTACTAATAATACCTAGTTTGTCTAGTAGCTGATGAAGGCTGGCGAAACCAGATCGGTTCGAATTCCGGGTTTGATCATTAAAAAAATATTTTGTTTTTCTGTTGATTAATTCTAATTAGTATGTTATTTCTAACAAAAAGCATGGAGTCCGAAAATTCAATAGTTTACTCTCTCGTGTTTCAGATACCTTGTCCAGAAGTTTCCGAATTCGCTATCCGATTATCAGTGAAAGAATAGTGAGAACACTAAAGATCATGACTAGTAAAGTCTTGCCTTTTTAGTCAGTTTAACTTTATTCTAAAAATTGATTTATAGTATATGAAACATTGTAAATTTTATACTTACTTGAAGACTGCCATAAATTCAGTATTTACTGCGCGGAACGGAATCATATATTTTAGCGTCCGTAGATATCGTTACAAAGCGTATTTTATGCCTCTAAGAATTGCAACAATCGAAGGAACTACGGAAAAGTTTAAGTTTATAGCGAAGTACAATTCTACATGAAATATATCTGAGAAAACTTACAAAATGGTTGATTGTTTTTGCTGACTGTACAACGTACTTTTCATTCAATTGAAATAGTTATTATTGTGTTAAAAGTAAATTAAGTGCACGCTTTTTACAACCTTGTCGCAAAAGTTATCATAATATTATTATCAATAGAATTTTGACTTCGAAGATACTCTTACGGCCGAATACTGAAACGTCATTCAAAATGAAGTGGGACTTAATTATTTCGAACGTCATTAATTTCAAAATTTCGCATACTATATTTTGACATTAATGACGTTCCAAATAATTAAGTCCCAATCATATTTGAATGACGTTTCAGTATTCGGCCGTTAACTTATTAATAGAAGCAACGGGTTAGCAAAACTATAATTGTAACGGGTTGTAATCGTATAAAAAACTATTTTGTGGTCATATATATTTATTATAAAAAAGGAATTTTTGTTTACAGTAGTGATTAACGATAAATATTAAAATTGATAAAAAAGATTTTATTTAAATAAAAAAGGTTTTATTAACGTAATAAAAATACTAGAAAATACAACTTGAACATAGTTATCGATTTTCATGCCACCTAGAACTAACTTCACGTTGTAGAATTCAGGTGTTTAATGAGCGGTTAAGCAGACAGCTTCATACTGTTAATTTTGTGTCACAGATGCGCATCTTAAAATTTCACTCTCATCATTTTTTCATAACGCGCCTAAAGAAGTATAACTTCAAAAATATACAGTTTTTGCAAATCCAAACAATAATTTTAATAAATAATTTCCTCTAGACTGATTTTCGGCCACGGCCGTCAGTCTCAAGAGAGATTAGCCAACTGCGCAGGAGATAGTGCACATGTGTGTGCTCTTCCCTAGTTCTCATAATTCGAAGCGACGGCAATCCGACACGACGAAAAGAGTTCACGTGCAGGACCAACAGATGTAACGTGCTTTCTAAGGCACGGGCGTGTACACACTTTTGTGACAGAAAAACCCAATAACTATTCATTCGCCCGACCTGGGAATTGATCCCAGGACCACTGGGTCTGTGGCCTTATATCCAGCTACTAGACCAACGAGGCAGTCATTTAGTAGTCGAGGTAGTAATTTTAATTAGAAAATAATAGTATTGAAATGTCACTATGAAAAAACTCAATAATCCTTTATTTGGTCTCAAACAGGTTTTGGAGGTTTTCAGCGTTAAATTTACATTAAAATAATTGTGATAGTATCCATAGGACTGATATTAAACATAGAGTTACTAACGTATAATAATTAATTATAAAATTAAACAGTTGTCGCTCATAAAATACAAAAGATGTATGTGAGTTGTGACTGACGCGATTTTTTTTTTTGACGTTGTTACCTCATATCTTTCGACTGGATGAATCGATTTCGATGATTTTTTTTTAATTTGAAAGGTGGTGCTTTCCCATTGGTCCCATTTTATTTTGGTCCAGTTTTGACAGTGGAATCCATGGGAAAACCATATAAGTCGTAAATTTGCATGAGGTATGTGCGCGACAAATGGACGAATAACTCGATTTCTATTCAACGGATTTCGATGATTTTTTTTTTATTGGAGAGAGTGTACTTCAAGGCTTGTTTGATGACAGTTTGGTTAGATTCTGATTATAGGATCCATGACAAAGTAACGGAAATCTTCAATTCTTAGTAGCAAACTAACGATAAACGGCCGAATCTTTTATGGGCTATCTAGATTTTTCATTCCCCTACCATAACATCGTTATGATCAAGTAATTGTAGTACTATTGTATAAAACACTTTTTTATATACCGTCAATAGTTTTCGCAGCGCACGCGAAATAATAACTTTTATAGGCAACAGTTTGATACGTTGGATTACATTGCTCCATTTTAAGTAGGGATCTATAAGATTTTGAAAATATAATATAGCCTATGTTACTCGGTAAAGACGTAGCTTTCTAAGGGTGAAAGAATTTTTAAAATCGGTCAAATGGTTTTTGATTTAATTCGTAATAAAAAATCAAACAAAAATCAAATCTTTCCTCTTTATAATATGAGTTATGCATGTAAGCATTAGTATATATGTATATGTTTGTAATTGAAACATATTTGAACATCTCCTAAAAGTTGAGACCAATTTTGAAAATTATATATATATAGAATCGTATATGAACTCTTATATACAGGTTATATTTATGTATATTTATATATTGATTACTAGTGTTTTTCCCGCGGTTTCACCCACGTAGTTCCCGTTCCCATGGGAATATGGGGACTAAATGTAGCCTATGTTACTCCCTGATAATGTTGCTTTCCATTGGTGAAAGAATTTTTTAAATCGGCTTAGTGGTTTAGGCTTGAAAGCGTCACAAACACCCTTACTTTCGCATTTATAATATTAGTTAGGATAATATAGATACTTCCCCTTTTTTTAATATACAGACATTCCGTCATATTTTTTAGGTGAAGAATGGTAAAACACAACATCTATAAACATACAGTTTATTTAATTATTACTAGAAATAATTATTTGATTATGTTATGGCTGCCCAACACCCCACCAACTAAATCTATTTAATCAAAACATGTTAATTTATATTCATACATTTAACCATATTAACTAATATTTATTAATTAAGTACCAAAATGCATTTTTCTTTACGTTTCACTGTTTTAGATAATAATATAAACGGCGCTGTCTCATATGAGCTGCACGTTTAGTAGGTCTACCCATATTCTACCAAATTAGTGAGTGTACTTCAGATTCACTAAAAATCGAAAAATAAATAAAAATTTTAACAAAACAAAAACCGACTTCCTAGGAAAAACAAATTAATATGCACTAAAAAGTAAGGAAACACTAAGGAAACACTATAATATACCTAGCAATAATAATACGGGAATCTTTTAAAAACAAACAAAAACATACACATTACAAATCGACTTTTATTCGCCTCGTAAAGTTGCGCGTGTGACACAAGCACATCTCACCTATAACTAACTATGTATGTAGTTATAAACCCACCTTGGCTGACATCGACTCCAAAAGTAACAATAATTGTAAATATATTATCAACCACTCAACACATTCGTACCTACATACTGATGAGTAGAAAATAGTAAGTTAATTATCAAATTATAGAAGAATATGCAAAATTTTGTTTTTACTTTTTAGTGCATATTAATTTGTTTTTCCTATGAAGTCGGTTTTTGTTTTGTTAAAATTTTTATTTATTTAAACTAATTAAGCACATCGACCGTTTCGCTATAATACTCGTAAAGGACAAACGGGAAACATGTCCCAGATTAGTAATTTACTTTATATCCTATGATCTTGATAACAGACGACTATGTTATTCGTTTAATGCGATTATCGTTATGAAAACATAATATTACACTATCATATTATATCACCTCGATGTCTGGAAATCAAAATCACTTTGTGGAACTTTTTCAAACGGATATTCAGGTACATCAGGTCCTTGCAGATTGCCAGATTTATGAAAAGCATACTCATACGTAAAAAAAATATTCAATATGTCTTCTGCTGTGTCTTTCTCAATACATTGAATTCAAAAACTTCTATAAGAGTTCTAATAGAGCTTTCGGCAATGGACGAAGTGATTCATGAAAGGTTGAGGGGTATAATAAATTAAGTTTTTTTTTGTAAATTAGCTGTAATCTTGTAATGTTACTTGGTGGTAGAGCTTTGTGCAAGCTCGTCTGGGTAGGTACCACCCACTCATCAGATATTCTACGCAAAACAGCAGTACTTGGTATTGTTGTGTTCCGGTTTGAAGGGTGAGTGAGCCAGTGCAATTACAGGCACAAGGGACATAACATCTTAGTTCTCAAGATTGGTGGCGCATTGGCGATGTAAGCGATGGTTAAGCTCTTTTACAATGCCAATGTCTATGGGCGTTGGTGATCACTTACCATCAGGTGACCCACATGCTCGTCCGCCTTCCTATGCAATAAAAAAAACTGACGATATTCGCATTAATTACAATACAATTTAAAAATTACGTAAGATCATACACAGACATTGTTTATATGAATTGAATTTATTTGAATATTATTTCATATAGGTATGTAAAAAAATTTCAAGATCATAAACATTGTTACTTAAAAAAACTTTTTATTACTGGTGTGCATATTTTACGACGTATTCGTGTACATACATAATTTTCAAATGTAACAGATATGCGAAAATAAAACAACGTATTTTTTGCAAGGTGCGTATCCCTTAGAGATAATATTAAATTATTTTAATGCAGCTTATTATTAAAGCTGCTGGAAGAAATTAAATCAATTACTATACGATTAAACCTCGTATGAAATTGCTTTAAAGGAGATGTCAAGGTATGATATATATGCGAGGTAAAAGAATCAAACAATGACAAGCCGATATTAATTCAGTGGCTTTGTACAAAGAGCACACTCACACATAATTTGTTATAACAGTACACAGCATAACTTAGTAGTGAGCCAGTGTATTTAAAGGTACAAAAGTTGTATCTTCTTGGTTCCTACCATTTTTGTTTCTGGTTCTTCTTTATTGTCTTTGTAACTTCACAGACATGATCTGTGCTTTTGTTGTATTCTTATCTTCACTTTTCTTAATGTACCTGTGTGTGTGTCACTAGGCAGCATCAAAATATACGTTTTAGGTTTGAAAAATTGATAGAGATATGGTATCCATTTGCAATATTAATATTGGTTTGCATTTGACGTCGTACTGTTCAGATTACTTCATCATTGACTCAAAAATCAGTGCCAGTCCGTTTGTCAGTTGTCAGTGGGATTCTGAATTCCTTAGTCGCAATATTTCAAGCGCCAATAGCAATGAGCAGTAATAACACCGTACTATTAGGTGGTATTTGCCAGTTCACCTGACTTTGTAAATATTTTTTTATGTAAGAGGGACATACGTGCAGGAGGCTAACCTGATGGAAAGTGACTACCACAGCCCAGGGACATCTTTAACACGCAACGGCTTGCAGGTGCGTTGCCGGCCTTTTAAATAAAAGAAATAAAAAAACCGAAGGAGCACCATTGACTTTTCATCTGCTTAGTTATTTGTATCATACGTGATGAAGGAACGGTGAGGAAACCGAATTTGTAGTGGAATAAGTTCCTTATATTCTCCTCAAGAGATGAGGAGCTTTTACCCAGTAAGCTGTACTTCAGAAAAACCAACAAGAAAGAGATAAAAACAAAAATGAGGAAATGATTAATCCAAAGTCGCGGTTTCAAAAGGATACTTATCGTTAGATGTCAGGCACCTGTGAATTTTAAAATGTGTATAATAGGATTACACATACAATACAAAGTAAGATAAACTTCAGTTTTTCGGACATTAATACGTATTGTTTTAAACACATTAGAATTGAGTGGCGACCGCAAATTAAGCCGCGTTATAATTGTGTATAATTAGCTATTATAATAGCTTACAAAACGCAAAAACCGCTTTAATTACATAAGTTGTTTGTTCATCACTAGTACAGTCAGCAGAGACATATTATGTCTTTATTTGTATTTGCATGCCATTGCAAATATTTGCTTGACTAAAATAATATAATTAAAGATGGTGATGTTACCATAAGCTTCTGCAAGAGAAGGGGTCAAAACAAATCTGAATTAAAATTATATAATGTTATTATCAACTTTTAAATTATTACTAGTAAAATAGTGTTGATATGATGTGTTAATTGATTTAATTTATGTTTTTAAAATAACATGAAAGATTAAACTATTTAAATATTTTATATAACTTATTTAATTATTTTATCGATTATTGGTAAAATTATTGAAGACAAAATTATTAAATATGGTCTTAATGTAATAACAAAAAATTTAATAAAATTTCTTAAGACTCGCAGTTATGAAAATCAACAATTTCGGTCTTGCGTTTAAATACATGTTTTAAAGAGAAGCTGCTCCAGCTTACAATAATAAAATATTTTTAGATATTGCTTTAGACAATATGTCATCCAGCATTCTTGTTCGGATCTTGAACTGCTAAACATTAGGTATTTCGGATATACCATTTTTAGATCGTTCATAATATACTTTTGTTGCTATGGCGTTATCCATCTTTTTCAACCGACTTCAAAAAAGGAGGAGGTTATCAATTCGTCTGTTTGTTTTTTTTTGTGTTTGTTACCTCACAACTTTCGACTGGGTGAATCGATTTTGATGATTTTTTATTTATTTGAAAGGGGATGCTTTCCATATGGTCCCATTTTTTTGGTCCAGTTTTGACAATGGCATCCATGAGAAAACCATACAAGTCATAAATTAGCATTAAGTATGTGCGCGACAAACGGACGAATAACTCGATATCTAGTCAACTAGCTGACATCGACTCCAAAAATAACAATAATTGTAACTACATTATCAACCACACAACACAATCGTACCTACATATTGATGAGTAGAAAATAGTGAGTTAATTATCAAATTATAGAAGAATACGCAATTATTTTTTTACTTCTTAGTGCATATTAATTTCTTTTTCCCCTTGAAGTCGGTTTTTGTTTTGTAATTTTTTTTATTTATTATTTAAAATAGATAGGTAGACTGGCAAATGGGTTTATGGTAGGTGCTCACCACCGCCCAGAGGCTTGTTACTAGAAAAAGTATATAAAAAGGGGATAACGTCGGTGGGTCATAATGGTCTTGTAGTACCCTCGTATCGTAGAACGTATAATAACGAGATATGCCGTAGAGATAGCGGTTAGAAGCTAAACTTCGTAATATGACTAATGAAAAAAATCACGAATGACCAAAACTGCCGCGAAAATTAATGACGCTTGGTTAAAGGAAAATGAATCAACGCGACTGATAATAAGAATTAATTCTCAACAAAATATTGAAAGCTTTGGTAAACTAAACGAACGGACGGCGGAATGATTGAAAAAAATGTACGTTTGAATTTGCGTTCCCAGCTTTAAATTATTATTAGTGTGATGTCATAACTACAATAAAAATAAAATTTGCATTATAATATTTATATGTGGGAATGACTGAGTACTGAGATTGTTTTTTATAAATCAAATAAAAATACTACAAATTACTGACAATTTGCACTACATACTTTTTGTTAAAATCTAATAGATATAGCATGTAAAATAGTTTTTCAATTTAGTTCTCCAAAACAAATAGAATAGATGTTAGTATTTGTGTCCGTGTATTGGTATATATAAGCTGATTTCAATAAAGTGTGTTTAATTCAAAGTATGGTTTAATTTAACGGAACGCGTAATAATAGTGACAGTATCATACAATAACGTATAGTCAAGCATTCTAACGACATAATCCATGAGTCGACGTAAAATGAAGTGGTTTAAAGTTGAAACAAACATTGATACAACAAAATTATCATTATGTGCACATAAATCAATAAAATAAAAAAATCACGGCAACAATAAATTATTACAATGTTTTTGTAATATTGTGGTATGGGAATGTTTGAAACTATTGTCTACGGTGTCATTCATTGATACGATCAAGACATTTTTTGTGAGTTATCCTTGAAGTTATTAATAAAATTAACAAAAAAACCATTAATTATATATTATATTTACTCAGATATATAATATACCTAATATTTAAATTTTAATGCATCGAAAAAAAAAAGTCAGCAAAGCAGTTTTGCGTATTATTTAAATATATTATTACTAGTTTCATAATTGCCGTGTAATATTTCATTCAAATTGCTTTAGAGGTTTTGCCGTAAAAACGTAACAGATAGACAGACAGATTTACTTTCAAACATTAATATAAATAAATTATATAAAAAAATCTTAATACATTTTTAATCATAAACTTTTTTAAAAAGGCTGGACATATACCCATTAGCAGAAAACTGAATAATTTTCGTTTTAATCAAGTTCAAATACACAGCCAGCAGAATAGACACCGGATTAAACAAAAAGGGTATATTTAAGTTAATTACTTCAAACTGACTATTTGAACTAAGTTGACTTTTGACCATATTATATAAAAGGTTTCGGATAAAACTATATGATCAAAGATACACAGCTTAAAATATAATAAACTCAAATTCCTTTTCATATAAAAATATTAATATCTCTATTAACGGACTATACACGCTTAAATGGAATTGGGGTTGGACACATCTCCCGATATGCAAAAATATGGACTATTGAAACTACTCAAAAGAAAGGACAAATAGTATACTTGGTGGTAGAGCTTAGGGCAAGCTCGTCTGGGTAGGTACCACCCACTCATCAGATATTCTACCGCAAAACAGCAGTACTTGGTACTGTTGTGTTCCGGTTTGAAGGGTGAGTGAGCCAGTGTAATTACAGGCACAAGGGAGATAACATCTTAGTTCCCAAGGTTGGTCGTGCATTGGCGATGTTAGCGATGGTTAACATCTCTTACAATACCATTGTCTATGGGCGTTGGTGACCAATTACCATCAGGTGGCCCAAATGCTGGTCCGCCTTCCTATGAAATAAAATAAAAAAAAATAGGAAAAAGGAATGTTGGCAGTACTATGCGACGGAGGACTGATGATATCGTTCAAGTAGTAGAAAACGAATGGATGATTTTTTGAAAGGATAGGGAATTATGGAAGAAGATGGAGGAGGCCTTTACTCTAAAAGGGGTCCATATCAATGATACTTTACTAAGATCATTTTAGTAAAATGATGTAGCACAGAAATATGGAATAAATGACTTATTTATTTAATAATTATTAATCTGACTTTATTCGAAGTGCAACGTTGAAACCGATAGGTATCCGATTGCGAAACCAAATGTGATTTATTAGCGGTCAATCAATATAACAATAATTTATTGAGTATTGTGAACAATATTTACTCAAACTCTGAAATTAATACGCATCGTTTATGGAATATAGTAAATTAATTAAACATGACGAAACCGAGATGGCGTAGGAAGCCGAGATGACCTAGTGTTTAGACCACATGAATCTTAACCGATGATCGTGGGTTCAAACCCGGGCAAGCACCATTGACTTTTCATGTGCTTAATTTGTACTTATAATTCATCTCGTGTTTGGTGGTGAAGAAAAACATCGTGAGGAAACCTACGTGTCTAATTTCACTGAAATTCTTCTTTTCTGTGTATTCCACCAACGTGGTGGAATAAGCTCCAAACCTACTCCTCAAAACGGAGAGGAGGGCTCAGCCCAGCAGTGTGACATTCACAGGCTGTTACTTCAATCTTTAATCTATTGATAAACGCAATTTGATAGCCAATTTCTTGAAAATGGTTTTGAGTAGTCTTAATTTTTTATTTATAATTCATCTTGTGCTTGACGTTGAAGGAAAACATCGTGAGGAAACCTGCGTTTGTCTAATTTCACTGAAATTCTGTTACATGTGATTCCACTAACTCGTATTGGAGCAGCGTGGTAGAATAAGCTCCAAAACCTTCTCCTCCAAAAGGGAGAAAAGGACCCAGCAGTGGGACATTCACAAGTTGTTACAATATGCATGGCTTATTTAAAACGTTGTTAAGCACGTGTTTACTTAAATATTAATTTATTTCTATCCTTATTCTTTGATACTTGAAAGCAGAAGACTAAGTAAGAGGTCTGGTGGTAGAATATAATGTAAGCGGGTGGTACCTGCCCCGGGGTAATTGCACAAGGTCGCAATGGTAGGGGAGCCCACGATGCTAAATGGGCATTTACTCGAACGTCATAGAGACCGATTGGGTTGCAAAGCTTAGATGATAAAAATAAAAAAATGTTATATAATGTTTAGGTTTTCATCGGTGGGCTATAGAGCGGCTATAGATTTTCAAAAATGTAAAAAAAGCAAAAGAATTAGAGCGTTTTTTAGGTTCACTTAACATCCCCTTCTATCTATCTGACGCGCTCAATAGTTTTTATTTTTTTCATTTTTAACCACTACCACCACCACCATCATGCAAACGATCAGATTAACATACGTATGTACATTATTAAAAATATGTTGGACATGTATGCTATCAATACCTAACGCGCTCGAGTATCTCGATTTGACTTTTTTTTTACAAATTTGTAGCCCTACCCTTTCTTTACGTAACTGTCAATTGTCAGATTAGTTGTTCGATTAGCATGTCAACAACTCAGTGTGAGTTGATGACATGCTAATATGACCTTAATCTGACGTGTCGAAAATATCTAATAAAAAAAAAAATTGTTTATGTTCATTCTTTTTTGCGGCCATATGTATGGGGCTCATATTTGGTGGAGGTACTTAACCACGTTCAAAGTATCCGCCTGTATATTAATCTGCCGCGTTCGAGGAAATCCCGAAATCCCCTCTTGGGCTCCCCTACTACAAAGCCCTGCTCTAAATTATTGAAAAAAGGTAATGGAAAGATAATTTTTCGTTCACCTGGATTGGAATGTAGATTCTTCCGAGAAAAAAAGCAACAAAATCTTCTTTTCCATTAATTATGAGCATTATTTCACTTATTAATCTTTCATATACGTAACTCTGACTGTTACCTTGTTATTCTGTTAGGAAAAGTAAAAAGAATAAATCTATTACAATGTACTAAATGATTAAAAGGCTCAACCCTAAATCATGAGTATGTCAGATTGTTTAATCAACGTTTTCATTTCACATTCCCGATGGGAAGGTGAAAATAAAAATCAATCTATCAAAATATCAATTTTCTCGGCTCTCCTTCATAAGGTGTGTGAAGTGGTTCCTTGAGGAAACATAAAATATTTTTTTATTCATGACGCGCTATCGACGTTCTCTTCTGACGCTCCTTGCTCGAAATCGAACCGTTTGTACGTGTCTTGGAAACGGATTTGTACTATATTTTGTAAATTATTCCAATAGATATACATTATATGTAAATTTTGTGTCGGATGTTTGATTGGATTTTTATAACAAATACTGGTGTTCGTCCGCGAATTTTGGGTCGAGGGGGATTTTATAGTGTAGGTAGGTGCATGAGCAATTGGGCATTGAGCTAATGATAAGTGGTCACCTACGACCATAGACAGAGGCATTGTAAAATTTATTTTTATTTTTATTTATATAACAATTAAACCGCACACACACCAATCAACTTTCTACTAAAAACGTTTTTTTTTAAAAGTACCAACCATCAACCTTCGGAACTAAGATGTTATATCCCATATGCCTGTAATTACACTGGATCACTCACCCTTCAAACCGGAACACAACAGTACCAAAACCAAACATACAGCTGTTTTGCGCTAGAGTATCTGATGAGTGGGTGATAACTTAGACGAGCTTGCACGCTCTACAACCGTTCAGGGTTAAGATGTTAGTTATATAAAAGTAGCCTACGTACTTTTATTTGCATGTGAACTGTTATATGTACAAGCAATTATTCTGTCAATTTAATATAATTATATTTCATCATAATAGCCAAAAGACGCCCACTGCTGGACAAAAGCCTCCACCAAAGGTTTCCAATTTGGCCGGTCTTGCGCTGCCGTTATTATTATATACATACAAAGTTTGAAATGTATACGATAAAATCCTAATATATATTTTGTGTATTTGGTATGATAATGTAATCGGTTTAAATCAGGGTCAACTGGTTATTTAATTTACCTTAAAATATTAAGATTGATACTTTGTTAATATTCTGTTAAAATAACTTCTCATCAGGAAGTAATTAATTTACAACGAAAACTAAATTGGATGGAATCTTAGGTTACATGTAAAAACGTTATATTTCTCAGACTATAATAACACTGCTACAGATTACAATCATATTTAAGAACAACAATAGAATTTAATGATTTAATGACTACAATGTTAAGATTTAAAATTGAGATTAGATTAAAGATCAATTTTAATTTAAAAATACGTGTAGGTATAAAAAGTTTATATTAATATACCTTTAAGAGTAAAATAAAATCTAACATTTCTCCAATATTTTATTATTATTGAGTTATTTTAATTATATTTATCATTCATTTGTTAAACTTTTACTCATTTATAATGATTTGCTTTAAGATGATTATATTATGGAAATCAAAATTTATTCTCTTTAAGAAGAAATTCTTATACAACCATAATTTTTCGCATTTCATATTTTTTTATTTGTCACAAATTTTTCCGCCGCTTTATAAGACGTTGAATAATGATAACCCATTTAGGTAAAAAGAGAGTGGACATCTATTTGTATTAATATGACATCAATTATTGTTTCAGATGAAAGCCACTACGAAGAGATAGTATCATCGAAGAACAAAGTTTGAAAATAAACAACCAAAATGGATATCAACCATGTAGTTTTGGATAAAGAAGCAATCAACCGTTTCGAACAGTATACGTTGGCTAAACCCAATCTCAATGGAGCAATTCCTTTGGACAAATGCCAGGACGCCGATTCGATGGCATCTAATAGTAAAAAGAGAGCTCAAACTTCGCGGCAGAAAGTTTTGTGTTGCTTTTGTTTTAAAACAACAAAGTATCGAAGAAAACAATTCATTATCGGCTGCCTAACAAATGGCGTAATATTTTCAGTTTTATTGGCATATACGTTTCTTGGTTCAGTCATATTTTTAGCGATAGAAGGTGGTGTAGAAGTTCCTGCTCGACCTAGGATACTTCCAGATAAACAAAAAATTACACATAAAGATAGTAGCACAAATAATAAGGAAATAGAAGATGATAATGATTACAGAAATTTAACACTATCTGCAAACTATTTCTGGGATGCGAGAAGCAAAGCCGTTGAAAATATCTGGGAGATAACAGTCTCGTTAAATATTTTATACAGAGAAAATTGGACGCGGTTAGCTGCTCAGGAAATTCTGAAGTTTCAAAATGAGTTGATGCAAAGAGTCACGACAGAAATGGCGTCGCAGTATGGCGTCAGTTACAGAGAAATGGCGCTGGGCGAATTTACCGGGAATGACATTAGCAACCATTACGAAGAGCACGAATGGAATTTGGCGCTGGCATTTTTCTACTCGTTAACTGTTTTAACGACAATTGGTGAGTTGAAAGTCTTTGTTTATATTTTGGGTTCGTTAAAAAGATCTTCAGTAAGCATTTCTTTTAATATTCCATGAATTAAAAACATTATCATAAATCTATTTTCAAATTACATAATTAAGCTTACGGACTTACGTTTAAATTTTAGTATTATTTATACAGCAAACAACTTTATACAGCAAAAAGAGTATGCTTAATTACTGATTACTACTAATTATTTCATGTTTTTTCTCGTTTACAAAGCCAGTATATAAACTTAATATAAAATAATAAGCAGAATTTGTAATATGGAAACCAGAAAACTGATATACTACATATACTACTTTTCTTTTGTAAATACATACATATAATAGATAATTACACCCAGATTCAGGACAATTAGACATGTTCATGCACACAAATGTCTGTCCTGGGTGGGAATCAAACCCACGACCTGTGGCATGAAAGGCAGGTCTACCAAACATGCCAACCGGCTCGTCAATATATTACAAATTTAAAATATTTTATTTTTGTCACAAAAAATTTAACTGGTTTTTTTTACAGGTTACGGCAACATAGCTCCAAGAACTATTGTGGGAAAAAGCGTCACCATCGCCTATGCTCTTCTTGGTATCCCTTTAACGCTTGTATACCTATCAAGTGTTGGATCTTTATTATCAAAGATGGCAAGAAGTGTTTTCAGCAGAGCACTATGCTGCTGTCTCTGTTCAAACTGTGGCTATTGTTGCTATGATGAACGAAGAATGGCAGAGAAAGAGCGAAGAATGAAACTGAAAAGACAGCAAGAAGAAATGATCAACAGTCAAAATACAAGCAAAACTCCAACGGAAGAATGTTATGTATTAAAAGCTGATAGTCAAAAAGACTCAATATCGGAAAGACCTACCACTAGTACAGCCAAAGAAGATGTCATTAGTTGGCCAGATACTGACTCCAAATTATCAATGCATGGACTTAGTATTTTAGCACCAGTTTTTCTTTGTCTCGGAGCAATTTTTATTTATATATCAATAGGAGCTGTTGTATTATTTAATTTAGATAACATGAGTATTACAGATGGTTTTTATTTTTGTTTTATGACTTTAAGCACAATTGGTTTTGGTAATATTATTCCAGGAATGAGTTATACCACAATTAACGCAGTTAGATATTACACTATTAATTCCACTGTTTTGTGGTTTTGTTCGGGTTACACTCTAATTGGACTAGCGTTAACTGCTATGTGTTTCGGTGTGATTCACGATGAGATAATATATCGTATAAAACATCGACAAAAAGAGTGGTCGCAAAAAAGTAACATTGTCAACGATGAGGTAAATATCAGCGAGGCATATTATATGAGCTCCTGACAAATGTATAAAGGCAAGTCCGAAAATTTGTACAGTATAATGGAAGATAATTCTACAGTAGAACGTAATAGAGTTGAAATTGAGAGTAGAGAAGTAGTATTAAGTGTAGATGAAATGACATTAGCAATGGAATCAAGTACAGATTTTCCGCCTCCACCTCCTGCAGAAGAAATTGTTGCTATCGTGACAAAGAAAGAACCTAAGATTGTAATGGGAAATATGGTAGCGTATAACGTTTTACCCGAAATGCTTGATCATATTAACAAATAGACTTTTTATCTGTAAATATTATTTTTAACTATTTCTCTTTGTCGTTTGATTTACTGGCTGTGATTTCATTACAATCAAATGTATTTATCATTTTTAAATCAACACTAACTATCGAATTTACTTTCATAACTTTGTAATCATTATAAAGAAACTATTTGTATATTACTGTAAATATTACTTTAAATTTAAGATTAATTCTTATATGATGTGTAACATCTTTTATCGAAATCTGATTGTCAACTGATTAATATGATTTAGATGTAAAAATTTTCATGTGAATAGTATCTTTGTAAAAATATCAATTTATTAAAAAATAAACTATTAAACAATATATCTTGTGTTATTTGTATTATTTAGAATTTTAATGCAGCAAGAATCTGATGACTCTGATCAACTTTAATTTATAGCTGTTTATAATATAAATAAAAATATAGTTAGAATTATAATTAATACCTAATCTTAGATTTAAAGACATCGAGCTATTGAGGCCTGAGTATTGTCCAAAATAATCGTATCTCTCCAGACGATACTCTCACGAAGGCTGAACAGCTCGTGAAAATAATAAACATAACCATTGAGACACGAAGGTATCACAGAAATCGAAATTTTATCCATTATTTAAGCCCAAAACAGTTAACGGGATCAAACGAGCTTTACGTTGTAAAGTCTTGGGATAATGGGATATTTTTTTCATAAATTGGCAGTTAACTTCACTATTAAATGCATGTAATTGACGTCAGATGCCGTGAAGTCGTTAAATATGTATAAATAGTCGTGTCGCGACTATAAAACCACTAATTATAGTAGTGCCAAATAAATTTCCGTACTTGTAGTAATTTTCCACCAATTTTTTTGAGGGGAAATTTTAAAATTTTCGCACCAATTTATATTAATAAATAATAAGTTTTCATTGATGAATTTTTATTCATTTTTAATCCTAGTGTTGCCTTAAATTTATTCAGGACAAAAAAAATGTTTCTTTGTATGTTATTTGGCTTTAGTAATTTCCGTAGGGTTTTTAAAATATCAGACATGAAAATCTCCAGTCTTGATAAATTTGACGTATTAAGGTCATTGTCATTCGAGTCTTTTATTTGGAAGGGCATGACTTTATTTCAATCGAATTTATAAGACCAACTTAATTGAAAATTAATTTATGGCTTCTAAGATAACTTAGTAAAATGATGAATCCTTAATAGTGTAATTGTTCAAAACTCACGGTCTGGTAAACGATTAAATATTACGAAGCAGCAAATCTTTTAATAAATAAAAAGATATTGGTTCAATCTGCTTGAGATACAGACGGCACTGTTTGACCGATAACAATGCTACCCATGCATATGGATTTCATTGGCGAGTTTTTTATTGTATCCACATTATGTAATAGTTCACTGATAGCTGCTTTACAAACTACCGCCCTTGCACTTCTGTCGCCCTGGTATTTATCCCATAGTAGACGAAACTTCTTAGTAAATACAAAAGATAAGCATAATTTATAATGAACGCTGCTAAAATACTGTCTATACATATTAATATATAATAAAATTGTTACACGCCTGATGTTAGAAAAAAACAAATATATACTAACATTATACGAAAACTACTTAGGACTGATATGATAGCGCAAAGTGTGAGAAAAAATCCGCGGTATGATTGAACCACGGATACCGGAAGTGAACAGTTACTACTACGCTGAGTCTATAAATGTTTTTTACCTACATATATTTTTTATTATTTGTAACTTGAAAATATTGAATACTTAGTAAGTTTTTAATTTTACCCGAACTGAACCCACAAAATTGAACTGTATGATAGGAGAAAGGGGGTCTAATTCAGCTTACAAGAACGAAAAAAAAAACAATCAGTGTAAGTAAATTAAAAGCTTGTAAAAATAGCAATATTACAATTAATCACCGTAAACTCGTCGAGGCAAGGCCGTTTCGATTCTATCTTGCATTTATTCCACTCAACTTGCGTTCTTGGATAAATAAAGGACGTAAGACAGCGATAGTGACCAAAACCGTCTAAGCAGAAAAGTGGGTATTGGCGAGTTATAAGGTCCAGTGTCCGATTTTTTTTTATCCATAAATCGAATGAAATTGTTCTAACGTTTTTACTTTTATATGATAAACATTAATACTAAACAAAACAGACTAAATAAAACTTAACAGATACTAATTAATATGAATAAAAAACTTGAGTATTTCCTGGAATAGTACAAAAGGTTTTGTTTTTATAGTACAGGTAGGCAGACAAGTATATGGGCCACCTGATGGTAAGTGGTCAGTGGTCACCAATGCCAACAGACATTGGCATTGTAACAGATGGAAAGCAACGTTAACATGCCAATGTGCCACCAACCTTGGGAACTAAGATGTTATATCCCTTGTGCCTGTAATTACACTAGCTCACTCACTCTTCAAACCGGAACACAACAATAGTAAGTACTGCTGTTTTGCGGTAGAATATCTGATGAGTGGGTGGTACCTACTCAGACGAGCTTGCACAACGCTCTACCACCGAGTAAATATAGGTAGTGTTTGTATTAATTTTTAACACATAAAAAATCTATTTTAATTTCGGATCAGGCGACTTACTGTTATTATTTTAATGGCTATATATATACGTATTATACATAAAAGTGGTTATTGGATTAACATCTCATTCAACGCCGTTTGATCAAGTCACCAGGGCTAGGCGGTTAGGTTATATTATTTAAAAAAAAAATGCGCAGTTAATTCATTAACTTATATACTACATTTAGCATCCAGTGTGAAAACTGATTTTATAAGAACCTCGGATTGATTTATTCATAATTAGAACACCAAATCATATAAATTGATGTTAATTACTCACTCAATTACACTTTAAATATTTGATCAAATTAAAAATCGTAAGTCGCACGAATAATGAATTATTTATTTGCTTAATTTATTTAATTAATTATTATGTGCACTAACAAGATGGCGGCGGTCAAAATTATCGCGCTTCTTTTTTTTTAAATAACGCTGTTGTTGGACCAAGGAATTTCCTAACCCTACATATACTACTTTTCTTTTGTAAATACATACTTATATATATAATTTCACCCAGACTAAGGAAAAACAGACAATTTCATGCTCACAAATGTCTGTCCTGGGTGAGAATCGAACCCACGACCTGCGGCGCGAAAGGCAGATGTCTACCAAACACGCCAACCAGCTCGTCATATTTATAAAATCTAACCTCAAATGTTCTTTCATCATAAATAATAAACGATTTTTTTTAACTTAATAACAAACTTTATAAATATATTTTTAATTATATTTTCTTTATATACAATACATAACAATAATAATATTTTATATATTAACATCAGTAGTATTAAATACTTTATTATATTATATTGTGCTACAACATCGTTAAGGCATAATAAGGCATAAGGCATAATACGTCGAAATACGCATAGAATATATTATTACAGCATCCAAATCATAATCCGAATTATACAACACGAATAACAATACATAATTCAACGATATAGCGTAATTAGACAAGTAATTATACAATCATAACAGCCTTATTGTACGCACTTTAATTAATCCACTTGTTGAATTTAATACACATAAGTCTCATCATTGTATATTATTATAACCCCAGCGCATCTGTACTACTTTATGTCTGTAAATAAATAAACTCAAAAACTTGCGCATTTGTATTACGCTGTGTATAATTCATTAAGTTTTTACTTGGTGGTAGAGCTTTGTGCAAGCTCGTCTGGGTAGGTACCACCCACTCATCAGATATTCTGCCGCAAAACAGCAATACTTGCTATTGTTGTGTTCCGGTGTTAAGGGTGAGTGAGCCAGTGCAATTACAGGCACAAGGGACATAACATCTTAGTTCCCAAGGTTGGTGGCGCATTGGCGATGTAAGCGATGGTTAACATTTCTTACATTGCCATTGTCTATGGGCGTTGGTGACCACTTACCATCAGGTGGCCCCCATACTCGTCCACCTACCTATACAATAAAAAAAGGTTGTATATAAATTGGCTGAAATATGACGATGATGTTGAAGATGTCGGAAATATCATACCTTTTTTTATTGTATAGGTAGACAGACGAGCATGTTACAAATGTATTACAGCGCTTACATTACATACATTTTTTTTTATTTAAGAGGGGCAAACGAGTAGGAGGCTCACCTGATGGAAAGTGACTACCACCGCCCATGGACACCTGCAACATCCGAGGACTTGCAGGTGCGTTGCCGGCCTTGGAGGAAAGAGTACGCTCTGTTCTTGAAGGTTTTCAAGTCATATCGGTTAGGAAAAGTCGCCGGCGAAAGCTGGTTCCACAGAGTGATTGTGCGAGGCAGAAAATGCCTTAAGAAACGCACTGTAATGGATTTCCAGACATCGAGGTGATGGGGGTGGAATTTGGAGTTCTGGCGCGATGTGCGGTGGTGAAATTCAGCTGCCGGGACTAATCCAAACAATCCAAACAAATTTAAAATGCAACAAAGTGAAATACTATACAACTACATACATATAAATCCGCAGGTTATTTATAACGAAGTTATACTCAATACATATATTAATTTATATTCTGTATTCTACATAAGGGACATAACATCTTAGTTCCCAAAGTTGGTGGCGTATTGGTGATGGTTAACATCTCTTACAATGCCAATGTCATAGACATAGGCGTTGGTGACCACTTACCATCAGGTGGATATAGGCTCGTCCGCCTACCTATACGATGAAAAAAAAATAAACAGTGTAACGCCAGGACGAGTAGCTAGTTATAAATAATTATTACCGTTTCTCTATAGTAGAGGACACTTATCTTGAGTTTTTATTGCCACAAGATGCCGGAATACCGGAACATACAGTGAGAATTGCAAATTGCGATCGTTACTTTACGTAAAACGTTCTTGATGCTTTTTAAACGACTTGGAAGGAACGTAAGGATTTCTTTTTACATGTATTAACGTTGTAGTTTGAATATTTTCACTATTTATAATACCCCTAACAATCTATACTTGCTCTTTCTGTCTGTGTACCTGCAAGCCCTTTGGGTTACAGATGTCCATCGGCGGTGGTAGTCACTTTCTATCAGGTGAGCCTCAGGTTGATTTGCCCCTCTTACATTAAAAAAAATTGATATGATATAAGCTTGAATCCTTGAATGTTAAGTTGCGCGTGCGACGCAAGCACGTCTCACCTATAAGTATGTAATATGTAGTTACAAACCCAGCTTGGCTGACATCGACTCCAAAAATAACAATAATATTGTAATTACATTATCAACCACACAACACAATCGTACCTACATATTGATGAGTAAAAAAAAGTAACCTTATTATCAAATAATATGCATATAAATTTGTTTTCTTTTGAAGTCGGTTTTTATTTTTTAAATTAAATTATCCTTTGCCGTCGGACAGTACCTAATTTAAAAGCCATAAAACAATAACTAATAAAGTAACGGATGGTACTTTGTGATGATAACAAAAAATACAACGATAATATAATTATTTCGTCATGTACGCATTACGTATGTAATAATAATTCTACTATCAAGATTTTCCGAAAGCGATAACATTGATTCAAAGTAATTTTTAACCGACTTCAAAAAAAAGGAGGAGGTTATTACTTACAAATTAATACGTAGGCTTTAATTCATTTACCCATTTCAACGTCACATTTACTAATCTCACATTGAAATCGCTGCCATCGGACGATGACCTTTCCGAATATTTCTAACTAATAATATTCGAATGTGAGTTTGTTTGTTTGTTTGTCCTCCACTCCTAATCCACTCAATCGATTTTAAAAATTCTTTCACCGATGGAAAGCTTCATTATCAGCGAGTAACATGCATTTTATCCCGGTATTCCCACGGGAACAGGAACTACACGGGGAAATCGTGGGAAAAACGCTACTAGTGACATAAAACTACATTCGTAAATAAAGATTGAACATTGAATAGTCATTCCAAAAAACACCGACACGGCCGGAAAGACTTCAGGCGCAGAGTCAACGGCTAAAAGTGCTTTCCGAGGCACGGGAGTGTACACACCTCCAACTTCCAGACTTAGGGTTGCTACTTGCTACTGAGAAATTTAGACAGAAAATCTCAATAACATTTTATTGCCCCAGCCTAGGAATTGAACCTAGGACCACAGTGTCTGCAGCCATTCACATAGCCACTAGAGCAACGAGGCAGTCTGGATAAAAAATACAATATATAAATAAAAACATACCTTAATATTTTAAAACAAAAATAAACCGACTTGCTTAGTAAAACATGTAAACATTTTTGTTTTTTTATGATTTTTTTTTGAAAATTTCAATTATAATACTAAGATAAGTCCCAGGGTTATATATCTTTGTATTATGTAATAAAAACCAAAGAGCGTAAACTGTTCGAGGTAAAAAGGCAACCAATAAATAACGATATCTTAACCAAGTTGCCTTGTGTAGACCCTTCATAAATTGATAACGATCCCGAATAAACTTTCTAATCAAACTTTATGAACTTAGATATTCATTTTGTGAGCGAATATTCCAAATCGCGAATCTATGGGGCCATGTGCATTTCGGTCAACATCTGCAATTTGTTTCGTTAAGTTTTTTTTTTATATACTTATTAAATATTAAATAAATAGGAATTACTTGCATTGTAAACTTAAATAAGTTTATTATGAAAATGGTACTATTTCATGACAGCGTGGAATAGACGATAAAATACCAGAATTTTTCCATTAAATCCAATTCCAATCACAATACATTAAAATCGCCATCTTTTGACAAGCTTGGTATCTTATTATCAATTAAATCTTTATTAATCCCAAGTGTTTAGTCATTGTACCAAACAATCTTCTTCGTTTCTTCTCTACTCACTTAACATTTTGGCCAGTACCCATCTAGTATCCATCGCTTACATCGCCAATGGCCACCAACTTTGGAAACTAAAATCTTATATCCCTTGTGCCTGTAATTACACTGGCTCACTCACCCTTCAAACCGGAACACAACAATAGCAAGTATTGCAGTAGTAGTTTTGCGGCAGAATATCTGATGAGTGGGTGGTACCTACCCAGACGAGCTTGCATAAAGCTCTACCACCGAGTATCTTAATTTCGTATTACTATACATGTATAAGAATATTAATGAAGGTAACAAAAATAAAATAAGTATAAGCCTTACTATAATCTGCGATGATAAATGGTAGCCGACGCCTTTTATTAAAATGGGGCCTGATGAAATTGATGTTCCCATTACTCTCGGAAGAGATTTATTGTAAGAAATATTCGGGGTCAATTAATTTGCGATTCATATAATTACAACGCTTCAGACTAACCCTAATTACGAGTCGAGTATCTTTGGCTGTATTGTTTCAATTCAAATTTATGCGTAACAGACTGTCTTCTGTATGATATTATATTGTATTATATAATATTATATTGTAGTATTTATCAAATAAATAATGTACCAGTCTTTTTAGCAACAAAATTATTTCTATCCAAATATTACACTAGTTTTTTTATGATTAAATATAGGAAGGCGGACGAGTAAATGGCCAATGCGCCACCAACCTTTGGAACTAACATGTTATGTCACTTGTGTCTGTAATTACACTGGATCAATGATCCTTCAAACCGCAACATATTGCTTATGGCGGATTTCTGATAAGCGGGTAGCAACTACCCCGACGGACTTGTTAACCCTACTACCAACTAAAAGGTTCCAGAACCTTGCAAGTAAACGTAAGTTACTTTTTGGTTAAAAAAACAGAATAGGTGATAATCTAAAGGTAATGATGACTTAGCATTAACTTCATGGAAGGTAATTATGAAATTGTAAGAAAAAATACAAATAGCTTAGAATATAGTTCTTATTTGATTACTTAAGTATTCATCAGCTTCTTGTTATTAAAAAGCCCATCTCCCACAAGTGAGAAAATAATTATCTAGGATTTATATAATCCGTTAATTAATCTCAGGTCTAAACTTTAATTAAAGGATATAAAGAAGAAACTAAATCTTAATAATGAACAATTTTCTCTTCTTAATTAAAGCAAACATTTCGCTTCAAAGAACTTAACTTAATGATCAACCGGTCTGGCATAACATGCCAAACTTAAACTTGATACTAAAATCTTAAATGTAAGTTACCAAATTTAATTATTATTTAATTTCTTTGCACTCCTTTTCCTTATATAGTAAATCTTTTACACTTCAGGCTGCCCATCTGTGGAATAACTTATCTCGGTACATAAAACGTAATGACTGAACACAATTTTTTTAAAAAGGCTGTTCAACTCTTTAGTCTTTAATTTGTATTTCTTAGCATTTATATCCTAGAAATTTATATGAATGAATCATAATACTGATTATTGTTGTGACATTTATTCATAATTTAATTTTAACATTTTAAAAATAGTACTATTTGTTTGTCTTTTTGTTACTTTCAATTTATGCATTTGGAAAGTTGTAGTTTTTTTGTACATTATTTATATATATTGAGTAGTTTTACAAACAAAGTATATCTATCTATATTTATATGTATATGTATTTATGTCTGAGAACGAAGTCGGAAATAGAGCGTCAAGTCTCATTTGCACATTTAGGTGGGATGACTGGCTAAAGAGTGGTGGACAGCTCGCTGTCAAAATCAGTTATGCTAAAAGCTGGTGAATAAGACGTGGAGCCGTTACTGTTTAGTTTATTTCCCGGAAGAAGAGCGGGGAATATACGTAGATCTAATGGAGAATATTACGTATATCCTCGATCTATCTAATTCAGATTTGGCCGCGTTTCGAAAAGTAACCTGTTCACAAGTGGATATTTAAGTGTGTTTATTTATTAGTTCATAATTAATGATCTTATTTGTTCTAATCTTATTAAGGGCATACGTATATTTGTTTGATTTTAATACGTATATCTGACTGCCTCGTTGGTCTAGTGGTTACATGTAAGGCCGCAGACACGGTGGTCCTGGGTTCAATTCCCAGGTCGGGCCAATAAAATGTGATTGAGATTTTCAGTCTAAATTTCTTAGTAGCAGCCCGGAGTCTGGAAGTTGGAAGTGTGTACACTCCCGTGCCTCGGAAAGCACGTAAAGCCGTTGGTCCTGCGCCTGAACTCTTTCCGGTTGTGTCGGATTGCCGTCATCTGGTTATAAGAGTAAGGGAATAGAATGCACCTGTGTTTGCGCACACACTCGTGCGCTATAATATGTCCTGCGCAGTGGGCTAATCTCTCTTGAGATTGTCCGCCGTGACCGAATTCGGTCAGGAGGACTATTATTACATTATATTTGTTTATTGCATCTACGATGTATGCATAGCTATGAAGCAAAGCACACATATTTGACTTTGACTGAATAATAAATTGTATATACACAATTTCCCATGTCTTTAGGTTTCCTGGAGGAGATCGTTCTTTAGCGATAAGGCCGCCTTTCCTAAAATCATTTTTTTTATACTGGATTTATTTTATTTTTTTCCTGTCTTGGTATAAAATATGAAAAATCTTATTAATATTACTCAAGAGGGTACTACAACTCTGTTAATGCCTCACTGCTAGTCTTAATCCGTAAGTGTCGTTCTCTTCTGACACATGCAGGCTTTCTCACGAAGTTAATACTTAACCTTAAACTATGACTCACGTGTTGTAATTACTGGGCTAACACGCCTGTAGTATATAATATAAAAATAATAACTATTAAAATCATTACAATCAATAAAAGTAGTTTTATTTAAATAATTTCTCCATTGTAAGTAATGTCGGAAGTATAAGTCGTCGACGTCATTGCTAGGCGATAGCGACTTCCTGTATAGAAAGATCTTACAAGTTTTTTTTTAATGCTTAACATAATTATCACATCACAACAGTTATCACATCCGAAATAAACAAGCTTCAATGGCTTCAGCGACAGAATACGATCTACTAATACGATAGTGGTGGATTGACCCTGACTCTCTAAAGCTAAACTACCACAGATATCTCTAAAACATCTACCTGAATTTGCAAGAAATGAAAAGAGTGTTACCATGCGAAATATATGATGTATGTAATACTAATTAAAAACTATTTTTTCTTTAATTTTCCACTGTAAGTACTGATAGCGATTCAAAGCCAAATATCTAGTGTGCATGAAGTCCGCCTGGCTCGCTGACACAAAATCCAAACGCCAAAATGAATACATATAAGGGTTATGATTTTAGGAGCATTTATATAATTTGAAACACTATTTTTAACATCAACAGTTGTTTTCATTTTCAAGAAATGGTTTTGGACTCATGCTTAGAGTTATTATAAACAAATCCATAAGGTATGTTTGATTATTTGAAGATCAAGTGACAACCAATAGTAAGTATCTAAACTGAATATACAGAATGTAACAAAATTCGTGTCCGACCCGTGAAGTGGTTATTAGGTATCATAAGTCGGTTCTATTTATATAATTTTTAACATTCTAAGCAAAAATTTTACCCCGAATAAAATTTAATTTAACTAAATGACGACAATTACATTGCGACACAGGCGCGGGCGTCAGCACTCGATAGCTCTTCCCTATCGGGTAGCTCGGACGCGAGGTCATGACGTCTGTTGTCCATAAAATTTTAGTCATTTACAATTGAAAATGACAATTAATCTTTTTTATGGGTATTTTTTTTGCATAATATTTTAAAAATACCACTTCACGAGTCGGACATGAATTTTGTTACAGGAAATCTTTTGTTTTTACATTTTCACACCAACTACGTATTTTTAATATAGAACTCTGTTCTGTCCATACATTTTCACCATTACTAGAATAATTTTGACAATTAGCTTCAGAGACGGACATGAGCGCTAGTACTAATTTAAAGCGCTGTGGCGTAAAATGTGTCGCGTCAATGAGCTTTAGTTGGTTGAATCGTATCTCTTTGACTGAATGTTAGACTCTGTCGATATGAACATGTCCGAAATATCGACATATTCACCATTAGACAACATAAAAAGAATTCTAAAACTCATAAGGAAAACGTTTAAACGTTTGAAATTTATTAATTCATTCGTTTGTTTATTCAGTCAACCATTTCATTGACCATGTGATTGTGATAACATAACAAAAAAAAATAATAGGAAGGCGGAAGAGCATATAGGCCACCTGATGGTAAGTGGCCACCAACGTCCATAAACATTGGCATTTTGAGAAATGTTAACCATCGCTTACATCGCCAATGTGCTACCAACCTTGGGAACTAAGATGTTATGTCCCTGGTGCCTGTAATTACACTGGCTTACTCACCCTCAAACTGGAACACAAGAATACCAACTACTGCCGTTTTGCGGTAGAAGATCTAATTAGTGGATTGTACCTACCCAGACTAGCTTGCATAAAGCCCTACCAAGTAAAAAACTTACCTCAATAAACCCATGATGTTATAACATAAATGACAAAATGTATGTACTCGAGTCAATTTATATAAGTTTGAAATTTTTTGCGAAAGAAAAATCCCAACAATATCCAAAATTGTATGAGCAAGTCTATGTTACAAGCTCAGTGTAACGGACTCAGTAACAAATAAAAAAAATACTTTCAATAAAGGAATATATTGCAACATAAAAACATCCGTAGGCGTCAATACGTAGAAAATACTTGATAATACAATTCTGTAAAGGCGCAATAATACATATTGGAATGTCAGCACAATCCTTGATATTCTCAGAATGGGCAAGTGTAACAAGTCAAACGAACGTGCCAAATACAACTGTAATGTAATAGACATAAAGACTGTTTCACTAACATGCGATAAGCAGATGCCATGAAATATTTAGATTTTTTTTTTATTTATTATGAAATCCGTATTTGTTTCATTTCTCATTCAAATATTTGATTTCAATTTCTATATGGCGTTTTGCTCTAGTATCGAATTTAATTTACACCCATGAGTTGTGGTGTTTTATATTCATTAATATTGGGAAATTAAATTGCTACAAAATCATCTGTTATTTTTTTGTTAGAAGTTAGAAATGTTTTTCTTAATTTTCCCAAAAATAGTGCATTTCCGTTTACTGTGAGTGATATTGTTTTGATCAATGACGAAATTATATGTGTTAAGTTGCTTTTACAGTGAAATATTAGATTAGTATTTTTTGTATTTAACCCATTTTGAGTTTATAAAAGTTTTTCTTAATTTTCTCAAAAACGGCACATTATTGCGCATTACCTTGGAACGTAAGTATTATTTATAAGAGCAGGGACCAAGCTCTACCAGATTTAACAAATTTTCACCTAAAATTCTTGTCTAGTCCGACTGCATCGCAGCCGATTTTCGTTTCTTGTATGTTCGTCGTTTTGATTATGTTATATAGAAAGTTATAACAGTAAACATCAGTTGAAACGCTTGGTCCTTGGAGTAATAGTGCAAAAACTTTCATCAAAAATATTACAACTCGTCTTATTTCCTCAACTGGTGACAAGGAGGGTTGGTTAATTTTCGCCTAGAGAACCGGAATTGCGATTCAAGGTCGGTTAGGGATTCCCCCTTTGAATCGCAATTCCGATTCTCTAGGCTTCTTAAGGCTGCAAGCATTCTTATCACGTGGAATGTCCGCTTGGTTACAATTTTATACAGTAACTACTTATTTTAAATTTTTATTTGTATCTATATAAGGCTTTAATGTAAATTAATCATTTACGAACAACAAAAGGTTGATCAAGTTTAATGAATTTGCTACCTAAAATATGTATAAGCTACATAAAAGTAGGTTATAACTACCAACTATATAGTTGGTAGTCATAACTTACTCCTATAAAGAAGATGGGTGCACTATCATAGCAGGAGGGGATGGCTATCCAACATCAGAAGCTTCTGGTGCAGAAACAACTGTTTTTCTTTAATTTAGGGATGGCATGAACATTGATAGATAAACAAACAATCACTTTGACTCTTAAAGGATTTGACTCCGTGTCCTCAGCCAATCTGCAGTTGAAGAAACTATCTTTTAAATGTGGTGAATCTTTGAATGTGACACTACTAGGTTTTCATTTGGGGAGGTTTTAAGCTAATCCCACCACGCGGCTATATTTTGGGGAGGTGGATACACCATGTTGGAGGTCTGGATATGGCAGCAATCCTCACTGGATTGTTTTTAATATATATAATTGGATATATTGGATATATAATCGGACGAGCACGAGATGAATTCTAAACACATAACATAAAGCACATGAAAAGTTCATTCATTCATGTTAACCTTTGAATCACATTGGCATCTTCTATCAACTAGCCTAATAAACTTAAAACCACTCTCGATTACTCTTACATATAATATACCGTTTGATTAAAACAATACTTATCCGCCCTATCTTTTACTGGCTCTAATGCGATTTCAGCGAATGAGAAATGTTTATGTAAGACTCTACGGATGTGTGCAGTTGAGGTCTACGTGTTTTTATTACTTTTGAATGTGTGCGTATTTAAAAGTATGAGTTGAAGCTGACACAGCTGACTTTAAAGAATATTACACACATACGTACACTGAAAAGTCAATGTCACAAAATGGTACATCGTTGTTCAAACTTGTGTCAGAAACAGGTATGTGTCAGTTCGTCTAATCAATCATTCTAAAGCCAAATATTAGGTAGTAGCTATTAGCCTGTGTAATAACAATAATTTCTTGTTTCACACTATTGTATCAGTTGTAAGTGATCAAATAATTTCATACAGAAGCAATTTGTCTATTGCGTTAGTGAACATCAAATGGGGTATTTACCTGCCAGCTTGCCTGCTTTAATAAAATAATACAGCGTAATACAACGGTAATAATAACCAATTAAATAACTATATCCCTTGTTCTCGGTATAGCGTTCTAAAAATGAATTACTCTAGTACCATCAACATAAACAGAGCTATTTCTATATTGAATTAACAGAATCCTCCTTATCTACAAGAAGACCGCCGTTTCGCTCGCTTCATCCTAGATAGTGTAGCATCATTCACACGATTAATCTTACTTCGCCGCACTAGATGGGAGCGTAAAAGGTTCTATGATTAAAGTTCTAATAAACCAAAATGATCCGTATCTCTTGCTGATAGGGAATATATTGCTTTGTCAAATTAAATCAAATTTTTGTGAGAAATGTAACATTGGTAAAGTCAGAGTATACTGTTATGGAGCTTGACCACGACTTCTGGAAGGAGCCGATTACGATAAATACTGGTATTAAATATCATAAAACGCATCGATATTTCTCGAATGTAATCCTTTTACAACAATTAATCTAATATTTTAAAAAGGTAACTCGTGTTATCACGTCGATATAGTAGTATACGTTTTGCCCTAAAAAAACTATACATTTTATTATAAATCATAACACATTAACATTCAATATTTTAAGTATCCATTTATTACTAATACCTATTTTAGTCAACTCTTTAATACCTAATTTAAATTAACATGATCAAAATTTTAACAACAAAATAATTATGCCCATAACATTTAAGGTTCTTCCCTAAACTTCTTGTGGCGAATACAATCTGGCAGTGAAATTAAATTTTAAAAAATCCACTTTGTTTTATAAATAAAATTAGTAAAAGCGATTATGTTTTTAGTTTGTTAATAAAATTTATAATATTATTTCGTATGCCTACAATGTTGTAGATTCAGTTGCCTAATGCATGTCAGGTCTCAGCTGTTCTTGACATGCTTCTGCAGAACCTCCGGCGAACTGTCTACAAGAATACGAAGTTTTATTAAATAACGGAGATAGCGTTTGAAGTTTGGACGCTTTATGGATTGATATTGCAAAGCTCTATAAAATATTCCTTGTCCAAATATAAAACGATGAATTAAAACTAAAGTTTTATCGAATTATTTTTAATGGATCAGCTTTAATATATAATGGATTTAGGGATTACATACTTACGGCCTTGCGTTACATAAAATAAAATTTACGCTTCATGTGTCGAAGCATCATCAATAAATGTTTTTAAACATTAAGAGGATTAACGAAAAAACAATGCACTCAGAAACAGGTTCTCTGCTAAATTTTTTTTTCTTTGAAATGTGTTTTAAAATGTAGAATTTGACATAACTCAACGTTATATATTTACAACAAATATATAAACATTCATTATTTTAACATAGTATGACTAATTGAATTTTTTTTTATTGTATAGGAAGGCGGACGAGCATATGGGCCACGTGATGGTAAATGGTCACCAACGCCCATAGACAATGGCAGTGTAAGAAATGTTAACCATCGCTTACACCGCCAATGCGCCACCAACCTTGGGAACCAAGATGTTATGTCTCTTGTGCCTGTAATTACACTGGCTCACTCACCCTTCAAACCGGAACACAGCAATACAAAGTACTGCTGTTTTGCGGCAGAATATCTGATGAGTGGGTGGTACCTACCCAGACGAGCTTGCACAAAGCTCTACCACCAAGTATTGAACCACCAAGTAGTGAATTTGAATTAAGTTTACTTAATGCATAAAATAATTGAATTCAGGATAATTATATTAATTGTAACGATATAGAATATTTTTACAGTAAATTAAATATTTTATAAAAGATTCAAACAATCAATTAATTAAATTAATTAAACAATTAATCAATGTTTGGTTAAAACAAGGTTATGTAAATAAGTATGTATAGCAATTAATAATTAATAAAGAAATGTCATTTTTATATTAAAAAAGTGTAAAGAGTTTCTATAACATTTAAGAAGAAATTACAATTTCAAATTATTTTGTTAATTCTTTTGTTTCTTCTTTTGTTTTTTGTGTTATATCATTTATATTCTTCGTATGTAATACATCTCTCAACCGAATTAAAAAACGTTTTTATTATTTTAACCTGAATATTCCAAACATTGGTCCTAGAACGAACCGGATATTATAAAAATTAATGGAATAATTGTATTTTTACAAAATACAAATCATTTTACGACATATGGAGATACAGAAAACCGTCGGACATCGATCTCGTGGACATTGAAGATAATAATCATCCGCATGGTGTTAAGACGATATAATATTAATTAAAACTGTACCCATTACTCGTATTCAGGTATTATTTCGATTTAATTTGTGATTCGAGAAGGTTAGTGCCACTATTTTTGTAATTAATTTCAGCGTAATTAGATTACTTACTGTTCAAAGAATAAAGTTGAAATAAGGTTTCAAACCTATTAATAACTGTTTCCTTAGTCTTTGCCTAATTACGTTATACATTAATAGTATAAGTACTTTCCATTATTTTAATTAAACACGCCATAATATAGGTTTCCACCCAAAATGACCGAAAGAGAGGAGAAAGAACTAATAAAAAAACGAGCAAGTTACAAAGGACGTTTGACAGCATTCTCGAATTATCTTAACAACTTGAGCGACTCATTAAGCCCATGTCAACTGAATGAATTGCAATTACGTATAGGTAAGATTGAATTTTTATATCAACAGTATGATGAAGTTCAAACTAAATTAGAATGTTTAGTCGATGATATGTCTGTACAATTGGATGAAAGAAACAAATTTGAAACGTTATATTTTTCGCTGATATCAATTGCACAACAAAAACATAACATTACATCAATTGATTGCAAAGATAAAGATGTAAATAGTGACAAATTTTCATCTTGTACACATAATCATAATCTGGTTAAATTACCGACTATTCAATTGCCAAAATTTAATGGATCTTATGAATCTTGGTTAGAGTTTCATGACACCTTCACGAGTCTTATACACTCTAATGATGATATAAGCGATATAAACAAATTCCACTACCTTAGGGCTTGTTTAGAGGAAACTGCAGCTGTTGTTATACAGTCGATTGACTTCTCAGGTAAAAATTATTCTATCGCCTGGGGTCTTCTTTGTCAACGATTTGATAACAAGCGGCTTTTAATTCAAAATCATATTAAATCTCTATTTAGTATTGAAATTATTAATAAAGAGTCATCGGGAATATTAAAACGTTTTATTGATCAAATAAATAAAAACTTGCGAGCGTTAGAGACGTTAGGTGAACCCGTACAATATTGGGACACTTTATTAATATATATTATGTCTCATAAGTTAGATTCTAAAACTTATAGAGAATGGGAAGAATATAAAAGTCGGCTTGATAAGGAACTATTAGTTTCATTAAAATTATTTACTGAGTTTTTAAGAAACCGTGCTGATTTATTGGAAACCATAGAGTTATCGCGTATTCAATATTCTTCAATAAAAAACATTAATAATAATAATAAATGTAGAAGTATGATAACAATTGCACCGCAACCATCTCAAACGTATATTGAAAATAAGCCTTCATCAGCAAAGCACTGTCCGAAATGTAACGGAGATCACAACCTGTCTAATTGTTCTCAATTTTTAAGTCTTAGCGTAGAACAACGATTAGAAATATTACCGAACTATAAAGTCTGTTATAATTGCATCAAGGGCATTTTTCAAATCATTGTAAAAAATCTGGGTGTAAAATTTGCACACGTAAACACAATACACTCATTCATTCTATCGCGTATTCGAAACGTAGTTCTTCAAATATCGAAACGAACGAAAGCACCAAAGTTGTTCCAATTGCACGTTCGAATGAAGATTCACGTGCTGCTAGTACTAGTGTTGCTTTATCTGCATGCGTTTCTTTACAAAAAAGTAATGTTATATTATCTACCGCTTTAATAAGAATGTACGATGACAATAATCGTGAGCATATTGTACGCACTTTGTTAGATAGTGGAAGCACCACTTGTCTAATGACAAATAAATTATGTCAAAAGTTGAATCTACCACTCGTTAATGTTAATAAATCTGTTCTTGGAATTAATAATTCAACTTCACGTATCCGTGAAATGTGCCGAGTATTAATAAAATCTTTAGATAAAACCTTTGTAACAAATATTAATTGTTTTGTCTTACCGTCAATTACAGACCACGTTCCGTGCAGTCAGGTAGACATTTCTAAATTAAATATTCCGTATGATATAAATTTAGCTGACCCTACTTTTCATACTCCTTCAGAGGTTGATATGATTATAGGAGCTGATTTATTTTGGGACATAATAGGCTCTCAAAAAATTAATCTTGGACAAGGAAAGCCAATTTTATGTGAGACTAGACTTGGATGGATCGTTGCAGGTTCTATAGATAACGTATATTTATCTCGACATTTGTCACATCCAATTAAATGTAATTTTACTGCGATTAATAATTCTTCTTATGAATTAACAAATAATGATGATCTTGAAACCAAATTATTGCGTTTGTGGCAGCTTGAAGAGGTAGGCCATAAATCATCATATTCTCAAGAAGAACAATTATGCGAGGATCATTTCATTAAACATACAGTTCGACTCTCAGACGGGCGATTTTGTGTTAGATTACCATTAAAGCAATCTCCTGATGTTTTGGGTGATTCCTTGCAGCGCGCTAAACATTGTTTTATGTATTTGGAGAAACGACACAAGAATTATCGCTTATATTGTGAACGTTATCGCGAATTTATGCAGGAGTATTTAAGATTAGGACATATGTCTGAATGTAATAATTTTAATAGCTTACATTATTATATACCACATCATGGTGTTATACGCGAGAGTAGTATAACCACGAAATTACGGGTAGTGTTTAACGCCAGCAGTCCAACTACCTCCGGTATATCACTCAATAATATTCTTATGGTGGGTCCTACTATTCAAGACGACTTATTATCTATTATGTTGCGGTTTCGATGTCACAAATATATAATAGCCGGTGATGTAGAAAAAATGTATCGAACCATTATAGTACATCCAGATGATAGAAAATTGCAGCAGATAATTTGGCGTGACAGCCCGTTAGAACCGGTTAGATTTTTTCAATTAAATACTGTCACATATGGAACGGCTTGTGCTCCATTCCTTGCTACTAGATGCCTTAAACAAATAGGAATGGATTGCGTAGATAAAGAGATTAGCGACATAATAATTCATGATTTTTATGTAGACGATTTGTTGACTGGCGGAGACAGTGTAGATGAAGTATTCAAAATTAAAAATAAAGTAACTGCAGAATTAGCTTCTGCAGGTATGACACTCCGAAAGTGGAAGTCAAACCTTCCTACGTTAGCGCACAATGAAACTAATGTGCCAATTGATTTAAATATAAGAAATATGGAATGTACAAAAACGTTAGGTTTGTATTGGAATAACGTGACAGATCAATTTTGTTTTCAAATTAATTGTAATAATACTTCATCTAAGGTTACAAAAAGAACCATTCTTTCCGTAATAGCACAAATCTTCGATCCATTAGGCTTATTAGCTCCATGTGTCATAAGAATGAAAATTATGTTGCAAAAGCTCTGGCTTTATAAATTGTCTTGGGATGAGCTACTTCCACATGACATACATAAGCGTTGGTCGGATATATCGCAAACTCTGCCGATTCTAAACGATTTAAGTGTAAGCCGTCGTGCGCTTAGTAATAATCATAAGTACATTGAGTTACACATCTTTTCAGACGCTTCAGAACTTGCCTATGGAAGTTGTGTTTATATGCGTAGCATAAACGACCAAGGTGACGTTTCTGTAAATTTATTGGTAGCAAAAAGCAGAGTGGCACCATTGAAACCTACTACAATACCTAGACTCGAGCTTTGCGGCGCGTTAACTGGTGTTCGTTTGTACGAAAAGGTGATCAAATCGCTACGAGTTAAAATACGCAAAACGTTTTTTTGGACCGACTCTTTGATAGTGTTAGGATGGCTCAAAATGTTACCTATTAAATTACAACCATTTGTGCGGAATAGAGTTGCCGAAATATTAGAGGTTTCGGGTAATTGCGCTTGGCGACACGTTCCCACGAATATGAATCCAGCTGATTTAATATCACGTGGTGTAGATCCATCAGTAATAAAATTAAGCAAATTATGGTGGTTTGGTCCTGAGTTTTTGAACAATGATATATCTCAATGGCCACTCACTACCAAATACAGTGATTTAAACTTACTTCCTGAAATGAAAAAAGTTACATTACATTTAAATGTTAAAAGTAACGAAAATATTATTAATTTTGATCGATTTTCAAATTTCTTGCGTTTAAACCGAACTGTAGCGTATGCATTACGATTTATTTATAAGTGTAAGAAACAAAAAATAAACACATGTGCATTAACAAACCTCGAATTACAGAATTCTTTAAACTGTATTATTAAATTATCTCAAAAGGCATCCTTTTTTGAGTATCAATTATTAATAAATGGTAAGAAGTTGCCTAAAAATAGCATATTAAATAAATTAAATGTTTTTCTCGACGAAAATCAAGTCATGCGTGTAGGCGGTCGGTTAGACAATTCAGATTTTAATTTCGAAAAGAAACACCCAATTATTATACAGTCCACTCATAAGTTTTCCATGTTACTGTTTAACCACGAGCATAAGCGATTAATGCACGCAGGACCACAATTATTATTAGCATCTATACGAGAAAGGTATTGGCCTATCGGTGGTCACAATTTAGCAAAATCGTGTTATTATAAATGTGTTATATGTAATCGTATGAAGGGCAAAGTTATTACTCCTCTCATGGGAAACTTGCCACATCAGCGTCTTCAGCCTGGCGGTTACCCCTTTGAAAACGTAGGGGTAGATTACGCTGGCCCCATTATGTCAGCTAGTCGTCAAGGTCGTGGTTGTAGACTTGTGAAGGTGTATATAGCTATTTTTATATGCTTTACTACCAAAGCAATTCATGTAGAGTTGGTTGGTGATTTAACCAGTAAGACATTTATTTCCGCATTAAAGAGATTCATGTCTCGTCGTGGCAAGCCAAAAAATATTTATTCCGACAATGGCTCATCATTTGTAGGAGCTTTTAATGACATAAGTAAATTTCTAAAAAGTAATTGCACTTCATTATCAGAAGACATGGCCAATGAGGGTATTAATTTCCATTTCACTCCGGCATACGCTCCTCATTTCGGTGGTCTTTGGGAGGCAGGCGTTAAGTCCATTAAATATCATTTACAACGAGTATTGGGCAATTGTAAGCTTACTTATGAAGAACTTAACACTGTGTTGGTACAAATAGAAGCCATTCTCAACTCGCGCCCACTTACGCCGTTATCTTCTGATCCAAATGATTTAATGCCTTTAACACCTGGACACTTCATTATTGGACGACCAGTTACTTCGTTGCCTGAACCGAATCATGTGGATCATCAGGAATGCCATCTTACTCGATTCCAACGAATAGAACAACTTCGACAGCATTTCTGGAAGCGTTGGAGTAAAGAATATATCGCCGAGTTACAGCAACGTGTCAAGTGGCGTACAAATGGGAAAAGCCTTGAAGTTGGCAGACTTGTTTTAATAAAAGAAGATCATTTACCACCTTTGAAATGGAAAATGGGTCGTGTAGTTGCCCTTTGCCCTGGTCATGACAATATAAGCAGAGTAGCAGACATTAAAACCTCTGCTGGAATTGTTCGTCGAGCATTTAGCAAAATTTGTCCATTACCAACTTAAAACAACTTTGGTTGAAAGACGAGCTTCCAACGCGCGGGGGGATGTTTGGTTAAAATAAGGTTATGTAAATAAGTATGTATAGCAATTATTAATTAATAAAGAAATGTCATTTTTATATTAAAAAAGTGTAAAGAGTTTCTATAACATTTAAGAAGAAATTACAATTTCAAATTATTTTGTTAATTCTTTTGTTTCTTTTTTTTATGTAAGAGGGGGCAAACGAGCAGGAGGCTCACCTGATGGAAAGTGACTACCACCGCCCATGGACACCTGCAACATCCGAGGACTTGCAGGTGCGTTGCCGGCCTTGGAGGAAAGAGTACGCTCTCTTCTTGAAGGTTTTTATGTCATATCGGTTCGGAAAAGTCGCCGGCGAAAGCTGGTTCCACAGAGTGATTGTGCGAGGCAGGAAATGCCTTAAGAAACGCACTGTTGTGGATTTCCAGACATCGAGGTGATGGGGATGGAATTTGGAGTTCTGGCGCGATGTCCGGTGGTGAAATTCAGCTGCCGGGACTAATCCAAACAACTCCTCAGAACACTCCCCGTGATATACGCGATAGAGTATGCAGAGTGACCCAACATCTCTACGCAAGGCCAAAGGATCAAGCCGGTCGGTAATAGCCTGATCGTCGACAATTCGAACCGCTCTACGTTGAATGCGGTCAAAGGGAAGAAGCTGGTATTGCGGAGCTCCCGCCCAGAGGTGAGAACAGTACTCCATGTGGGGCCGAATTTGCGCCTTGTAAAGTTTTAGGCGATGGTCCGACGTGAAGTACCGTCTCGCCTTGTTGAGCACTCCAAGCTTTTTAGAAGCCAATTTGGCTTTAACTTCCAGTTGACCGCGGAACTGAACAGTGTTCGAAATCTCGACGCCAAGTATACCGATACTGGCTGTGGCAGCGAGGGGAGTATTCTCGAAATGAGGGGATATGACAAAAGGAGATTTTTTAGCGGTTAACGCGCAAACTTGTGTCTTATTGGGGTTGAATTGGACCAAGTTCAGTCGGCCCCAGTCCGAGACCTTGGTTAACAAGGTCTCGACTTCAGACACAAGTTTGTTCCGACACTCGTCGACGTGTTCCCGAGAAATATTAGCACGGCCGGTGTAATGGACGTCTACAGTGCTGTCATCCGCATAGCAGTGAATGTTACTGATTTGTAACATATCATTGATATGCAGAAGAAACAGAGTAGGTGAAAGAACGCAGCCTTGTGGAACACCAGAATTGACGAATTTTAAGTCAGAGCATGCACCGTCAACAACGACCTTGATGCTCTGATCTGCCAAAAAACTGGTGATCCACTTGCACAATTTCTCGGGAAGCCCGTAGGATGGAAGCTTGGAGAGTAGCGCTTTATGCCATACCCGATCGAAGGCTTTCGCTATGTCCAGACTGACTGCTAATGCCTCCCCCTTGGACTCAACCGTCGTAGCCCATCTGTGAGTAAGGTAAACTAGAAGATCACCAGCTGAGCGACCCCGACGGAAGCCGTACTGGCGGTCGCTAATCAGGTGATGCTCCTCTAGGTACCGCCTAATGTGTAAGAGTGTCGGAAAAGACGCGTTAAGACCGGTGCCAGCTCGGGAGCACAAGTGCGCAGCACAATCGGAGGAATGCCATCGGGCCCACTCGACTTATGGATGTCCAAGGAAAAAAGTGCTTTACGAACTGCACTCTGCCGGAATTTAATTTCCGGCATCGTGGTATCACACCGCAAGATTGTCGGTGGTGTCTTTCCTTGATCATCAAGAGTCGAGTTGTACGCGAAGAGAGATCCCAAAAGGTCGGCTTTCTCTTTCGCAGAATGGGCCAACGAGTCATCGCTCCTGTGCAGAGATGGAAGGGAGGGCTGACAGAAATTCCCTAAGACAGCCTTAGCGAGAGACCAGAATGCGCGTGTTCCCGAAGGAAGACGCACCAATCTCTCGCCAATCCTGCCTATGTGCTCCGATTTCGCCTTGGCAATAACACTTTTGAAAGACCTGGAGGCAGAGTTGTATTCCTTTTTAAATGCGCTGGTATTTACATCACGCGATGCCGATGCTTCAGCCCAGGCTTGATAGCATTCTACCTTACGACGAGACGCCGTTTTGCAGAAGCGACCAAACCAAGGCTGGGATCTGCCGCCGATGGGTATTGCAGAGTACGGAATGAAGAGTTCCATACCCTGAAACACCACATCAGCGACCGAGTCAGCAACGACATCGGGATCATCCGGCGAGAAACAAATCTGCCCCCATGGGTAGGATGCAAAGAAGGACCGCATCCCATCCCAGTCCGCTAACCTGTAGTGCCACACACGGCGACAACCCACGAACCGAGGCCGTGAGGTGCGTGTAATCGGCACTGTACTCCGGACAAGGCAGTGGTCCGACGAGCCAAGAGGAGGCTCTACGGAAACATGGTACCCGTCCGGATGAGAGGTCAGCAGAAGGTCTAACAGGGAAGGTGTATGATCCTCCACATCTGGGATTCGCGTTGGCGAGGTAACCAGTTGTGTCAGATCATATGCCAAGGCAAAATCGACCACAGATCTCCCCGCATGATCGGTGGTACGTGATCCAAGCCATTCGGCATGGTGGGCGTTAAAATCGCCAAGAATCACGATCTCTGCGGATGGGATCTGCTGCAGCACGGAATCTGTAGCCCATTGGATGTGCTCAACGAGCCGGTCAGTTTCGGCATTACCGCTATGGGACCTATATAGGCACGCGTAGATTCGCGGATGATCATCGCAGTCTACGCGCAGCCAGAGAATGGATAGGTTTCCCTCCCTTCAAGATGGGCGAGGCGACGAGAGCAGATATCCTCTCTGACGTAAACACACACTCCAGCCCGTGGCACTAAGGAATGTTCCAACTTGTACCCCGGGTAGGAGAGGAATGAGGTGTCCGCCGGAGACAATATCTGGGTCTCGGTTAAAAAGAGCAAGGCCGGCTTCGCCGTCTCGAGATGGAAGTGGACGGCGTTTAAGTTGGAATTCAGTCCCCTAATGTTGCAGAAGTCCACAGTGAGGGTGGAAGGGGTTGCCTTAAGATGCCTGCTCCGTTTGCCCCGACCATTTAAGAGCGCAAAATTGCCCCCCCCAGAATTCGAAGGGCAGCCTGGGCATCCCTGCTCAGAAAGAAAGAAAGAAAGAAAGAACACTTTTATTTGGGACATTTTAACAAAATGACAATTAGGTACAAAATAAAAAGTATAAAGTAATAAAATAAAAAAAAAAAAAACAAAAAAGAAATTACTTAAGTACTAATAACTTATCATTTACAAAAAAAAAAAAAGAAAAATTAAATGAAATGAACAATAAAAAAAAAAAAGTAACGATACAAAAAAAAAATAAAGAAAAAGAACAAGTACAATATAGGTAAATGACGTGTCCCAAATAGGTATACCATTCAGCAATTCATAGGTGTGGACACCTAATGCTGGTTTTCAATGGTACCCAGGTGGTGTATGTCCTGAGCATGGATGTCCAGAGAGGGATTGTCCACCGCAGGCGCAGATGGTACCCTCCTGGGGTAGTTGTTCTTTATTCTGCGCACTCATTTTGTTGGGGGGGGGGGAATTGGGCCTCCGGAACTCTCACATACCGAACGAAACGCGGTAGCTTGGCTACCACTTCACGCCGATTTTAAGTGAGAGAGTGGTACTTCCCCGGGCGTGCCGGCCCATTCGGCTACAACCTGAAGGTATGCAGCATGGCACTACCACTGTAAAACTGTTCTTCTTTTGTTTTTTGTGTTATATCATTTATATTCTTCGTATGTAATACATCTCTCAACCGAATTAAAAAACGTTTTTATTATTTTAACCTGAATATTCCAAACAATAGAGTCTCCAATTCTATGGTTGGTAGTGTAAGAAACAGTTACTGTAATATAGATTATATATGAACAGACACACAGTCTACAGCCGATGGTGACCACCATATCCCCTTTTGTATATTTTCGCTTTTGCCATCCTACTGTAAAAAAAAAAAGAAGCAGCCGTGGAATATCTATGAGGGATTGACTTAATACGTTTCAAATCCGAGAGGATTGGTAACCGAATATTTGAACGGAATGAAATTGTACGTCGATATACAACTAGAAGGCTACACGTATTATGTATTTCTTATATTAGTCGAATTTGAATAAAAAGTAATTGATTTTATCTCACAAAAAAAGAATCGAAAGTCTATGACTTCCATTTTTTAGACGATCTGAAATTAAAATAATGAGAAAGTGAGTTTTATTATTATTATTATTATTTTTTATTTATTTATTTTTTTATTGCAAAGGAAGGCGGACCAGCCTGTGGGCCACCTGATGGTAAGTGGTCACCAATGCCCATAGACATTGGCATTGTAAGAGATGTTAACCATCGCTTACATTGTCAATGCGCCACTAACCTTGGGAACTAAGATGTTATGTCCCGTGTGCCTGTAATTACACTGGCTCACTCACCCTTCAAACCGGAACACAACAGTACCAAGTACTGCTGTTTTGTGGTAGAATATCTGATGAGTGGGTGGTACCTACCCAGACGAGCTTGCACAAAGCTCTACCACCAAGTAAAATTATATATGCGCACAAACTTGTACACTTTCTATGTCCTACGTAGTTGGCTAGTCTCCCTAGAGAATGGTCGTCATGGCCAATATCGGTCAAGTGGACATCATCAACGAGTTTCTTAATTGAATGTAATTCAGTGGCGCGGGATAACCGAGTAAAACAACATTAAAATAGTAGTAACCAATGAAAATAATGGAACGAAATGGCAATATGTATATATAATAGATAATACAGGCAACATTGAACATTGAAATCGTCTCATAAAAATTGGTTGCCTGTAAAGTCGGTATACGGGCGAAAGTTTTACGTGACAACGACTTTGAGTGGTAAAATAATTTTAATGTGAATATTCATTCGTATAGTAGGAAGAAGGATGAAATAATAGTAACAATTTAAAACATTTATTTATACAAAGAATTATATTTAAAACATTAATTTATACAAAGAATCTCGCACTGAATTTCACTTTTTATGTCTGTCTCTCTCGCTCTTAGGCGGGCTAACCATGCCCGAGTGGAAGGGACGCGTGCCTCTCACTCGCTCTCATTGTGAGCGCATAACGTGAGCGGAGCGTAACGCAGTTTCTTGAAGTGTCACCCGGCAAACCAATTTATAAGACGTTGTCACGTCAATTAATGTTTGCGCTTTAATGGAAGCTCTTTATGTTCGTATTCTATACGTATGAAAACGGGACGCGAAGTTAGTTATAGCAGACGTTTATTTCGATAATAGTAAAAAATTAAAGTTTATATAACATTAGCTGTGCCCCGCGGTTTCACCCGCGTATAATTAATAAAAATAAGCCTAGAACCTTCCTCGATAAAGGGACTATACAACACAAAAATATTTTTTAAATTCGAACCAGTAGTTCCTGAGATTAGCCGGATCAAACAAACAAACTCATCAGCTTTATATATATTAGTATAGATTGGACTGACAAGTTTGAACCTTGGAATCGAATCTGTTACCTTATAAACTAGCCACTATACCTTAGAGTCACTACACTGTCATCGTGTTTTAATAAAAGTGACACGTTACTGCATCAAAATTCACCAGGAATTCGTTCGCATAAACGTCGCGTTCAACTATCTTTTCAATGAACGTTCGCAATTTCGCTGCGGTAACACAATTTATTCCCAAAATTGCCACTCCATTACTATGCGGCGCTCGGCGCATTTAATTTTCATTTCTTGCTCGATTTTGAGCCGAGACAAGCAACTTACCAAGTGTGAAATTAATATAAGACTAGCTGAAAACTTAAATGAACTTAGTCAGCGTACTCTAGGCCTAGGTCCCTTTGAGAAAACAAAACGATTTTAGTATGAAAATGTCACTGGTCTCACGATAGGGAATCGATATCGATCGATATATTTTAACTTGTATTTCTATAATTACCAATCGATAAGCCTGATGCATTATTCATATTTAAGGACTGGCGAAACCCGCGGCGTCGCCAACCTCAAATTGTTTCAGATGAAAATCCCTCCAAATTTGCTTATTTGCATGCATTTTACACTGTGGTGATCACCAGCAGGTGGTATATTAGACTGTCCTACCTATTTAAATAAAAAAAAAACAGACAAGAATAAATAATAAGATTTATAAATTACATTTATTTTAAAGTCACAGAAAGTCACTTCAATTGCATTCATTCATATATAGATTTTTAACGTAATAACATAATATCTATATAAATAAAATGATAGAGGTCTGCAGTTGTGCGCGCATCACGGAAAAACTACTGGTTAGATTTCAATGACATTTTATTTCCTAGGCATTTGGTCCTTATCAAAAATAAATTATTGCGATATCTTAATTTAATAAAAAGTTATTAAAGTTGCAAGAAACAACGATTTGTATATGCACTGCGTGTTCAGTGATATATTTTTAAACAAAGTATATTTTTGCTTGCGATCTTTTTGATGGTTTTTCCTTCGTACATAAGAAAACTTTGTTAATATATCAAGCAACGCGGACGAACTCGCGGGTATCAGCTAGTATATTATAAATTCGAATCACTTACTGGTAAAAAACAAAAACTATACAGTGTAAAAACCAGCTGGGTGAATGGACAACAACAACACGCTCATCAATCATGCTACTCTATTAGATTAATAGGTGACAAATTTGTATTGTCACCCGAACTACATGTACTTGCAAGGCTCCGACTGTATATGAAAATCAGTCGGTTAAAATTGTATATCTATATATGCTTCGTTAGACATACTTGAAGTTAATTAAGCCTGTCAATAGAAGAAAAAAAAAAACAAATTAGCTTCAACTAAATGTATAGAGTATCAATATTGGTAAAATAAGTTATTTTCATATTCATAAATAATAATAAAGTTATGTAGTTTTCAACTTGTACAGTTATTTAAAAATACAAACACAACAAGATGTTTAATTATTTAGTAAAGATTTCCAGCAAAGGAAACGATGTAATGTACTTACGAGTACATCACATCGTGGAATTATGTTTGCTATATATATAAGAGAGACTAAACAGAGATAAAAAATACGACGTTTATAAAGACACTGACGTGAATTTTATACTGAATTATTTTTATGACTTATTATTTGTTTTGAACGAAGGTGTTACTGCAGAATAAAAACACCATGTATATTGGGTATGTAAAATGACTATGGATCCCGCTTCAGACGACATCAGTACTAACCAAAAGTAAGCTTGTTTGTTTGTACGTTTTCAAATCTTTACTGTTCGACCGATCAACGTGAGATATATTATTTATTGCATACACGTTGTCCCACTCTCACACGCTGGCGATGCTGTGTGCTGAAACAAGAACGGAATATTGTTTTTTTGCGGTGGAATCATTATTCACATGTGGCTTTATCCGCATGATGGGAGAGGCATATGTAAGGCAAAATGCCATGCAATTCCTTGGTGTTCAAGCTTACTTCATACCAAAATTTTATCAAAATCACTTTAATAGTTTACTCTTAAAAGCGCAACAGGTAGACAGGTAGACAGACTTTCGCATTATTAATATTAGTTCAAATTAACAAACACGTTCTAAAAGAAACGTAAGAAAAAATCGTTGTTATATTAAAAAAATCTTCGATTAAAGTTTTTTAATCTTCCTCGCTTTTAAAAAAAAGGGAAATGTTTTAATTTATCTTTGTTCCGAAACATTATCTTAATTACATTAAGGTGTAAATTTTACGAAGTTAAAATCTGTTTATATCAAATTAAATAAGTAGAGATAAGCGTTGCTTAACGCCTCTCTCTTAAGATTTAAGGTTGATTAAAAAAATAAAAGAAGTTATAATAAAAATAAATCTCAAAAAATTACGTTTCTGTTTGCACGAAAAAATACCTTTTTGATGGAATTTAGCCATTGTACTCAAATATTAGGTTGGTTAAAAAACATTGCGTTCAGAGTTGTTATGATGTTTTATTACATTCAAATTAATGATTTATAAAAAAATTAGTGATGTAACAACTATAAAAAAAAACACAAATTACGATGTAACCGCTATTTTTTATCAGACGAAAAACGAATAAATAATAATCAGAATCAGAAAAATACAAGTTATCAAGTTAATTGATACATAAGGGTTTCTTAATATGTAAAAACTAGCTACCGCTCCCGGCTTCTTACGGGTAGACTGAACAACATAAAACGATATCGTAATACAATCAACTCTAATGAAATACATACCTAAGCCTGTCTCATCAATCTCTCCGCCCATTAGTGAAAACCGTATGAAAATTCACTCGGTAGTTTTTGAGCTTATCGCATTCAGACAGACACGCGACGGGGGTCTTTGTTTAGTTACATGTGAGTGAATAAGAACACCATATCTGAGCATTTAATCAATATAATATACAAAACGTCATAAAGGTTCCCATTAATTAAGCACATTGACAGCAATTTTAAATTCGAGAAATTTTATGAATAAAATCAAGCAAAACCCATTTTATTTATTTAAGGAAATTATAAATTATTTTTGTCAATGTTTTATATGTTTGTTGTAAGTGTTCTTTAACAAATAAATAAATAAAAAATATTCGCTTTAGTATGTAGTTATAGATGTGCTATTTGTTTTTTTCTTAAGGAAATTTGGATTTTCTTTTTGATTCGATTCACGTGTTTTTGAAACGAAGTTCTGTTTACGAGTCTTTTTAGTTAAAACATTTTTTTTTATATAACGGTAGAAATCCTTTTTTTGTACTTTGTTTTATATAGTAAGTAGTAGTAACAACCTGTGAATGTCCCACTGCTAAGCTAAAGCCTCTTCTCCTTTTTTGAGGAGAAGGTTTGGAGCTTATTCCACCACGCTGCTCCAATGCGGTTGTGTGGAATAGACATGTGGCAGAATTTTAGTGAAGTTTAACACATGCAGGTTTCCTCACAATGTTTTCCTTCACCGTCAAACACGATATGAATTATAACTTGAAAATTCAGTGGTGCCTGCCTCAATCATCGGTTAAGATTCTTATTAAGATCATTAAGATTCGTTCTTGCCACTGGGCCATCTCGGCTTTGTTTCATATACATTGAATAAACTCGGAGATGTGTGCTATTTATAAAAGAAAAACTATTTCTATTTAATCAGAAAGTACCTATTCTACAATAGCACGTCTATTACAAGATAACTTTGCTTCCGGTGTATTGGCTTAATTAAAACGGTACACTTCAATGGGTCTGTTGTCGATGGCACAATGTCTCTTTGATGAAATAACCAGTCATAAATTTCCTTCCGTGCTGTATTTCAACCAAACGATATTAGTAGAAAGAAATATTTGTGTATCAGTACAGTAGTATTACTATACTCGCCAGCTTCTCAACTTATATTTTTTTCGGTACCTTGTATTTTTTATACATAAGTGACGTAACATCTACGTGGAATCGACTGATATTATTGTTTTTTTTTTCACTTAATTTATATTAATTAAAGCATATCGTGTCAATATAGACAGTTATCTTAATAAGGGCTTAATTATGTTCTACAGACCATTCACAGAGATAAATTAACAACCTCGAATACAGTATTAGGTATACGCTTGCTTCTATTTCAGTTAAATGTTCGTGACAAATATTACATCACTTTTTTACATAATCCAGATGAAATAGTTAAGTAACAATAATTGTAAATAAATTATCAACCACACAACACATTCGTACCTACATATTGATGAGTAGAAAATAGTAAGTTAATTATCAAATTATAGAAGAATACGCAATTATTTTTTTACTTTTTAGTGCATATTAATTTGTTTTACCTATGAAGTCGGTTTTTGTTTTGTTATTTTTTTTATTTATTTGACTACAACTCAATGATGACGTAATAAACATTTATGACGCTTACTGTTCATCGGAAGTGAATTAAAAATAAAGTATTATTTCAATTGAATATTTCCAATTTCAAATGAAAATTCAGTGATGCTTCAACACGGAATCATCGATTAAGATTCTCGTCTATCACTGGACGAGCTCACTATCAAATATTGCAAGTTAAATAAAAGCTTGTAAAAAATAGATATAGATTATTTTTATTATTTCAGTACTAATCACACTCAACTTATTTACTAGTAGAGTTTTTTTGATACTTTTTATAACAATATGTCTTACACGATACGGTCGACAGATTCTTACAAAACATGTTATCGTTTCCCATGATTATTATTATTTTTTTTTTAAATGTATAGTTTTATATTATTTCCAAAATCTTAGTTACAATTATAACTCAGTAGTACATAGTCGTATTCTAGTTAGGTACGGTTAAATTACATATTTGATATTAATTTTTATTAAACTCTTTGTGTGGTTTCACTTAAAATTAAAATAGTGATATTTCAAGTTGGTTTTAAGGCGTAGTGCAAACGCTTTCGGGTAGGTGCCACCCACTTATCACATAATCTATCGGCACATAGCAATACAATGTTGTTGAGTTCCATTTATAAGGGGGGGGAACTACGTTCCTACGATTGGTGCATTGACGATGGGAATTAAGATTAAGGGATTGTCAATATTTCATTTAGCGCCAATGTTTATGTTTGACTTATATAATATTATATAAATATTGTAAAAAACGATCTGGAAAAAAATAAATCCCGCTGAGTTTCTTTCGCCGGTTCTTCTCAGGTCTGAGGTTTATTTCTGAACCGGTGGTAGATTTATGACAATCAATAAGAAAGTGTAACACTTCAACATTGAATAAAGTTTTTTTTTTTTTATAGGAAGGCGGACGAGCATATGGGCCACCTGATGGTATGTAGTCACGAACGCCCATAGACAATGGCATTGTAAGAAATGTTAACCATCGCTTACATCACCAATGCGCCACCAACCTTGGGAACTAAGATGTTGTCCCTTGTGATATTTGAATATTTGAATTTATCATCAGGAGAAAAAAGCGATAAGCGCTTTCATCATACTGTTAAGACGGAAATAAATCTTCATTCGCTACATGTTACAAAAATTAAAGAAAAAACAAATGACATTTGAGATGAGAAGAAACAAAAACCAACCGTCGAGCTATAAAAATATTTATATATTAAAGACTATACATATTTCTATCTCTGTATCTAAGAATCTATCTATGTATCTACGAAATGCTACTGACTGTTTTAGGCTATGTTTGATTGATTCAGATGTTTAATAGTTATGTGTAGGAGTTGGAAGAGGATGAATTAACGATAGAATAGAATAGGATATGCTGTATTGTACACCAACAACACAGTCATACATGTTTAGAAAATCATACAGTTACAGCACTATTAAAAAAACGATTGTAAGCGAATATATACGAGTGGGGTATCAAATGAAATGATTTGATTTCTGTATTACAAAATTGGATAATTGAAGGGGGGAAGGCATAACATTTTTTAATTTAAGTTTTATAAAATTAAAAATTTAATGATTTCAGAAATGGAAAGCATTTACCATCCTCTTATACAAGTGACTCAAGATGATATTATATGGGTTCAAAATTCATATAACCTAGATGCAAAGAAAATAAATGAAAATTTGGACATTATAGAAGAATGGTTCAAAAAACAAGAGCATCTGGTTGAATCGTTACCATATATAAGTAAGTTTAACTTAGAACTTTATTTGGTATTCATAATAATATGATTTTCCAAAGATTAAACAATTTTATTTCATAGGAAGGCGGATGAGCATATGGGCCACCTAATGGTAAGTGGTCACCAACGCCCATAGACAATGGCATTGTACGAAATGTTAACCATCGCTTACATCGCCAATGCACCACCAACCTTGGGAACTAAGATGTCATGTCCCTTGTGCCTTTAATTACACTGTCTCACTCACCCTTCTAACCGGAACACAACAGTACCAAGTACTGCTGTTTTGCGGTAGAATATCTGATGAGTAGGTGGTACCTACCCAGACATTCATCAATCATTTAATTAATTCCATATTATACCCATGTATCTAAGATATCTAATATAAAATTCGAAGCAAATATCACACACTGTAAGATTGCTCTTAAAACAATTCAGAGACGGTAGGAGAGAAAATAAGGAATGTAATTATAGAAGCTATTGAATGTTAGGAAAAAAATTATAATAATCCTGAACTCAGGCAATTGCTCTGTTGTCAATACTTAAAGTCAAACATTTTTTACTCAGTCTGATATATATGATGATAATTAAATATAATCCGGATAAGTTTTAATTGGTAAATATATTCCACGTAGTTATGGAATCTGTGTGTGTAGTGTAAGAATAGTTGTATAACAAGATTATATGTAATTAACTAAGCTCTGAGTCTAAAACTGCTGCATTACTTTCACCACAAACTTAGATATACTTATTAGATTCTATTTCTAACAATATATTATATTAAAATAATTAATAATATGACACGCCTTTATATATTCGCTAACTATATTTTTTATATTTTTTAATAATAAATTCAAAGCAAAGAATCATAAGCATAAGAATGCCTTAAAATAGTTATATAAAATAATATAATATAATTTGAATTTTAATTATCCTTCTCATCTTAACTTAGTATGCATGAACGTTCATTGAACAAATGTAATTATTCAAAAATAACATGATGGAAAACCATTTAAAATCTGGTTAACTGTAATATCATTCGAAGTTCAAAAACACAAATAACAATACCATTACAAAAAGAACAATAAATAAAATATATATATGCTATGATTTTTTACTACTTACGTTCGTTCTCGTTCCCATAACCTTTAGACATGTATTAATATATATGTATATTACATGTATTAATATATATGTATATTATATGACTACCTCGTTGGTCTATCGGCTAGGATTAAGGCTGCTAACTCGGGGGTTCTGGGTTCAATTCCCAGGTCGGGCCAATAAAATGTTATTTAGATTTTCTGTCGAAAATTCTCAATAGCAGCCCGAAGTCTGGAAGTTGGAAGTGTGAACACTCCCGTGCCTCGGAAAGCACGTAAAGCCGTTGGTCCTGCGCCTAAACTCTCCGGTCGTGTCGGATTGCCGTCCCATCGGATTATGAGAGTTAGGGAATAGAGAGTGCACCTGTGTTTGCGCACACACTTGTGCACTATAATATGTCCTGCGCAGTTGGCTGATCTCTCTTGAGATTGGCCGCCGTGGCCGAAATCGGTTAGGAGGACCATTATTATATTACATATTCGGTTTAAATTAAATCCTTAATAAATTATCTTTTAAATAGCACTATTATAGGTACTATGTATATTATTTCAGGTCGTGATATGATTGAACGCTTCCATATATTAGCAAGAGGTTCCATTGAACAGACAAAAATTACAATTGACAAGGTATTGACGACGAAAGGATTGCTATCTGAATTCGTTTTGAAAAATCCAAATGTTCTTTTGAAAGAATTTGACATGTTTCTCGACAATGTGTTAGTATTCTAATATGTAAATTATTTTTGAAGTGAAAACTTCTTTAGCGGCGTTTTGCAATTTTTTGTGATGAGTAAAAATGTTAAACTCGCTTCAGGTCACGTGATCCTTATTGAAAATTCGTAAGACGGATTCTGAAGTGTTAAATTTTTAATGTAATATAAATGATATATCTTGCAGCCATCTGTTAAACAATGAGCTCCACAGATTATGAATAGTATACACGATGTTTTTTTTTATACTTGATTTAGTTACGTTCGTGTACTTTGGAACTTATTAACTGACGGCCGCGTGAATCTCTAAATTTCTGGATTTCTTGTTTTTTTTTTTAAATTAGGAACGTGAACTATTTTTATTATTAATTTTAACAAACAATTAAATTATTAAAAAAAAATGTTATAAGAGTAAACTAGAATATAACAAACATAAATATTTAATTAAAATTAGAAAATAATTTTCATCTTTTTTAATTTAAGAAACATAATTTCAGATTACTTACAGCATTACCGATTATAAATCCTAAAGACCGTACAAGAGTTTTTTTGTGGCGGAATTTAAATGAAAACTTTGATTTCAATTTAGTCACCTTTGCGAAGCTTGGTAGTTTTGTAAGTACATATTATATAACTTATTTAATAATAACCTTTTTTTTTATCGTGGGGAAATCCATCGTGGATACCCTCCATATCTATTGAAAGAGGGTTATGTCGGACTCCTACCGACTAAAACCACCACGGTACCCTTCCCGTCTCAAGGGGAGCGCCACGGGATCGCTTGCGCATGCTACCGTGACATTTAATAATAACCTAACCTAACCAACCAAAGAATGATACTTGCAAAATATTTTATGTAGTTTTTGATTTTTTTTTTTAATGAATAATGATCGATGTTGAAATTTATGCCAAAATTATTGCCAAGTTTTATTTAAATCTCGAATAAATATTATGAATTTACGATGGCTAATTATGATTTTTATTAAATTAACTTATTATATTATTTACTTATGCGGTTGTAAATTCAATGTTGGATATTATTTTTGACGTTTGTGTTAGAATATTATTAAAGTCAATGTCACATAATATTATTAAATTTCACAATAAATAATGCAATTTTATTATATTAATTAATTATAGATCATGGAAATGAGACTACGTTATGAATACGTATTTTCGGATAGACACATTATCGATTGTAAACATTTCAAACCGAGTTTTATCACGAAGCTCAATCCAGTTATTGTGAAGAGATCCGAAGTTATAAGTACGGTAAATAATATTTTGTTTTAATCCTATGTAAAATAGTTAATTATTAAATATTATCCTTACTAATTATAAATTGTTAATCCTTATTATAAATGCGAATGTGAGTGTGTTTGTTACGCTTTCACGCCTAAACAGTGGAGTGGTTCGGTTTAGTGAAACCGATTTTAAAAATTCTTTCACCAATGGAAAGCTACATTATCAGCGAGTAATATAGGCTATATTTTGTCCCCGAATTCCCACAGGAACGGGAATTCCGCGAGTGAAACCACGGGCAAAAGTCTAGTATTATAATAAAATAGTTTATTCCGCATTATTATTATTGTTATATATTTTGTTTTATATTTCAGGAAGCTTACGGAGTGAAAGTAAAAGGCATACACCTAATAAATGCTCCAGTTTTTATCGACAAAATTGTATACATATTGAAAAGTATACTTAAAGAAAAAATTATAAACAGAATTTATATCCACAATTCTTATGAAAATCTTCACGAGGCAATTCCTAAAGACGTACTTCCACGAGAGTACGGTGGTGATCTCCCAAGCTGGAGTAAGTTATCTGGTACGTAGTTTGAGTGTTTCCTTTATATTAATATTTTTGACCCGATGAAAGTGAAATTTCGCATTAAATTTTTGTAGTTTTGAAGACGGCTGCTTTTTTTTCTTCAAGTGCCTCCCCGACTAGCGGAGGTTGGCAGACAGCTTCGAACACTCCCTTTTTACTGAACTAAATTTATATCGTAATGGTTAAAAGGATACAAAACACCAATTGTGTTTTATTCACTTAAAACTTATATTAATTATTATATTTACAAAATTTTATATGACCCAAAGGTCAAACCGCTCATGCATTGGTTCAGTATTTAAGTGCGTGAGACCTTACACTTATTTTCAGCGGTACGCTGTGAACCCAGCTGACAATATAAAAGTAACTTACATTAACGATGTGATTTTCAATTCTGACATTAAATTACTTGTAGCACACATATTTTCAATTTCATTCTTCATTCCAGAACAAATGAAGAATTACCTTAAAACAGAAGAAGCAAAAGAGATTATAGAACATTCTAGTAAAATCGTTTCAAACGAAACAAGGCGTAGTTGCATTCGATTCAATGAAGAGTATTTAGGCATGCCGGGCTCGTTTAAGCGGTTAAATGTAGATTAGTCACAAATAATATATTGAAACGAAACTTTTGTACTATATAGTGTAATTATGTTGTACCGGTCTACGTGCTAGACTAAAATACAAGCTGGTTTTAAGGAAGGAGGGGGGTGGGTTTCTTCCTAATTGGTTATTTTACTAACAAACAGTTATTAATTACTTAATACTTTTTATCAATGTTCCGGTGTGTTTATCCGAGTGATCCATAGTATCAACAGGCACAAAGGACATTTAAATAAAATACTTAATTCAACATTAAAACATTACAATCACTTATGGTTAGTCAAGCTAGTAACGAACACCGGTTTGGAAAAGGAACACGTTGAGAATAACCGTCATAAGAAACTCAGCAGGTTATTTTTATTAAAAAAAAAATTAACATTGAACGTAAAATGGTTGATAATGATGATGTTCATAATGATAATGAATAAAAATTAAAACAGTAGGTGGTCATTACTATGGGTTTTTTTTCTATATCTCGGGAGGGCAAATGACACTTGAAGTGGTAGTAGAGTCCTAACGCGAAGACGGCTAGTACAGTCGCTAAGAATGATTTGCACTAGCCGCCCCCTCCTTGCTGGCGCACAAGATGTCCTTTCACGCCGCGTTTGAAGGAACCCAGGTCATGACAGGAGGGTAACACGTGTGCTGGTAAAGAATTACATGTTTTGGAAGTGCGACAAAGGAAAGAGTTGGCAAATTACCTCGTGCGTGATGGAATTGATGTCGCAGTTAGGCGATGACATCGAGAGCCAGCACGCGTAGACTTATGAAGGGGAAGCAGGAATAAAGAAGAATATTTCCTCTGAGCACTTGCCATAATACAGTCAATAGTAAGCGCTCAGTGCCGCTATCTTTCGACGCAATTATAAGGGTATGGCGAATCGACGCCATATGGATTGCAGTGTATGTTTTCATTAATGGAAATTACCATCAAGTGTTTCATTTGCCACCCCGAACTAATTGTAAAAAATGTCACTTATTTTTATTTTTTTCTTTTAATTTCATAGGAAGGCAGACGAGCATTTGGGTCACATGATGGTAAGTGGTCACCAACGCCCATAGGCAATGGCATCGTAAGAGATGTTAACCATCGCTTACATCGCCAATGCGCCACCAACCTTGGGAACTAAGATCTTATCTCCTTGGTGCCTGTAATTACACTGGCTCACTCACCCTTCAAACCGGAACACAGCAGTACCCACTCATCAAATATTTTACCACCAAACAGCAATACTTAGTATTTTGTGCTACAGATGAGTAAGTCAAACTACAGGCATGAGGTATACAATGACTAAGTTCCCAAAGTTGGTGCCGATGTTAAGGGGTTTTAATATAATATGTTACAATGCCGATGTCTATGAGCGTCAATTACCAATTACCATCAGATATAACCCTCTATCTATTTAATAATATTACCATTATATAAACCAAGAATATATATAAAAAAATCCTTGTGGGCAAACATTTCTTTACAGAATGAATAGACTATATTTTATTCAGGAAAACTTGATGAATTCTTCGACTTAAGTATTTTTGTGTAGTGGTTAAGTGTAGTTAATTAATGTAAATTTCATTTCCTTTATTTAAATGGAATTTTTAATTGAGACTTTTTTAAACTTCATTATGAATACACCAAATTTTCTGAATTTGCATTTTCTGAGAAGATTTACTATGGTAGCATAATTTTTTTTTTTCACCATCGGAAAGTAGAGATTTGAACGAATAGAAAACACACCAACTTTTTGAAAAAAGCTAATATTTTGACGGGTGAATTTTCGATTGAAAATTTGGGTGCTTTTTCGATATTAATTCAAAATAAGGTGAAAAAATAAATATTTTTAATCAAATAAATTACAGCGTATTTGAGACATGAAAAGGTTAAGTTTTCACCAAATTTCGTTAAAAAAAAATAATTTTTGTAAAAGATAAAAATAAAAAACCAAAAACTTGGTTTTTTGAATTTTTCACATAAATTTTGAGGTTATGTGAAAAAGTATAAATACAAAAGTTTTAGATCTTTTTATTAAGTACAACTTTGCGATTTGACTTTTTTCGATAGGACTTTTAGTTTTGCCGGAAATCGAGAAAAACCGTTTTTTACCCTTAAAAACTCACCCCCACCCCCTTCCCGACCTCAGATCGCCCGTAAATTATTTTTCCTTTTTTATTTTTATAATATTCCCCTCCTTTTCTAATGGGTTGCATCCTACTATTATTTTTTTTCACTTTTTATTATTTTTAAAGGCTTCTACCCTAGTCTATTAATAAAGTATATTAAGATAACTCAATAGTACCACGTTTGTGTAAACTATACCATGGGCTTAGTGATTTGCTCGATATCAGTACGGACTCACCTAAGACTTTCCGTAAAGTTATTACAGAAAGAATGTTACAATAGTATATAAATGTAAATATGTAATCATATTAAATATGTAAACTTATAGTATTTGGTAATGTACGTAACGCTTATGTAACGTTTTTGTTATTTCCGTTCTTCACTTTTTTTCCTTTCAATGTCATTTTTAACCGACTTCAAAAAAAGGAGGAGGTTATCAATTCGTCTGTATGTTTTTTTTTTTTTTGGTGTTGTTACCTCATTACTTTCGACTGGATGAATCGATTTCGATGATTTTTTTTTATTTGAAAGCTAGTGCTTTCCCATTGGTCCCATATTTTTTTGGTCCAGTTTTGACAATGGAATCCATGAGAAAACCATATAAGTTGTAAATTTGCATGAGGTATGTGCGCGACAAATGGACGAATAACTCGATATCTATTCAACGGATTTCGATGATTTATTGTTGTTATTTTTGGAGTCGATGTCAGCTAAGGAAACAGTATAATATACTTAGCAATAATAATACGGGAATCTTTTAAAAACAAACAAAAACATACACATTACAAATTGACTTTTATTCGCCTCGTTAAGTTGCGCGTGCGACACAAGCACATCTCACCTATAACTAACTATGTATGTAGTTATAAACCCATCTTGGCTGACATCGACTCCAAAAGTAACAATAATTGTAAATAAATTATCAACCACACAACACATTCGTACCTACATATCGTTGAGTAGAAAATAGTAAGTTAATTATCAAATTATAGAAGAATACGCAATTATTTTTTTACTTTTTAGTGCATATTAATTTGTTTTTCCTATGAAGTCGGTTTTTGTTTTGTTAAAATTTTTATTTATTTTCTCAATTGTTAACATATTGTTACTTAATATTAATCAAGCACTTTAATATTTAATTATAAAACTGTAATCGGAGCAAGAACGCTATGCATGCAGTTTTTGCTTTTCAATGGGTGTACATAATGTATCTTATTTTGTACATGATTTATTGGTGTGTAATTTATGTAACATCCGCTAGCAAAACATAATAAATAAATAAAAAACTTTATTGAAGTTAAGCACGTACAATTACATGGTATGCTGATGGTGGAACCGATGTATAACAATGGATAGGAAAAAACAATTAATTAGTTGTTTTAATATATTCCATTTTTATTCACATGGAATGTTTTTGTTGTGTGTTAATTTAAGGTTTGATATAAGCGAATACTATAATTCTACTAGGTTTTTGTTAGTGAAGAATCAGCTTGAAACACATTAAATTTTTCTGATTTTTTTAAATTATTCTATTTTTTAACGTTTGCCGGGTTGAATTAAATTATTTAACGGATTCATATGAAATTATTTATTTACCATTCAATTCTTTTTCCCTTTTTTATTAATTTTTATTCATTAAATAATTATAAGTACGTCAATACGTATTATTTTTCACACAATATTTTAATATGAATTATATATTAACTTTTTTTTTTAAGTGGCAAATGCGAACCAGAATTTAAAGTGTTTTTAGTATTTAACGTATCAGCAATAAATTAATTCGTGTAAAATAATTTACTAGTGGGCTTTGTATGAGCTCGCCTGAGTAGGTACCCCCCTCTCGATTGTTGTGTCCCGGTACATAATATCTTAGTTCCTAAGGTTGTTGGCGCATGGCTAACAATGCCAATGGCTATGGGTGTTGGTGACAACTTACCATCAGGTGGCCCATACACCCGTCCGCCTACCTATTTTATAAAAAAAAATGGTTGTCTGTAAAGTCGGTTTACGGACGATAGTTTCACGTGACAACCTCATAACAAAACATTGATGAAATGACTGCAATCGAGTGAAAGAGAGATAGATGCGGCGCAAGCGTACAATCAGCGTAACGGGACAATGACCCTAACGGGACAATGTTTCGTGCATACAGCCAGCGTTAATTGATTTATTGTGTAATAAATCACGTCACGTCAAAAAAATTAAATTGTAGTTTTAAAACTTTTCCAAATTTTCTTTACAAATTTACCTAAAATAAAATGGCCATCCATTTATTTATATGCCAACACAATTTTTATTTAAGTCTGAACAAAAAAAAACTATTATGCTGTAATGCTTAACATATAACAAGGTTAGCATTACCGACTAAAAATCGTTTATTTTGATACCTACTCGTTTTAATTTGAATATTTCGTTTCAAACTTTTTGCATTAAATAACATACATTTCACAGTTTTTAGAAATATTAAACATTCCTTACACCAATATGCCACAAACGGGAAATAAAAGTTGCACACTTACATTTAATATAACGCTTACATTTCAAGGTATGCATTCCCAATACTATTATCTAGAGATCAGCCACGACAAGTATTATTTTAATTCAAGTGTAATCTTGAGTTTCTTTAGGTTTCCCTGCTCAAATTCAAATTCAAAGCCATGTAAGCGTACAGCAGCTGCAATACTTTTGTCTTTTTTTTTCGTTGGCGTTTTCCAACACTCATTAATTCATTGTTTAAATATGAGTGTGTTAACATTGTTATTTTTTATCAATAACTAGCTGCCCGTCCCGACTTCGTACGGGTAAATTAAAAAAATTACCCCGTGCATTTTTTAATCAATAAGATATAAACATTCACCAATCGATTTATTCGCCCATACAGTACAGTTTATATATGTTCAGTACAGGGCATATAATAATTCTATTTCCTACTAATATAATAAACACGAAATTTTGTATGGATGTATGGACATTTGTTACCCTTTCACGTAAAAGTACTGAATGGATTTTAATGAAACTTTACAATAATATAGCTAATACATCAAAATAACAAATAGGCTATAATTTATAAAGCTATTAATAATTATTAATTTATAAATTGACCAAAATATAACAATAAGAATTTTAAAGAAGATAACTTTTGTCTCTTACACTATATCATTTGGACAAATGTTTTAAAAGTTACGACGATGACAAAGTGAGTGCGCGACACTATGCAGCAGTACACTGTGGGAGAAGAATTCGGTCATCGGCTCATCGCTGGGTGTGCGACTCGCATGCAGGAATACGTCATCGATGGTTGTCCGTTTTGCGGTTTTTCAAGTCCCTAGATACGATTGCTTAAAGACGCACTTTACCTGTATGTAATTTATTAATAGGTAGGTTTTTATAGTGCCAGGTTGCATACCTTCGGGTTGTAGCGGAATGGGCCGGCACGCCCAGCCGGAGTTACCACTCTCTCACTTAAAATCGGCGTAAAGTAATAGCTACGCTACCATAATTTTGAGTGCAAATAACAAAATGCTAAACACACAATGTCTTACTGCTACCCTATGACAACCAAAAGTTCTAAGACCTGTCGTTTTCAATGACCGCCTTGGTTGATTTTAGTGAGAACTCTTATCACATGTACACTTATTATAGTGCATGCTCAAACAATGTCCATTCCCTGCATCGCTAATGCGCCATCAACCGTAGGAACGAAGATGTTATGCCCTATGTGCCTGTAGTTTGATAGAATAAAAAAAATTGTACGCTTGCTCTTTTATGGTTTTAACTATACTCAACGGCGTAGATAGGCGGCGGGCTATTTAATATTAACTATAAATATATTAAGTCAAACTATAGGAATTCATAATAAGTCCACTGATGATTATTTAAAGAATAATCATCAACTTCAAAATAAAAAAAAACCGTTACTAAAGTTTTTCTTAACAGAAATGCATTTCATACATATTAATTTCAAATCACAGATTTTCAAATTTCAAGCAAACATTTATCCTTTACTTATATTTATGCGGGCAACAGCTAGCGTACGGGCGACAGCGGGACGCGGGGCGCGCAAGCGGTTGCATCACGCGTTTGTATGATGGGTGTTGGACCGCCTGAATTTATTTAGTGCGCGATAATTTTAAAATTACGATTACTCCTAAGATATTGATTTAAATTGGGTGGTGTAAAGGGCAATTATAATATACATTAAATGCTTAAAGTAAATAACGTATTTATTTTAATAAGGATTAATATCATATCCGTTTTTATAGCTTTCCAATTTGACCATTTTTATGTAAACATTTTTTAAACATTAAAATGGGTACAGTTAGCTATCCTTAAAAGATAGACATATGCCATCGCGGACTTTTTTGTAGATCTATGAAAGGGGAACAATTTCACCATACATTATTTTGTTATAACTCAAAGGGATTTTACAGCGTTTTCGATGAAAGCTCCCAATCGACTCGTTTTTTTTCCGACTTCTTCAACAATTATCGCTATATTTCAACAAATTTACAGAAAACATTAATGCATTATACACGTAAACCTTCCTCTTGAATCACTTTATCCATTGGTGATAACCGTATGAAAATCCGTTTAGTACTTTTTTAGTTTAGCGCGTTTATACAGAAAGATATGAAACGCAGGGGACTTTGTTTTATAATATTTAAGGAAGCGGTTGCATCACGCGTTTGCATGATGGGTGTTGGACCGCCTGAATTTATTTAGTGCGCGATAATTTTAAAATTACGATTACTCCTAAGATATTGATTTAAATTGGGTGGTGTAAAGGGCAATTATAATATACATTAAATGCTCAAAGTAAATAACGTATTTATTTTAATAAAGATTAATATCATATCCGTTTTTATAGCTTTCCAATTTGACTATTTTTATGTAAACATTTTTTAAACATTAAAATGGGTATAGTTAGCTATCCTTAAAAGATAGACATATGCCATCGCGGACTTTTTTGTAGATCTATGAAAGGGGAACAATTTCACCATACATTGTTTTGTTATAACTCAAAGGGATTGTACAGCGTTTTCGATGAAAGCTCCCAATATGCTCGTTTTTTTCCGACTTCTTCAACAAATTTCGCTATATTTCAACAAATTTACAGAAAATATTAATGAATTATACACGTAAACCATCCACTTGAATCACTTTATCTATTAGTGAAAACCGTATGAAAATCCCTTCAGTAGTTTTTTAGTTTAGCGCGTACATACAGACAGACATGAAACGCGGGGGACTTTGTTTTATAATATTTAAGGAAAAATGTTTAATATTCTCATCATATCACAACATATTCAACAATAGTTTAGACATAATACATTAAAATATATTATAATACTTTATTACTATATATTTGTATTCTAACATAGTGGTTTTTTTGTACTCCGGTTTGAAGGATGAAGCCATTATGATTACAGGCACATGGGAAATAACATCTCAGTTCCCAAGATTGGCTGTGAATTGGTGATGTTAGGAATGGTTAGAATTTGTTATACTGCCAATGTCTATGACCTTGTTGTGACCATTTGCTAGTCTGCATGTCTATTCTATGTCTATGTCTATAACAAAAAAAAAATACAAATAAATTATAATATGGATGCTTTTCATTAACTGCAACGCGGTTATACTTGCGATAAGAATTGTTAAAGATTTAAATATAAAGATTTTTAAAACAAGTATAAGATCGTCTTAATCGGAATATAAAATATTACTTTTAAAGTTTTAAAGTGTGCACTGCAAATGCAGGTAAACTTTTGGAGACGTTTTTACTTATTAGTCAAGCACTTTAATATTTAATTATGTAATTGTAATCGACGCTAGAACACTATGCATGCAGTTTTTGCTTTCAATTGGGTGTGCGTTAGGTATTTCTTATTTTGTACATGATTAATTAGTATGTCATTTTAGTAACATTCGCTAGTAAAACAAAATAAATACTTTCAACTCCACAGATAATAAAAAGAAAGTTTTTATTTTCATTCGATTTTTTTCTCCTGTTAATTTTATCTATGATTTTTTGTACTCAAATGAATACGAGGTAGATAAAAAAAAAACAGTGAGATAAAATGAATCATTTTATAAGTTAATATGTTTTTACTAATTGAATAGCGAACTTAAAAACTGTAATTGCTTAGTCTTAAATAATTTATTACTTAATTTTAATATTAACAAATAAAATATTAAATACAAACATTATTCGCACCCAAGACCAGCCAACATACAGACGCTTTGCACTTGTAAGTAATTTTTATATTTATATAATACTGATATTATCAAGCGTTAAGGAAAATATTTTTGAATAAGAATTGTTAATGATTTAAATATAAAGATTTTTAAAACAAGTATAAGATCGTCTTAATCGGAATATATAATATTACTATTAAAGTTTTAAAGTGTGCACTGCAAATGCAGGTAAACTTTTGGAGGCGTTTTTTTATGTATCTATTTTAGTATATTTTATATTGTTTTGAAAATTAAGTGCCTTCAGATTTTGGTTTTCGCAAATATAACCACGCCTCCGAATTTCGCAATAAACTGGCTCCCAATCGGACTTCACATGAATAAACTCATACTATCTCATCTATACTGTATTCTATTTAAGCTGGAATAAGGCGAGTTTTATGTGATAATGATGAAAGATTATTTCGTTTTCGAAAAATCCCGTACTTTATACTCCTGTTCAAACTTCTTCCTTCTCCTAATCCGTCTTTGTAGGTTCTTCCTTCTACTCCAAATCCATCTGTCTAGCTGTTCTTCTGTGAAACTCGCTCTCTCTTTTATATAACACTTCAAAAGCCTATACAGTATACATGCTTTATACGGCATCTACAAAAAACACTTTTTGTTCGTATATCATTTAATGTGTTTAAATATCATGGATCTACAAATATAATTATAGAATGTATAGAATATAATTATTAAATGAATATTTACTTAGTGTTTACACTTCAAATCGGTACTATGTCGAGTGCAAATTTAAAGTCAATGTTTGTTTGGATGTGATCGATTTCTCAGCGATAAGACCGCCTTTGTACATATTTCATAGTCTTATTTTTAATTGTATTTCAATGTGATGTAAAATTATTTGTTAGTCTGGTGTTTTAATACGAATGTTTTATTTACAATTTGTAATTAAAGTCGAATATTTGCGCCATTCGATTTGGCATTATGTATCCTTGACATGAGATGGAGGCTATCGTTTATATGCACGTAGCATTCAACAAAAGGATTGTTCACGTATCCAGATGATATCCAATTGAGGCCTAAGCTTTATCGGGGTTTCGGCTAAGATCAAAGTTATTGGTTCTTTTCAGCTTACTATCTACAAGAATTTTGCAGCAGGAACGTCGAAGTTAAAATACGTTGAACAATTTTAAAAAATATTTTAGATAATGGAATCTATCTCGACAAATCCTTTTGTGCTAACCACTTTAGATGAAGTTCTATCAATACAAAAAGCTTTCGATTTAGACACAAAGAAAATACAGGAAAGCCTAGATATAATAGTGGAGTGGTTCAAGAAACAAGATCACTTGGTTGAGGCATTACCGTATACAGGTATAATTAAAGGCTTCAAAATGTTGCTGTTTTTTCTATACTATATTTTTTCCTTTTTTTATAAAAACTAATTAGTAGTATTTATAATATTGATGGACGAAGGGCTGATGAGCCATCTGATGGTATGTGCCACTACCACATTCCTACATCACCACTGCGCCACCATTTATGAGAATTAAGATGTTGCCTGTGCCTGTAGTTACACTGACTCACTTGTTCTTGAAACTGAAAGACAATAATACAAAGTATTGCTATTAAACGGTAAAAAAACTAATAAGTGAGTGATAATTACCCAAGTCTTGGTATTAGTTCGTTATTTAATGGTGGTCCTAAATACTACAACTTTTATATTTAATTGATCAAAATTGTGACAGTAATTTCCCTGAGAAAATAAAATTAAGAATATCTTCTCTATTTATTTTTTAATACATTTTTTAGATGTCGCAATTATCGCTGTATATATTACCGTGTTTTATTATATTTACGTTTTCAGGACGCGATTCGCTTGAGCGTGTACTTGTAGTGGCAAGAGGTTCTATAGAACAATCAAAAATATTGATTGACAAAATATTAACAACTAAAGGACTTCTACCTGAACTCGTTGTTTTTAATTCGTTTGACGAATTTGAGACTTTATTGGACAATATGTTTGTATTAAGAATTACGTTTATTATAGTAACAATATATTAATATGAAATTAAAATAATGGCCCATTTTCTAGAATAATCTAAACCGAAAATTCCCAGAGCAAGTAATAATACTAAATTTTATTTTTTTGTGTTTACAATTCATCTCTTGATCGGTGGTGAAGGAAAACATCGTTAGGAAGGTGGCGGATGAAAATCGGCTACGTGTTTACCCGCATTGAAGCAGCGTGGTGGAATAAGCTCCAAACCTTCTGCTCAAAAAGGAGATGCCAATAGAGGGACATTCACAGGCTGCTATTTTACTTTTATCATCTGGTTTTTAGTTTGTACACGTCATTGCCGAAATTAAATCCACTAGATAATACAAGAACTATACTGCTAAGGCTGATGAATGAAAACTTTGAAGACGTGAACGTGTTGAGTACTTTGAGGTTCGGTATGTTTGTAAGTGCCTTCAATACTTCATATATATATTTATCACAAAAATTAAAAATCCATCAAGACCTATTTTAAGGACTAGAAGATTTAATAAATCCTTTTTGATAATACTTCTGTCCTCCTTATTAGTAGTATTAGTAAAATGCTTGTGACTTGAATATGCGGCCCATTCAAGACGACATTTGATGGTCAAATATTGAAATGCTCCGTTATATAACTTAATTTGTGTTTAACATTCCATAATAGACAGTTTCTGATGCAATAAAGTTGTGTTATTATTATAGCACAAATGCTACCCTTCCATTTAACAATATCTATTTTTTACTACGTTCAGATAGCTGAAGTGAGATCGTACCACGAATATAGTTTTGAAGATAGACACATTTTGGATTTGAAGAATGTAACGACAAATATTGTATCAAAAATCAATCCAATATTATTAAAAATAGCAGCATACCTATGCACGGTTATGGTTTTTGATACTTATATTATCTGTTTTTATTATATATAATCGATGGTATCGATCGTTACAAATGGAGAGCAATTCCCTAAAAGCTTGTCATTTTAGTAAATTAATAAATAATTACGCATACGACAAAATTCAATCATCACGAATTATTTCCTACTTTTGACAATAAATTATTGTAAAAATTCTGCAGGAAACGTACAAAGTTAAAATAAAAGGCATTCATCTAATAAACGCTCCGCCATTTGTGCATTTGATTATGAATATATTGAAACAAGTGCTCAATAAAAAATTAGCTAGCCGGATTTATATACACAGCACATATGAAGACCTCTACCAGAAAATTCCTAAGGAGATCTTACCTAAGGATTACGGTGGAGATCAACAAAGCTGTCAAACGTTAGTCGGTACGTGTAATATTCAAAATTTTCGGAAATAATTTATGTTTTTAATTATCTATGCATATCAGTGTCTTTTGTTTATTGGACATCATGATGAATATAAATTTTATTATTTTTTGTATCTGTATTTTTAATTTATTAATTTTTTTTGGTTACTCACCACAAAGCTTATTTCTATTTCTCCTCTAGTGAATGGATACATTCAAATTAGCTAGATGTATTTTTTTATCTAAACGATATGGCGATTTCCATTCAGAAATAAAGTGACCGGAATTTTGGCGTACCTTCGAAGGGGCCTATGTTTTATATAGTTCTGTTGAACTTTTCACCACTTACACATTTCTTTATTACTTCCAGAGCAATGGAGGGCTTATTTAAAAACCGAAGAAGCACATATGATAGCAAAAAACTCCACTAAGCTTGTATCTAACGAATCAAAACGAAGTTCTATTAAATTTAATGAAGAATATTTAGGCATTCCAGGTTCTTTTAAACAATTGAATGTAGATTAATGGATGAACCTAACTTAGTTGAACCTATACAATTGTGTTAGTAGTTTAAATAATCAAAAAGGACTAACTGTACTTATACAAGAGGCCTATTGTGACTATTTTTACGTCACAATATGCCTCTCCTATTAGGTTTTTCTTCAGAATACTTCAGTATTTAAACTTTAAGCACTTACTTTAAATTTTAAGCATCCAATCGAGCCGCATGCCGCCGAAATATCATCTTTTTGTCTTTTTAGTGCACCAAGAAGATTAAATGCTTTATTATTATTTTTTTGACATAGATAAAACTCATAAATTTATATTTTAATGCTGTTAGAAATTTTCTATTACTACAATTATATTTTATTTCTATAAAATGTTATATAAATGCTATGTATTAAATATAATTTGACACAATCCTAAATATTAAATTTCGGTAAGTCTGAAGAAATCTCGAGCAACAAGATAATAAATAGCTTGAACAAATCATTTTGTAAACAGTATGTAGTTAATACTATTCAGTTGAAGATTCAAATCTACTGTAAATCCCCAAAAATCAGAAATTAAGGAAGTCGTTATAAATATTACTTAAAAAAATTGTTATCTTACTTTATGTTTCGTATTAATTACACTGACTTTTTTTGTTTCTGTTTTAACTGTAACGAAATCGTATTTCTTTTTGTAAAATATCATTTCAATGATAATGGTGTTTATGTCGTCATAATAAACTATTTTTAATGGTTTTGTTTTATTGTTTCTATCATGGATGGTACTCGTCACTAATAATATACTATCTACTCTACGCGCGTCATCTTGTTGTTCTACTTATTTATGCATAAAGCCGAGATGGCCCAGGGGTAAGAACGCGTGAATCTTAACCGATGATCGTGGGTTCAAATCCGGGCAAGCATCACTGATTTCATGTGCTTAATTTGTGATTATAAATCATCTCGTACTTGACGGTGAAGGAAAACATCGTGACGAAACGTGCATGGGTCAAATTTCATTGAAATTCTGTCAAATGTGTATTCCACCAACATGTACATAAGACAAAATTAAATTCGAACGGCAAAAATTTAGATGACTGCTCCTGATTTCTGTTACCTAGACCAAAGATTAAATCGCACTGTCTAAATAGGTAAGCGTCCTATGGTGCTACAGAATTATCCTTATCCATTGCACATCCGAAGGTTGACTATTAACGGCTTATATATTCCTTTGCATAATTTTCTAACTTCTTAGAATTATATAATTGATTCTAGTTTATAGTTTTTCTTATTAACTATGATCGTTTTTTTTTAATTATTCAATTAAAACGGTTACTTTTTAATAGTTTTTTTTTATTACATAGGAAGGTGGACGTGCATGTGGGCCACCTGAAGGTAAGTGGGCACCAACGCCCATAGACATTGGCGTTGTGAGAGATGTTATCATCGCTTACATCGCCAAGGCGCCACCAACCTTGGGAACTAAGATGTTATGTCCCATGTGCCTGTAATTACACTGGCTCACTCACCCTTCATACCGGAACACAACAATAGCAAGTACTGCTGTTTTGCGGTATAATTTTTATCTAAGGCATTGCAACTAGTGCACTTTCTGTGCTCTCCATCTCATTACCCTATTTGATAAGTAACAAACATATCCGTAAAGAGGTCAGGTGTAGGACCAACTAGATTTAGTGTCTTTTAAATCACTGGAGTGTAAAATCTGACAATTTAAACACTTCTTTCTTGTATTGATAAAACCCAATATATTTCTTATTAGCGCTTATTTGCTAGCCACTAGATTGAAGAGTCTTCTATTTTTATATTACATTTATCAAAATGTTATCCTATATCATTTACCTGATTATATTTAAAATGTTTATAGTGATTATTGTGACTTCCGTGGAGGTTTACGCCATAGTATAATATATTAACGTACAGTAAGTAGCCTGAGAGATGCTTCCGAATACAAAATAATTTAAGGAAATAACGCAAGGCGAATATTATCAAATGTTGCGTACCTTGTCAGGGGTACAGAAAAGGACATAATACATAACACTTGTCATCTCTTTCACACGCGTACGTGTGTGGAATAAATAAATATTTTGATTTAAAATTCAAAAATAGAATTATAAAATTATACCAAGTAACTCAAAGTATACCATTTCCATATAATGACGTCGCCCTTGTACTAAAAGCGTTTACAGGTAAATAGTCTGTGTTTATACATCAAAGATCTAATCGCGAACAAGTCTTATCCATAGAACGTCGGCTTACATGCAGTCTACGTCCTAAGTGAGTTTAGATATATAATCTGTGCCTTGTCAAACTACACACTTAAGAATTGAACTATAAATAAATTCGCAGGTAAATTCTATTACTATTATTCATAAGGATTATTTTTTTCGTTTCAAAAAGGGTATGTTGCTTTTACTTAGAACTTACTTTTACTAGAATTTATTATGTCAAGGTTGTAAGTTAATTGAATGTTAAGGTATTTAAATGTATGTATTTATTCAAAATGATCATTCTAGCGACATATTTATGTTTTATACGTAATACACAATAAATATTAATTTTTTTCCAGACAAGAATAGAAAAAAGTAATATAGCTCTAGTTTTTATTTTTATCTTAAAATTGCAATAATTATAAAAACAACAAATTTATTTTCAGTAGATTCTATTAAAATGAATTACCGTTTTCACTTAGCAATTTCAAAGCAGTGTTTTAAAAACAATTATATAATAAGTCTTATTAATAAACTTAAGAAAATTATCTCTTGAATTTAGAAATATTATTGGGTAAACCTTCTCACCCAGTTAAAGACTATATTTAAATTGAATATATACATATTGTTAATGTAATATATCCGATTAACTTCAATTTAAATTAAAAATACATTTGTATAAGTCGATATAAAAAATATATCAAAAGTCACCCCCCCCCCCCATGAATACGATTAATAAATAATTAATTAATAATATCATTAACTTCATTTAATTAATTAATGATAAATATTATCATTAACTTCATTTAACAAAATTATACAATACGGCATAACTTATAATAGTTAGAAATTCCTTCACATTAAAACTGGTAACCAGTCAGTTAGACTTAATTGGTAGTGACAAACCGGCCCTGGCCAATAAAATGTCACAAAGGCGATTAATAACCTAGACATAGAATTTTTACATCAGTTAAACCGTAATCTATATAAATAAAATGATAGAGGTCTGCAGTTGTGCGCGCGTCACGGAAAAACTACTGGATAGATTTCAATGAAATTTTCTAAATTATATTTCTTAGACACTTTTTTTTTGATAAGGGCCAACCTAAATATATTGCGATATCTTCATTTAATAAAAAAATATTAAAGTTTCAAGAAACAACGATTTGTATATGCACTGCGTGTTCAGTGATGTACTATGTTTAAACAAAGTATATTTTTGCTTGCGATCTTTTTGATGTTTTTTCCATCGTACATAAGAAAACTTTGATAATATATCAAGCAACGCGGACGAAGTCGCGGGTATCAGCTAGTCAATTAATAAATAATGATCGCAATTATAGTCTATCTAATTATATAAAATCATTAGAGCAGCTGTTTTTATTCTAGTTATATAAGAAGTACATAAGATTTATTGTAATAATATATAATTCGTATTGTGTTGTTAAATTAAACGTCTATTTACAGTAGCTACTATTATATACTATTTGTTTAATTTATATTCACCAGACAGTTATATATGGAGTATAATAATGTTGACTACATAATAGTATGTACTTATGTGTAGTTTATTGTAATACTTTAATTGTTTTTATGTATAATTTTCTCCCTTGAATATTTAATTGCATCTAACTGTTCTCTTGCATAGCTTCATTCACCAAAGGTTGTCTGTGAGAGATCGCTATAAGCGATAAGAACGCCTTTGCGCACCATGTGTAGTTTGGTTGTGTCCTATTACTTACATGTTTGTTTTTTTTTGTGTTGTGCAATACGTATTAAATAAATAAATAAATATTATACCGAAGTCGTAAATATATATCGTGCATTGTTGATTTCTTTAAGGCTATCGACATTAATAAAGATATATTTTTCTAAAAAATGCTATACTAAAACAAAAACAAAATATTTTTGGAAGGCGGACGGGCAAATAGACCACCTGATGTTAAGTGTTAAGCATTCCTTATATCACCAATGCGCCACTAACCTTGGGAACGAAGATGTCCCTAGTGCCCGTAGTTACACTGGCTCACTCATCCTTCAAGCCGGAACGCGACAATACTAAGTATCGCTGTATAGCGGTAAGTAGTGTGTGGTGTCTACGGGCTTGCACAAAGTCCTACTCCCAAGTGAATATATAACACAGCGTTTGCTGTTGTGTCCAAAAATAAATAAAATAAAAAAATTAAGTCTAATATGTTGTCCACCCATTATTGTTCGTACGGGAACACTAAACTGTATTTGTTTTGCCGTCGCACTAAGCCAAGTATCCTCCAAAACATAAACAATAGAGTCGTGTCAAAAGCAACGCTATACATAAGCGTTGTATATAATAAACGTTTAAATATATACAGAAACGTCCCTTCACGTCGCGATAGTGATATAGAGCAACATTTATAATTAAATTAAAATAAATAAATAAAAAGAAAGTAAAATATACGCAAACAGTTTAAAAAGAAAATGTTATTTATAATATTATTACAGTACAGTACATTAATAGCCTGTGAATGTCCCACTGCTGGGCTAAGGCCTCCTCTCCTCTCTGGAGAAGGTTTGCAGCTTATTCCACCACGCTACTCCACTGCGGGTTGGTGGATTACACATGTGGCAGAATTTCAATGAAATTAGACACATGCAGGTTTCCTCACGATGTTTTGTTTCACCGTCACGAGATGAATTATAAATACAAATTAAGCACATGAAATCAGCGGTACTTACCCGGGTTGGAACCCACGATCATCGATTAAAAGTCACGCGTTCCTACCAGCTGAGCCATCTCGGCTTCATTATTTATTATTATCCTTACAAATATTATTGCGAAAGGCAGTTTGTTTATGTATTTATTATGCGTTCACGTCTTAACTACTTAATCATGATTAAATTTTCCATACATCGTCAGCCAACCTAACACTTCCACCTGACATGCGGGCGAAGCTGGAGGCGAAGTCTGCCGAGATATTAATAACTAAAAGTACAGCCTATTTATTTCTGTGAAGGATATTCGCTTATGTAGTAAAAATTTGCAGGTTATTCAATAGCGGTCGCTTATATAAAATGATGTATGTATCACACATATACATGTAGCAGAATTTTATTCAATACGGCTATATATATATATAATAGAAACATTGTTTTCCTTCAACACTGATCAAGTGATAAATAAACGCAAATATATGAGACTTGATTTTATTTTGTTTTAGCTATGTGATTTATGTTTGTTTTGTTTTTGTTCAATTTTAGGGATTGTTTAATTATTATTGGTGGAAAGTTATCTTAATGTTTTTTTTTGCTTAATGCTTAAGGTTTTTTTTAATATTATGCTATGTGTCGTCACATTGTATGTTTCCCTAAAAAAAATATGAATTAATTTTACACTCGCACAAGACACGCGATGTACGCTCAATATCAACGAGCTAGTTCTTAGAGCGACACAAAAATCATTATCATTATTATTGCTACTATTTCTTCTCGGTCATTAATTTAAGTTGATTACAAAAACATGTATTTTTTTTTTAGATTATGGAATCCGCATCATATAATCCTTTGCTAAAAGTAAGTGATGATGAAATAGCAAAGATACGCCAAGATTACAATTTAGACACAAACAAAATCAAGGAAAATTTAGATGCAATCGAAGAATGGTGTAAGAAACAGAATCACTTACGGGAAGCTGTCCAATACCTTGGTACGTTTAAATTTTATATTCGTGATCATAATAGAATGACAGATAATTAAAAAAAAACCAGCGAAGGTGCTATTTTGTCTACCCACAAATGTCTTCATATTTGAAATCTTGAGAGTATTAATTAACTATTCAAGTATAATTAACTAGTGAAGTAAATATAAATAGGCAAAAGAAAAATAGTTCAACACAAATATAACTAAAATTTTGATAAGTATGTTATCATTCAATCATTGTAATTCAAGGTAATTTTGTTATAAACATCAGATTAAATTAGTTTCTAATGTCACCGTTTTTATTAGCCTTAGTAATCTCGAAGGTCTAGGTTCAAACCCGGGGTCGGACTAAAAAAGTTATTGATCGTTTCTGTCGAGAAATTCATCAATTATAAAAATCAGATTAAATTAGACTTTAATGACACAGTTTTTACAAACGCTTGTAGTCTCGAAGGTCTAGGTTTAAAACCGGGGTCGGACAGGTAACTGAGTGTTTCGGAGCGTCACGGTTGAATGCGCAAGCGATCCCTTGGCGCTCCCCTTAAGACAGAAAGGGTACCCCTGGTTTTTTTGTGGGTATTCCGATGTCCGGGTTGCACTCGGTGTCCTGGACATACGGCGAGTCCCACATACCCCCCCCCCCCATGTTACCAGTGGGGGAAACGCGTCATGCGTTTTTCCAGCGTAATAAAAAAAGAAAAAAAGGTAATTGAGTGTTTCTGTCGAGAAATTTTACAGTACAGTCCAGGACGTCAAGTCATCAACGAAGGCGTACAAAGGTATCATCTATAGTTTCACGTTGATAAATGTACCCACTCATTACGAACGGAGCAAAGCCTGTTATTTAAATGATTGCTAACTATACCCAGAGCCTTTGGGAAAAATCGATTCGTAACTTATAAAGCTGACTTTCACATATCAAGGCCTCTCAACGTTGGTCTATAAATTCTAAGTCTCAATTTATGTGTGTGTGTGTGTTTTTGTTTGTTTGTGTTACTATTCTATTTTTTGTTTTTAGATCGTGATGTCATGGAACGAATACACGTTTTAGCGAAAGGATCTCTTGAAGGGACTAAAATTAAAATTGATAAAATATTGACGACACGGGGCTTGTTACCAGAAATAACGCTTAATAAATCGCTAGAGGAATTTAAAAATTTTCAAAATAATATGTAAGTTAATTCATTTGTTTTAAATGACAAAAGAAAATGTGTTAGATTTTTTTTTCTTAATAAACCTTATTGCATCTAAATCAGTTTGTTGACGTTTTTTGCAACGTTAGTAGTGCACCGAACAATAGCTAGACATAAATAAACTAATTTAAATACTATGACAAAATAATAATAAACAAATACTTATATATATATTTTATAAGTAATTAATTATCTATATACTTTATATTATACATATGAAAAGTTATTTTTATTCATTAATTTGATAATATTTTGATGATGATGATAAAAACAATACTAAACAAAGTGAAGCAACGTTTTCCTAACGCTTTTTATGGGAGAGTATGACACGAGGTTTTTAGTGTAAACTGGTCTATACCGGATTTATTGCACTACTACAGACGCAAAAACGTCTCCAAGCTGATTGATCAATAACTTTTGGTTCAATACGTGTTTTGTGTGTTTGTCACTATAATGAGATACGATTTTCAGAGTTTTTATAACGCTGCCAAATCTAAGTCCGATTTGTCATTCGAGAATATTCGTGTCACAGATAATAAATCCAAATATGGATGATTTCAGTTTCTTAACCTATTTACGTTATTGTTTTATGGTAAGTGTATATTATTATTTATTTTATATCTGATAATGACGATTGCCGTTTGGTTTGGCAGATTAGTTTAGATTATTTTCATTTGTGCCTTAACCAAATGATTGGGGCAAAACCAATCTGGAGCATCTTACAGCTGGGCTAATTTCTTTCCCTTTTGAGGAGCTCAATTCATCGCTCTGATGAGGATTGGTGGCTACATGTGGCAGATTTTCATCTGCCAATGTCGGTTTCCTCACGATATTTTCCTTCACCGCCCAAAACGAGAGCACCATAAATACAAATTAAGCACATGAAAATTTTTGCTTGACAAGTTTGAAGTCGAAACCATCAATTAAGAATTTCAAAATCATGTATTTTAGCCCCTGAGCTTGCCTGATGGCTTAATCCTAAACAGGAGTCGATGTAAGACCGCAGACACTGTGGTCCAGAGTTCAGTTCCCAGGTCGAGCCAATAAAATGTTATTGAGATTTTGCTGTTGAAATTTCTCAAATTTTAAGTGTGTATACTCCCGTGGTATTTGGTAGTTTGAGTAAATAAAGGGCCTAAAATATTCATTAGTTAAACCCGTTTGCGTGTTGCATTTTAATTTAAGTTTCACTTATCCCCCAACTAAATAAAGTCTACAACTGTATATACATTAAATTTTATATCTATACCAATATATAAAGCTGAGGAGATTGTTTGTTTGATTCGGCTAATCTCAGAAACTACTGGTTCGAATTAAAAAAATGTTTTGTTTGGATAGTCCTTTTTATCGAGGAAGGCTCTTGGCTTATTTTTATTAATTACACGCGGGTAAAATCTCGGGGCACAGCTAGTTTTAGAGAGATGGTATAAGCCATGGCTCTATTTATGAATATTTTGAGTTTATTCTAATACACTGCTCTAATTGATGGATTGTCATCCCTCATCCGACACATGGAGGTTTCCTTACAATGTTTTCCTTCACTGTCGATCATAATGAAATAAAAACCTTTAAAAAATCACATGTTCTAGGCAAGGCATCTTGACTCCACTAACAAGCAAACGACATATTATTAACAAGGTTTTTATAAATAATTACTAACGACAATTAAAGAAGTAAGAAAAAAAAAATTGCATCTTAATTATACTCTTGGAATTCTATTCCAGATCGGAGAATACAGATTACATTTCGAATATAGTATGTCTGACAGATTCATTGTAGATTTGAAACATATTAATATGAATCTTATAACAAAAATTAATCCAATACTTTTGAAGAAAGGAGAAACGCTATGCACGGTAAGGGAACTTTAATTTTACCTTGAAAATATATATTAACGGGTAAACCACCAATCGTATCAATGCAAACACAAGTAGCAGTAGTTTATTATTATTACAGCATCAGTACACAATGAACAGTATCAGCCTGTGAATGTCCCACTGCTGGCCTAGGGCCTCTTCTCCACTTTTTGAGGAGAAGGTTTGGAGCTTATTCCACCATGCTGCTCCAATGCGGGTTAGTGGAATACACATGTGACAGAATTTCAGTGAAATTTGACACATGCAGGTTTCCTCACGATGTTTTCCTTCACCGTTAAGCACGAGATGAATTATAGAAACAAATTAAGCACATTCAATTCAGTGGTACTTGCCCGGGTTTTAACCCACGACCATCGGTTAAGATTCACGCCTTTTTACCAGTGGGCCATCGCGACTTATTATTAGGTGATGCTGTATTTTTTTTAATAATTACAAAATTACAGCATCACCTACCTAATAATAAATGAGATTGATTAGTAGCGATAAGGTCGCCAAAGTTGCATGCTACACATAATTAGGTTATGTTTATATTTTGTACTCTACTATTAAATGCATGTGGATTATGATTGACAATAGGCTTATTATTTATCAAAAATTCCAACGGACAGTAGGTTACTCATTGACGTCGCCTAATTATAAATTATAAATGTAAATTGGTAGGTAATTCGTATATTATCGTTACTGAAATATATTCTTACTTAAGTTTCTAAATAAAATGAAATTAATACATAATTAAAAACATTTTTAATAGCTAGACGACACTTAAAATCTTTTAAGAGAAAGACACAATTTCTGTTAGATTATTATATCGTATTGTTAGTTATCTTTCGAATACAACAGTTTTTACTAAGCGATGACGACATACGATAAGATATATGAAATAAATTAATAGTAAAAATTGTGCGTTCGGGGAAACTCCGACAGGAACGAAGTTCTTTGCGATATTTTAAAAACTTATAATGTGATTTATTAATTAAATTAATGTATTTTTCTCACACCTACAAGCCCAGACCTCCTTTATTCAACTCTTTCCCGAAATTGTACATTTAATGTTAATTTTTCAATAAAAAATGCTAAGAAACGATTCAAATTAATAAATTCAAAAAATAGTAATTTATTCATAATTCAATACAAAATAAGTTATATAAGCAAATAGTAAGTTATATATAAAAAAATGAATCTATTCTAGGAAGCTTATGGAACGAAAATTAAGGGAATTCATTTTATACATGCTCCTCCATATGTGGATATAATCATAAATCTACTAAAACAAGTTCTTAAAGAAAAAATATCAAGCAGAGTCTACGTCCACAGTTCATATGAGGATCTGCACAAGGCAATACCAAAAGAAATACTTCCAAAGGAATACGGCGGTGATTCTACAAGCTGTGCTGAATTATCTGGTAACAAGCGTACATTATTATGTACCATGTTTAGCCACAAGTACATTATTACGTGTATGATAATATAAAAATAGTTTACACCTATTACAACCACTTGAATTGACTGCTTATATTTTTGCCAATTTTTGGTATATGCCATTTATGCTATATGATAAAAGAGACGGGGTGGTACCACTGGTTTTTGTTGTGGGTGTATCATTCCACATCAAGTGTTTCATTTCGTATCATGACGTGACATCGCGTAAATATGCGTTTTGCAGTCGAGATAAAAAACAACACTTCTCTCCTTTGGAGTAAAAGCATACGATGTGTAAAAAGCGTTATTTTATATTATAGCAATATGTGAAATTTAAAAGCAATTTTTTTTTTACAGAACAGTGGAAAGAATATTTAAAAACGGAACAAGCGAGAAAAATTTTGGATATTTCCAATAAACTGATCAGTGACGAAACAAAACGTTGCTCAATGAAATTCAATGAAGAATATCTTGGAATGCCGGGAACATTTCGAAGACTAAATGTAGATTGAAGTTAGAGTAATATTTCAATAAAAGTTTAGGAATATTTAATGTACATATTACGTACAAAAACGAATTCATTCAATCGAAACAAAGTAACTACAACGCGTCGGTACACGTTATTTTTTTTATAAAAAAGATGGGGTAGGCGTTTCAGGAAACAGGCCAGCTGACTATACTAAGTAAAGCTGTTTGGCTGTATAATGTGTTATCAATTCGGTGGTACTTATTTGTCTCACGAAGCCTCACCACCAAAAAAAGGTTATGGTTTATCTTAATTAGTTCTGGGCGAATGTAATGAGACCAAGATCGTAATGTAGTATGTTTCATAATCATCGAGCAGAACACTTTCTAATACCCGCTATTTCTGACATGGGTATGTTTAGGCCGATAGGAATATGATTTAGTTAGCTTCTTACTTTTTTTTAATATAATAACCGTTCTTGGGACAAATATATTATGCCACGAAAGAATTGTGGATTATATATTTTTGTTTCTTAAATATGCGTTACGGTATCTTGTTGTAACGTCATTAGAATACTTCTATTCAACAAAGCCGAGGAGGGGATCTGTGATAAAAATTGAGAAGGGTCGAGGTGATGGGATGGGTCATAATATCCTTATGTAATTTTTAATGTGTCAATAAAAATATATTTGCGTGTTTTAATTATTTCACATTTTGTCAACTTACTTATCGATTAAATCTTAGTATCGTTATGATAATTATGTTAAAAATATGGCATATTCACACTTATGTACAAATGAAAAGTCAATTTTGTAATGACACGTTATCAGAGAACCTGTAACGTCTTAACAGAAATTATTGTTTTGACGTGACAACGTCTTATAAATTGGTTTGCCGGGTGACACTTCAAGAAACTGCGTTACGCTCCGCTCACGTTATGCGCTCACAATGAGAGCGAGTGAGAGGCACGCGTCCTTTCCACTCGGGCATGGTTAGCCCGCCTAAGAGCGAGAGAGACAGACATAAAAAGTGAAAGGCACGCGTCCCTTCCACTCGATTAAGTGCGAGATTCTTTGTATAAATTAATGTTTTAAATATAATTCTTTGTATAAATAAATGTTTTAAATTGTTACTATTATTTCATCCTTCTTCCTACTATACGAATGAATATTCACATTAAAATTATTTTACCACTCAAAGTCGTTGTCACGTAAAACTTTCGCCCGTATACCGACTTTACAGGCAACCAATTTTTTTAATTAATGAGATAATTTATAACTATCCATGAGGAATACTAATTACATAAATTGTTGCTAAGAGGATAAAACTTGGCTCATATACAAGTTCATCAAAAGACAAAAATTACAATTATAATAAATTAAATTAAATTAATTCAATTAAAATAATAAAACCAAATTAAATTAATTCAATTAAAATAATAAAACCAAATTAAATTAAATGTATTTGAATTAAAAGTCACATATCAGCTCCCATCATCATCATCAGATTGGTGGCGCAATATTGATGTTTGACATGATAAATATTGCTCATATCGACGTCGATATGTCGATGGTGACCTCTTAACACCAAATGGCCAATTTTTACGTATCCTCTATCTCTGACATAAGATGCACTTGATTCAATCTAACGCGGGAACGCGTTAGGAGCGGTTGAAAAAATTAGAATACATTTATTTTTTAAATATTTTTTATTGGTGAAATCATTGAAACACATTATTAATTATACACTTCCTTCCTTGTTGATATACCAACTACATGCGCTACACCAACTAAAAATTTTATAATTTTTATCAACAAAATTAGTGGCATACAAACACGTGCCGTATGGCTACATATTATTTAAGTATTTGATGGCAATTGAACAAATGCTAACAATAATTTTAAGGACGGTTCTCACTTTTGTTTACGTACCACGTGTACTTTTATATGTACAGGGTCTTGGTGGTAGAACACGGCAAAGCAAAGTTGCTTTGCCGTGTTCCGGTTTGAGGGGTGAGTGAGCCAGTGTAATTACAGGCATATTATATTAGTTTCCAAGGTTGGTGGCGCATTAATGATGTAAGCGATGGTTAACATTTCTTACAATGCCATTGTCTATGGTTGTTGCCGACCACTTACCATATGCTCGTCCGCCTATCTGTACAAAAAAAAAAACGTTTTGTTGACGTCATTCAAAATAGTTTTGTTTGTTCAACAAATAATAGTGTCTATTTATAATAGTTTTCATATATTATATCGTTTTATAACATTGTGTTCGTTTTTTCGTGTGGTTTTCTATTGTTATACTTTGAAAAACCCAATAATTGTTTTGGAACGCACTTTAATAAATAGACGTAAAGGCAATAAACAAGTAAAGCCTGGGCTAAAGCTTTGTTTCCTATTAATCCAAAATGGGTCGGCGGATGCTCATGAGGCTGGTTTTCATCTGAAGCGCTTAATTACGACATATACTACACCATCAACTACACACATTACATACAATAATCCTATATAAGTATGTAAAATTTGTATTGTAATGCTGCCCGGAAATGAAAATATGCAGGCATATAATATACACGGGTATCACATAATTATATGCAGACTACAAGGTAATATTGTTTTATTTAACTTTACCTCATAATAATATTATTTATAAAATCAGGAAAAACATTTCATTATAAGCAATTACGTTTGTGGCATATTCAATACAAATCAACAAAATTTTGTTGAAATTAATAAAATAAATGTTTCCTTTCCATTTCGTATGCTCACTCAATATGATATTTTATGCTCATAGAAACAGAAACAGTTATATTTTGTTATGTAGGAACACTTTTACCTATTATAACCAAATGTATGTATATTGGAGAGATATGGCATAATTGTGTTGTGGTTAGGTTCTATGTGATAGCCGTTTTATCCGCAAATATAGGCACTAAAAACAAAATAATGTAATATATGAAAATTTAAAAATACCTATGTACTAGCCGACATGGATCAGCGGTAAGAACGCGTGAACCTTAACTGATGATCGTGGGTTCAAATCCGGACCAAAATTATAATTCATCTCGTGCTCGAAGGTAAAGGAAAACATTCCGAGGAAACCTGCATGTATCAAATTTAACTGAAATTCTGTCACATGTGTATTCCACACCAGCCCCCACCACCAATTTATGCACTACAGTCATTCAATGCAAACGATTAAATTTAAAATTTAACGGCTTTACTTATAAACACGAAATTTCGAATGACTAGACAATTTTTTTTTTTTATTGTATAGGAAGCCGGACGAGCGTATGGGCCACCTGATGATAAGTGGTCACCAACGCCCATAGACAATGGCATTGTAAGAAATGTTAACCATCGCTTACATCGCCATTGCGCCACCAACCTTGGGAACTAAGATGTTATGTCCCTTGTGCCTGTAATTACACTGGCTCACTCACCCTTCAAACCGAAACACAGCAATACAAAGTACTGCTGTTTTGCGGCAGAATATCTGATGAGTGGGTGGTACCTACCCAGACGAGCTTGCACAAAGCTCTACCACCAAGTAATGATATAGCGAGCTCAATATTTAACTCAAATATATAAGTAAAATTCTACAATTATAACATACCTGGCAGACTTGATTTTGTGACATTGTTTTTATAGATATACATAAAAATAAAACATTAAAAAAAATCTAATACATTTTTTAGAACAGAAAACAAAATGAAATGTACAAACAATACTTTGGTAGAATTTTATTATATCTATCTTTATATTAATCAGCAAATGAAGTCATCGGCCAATTCTCATCGTATGAATTTTAGTTAGTCAGTTGTTCGACCAAAACAAGTCGCTTATGGCGATATATTTCACACATTGAAATATAGCAAAATGAAGATATTTTATGAAGTAATTATTTGTGTTATTTTATTAAATAAAAAGATAGGTGGACTTATAACAGAAGGCGATGATAAAATTGTGTTCAGAAATAATGATTCAAATGAAATAAATAGATATAATGATGAAACACAAGTGATAGATGGACTTAAAACAGAATACAATGGTGAAATTTTGTTCAGAAATGATGATTCAATTAATGAAATAAATAGAAATAATGATGAAACAAGCGACGAAAAAGTAATAACGACAATTGAATACAGATCTATAATTAAAACGGGACGAATCTGTGCAAAAGAATATGTAAAGGCCGGTGGATGGTGTATTAAAAAGCGAAGTAAGAAAATGGATATCTATACTAATATATAAAACTGAAGAGTTTGTTTGCTTGATCCGGCTAATCTCAGGAAGTACTGGTTCGAATTTATAAATTATTTTTGTGATGTATCTATAGTACCTTATACAGAGTGTAACAAAATTCGTGTCCGACCCGTGAAGTGGTTATTAGGTATCGTGAGTGGGTTCTATTTATGTAAAAAAATTAAAATATTATGAAAAAAAATTACTCATAAAATTTTTTTTTTTTTCATATTCAATTGTAAATGACGAAAATTTTATGGACAACTGAGGTAATGACCTCGTCTCCGACCTACCCGATAGGTAAAAACTATCGAGCGCTGACGCCCGCGCCTGTGTTGCAATATAATTGTCGTTATTTAGTCAAATTATTTTTTTTTCGGGGTAAAATTTTGCTTAAAATTTTAAAATTTATTACAAAAACAGAACCGACTAACGATACCTAATAACCACTTCACGGGTCGGACACGAATTTTGTTACACCCTGTATAGAGTGAGGTTCTAGGCTGATTTTTATTCATTATATTTTTATTTATTATACGCGGGTGAAACTGCGGCGCACAGCTAGTTTATGATAATAAGGTTTATTTTTCAAAGATGTGTGAAATATAATAGCGGGAACGTGACGGCAAATAACAAAATTGGCGAAAAAGACAATTTTTTTTATGGACTTACGAGTGTAGTTAGATAAAGACTGTAAAAAATATAGTAATTAATAATTTGAATAAATATTGTTAATAATATACAAATTAATACGAATATAATATACAAGTGTAAATTATGAACCCAAACAATTTTTTTCCTATATCATTAGACAAACAATTCATTCGTAAGTGTTTATTAGATAAATATATACTTTAATTTTACTATAGTATGGTATATTTTTGATTGTGTTATATTGTGTTATTATTTTATAACTGATTAGCAAATGGGTCACTTGGTTCAAGCGGTACTACTTAACTTTTGAGTTGCATAACTTATCGGCATCAAAGGATGTCGAGAAATACAGCTATCGAAACAAATTAGTAAGTTTTAACAGTTTTGATTCAACTTCTATTCTTTTTTTGTACCACCCCTTGGAGTTAATTTGTCGCTTGTTGTCTATTACTCGAGAATATCTCCATAGCTAATGTATTAGATAATTCTGTATATATACATACATAGAATACGATCAATTATAACGTAATAACCAAAAAAAAAAAAAATATATCTGAATGTTCATTCAAAAACCCACCGAATTCTATTTAGTCTTGGAGTTGTTTGGTAACCAGCAGCGCCTATTACATTTAATTCTGGTCACAGAACACAATATGTGTAAGTCTCCTAAACAATTATTATATGTATATATTAATTAATAATTATAATGAGTCACCGGGAAGTTATCATTACATTAAATTATTAGTGAGTCAGTTGTAACGATCAAAACAAGTCGCTTATGGTGTTAGCAGTCACACTAAAATATAGCAAAATGAAGATATTTTGTGAAGTAGTAATTATTTGTTTTATTTTCATGAATGCGGTGACAGATGGACTTATTACAGAATCCGATGGTAGAACTGTATTCAGCGATGATGATTTTATTAATTTAAGAAATAGCAACATTGATCAAACAAGTGTTGAAGAAACTCCGCAAATCGAATTATCTGTCTTTGACTTAAGACGAATTTGTCCTACAGGTTATGTGAAAATTGATAAATGGTGTGTTTCTAAAGGATGATATTTAAAATTAGAAGTCTCGTTTTCCAAGTGATAAAAATTACAATAGTAAGTTCTCATACGTGGTGATGAATAACAATGTTTATGGACTTATCAATGAAAAAATAATAATATTAAAAGGTAAAATAAATAGAGAATATTTAGTAAAAATTGTAAATACATGTAATGTTCGTAATAACGATGATTGTATGTGATTAATTAGTGTTTAATGTTTAGCTAATATTTGTTGTGTTATGTGATAGTGCATGCTGACACTACCTGTAATTTTTTAATGTCCTGGGACTATTTTCACACAAGGCCATCTGAGGCCCTAGCCAAGTTGAAATTCTACAATTGTAAACGCTATTATAAAACTAAGCAAATGTATGAGAATGACATTTCTCAACGATAAGTCACGTGGTCATCTTATACATTTGTTTAGTTTTCTATTAGCGTTTACAATTGTAGAATGTCAACTTGGTTAGGGCTTCTGAGACCGTAGCTATATAGCAGAGCTCGTACTATAGAAACCAGACAAAGATTTATAGACAGATTGACAGAATTGGTATAATAGTTACCATGATAAATTCAAAATACAATATTTTTTTAATGTGATATTGTGACATGTAAAATAAAAGTAATTCCTTAGATGGTTTTATTATATTTAAGCTTTACATGGTATATTTTTAATTTAATATGAATTGTATTATTATTTATAAAGTTTAAAAGTTAAAACAATACAGGCCGCTTTGTGGAAGCGATTACTGCTTGACTCTTAAAGATATCTTATCTTAGAGAGTCTTGGGTAGTTGGCCTGTAGGAATACTGCTTATTATAGAAATTATTGGAAGTTATACCGAGACAGGCTTCAACCTTTATTGTTATGTTGTTTTATCAGACTTTTATATATTTTCAAATCGGATGTTTAACTATACCGGTTTTAACAAAATATAGTTGTCATAACAGAAGGCTAGTGTCAACTGAACAAAAAAATTCTACCATTAGGATTGTTATGAGAATAGAAACTAGTAGATTTGTCTCGTGTTCAAAGAGTGCGGCACCGATTTTCGAGAGTTATGTTATACATAATTATAATACATTTTATACACCGTTCATTTGTATTACAAATTCAATGCCTTAAAGGAAGAATAACTAAATAAAGATGTTCAGAAAATTGTATATTTGTGTTTTATTTTTATAATATACTAAGTAAGCTATCTGTATTTATAATATTAATATATTTTTGATATGAGAATTGAAATTGTCACAAAATGGAACTTGCTTTGACGCAGTGTCGTGCTTTTTTATATTTTCATATTATTTTTAGGGTAATTTAATCTGGTTCGTTCCATTAATAAAAGTGTGTACTATCTCAATGTTAAGGATTCTCTTATGTAATGTTGAACCTTCTGACCGATTTCAGTTCATTTTTCATTTCTCCAACGAAGAATTATAGCCAACTGCACAAGAGGTATTATAATAATCTAGGTAGTAATATGGAGGTTGAAATTGTTTTAAAATGCAAAGCGCCTGTCGGTTTCCGAACTTGCTTTGACGCAGTATCGTGAGTTTTTATCTTTCTACTTTATATTGTTAATATTCTCTTAAGGAATTTTTAGTATTTTCCATTCAGAATTTTACATTTTAATTATTGCACAAATAATTGGCTCAATGTTTAGCTGGAGTAATTTTAATCCCGTCAGAGTTGGTTTCTAAAACTTAGTTTTAGAGATTAAAATAGATATTCAACTTAAGCGACCACATTAGTTCTATTCGGCAAATCTAGTAAATTTTAGTTATTTTAATAAAATATTTTCAAATAATGATATATGAACATAATATACTTTATTGACTTATTGTGGTAAACTAATTAATTCAATTTGAAACTTTTATCTTCCATTAATATCCTTTCTGAGTGCACCTACGTTTTATTATGAGTTTCTGCTTAATGCTTCACTGTGTTAGACCGATCGCTTTAGGCTGTGTGTTGTATATCAAAACAGCAGATCATTAAAAAAAATGGTTGTCTGTAAAGTCGGTTTACGGACTCGACGTTAAACTATTTAACATGACAACGTCGTAACAAAACATTGATTAAATTACTGCAATCGAGTGAAAGAGAGATAGATGCGGCGCAAGCGTTCAATCAGCGTAACGGGACAATGAGGTCATCCTTTTTCGTGCATGCAGCCAGCGTTTATCGATTTATTAGACGTTGTCACGTCAAAAAACTATTAAGTAAAATTTGAAATAAATAATGATTGATACCAATAAAAAAAGCAGGAGTTATTAGTATAACGTAACATGAAATAAAGTACACACAAACAACCCTTTGAGTAAAAGTCATTATTTGTATATATTAATTAATAATTACAATAAGTGATCGGGATGTTATCAAGACATTAAGTTATTAGTCAGTCAGTTGTAGCGAGGAAAACAAGTCGCTTGTGGTGTGAGTCACATACTGAAATATAGCAAAATGAAGACATTTTATAAATTAATTGTTTGTGTTGTTTTCATGAATGCGGTGACAGATGGACTTATAACAGAATCCGATGGTAGAATTGTATTCAGAGATGATAATATTATAAATTTAAGAAATAAGAACATTGATCAAACAAGTGATAAAGAAGTAATTCCGAAAATAGAAGACAGATCTTTCATAAATGCACCACCAACCTGTCCCAGAGGATATAGGAATGTTGTTGGATGGTGTGTTCCTAAATGATGATATTTAAAATTAGAAGGTTAATTTTCCAAGTGGTAAAAATATCAATAGTGTTTTCTCATATGTGGTGACGAATAAAAAAGTGGACGAGAAAATGATTGCTTAGGGTTTGACTAAGTGAAAAGTTAGGTTAGGTTAGTTATCGTATAAAGATTCATTAATAATGTTAAAAGAGAAAATGAAAGTGAAAATTTGAAATAAAAAGAATAATGTTACATACATTATTCTTTGTAATAATTGTATAAGGATTATTGTATGTGATTAATAAATTACTGTATAGCTAATACTAATAGGTAAATGTGATGGTACATGTGAAAATTACCTGTAATTATTACAAGTGTTTACCATGATAATATAAAATTGTAATGAACAATTAATAAGTCATTCCTTAGATTTTATTATTTTATTTAAGCTGTACATGGTTAATTTTAAGTTGATTATGAATTGTATTATTATTTTTAAAATTAATATAATACGGGCCTCTTTATGGAAGCGATTACCGCTTGACTCTTAAAGATATCTTATCTTAAAGAGGCATGGGTAGTTGGTAGATGTCTTTAGGAATACTGCTTACTAAACAAATTATAACAAATTGTACGGTACAGATTTCAACCGTATGTTTATGTTTTTTAATCGACTTTTACATATTTTCAAATTTAATATTTAACTTGAGCGATTTTAACAAAATATAATTATCATAAATGAAGGCTAGTGCCAATAAATTTGAAAATAAAAAAATCTACCACTATGATTGAAATGAGACTAGAAACTAGTGGATTTGTCTCGTGTTTAAATGTTTGACGCGAATGATTGAAGAGTGTGACCGACTTTATAGAGTTTTGTAATTCATATCAGTTTAAAAATTATTTACAAAGTAATTTTATTAATTTGGTGACATTTTATAAAATTTTCTAATTTTTAAATTCAATTGTTATTTTTGATAAATTGTAATTATTTTTTATTAATATTGAAGTTGTTACTGCCCAGTTAATCTGCTATCTAATGATTTTGATCTACCTAATTGTGAAGACTTGATTGTTTCTTTTTTGCAATATGCTAGTTATTTTTTTGTATTTTATACCTGTTTGTCTTCCTTAAAAAATAAATAAATATAGTTCCTTTTAATAAACCATACAACTGTATTATGATTTATATGTCCTGAAGTAAAGTAACTAAAGCTGTTCAGAAATTTGTTGTATTACTCTAGTTGCCACCCACTCATCAGATCGATGGTTAACATCTTTTACAATGCCAATATCTATGGGCGTTGGTGACCACTTACCATCAGGTGGCCCATATGATCGTCCACACTCCTATGCAATAAAAAAAATATATCAGTGATTTTTTTTTATAAAATGATATAAAAACAAGGCAATACTTACCAGGATATCCTGGTTTCTTGATATATTATTTATCTGATAACCTTTCATTAGTAAAAGTGTGTCTTAATGTTAATGATCCACTTATACAATGTTAATGACCTTCTGACCGATTTCGTTTCATTTTACATTTCTCCAACGGAGAATAACCAACTGCACAAGAGGTATTATAAAGATCTAGGTAGTAATATAGAGTCACTGAAACGACAATAAATAAATTGCTATTAACTTGGTTAAGCGGATTTCACGGGAGGCTGAAATTGTCTCAAAATGTAAAGCGCCTGTCGGTTTCCGAACTTACTTTGACGCAGTATCGTGCGTTTTTATCTTTCTATTTTATATTGTTAATATACTCTTAAGGAAATTTTAGTATTTCCTTTAATTCTATCTAGAATTTGTCATTTTAATTATTCCACAAAACACAAATAATTGGCTCAACGTTAAGCTGGACTAATTTTAATCCTGTCAGAGGAGGTTTCTAAAACTCCGTTTTGGAGATTAAAATAAATATTCAACTTTAGCGACCACATTATTTAGTTCTATTCGGCATACCAAGTCCAAAATTTTATTCAATTAAATTTTAGTTATTTTAATAAGCTTACATATTAATCCCACTAATCATCATTAACTAGAAACCTATGGGTGTAATAACGGAGAATAAATAAAGAATAAATATTTTATTTTTCTCATAACTGACAATCGTGAGTTGCATGGAAACGTGGGTGAAAGGAAACATCGCGAGGAAACCTGCATGAGTCTACTCTCACTTAAATTCTGCCACATGTGTATTCAACCAACCTGCATTTTAGCAGTGTAGAGAAATAGGTTACAAAACCTTTGCCTCAAAAAAAGGAGGCATGAGTCCAGCAGTGGGACATTGACAGGTTGTTACTGCATTAATACAAAAAAGTGTATGAACAAAATTAAATATACTTTATTGAGTGATTGGGGGTAAAGTAATTAATTTAATTTTAATAACATACATGTGTAGTTACAATGAAATGACGTCACAAATATAAGTTAATAACATTTATAGTAGTCACAATAATATATTTTTTTATTTGGATGTAGAAGAAAGGCTTTGCATTCATCACATATTCTACCGCCAAACAGCAATACTTAGTTTGGCTAGTGTAACTACAGGCATATGAGTGTTGAAAGATTTCTTAGTGTCAGTGTTCATACGTAATTCTGATCACTTACCACCAGCTCATTTGCTCGGCGAGTTAAAATGAGCTTAACATTATTCATTACATTCAAATGTATTTATTTATCTAATAGGAAACCAACGTTATATATTTAGAAAACATTTGTCAAATTACATGTATAAAAATATTGTAACAAAATATATAAGCATTTATAAGTTAACTTAACATTTAAAAAAATAATAAAAATGACTGATAAGAAATAAAATAAGAAAAAATATCTTTATCTTAAAGATAACAAAAAAATGTGAATTCTGATATGAATGAGAAGCAGCACAACGTGACTTAAACATATTAAATGAATGGCTTAAATACAATTTACTAACACTAAATGTCTCTAAAACTTCATACATGATTTTCTGTGCTAAAAACAAATGTATTCCACCATATAACGATTTCGTTTCATTTTACATTTCTCCAACGGAGAATAACCAACTGCACAAGAGGTATTATAAAGATCTAGGTAGTAATATAGAGTCACTGAAACGACAATAAATAAATTGCTATTAACTTGGTTAAGCGGATTTCACGGGAGGCTGAAATTGTCTCAAAATGTAAAGCGCCTGTCGGTTTCCGAACTTACTTTGACGCAGTATCGTGCGTTTTTATCTTTCTATTTTATATTGTTAATATACTCTTAAGGAAATTTTAGTATTTCCTTTAATTCTATCTAGAATTTGTCATTTTAATTATTCCACAAAACACAAATAATTGGCTCAACGTTAAGCTGGACTAATTTTAATCCTGTCAGAGGAGGTTTCTAAAACTCCGTTTTGGAGATTAAAATAAATATTCAACTTTAGCGACCACATTATTTAGTTCTATTCGGCATACCAAGTCCAAAATTTTATTCAATTAAATTTTAGTTATTTTAATAAGCTTACATATTAATCCCACTAATCATCATTAACTAGAAACCTATGGGTGTAATAACGGAGAATAAATAAAGAATAAATATTTTATTTTTCTCATAACTGACAATCGTGAGTTGCATGGAAACGTGGGTGAAAGGAAACATCGCGAGGAAACCTGCATGAGTCTACTCTCACTTAAATTCTGCCACATGTGTATTCAACCAACCTGCATTTTAGCAGTGTAGAGAAATAGGTTACAAAACCTTTGCCTCAAAAAAAGGAGGCATGAGTCCAGCAGTGGGACATTGACAGGTTGTTACTGCATTAATACAAAAAAGTGTATGAACAAAATTAAATATACTTTATTGAGTGATTGGGGGTAAAGTAATTAATTTAATTTTAATAACATACATGTGTAGTTACAATGAAATGACGTCACAAATATAAGTTAATAACATTTATAGTAGTCACAATAATATATTTTTTTATTTGGATGTAGAAGAAAGGCTTTGCATTCATCACATATTCTACCGCCAAACAGCAATACTTAGTTTGGCTAGTGTAACTACAGGCATATGAGTGTTGAAAGATTTCTTAGTGTCAGTGTTCATACGTAATTCTGATCACTTACCACCAGCTCATTTGCTCGGCGAGTTAAAATGAGCTTAACATTATTCATTACATTCAAATGTATTTATTTATCTAATAGGAAACCAACGTTATATATTTAGAAAACATTTGTCAAATTACATGTATAAAAATATTGTAACAAAATATATAAGCATTTATAAGTTAACTTAACATTTAAAAAAATAATAAAAATGACTGATAAGAAATAAAATAAGAAAAATATCTTTATCTTAAAGATAACAAAAAAATGTGAATTCTGATATGAATGAGAAGCAGCACAACGTGACTTAAACATATTAAATGAATGGCTTAAATACAATTTACTAACACTAAATGTCTCTAAAACTTCATACATGATTTTCTGTGCTAAAAACAAATGTATTCCACCATATAACGATTTAATAATTGATGACGAGGCGATTAAACAGTCCGACTCTGAAAAATACTTAGGATTAGTTTTAGATAAACATTTAACATGGCGTCCTCACATAGATACAATAAAATTAAAAGTTTCTTCACTTACCGGTGCACTTCGGAGATCAGCCCGCTGTATTCCAGCTAAAGTACGACCTATTATCTACAATACAAATGTAGAGCCCATTTTAGAATACCTTATTGAAGTCTGGGGCGGTGCCGCTGAAATCCACACAAAAATTCTTCAAATATCACAAAACAAACTACTGAAAGTCCTATATAATATGAACTATCGCACTCCTACAAAATATATCTTTAACACAACAAAAAATTTATCAATAAAACAAATGTATACATACAAAACATGCCTCTTAATTCGCAAAATAGTTACAAACACCACACATTCACAAATCACCTTTCAATCTAAAAACCATTCTTATCTTACTAGAAACCGACATAAAATTGAATTACCCAAATTCCGAACTAAATATGGCATAAAAACGATATTATTTGAAGGAGCACAGCTTTATAACTCATTACCAAAAGAAGTTATAACCGCAAATTCAATTAATATTTTCAAAAAAAGACTAAAAAAATATTTACTGGCACAAAATGTAGACTTTTAAGTTATGGCGTTGTACTTATATTTATTTATTTAATGGAATTTCCTAAGTGTAAGTGGACTTTGTTCTTTTTTTTAGGAAATAAATGTCTTTAACCTTAACCTTAATATTAGTGAATAGCATTAAATTTTTATTTTACTAAATTAAATTTTACATATTAATTAATGGTACAATGTACGTCTCGAAATTAGCGGGAAACAGATGCTGAAAGAATCTGAAATTCATAATAGAAATGATCTGGAAACTATGGTTTTCTTTAATCACGATCACATTGCTTGCTTTACAGGAACAGATCGTAGTGTATTTAATGAAACCAGATCAAACCTAGATCTACGAAGAGTTTCCAACGAGTTGAAAAAAAGTATATCCAGAGAATTCGACCAGATTTGAATACAATTAATTCTTTAACTACAATAAGAAAAAATCGAAGAAAATGGTACAGTAATTATACGTTAAGCTGTTGGTTCTGTGCCTGAGCTATTTCCGGTCGTTTCGGATTGCCGTCCAATCGAATTGTGAGAGCGAGGAAAAAATAGAGCACTAGTATTTGCGCACACACTTGTTTACCATTTATATCCCGGACAGTCGACTAATCTTGAGATTGGCCACCGTTACCAAAATCGTTCAGGAGAATATCATTATCATAATTGTACTGGTGGTAGGGCTTTGCGCAAGCTCGTTTTGTTAGGTACTCCTCCACTCATCAGATTTTAAGGTTTAAGAAGTTTAATTCTCATTAAGAACAAAAGTTCACTTACACGAGACACTAATTACATTATTTTCTTATATCTATTATATTATAGTACTTTTTACCGCACCGTTTTTTAGATTTTGTACCGCAAAACAGCAGTACTTGATATTTTTGTGCTGTGTTTGAAAGGTGAGTGAGCCAATGTAATTACAGGCACAAGGGACATAACTCTATGGGCCCTAGTGACCACTAACCTTCAGGTGGTCCATATGCCCGCCCGCATACGATTCTATTTAAAAAAAAATTTAGAAAATGTTACAGTAACGATACGTAAAGCCGTTGGTCTTATTTGATAGCAAAGTCTAAATTCTAAAACCTTGAAACTGCATGACGTGCTAGATGAAATTTTCCCACCTGGTTCATCTACCCGCTTTAGAGCAGCTTGGTAAAATAAGCTCCAAACTTCCCCCTTGAATAGAGGAGGCCTTAGCCCAAAATATGGGACATGTACACGTATTACTACATACTAAATATAAAAAAATGTGTCATTCATCAATTTACCACAAGTACCTTCCGATGTCAATATAATAAAATGATTCAACATACGAACAAGATCTACTCAAGAGAAGTGTATACATTACACGGGTATATACGAGTTAGTAAATTGTGAAATATTATCCTTGTTACGAGCGTTGTGTGTAACCTTAGACTAGTCGTGTCTAAGTGTTGTAAACCGCCGGTCACCTTACAGGTAAGTAATGAAGTAGTAGTATTTTTTGAATTGAAAAGGGTAACAATAAAAAAATGTTTTTGAAAATGAAATGACACGATTATTAAAATTTTTAAATTTGACTAATTGTCGCGATTTCATATGTTATGTTTTGATTGATTATGTTTTTCTTTAATTTTTTTTTAATATATCTATATATATATATATTTGTTTTGTATATCATTTCTTTGTTTAACTTTCGCTTACTCTGACTTCTACTTCTTGTTATGTCGAGTTAATATTTTAAAATTTGAGCGAACTTTTAATAAAATTTCAGTGCTTAAGACACATCATTATATAGACTTTTTTTAAAAATTCGATATTATAATTATATTATTAAAATCTTTTTATAATTATGTTTATATAATAACAAACTTAAATTTGTTAATTTCGTTTACATTAATTAAAATAAAACATTCTCCACAAAATGTTAGAACACTTAGGAACAAAACAATCGCCTATTGTCGATTTAATGGCAATTATTATGTACAATATTTAAAAAAAGTTTGATTTAATCAATTAGTATTTATTATTATTGAATAAATAAATTCAAATTATAATATAAAAGTGTGAATCGTAAGTTTAGTATGAAGAATTTGAATGAAGGCTTAATAAAAAAAAATTAATCATCCATGAACATATTATATAATCATACTATTCGATAATCGTCCCGGCTTCGCACGATAAGGAAAAATGTATTTTGGTTAGGATTTGCGTAAAATCCGTTCTTATTGAGCGTCTACGTCGGAGTACCTGTGACAAATTTCGCCTCTTTTAAAGAGAATGTTTGGAGCTTATTCCACTATACTGCTCCAATGCGGGATGGTGGAATACACATGAGGCAGAATTTCAAAGAAATTTAGACTTTTATTTAGGCTTTTTTCCTCCATCGTCAAGCACGAGATGAATTATAATCACAAATTAAGCACATGAAATTTTACAATACCAGCTTACGCCCGCCGCTTTGCCCGCGCGTTAATGGATAGGCAGGTGTCGTATGTCCCTCACAGTATTCAAGGTAAATTATTCTCTAAAGCCTCCACAATGAGTTGCATTTCCGTCGTCTGTCTTACAGTTTGGCTAAGTTTAGGGGAGAGTGTCTGAGCTTGTGAGCGAATCTTGCCAATACCAGGCAGCCAACATTCACCAAAATATATAGATATAATTATATGTATATATAATAAACGAGCTGTGCTCCGCGGTTTCACCCGCGTATAATTAATCAGCCTAGAACCTTCCTCGATAAAAGGACTATACAACACAAAAAGATTTTTTTAATTCGAACCAGTAGTTCTTGAGATCAAACAAACAAACTCTTCAGTTTTATATATTAGTATAGAATTATAGATGAAGGGCAATGCCTCGACAACTCCGCGGTTGATCAAGTCACAATCATCACACAAACCAGACCATGAAACTATAAATATCACGTCATGTGCGATAATCGATTAGCAGTGTCGTGATTAACATAACCACAGAATCATCAAGGGAATGTCATAAGTCCAAGCTCAATATAAATTAAAAAATACTAACTAAGAATCGGTTATATCAGCTTGCGAAGCAAGCGCATGAAATACAAAGGGCATTAGACAGTTCAGAAGTCTGTAGTTAAAGACTGCAACAACAGCATACAACAAAGAAACAAACTTTAGTAAGGATGAATATAAATTAAATAAAAAAGGAATTGATAAAAAAAATTAAGGCATGATAAAGTTTTATTATCAAAGAGAAAGAATGAAATAAATAAATATGTATAAAATAAATATAGTAATAATATTGCGCGAAATCAAAAATATTTTTTTTTAAATTATCATATTATTTTTAGATACGACTCGAGGTCTTGCGACCCTCTTTACAATATCAGTCCGCATGGAGATAATCATTATTTATAGTCACTAAAATTTACGACCATATTCATTGTTCGTGTAATAATAATTAAAATTATATAGATTATAAAAACGTAATGATTTCATAATAATATGATTATAAATCCCACTTAATGTTATAAATAAAACTTATATCTAACGTTTATATATTAATACAAGCACTTTGCCCGCGACTTCGTCCGCGAAAATTTAAAACTATTATTTAACGTGAATTAGTATTTGGTAGTAGACTAAACGTATCCTACGCTACGTACGGTTTGTTCAAACTGTGACATTTTTCTTACTGAGAGAATTTTATACCCGTCATAAACCGTTTTAAACGAATAGTCCGATCCGGATCATTTAATGTGGAATTTACCAGAAAATAATCAATCTTAATCATCAAACCATTTCAATGGATAAGGATTGATAATATCATGATACATATATCACCTCTATTCGATTGCGCCGTATTTGAACTTAATAAAATTAAACCAAAAACTGTTATTAAAAATATGTCTTAACTATAAACTTTTATAGTGGCGGACCATTGCGGAATTATTTGTGAGGAATCATGAGATCTATATTAATATATAGAACATTTTTTTTACATACCGTCAATAGTTTTCTCAGCGCACGCCAAATTCAATTTTTCAAAGGTTCAATTCCCAGGTCGGGCCAACAAATAGTTATTGGGGTTTTTCTGTCAGAAAATTCTCAGTAGCAGCCTGGAGTCTGGAAGTTGGAAGTGTAAACACTCCCGTGCCTCGGAAAGCACGTTAAGCCCTTGGTCCTACGCCTGAACTCTTTCCGGTCGTGTCGGATTGTCGTCCCATCGGACTATGAGAGCTAAGGATAAGAGAGTGCACCTGTGTTTGCGCACACACTTGTGCACTATAATATCTCCTTCGCAGTCGGCTAATCTCTCTTGGGATTGGCCGCCGTGGCCAAAATCGGTCTGGAGGACCTTATATTAGTATTAATATTCGTATAGACTGTATATCATCATCATTAATTAAAGCTTATTCTAACACGCTGCTTTCCGCGGTTTCCTCATGATATTTTTTAATCATAACTATGTAGTAAATGAGTAAGTTCAGGTTACCCAAGCTTGCAAGCAACTTTGCTTATAAGCTTCGATAAAACATTGTTTATAAGCTTCGAGGGTTATGGAAGATCAAAAAGATTAAAGAATAACATATTCTCGATAGAAGCAAAAATACGAAATGTTTCTCCAATGTTTACATTTTCTCGTTTTTAGTCTTACTGCTCTATTTATTATTTGAATAATGAGACAAAAATTGGATTAATTACATTTACAAATAAAATTGGACAGCCTTTTGAGTTTTTTTGCAAATTTACATCCTTTTTATTTTTTAACATTAAAAGAATTGGGTCTTATTACATTTTAATTCCAAAACCACGTCTCCAGTCGCATGCTACCTATACTTCAAACATAGTATATTTATTTTTTAATTCAGTTGGTGTGACACTAGAGGACTATCATATTTTATTTAAAAGAAGTATACCATATTCTTTAGTTATTATCAAAATATATGCAATAAGGAAAAAATAAATCGAATATTGTCGGTCATTTTAATAGAAAAAGCATAGAAATAACATCGCAGCATTGATGGCGTCAATCAAGGGACGCAAGGATTAAATCGCAACATTGCTGGCTTTAGGCGCGCTCCTAAGATTCACATGTTTGATCAACGGGGTCATGGTAACAAAGTTAAATGACCAAAGCACGATTATAAAGTCGTATCATGATTAAATCTATAATAATATTATCAAACTGGGTTGTTTGAATCGTTGAAAAGTTAATCGGAGAAATTACAATGTTTGAGTTATTGCTATGTAGCTTATAAAATGCGGTTCCTTTAAAAACGAAAAACCACTTGATGCTTTTCAATTAAATAAATTAAAAAATGTGTTCTTTTTATAATTATTAATTTAAAAATGAAACAGTTATAATTTTGACCTTCAAGGAATGCAAGTAAATTTTCACACAGAATATTAACACTTAGACATGTAGTCTCTAATACAGTGACATTAAGATTCATAACTATCCGAGAGAATGATGACGAAAAAAAAGGAAGCTAATAATTGCACTAATAGTGTTTGACTTATTTGTGTAAACAACTACAGTCTATATAAAGGTTTATTTATGCTATTAGTGACTATTCTAAACTCGGTAAATACATAAATTGCGAAGATAGAACACACCTGCACGAGGCGAGCTGTTCAAAGCGAAAATGACTCAAGCGGCGATTTATTTGTAAAGTCATACCTATTTGAGGAAGCGACTGCAAAGTCGGTTTGCTACGCATGGTTGCAGGCATGCGGTCCACACAGATGTTGTAGAAATTTTACAAATATTTGCATGTCACCGTCGGATATATGTATGGCGCTATATTGTTCACATAAAATTTCTCGCTCGATCGATATGTTCAATTGTGTTTGTCATACAAGTCAATAATACGTCAATAATACTGTGATATAAAAAGCCAGTTGATGACAGTCGCCTCCATCATAGAAATTGGCATAAATAACAAAAGTTTTATTTTTTCACACACTTCAATATACTCATGTCACTCTCAGCCAACAAATATGATCTAAGGTATCTCTTATATCTTTAATTCCAGCATTTCCATAGCACATATCCCTTAAAACCAATCACAGAATACAGAGTAGGTACTGATATTTATCTAAAGAGTAACTGTGTGGTAACCCAGTAAACTAAAGCTTACGTAATTACAACCAAAATTTTATCCCATGATATTTTACAGAATATAGTAAATTCTAGAAACGTGAAGAGACCAAGTCATGATGTAGAGAGCGGTGAACTAGTACCCTTGTCCTAGTGATTCGTCTACATTTTGATCGCTATTTATGTACTTGAAACAAAACACTCGATTTAATACCCATGCAGACATTCTCCATGCATCGATTTCTGAAAGTACTTGTTAGTGGTGGCAAGGAAGGAATAGTTACTGGCTAGACACGAGTGCAGTGCGTCCGTGAACTCAGTGCATCACTAATTCTCATTCTATGGTACATGGCGACTTAAGGAACATGTTTAGGCGACTAAATTAGCGCAGACAAGTTATATGCTTTACTTTAAGGGGTGCTAGGTTATATTGCTCTTCCTCTGCGAGGCAGTAGATCATAGAGGTCTTGAAATAAACATGGCACGATGGTGCATATCTGTGTGCATACGTGTATATTTATGCATACATGTGTATGTTGTGATTATAAATAATTATTTGCTACGGAATCCAAAAATCTGCTCAGCACAACTCTTATAACTTTAAGTCAATTACTATATAAATTTAATTGCGTTAATAAGGCAGAAAATGAAATAAAATGGTAACAAATAAGCAGAGATTATAAATAATAGCATACTCTTAAAACATGTAGGAAGGCGGTAATTGAACTAATATGAAATAAATATAAAATAAGCCTTATATGTCATACTAAATTAAGAGCGATTATCTGATGCAGTAATAAAATCAGTGACATAAATGACACAAAACGGTACAAAACATAACAACTGTTCTAATCATAACTAGCCTAATGTTGGTTTGATCGTACGGATAGTGTCCGGTCGAGCTGTTAATTTATAGATAAGACGCTGAATATCTTCATGAATCACGCGGTAACTATTGATTCGATTTTGTGATATAGTAACGTGGTGATAGCTAACATTACTGCTGAAATATTACCTGAGGTAATATACATAATATGTTAGATGATAATATGGCGTAAAAATTTTGATCTCTTACCACATTACAAATAAAGTACTCAACCGATCGTTTTGAAATTTGACAAATAGGTCACGAAAATAGACCCGACACCGTTGGTGTTGGTGTTGGTGTTTGTGTGGTTGGTGTGCGGGAACAGTTTGGAGACTTGGTGCGATCTTCACAAGAAATAATAAGCGCACAAACGCTTCGGAACCATTCTTCCTGCTTTTTGAAGTTTGGATAAGACAAAAGCAAAGAGACAACTTTCACCTTTTGCAGTTAATGACTGGTTTGAGATTTGGAAATATTACATGTGTAGCCTCGAACGTGAATCTAGAATAATGTACTACCGCTGTGGAGCTGACTGGAACACCGCGTAATATACGCTGCATGTGTGCCAATATGGAACGTTAAGAGGCAGATCATGGTCCACGCATATGATCAAAACTGGCATGCATTGCGAACAGTCGTGTCGCCAATGCTACACCAGAATTCGGTTTGGGCCATAGCCACCTTCTCTGAGACCGGTATGGTTAACATAGGAATGGAGCTGACTCAGTAAATGGACTATCTCGTTTGGTTGAAACGACAAAGGCTCATCCCTATCTTAACGGTCTCAATGTTCGGATCTTAAAATAAAAGATGATGCAGAAATCTAAGGACAGCACTAGGAAGAAGTGAGGCCAGCCAAAGTCCATCATGATGAGATAAATTGACGTTTCGAATTCGTGATCTCTAAGAAGTATGAAATCATTATAATTATGAAAAAAACAATAGGTTGTTATTCAAAACAACATTTGATTTGCTATGCTAGTATTAGTTTAAAGTAATTACTGTAAATGCGAAACCCTTGACTTTACATTACGTAAGTAAATATAATTACGGTGTAGTGAAATAAATAAAATGATTTGCAGTTGTGCACTAAGTTGTATTTACATGTATAAAAAATAACGGTCATCCATTAGACGAGCTTATATTTTATACAATAGTATAATAAATAATTATATAATATTGAATATAATGATGAATTTTATGGGACATTCATAAATATTAATTACGGAAAATTCTTAAAATAATTTTAGGTGACGCTTAAAATAACGGTACATAAATATTTCTGTCAATTTTGAGTTAAAGACAACGGATTACGACTTAATACGGACTAAACGGCACCATGAAATCTTCCCTATACTAATCCAATAATTTCATTAATTGTTGTTTTATGCATCATCCCGAATACATAAACAATGCCGGACGAAAGCTTCTGCGTATTCGTCCAGCAGTGGGTGGCCAAAGACTGAAAAAAAATACCAAAAAACCGTGTACTTATGTACGTGCGTGAGAAGTTATACTTCTTTAGCATCATTAAGAATTTATTATTATTATTATTCTGTCTATTCCCCCTCACCAGGAGCGTTGAACGTTTAACGCAACAGTGCTTTTATACCCCTTCCATGGTAGCGTTTAACGCTTAACGCAACCTTGATGGAAGTCACATTAGAAGTATAATTTCAAAAAACAATATGGACATATTATTATGTTTATCTAGGTAGAATTAACGACACATTTGATAGTACGAATTCTAAGAAATTTTTATTTCAAATTTATGGGCTTTCTTTGATATGAGTATAGTCATACAATATACCTATTTTGACTATAGTTGCGATTTCCAACTATCGTGACGAGTAAACAGACAGGACTAGTCTGTAAGAACAAAATAGAAATTGTCCGGAAAAAATGATCGCGAAATGTCAGTAAGTGATATGCGACTTTGATAATAATAATTAGAACATTTTAAGAGTACCCGCATCAAAATTGTATGTCACCATAATTTTGCACCAAAGTTTCACGGATCAGTATCAGTACTAAGTGATATCTTAAAGAATGGCACTAAGCTCCAGTTCTTACTGATATTATTATAAATGTGAAAGTGAGTTTGTTTGTTTGTTTGTTACGCTATGTAATAACTACTCAGAAAAGTACATAGTGTACTTAACACATCTCCCACACGGCTGAAGTTGCGAGCGAAAACTAGTATTGTATATAAAAAAATATCTGTTCATTCAAAAATCATTTTATTAACGTCACAATTTTTTTTTTATTTAAAATGACCAGTTTTAAACCGTTTTTAATAAATCTCTCACTCGAATAACTAAATGAATTAAATAAACAAACAATTTTATATCCAAAAAATATTATAATCAGATCACTATAAGTAGCTTTTAACATAAAATCTAGAAAAAACAGAAAATTATTTGCATTTTTTACATATTTGATTGATTGATTATTGAAATAGCCTTGTTCAATTCACATTAATATAATACTGATAAAACCTAATTAAGTGACTTCTGAACTCTCTATATTTCTATCGTAATCATTTTCAATGAAGTTTTTTTCATCTGGTAATTCAAGAAGCAAACAATATAATATTATTTATTTAATAACAACAAAAGTTACACAATTACAACATAATAACATATTATATAGGCTAAACAAGATAAATTACACTTTCAATTACAGGTAACAACAGCATGCTTACTATTAATTTTAAATTAACTGAGTGATTGTGAATATTATAAGTTTAATAACATGATTACGAATAATAAATACTAACTTATGAGCAAAAATATCTTGTGGAGAGTAAAATTCCAATATTATAAATGAAATTGAATATATTGTACTTGTTATTAATATTAACTTATTACATATTATGTATAGTAAACAATAAACGAACTATGGTGGAACTTCTCTCTCTTTGAAACCATTACAAAGACACAGTTACTTTAAACAAAATTAGTGAGTCTTATATCAAAAATAAAATTATCATGTCTTATACAAAAAATAATATTATAAAAATAAATATTAATTTTGGGTTTTCATGAAGGAATAGAGAATTCTGTGTTTTCTCATACAATTTAGGAAATTATTATCTCCTACGCTGTTGGCTAAGTTCCCCTTCGTTTCAAAATCGGTCAGCAGGACATAATTGATTCTACACCACTATATCGTTTTAAAACCAAAATAATAGCGAGTTTCTGCATTTTTGTAGGAAATTATTTAAATTGATTAAATAAAATGTTTTATTTTAGGAATTCAATAAGATGGAGACAATTGCTTATCATCCACTTTTAGAAGTGCAGCAGGAAGACGTGAAGAAGGTTCGACAGTTTTTCGATTTAGATGATATTAATAGGATCAAAGAGAGCTTGGAGACAATCGAGGAGTGGTGTAAGAAACAGCCTCATTTGGTGGAAGCATTTCAATACTTACGTAAGTTCATATACCGTATTGAATCACTAGTTAACATCTAAGGCAGCAGATATAGAAATACGAAGTTCGAACCCAGGGGCGATAAAAGTTATCGAATTTTCTAGGAAAACACTTGTGTCCTTGGTGATGCATCAGATTTTTATCTTATTTTTATATTTATGGTATTGAAAATTCGATCAAGACCTAGTTATTAATATTAGTTAGATTAAAGAGATAGTAAATAATCAAATTTGACAAAAATGGCAGAAAAGAACTGGTGCACCAAAGGAATTTGGTTAGTCAATGTCACTGGCAGCGTGGATAACAATCGCGGAAACTATTCAAGGTCTAACTATGATGTTATATGATACATATGATATAACTATTTGTTTGTAACTGTTGTCCACTAAGATATAAAATCATAAAAAGTATCACGATTTAGGTCTTATCGATTAGGATTACTCGGTGGTTAGCTTTGTGCAAGCTCATCGGTCGGTACTATCCACTCATCAACAAGCAGCAGTACTTATATTGTTGTGTTCCGGTTTGAAGGGTGACTGAGCCAGTGTAATTATAGGCCCAGAGGACATAACATCTTAGTTCCCAAGGTTGGTGGCGCATTGATGATGTAAGCGATGGTTAACATTTCTTACAATGCCATTGTCTATGAGCGTTGGTGACCACTTATCAGGTGGCCTAAATGCTCGTTCACCGACCCATACAATAAAAAAAAAGATTAATTCCGTAAGTTGATGAATTACCTGTAATTATTTAGTCCTATTCATATTATTCGTTTCAGGTACAAATATGCTGGAACGCTTATGGATTTTATCAAAGGGCTCTGTGGAAGGGACGAAAATTAAAATAGACAAGTTCTTGACGATGAGGGGAATGACACCAGAATTGAGTCTGAACAAATCATACGAAGAATTCGAGAATTTTTTGGACTGCGTGTAAATAATCATCCTTTATTTCAATAAACAATCATTCCAATTTAGAAAATTTCGATTTAATCAAAAACCTTTTTTGATTGATCGTATCATAATAGAATACAGTAAAGTAATCATAAGACATGATTACTTAATCAATGAGACAATTGCGGCTTCCGTACTATGTATTCACATTTAGGCACGAACCCGGGTTCGAACTCGCAATCTTCGGTTAAGATTTACGTATTCTGACCACTGAGCCATCTTGGGACACTTGACATGAATGAAGAAATCGTTTTCTGTCACATTAAAAAAAATAAACACTGCAATATGGCCTTGAAGTTTAACTCGTACTTTAGATGTACGAGTGTGTATGTTTAACTGTAAAATGTTATATTTATACAAAGAATCGATTAGATTTAAGCCGAGATGGCCCAGTGGTAAGAACTCGTAAATCTTAACCGATGATCGTGGGCTCAAACCTGGGCAAGTACCACTGAATTTCATGTACTTGATTTGTGATTATAATTCATCCCATGCTTGACGGTGAAGGAAAACATTTTGTGGAAACCTGCATGTGTTAAATTTCATTGAAACTCTGTCACATGTGTATTCCACCAACTCGTATTGGAGCAGCGTGGTGGAATAAGCTCCAAACCTTCTCCCCACAAAGAGGAGAAGAGACCTTAGCCCAGCAGTGGTTACTTTACATTAAAAGGTAGAAGATATCACATTAAATAGTAATAACAAAATACCTGTCTAATTGATACATATGGATATGAAAGCACAAGATATTTAAAAATTTAAATATAGAACGTTACAATTATGCGCGGGAGAGACTAGACCATGATGAAAGCGTTGCAGAAGTATTGTTTATGTTTCCAGCTTAGAGTTTAGGGAAATTCCTCAAGTTCCGCATCCATTTAAGCATCTTTCGACCAAAGATACTAACGCGTTGATGAAACTAAGAGTTTATGCGTAAAACTATTGCTAACATACGTGATATTGTTATTAAAATCGTTGAAAGCAATAAAAAACGATGGAGGTTAAAATGAACATATAAAGTTTAAAATGAATATAATTTTGTTGCAGATTGTACGTGCCATTGCCAAAACTATGTCCAACAGATCAGTCTAGGGTCATGGTAACACAAATTATATCAGGAAAATGGGAGCACTTTAGTCTTTTATCATACTTAAGATATTGTTTTATGGTATGTATACAAGGATATCCTTTAAATTTTACGAGTGTGTAGTTCAAGAGTCGTTAATTTACATGTCACTAACATAATTTGAAGATTTGATGTATACGATCTTTCTCGAACAATCAGTCCCAAAATGATATACTTTTTTAAGAGAAATTAAACTAAGAGATAGATAACAGAAGTAAATAATAATACCAAGAAATAAATTAATAATACAATATATATAAACAAGTAATAAATATAAACAAGTTAAAACTTACCTAAGATTTAATTTATAAGCGTTAAGCGGATTATTTAAACAATGGTGTGTCTTCCTCTTTCATATGTCAAATCAATAGTGACAGAAAAAGAGGAATCAATGCTTAACTAAACAACCACAAATAAAATTTTTAGCGTAGGTTTATATTAATTATATTATAAAAATAAATGCTCAAACTATCAGAAAATTTGTAAGGAAAGAAATGCACTCAAAATAAAAATGAACACATACTCTAAAGAGGTAACACATATTAGACTGAGTTACGAGGCTGATGTGAGGGCTCTTCAGGATGAGATATCATTGTTGCATAGCTCCCTAAACACCGTATCTAAAAAGTATGAAACGGCACAAAAAGAAATAACTGAACATATTGCTGCTATGAATGACCTGCTTGAAATAAGTAAATATAACACAGAGCGCTTTGACTCTCTTACAAAAAACTGTGCTTTTGATTACCACAGTTTTCCTCAGGATCGTTCAGGGCAAAATATGAATATTAATATCATGTCTCCATCTCAACCTACTGCAACTCATAGCAGCCACATAACTCTCAACACACTTAATATTTCTTCCAAAGATCATGCTAAAGTATATAGTGATGAAATTGGAAGAAATATGGGTGTATCACTCCATAATTTATGTAAAGGACAATTAGTTACTAATTACTGCATGCCGGGTGCATCATATTCTTATATAATGAATAGCATTTTAAATAGTACTCATTGTCCTAATACAACATTAATAATATTAATTGGGAGAAGGGGAAATGTAAATAAAAAAATACTAGAGAAATATTACACTCAATTATTAGAATTAAATGTTGCTAAAATTATAATGTTTACATTTCCTTACATTAAAGACATGCCACAGGAAAATCATAATAGATATAAATTAAATAATCTGTTACATATCATGTCACATTCCAATTATGTAACAAAAAATAATTGTAAAAATATAAATTTAATTGACATTAATAATATTATTAATTATAAATCTTATATATTGACATATGATAGGTATCACCTATCAATCTTTTATAAAAGACAGATAACAAGTTTGTTGTCATATTTTATTATTAATAAATCAACCAATTTTTTGGTTAACCAGACTACTGCTTCTATTGAGCAGTGTAACAATAATTATAATTTGACATCTTGCAACTTGGAATACGTTCCAAATAATTTAAATTAAATAATAAGACAATAGAGGTAGTCTCTGGCAATAACTATAATATATCAAATAAAAATTGTATTTATGATAAAGTCCCTGTAAAAGCCAATAAAAGTATTAAAAAATTTAATAATAAAAATCAAAATAAAATTGTAAACCTGGTGCACCAGAATATTCAAGGAATGCTGGGAAAGGGACTAGAAATTGAATTATTTCTGAACTGTGACAATATTGATATTCTGTGTTTAACTGAACATTGGCTTTTAGAATATCAAATTATGTTTAACTTCAATGGGCACCAGGTGGCTAGTCTGTTCAGTAGGAAAAAAGCTATACGCGGTGGCTCTTTAATACTTATCAGTAAAAAATTGAAATTTAAAGAACGTAAAGATATTGTGAGCCTTTCTATTGAGCAAACTATAGAAATGGCCTGTGCAGAGCTTGAGCGTGTCATTGTTGTATGCGTATACAAGCCCCCCAGTGGATTATATGAATTATTTGAAAAAATATTGGAAGATGCATTAATTAAATTGTCTGGATCTAATAAAGAAATTATTGTTTGTGGTGATTTTAATATAAATTTACTAGATAACTCAGCCACAACTATTAGATTCAGATCTTTGTTAAATTCATATAATCTGGTAAATTTATTCATCGAGCCAACTAGAATTACAGAGTCCACAGCAACTTGTATAGATAATATATTCACAAATCTTATACCACAGAATAAAACTATTATTAGTAGATTAAGCTCAGATCACTGTGGACAATTAGCTTCATTCAATTTTTATACAAAAGAAATAAGCAAATCGCAAAGGATAGTGTTTGTTCCTTTGACCAGAAGCCGTATTGAGAAGTTTAGAAGTAATATTGTGGCAAGTCTCCCCGTCTTACCTTATAATGAGAGTCCAAATGTTTTATATAATACCTTGTTTAAATTAATTAAAAACAAATTCAACGCCATATTCACTTCTAAAACAGTTAATAAACAAACCTTCTCAAAATTCAGTGACTGGGCGACCATTGGAATTCATAAGAGTAGGCAGAGAATGTATGAGCTTTACTATGAAAGAACATACAATCATAGTGCTACTTTTGCTAACTATGTAAGAAATTATTCAAAATTATTTAAAAAAGTATGCTCTTTGGCAAAATCATTATATATTAAAAATAAAATAAAAAATGCACATGATAAAATAAAAATGACATGGAACATTATTAATTGTGAAACTGGGAAAATTAATAACCGCAGCTCCGAAATGACTCTTATTAGTAACAAGGAAGTCATTAGTAATGATCGGGAAGTTGCTTCTGTTTTTGAAAAATTTTTTGCTGACATACCAGTTTTGACAACTAAGTCACTTATTTCCTCTCCAATTGTTGCCGAGTCATTGATCAAAGAAAATGTTAGAGAATGTAGTGCTACCTTTAACTTCTCTAGTATAAGCAGCAATGATATAATAAGTACTTTTAAATCATTAGAGATTAAGAAAACAGCTGATTTGTGGGGTCTATCTGTAAAGGTTATAAATTCAATTATTGATGTGATTGCACCCTACCTTGTGATAATATTTAATAATTGTGTTCAGAGTGGTATATTTCCTGACCTGATGAAACATAGCAAAGTAATTCCAATATTTAAATCTGGTAGTTCTTCAGACCCCAATAACTTCAGGCCAATCTCAATTCTACCAACCCTCAGCAAAATATTTGAAAAAATTATTTTAAATCAATTACTTGCTCACTTTAACAGACACAATCTGCTTCATAGAAAACAATTTGGTTTCACAAGGGGTCGTTCAACAACAGACGCAGGCATAGAACTTATTAAGAATATCTATGAAGCATGGGAGGAGTCACAGGACGCCTTAGGTATCTTCTGTGACTTATCCAAGGCCTTTGATTGTGTACAACATGAAACTCTGGTCAGGAAATTAAATCACTATGGAATCAGAGAAGGTGCGCTCGAGCTTTTGACTTCTTATCTTAAGAATAGAATTCAGAAGGTCGACGTTAATGGGAAAAGATCTCCTGGTGTTTCAGTTGGTATGGGGGTCCCTCAGGGATCAATTCTCGGTCCTTTTCTATTCCTCATTTACATAAACGACCTGCCCTTTCTTGTAGGGAACAAACATGACATAGTATTGTTTGCTGATGATACCTCTTTAGTTTTTAAAATTAAAAGAAAACAAGTACAGTATGACGATGTAAACAATGCTATCTCTGATATAGTACATTGGTTTAGTGTCAATAATCTTTTGTTAAATAATAAAAAAACAAAGGTTGTGAAATTCAGCGCGCCGAACGTAAAAAATGTAAAGGCCGATGTACATATCAATGGGGAGTCGATGGATCCTGTTGAGTCTACTGTATTTCTTGGCATTACTGTTGATGCCAAGTTGCAGTGGGCCCCCCATATTGACGGATTGGCGAATAGACTAAGTTCGGCAGCTTTTGCGGTTAAGAAAATAAGATTATTCACTGATGTTGATACGGCCCGCCTTGTATATTTTAGTTACTTTCACAGTATAATGTCATATGGCATTGTGTTGTGGGGTAATGCGGCCGCTATCAATACGATATTTGTGCTGCAAAAGAGGGCTATTCGCGCGATCTATAACATGGGAGCTAAAGAATCCCTAAGACAGAAATTTAAAGAAATTAAAATATTAACTGTTGCTTCTCAATACATATTATGTAATGTTATGTATGTACGGAAAAACATTAATGATTTTGTGAGAAAATGTGATACTCATAACATTGGTACAAGGAACAAACACAAATTAATTACTCCCGTTACTCGACTGCATAGAGTCAGTAACTCTTTTGTGGGGCTATGTGTACGTTTCTACAACAGGATCCCAGAAAGCGTTCAAAATAATTCAGTTGCTAAATTTAAAAAAATTGTAAAGGAACGCTTGTGTGCTAAAGGATATTATACAATTAATGAATTTATGGATGATAGCACACCTTGGGAATGAGACGATCGCCGCATGGCTATTTCTTTCGTTTTTTTTTGTAAAAAACATAAAAAAAAACAAAAAAAAAAAAGTTAAAAAAAAAAAAAAAAAACCCGCTGAGTTTCTTTCGCCGGTTCTTCTCAGGGCTGGGTGTTTCTTTCCGAACCGGTAGTAGTTTCCAGTTTGACAATCAATAAGTAAGTGTAATACTTCAATATTGAATAAAGTATTTTGATTTGATTTGATTTGATTTGATTATAATTTATAAGTATACCTAAGAATATAATTAAATAAAATATTCGATTTCTGACTTACAATAGCAATTTAAGTACGTGTGCAATAATTGCGCTGACCTAATTAAAACTAACAACGTTGTACTAAGTTAACGGTGTTGTTTTTCACTGGATCTTAATAATGAAACTCCTCTATATATAATAGCAGTTAGCCCACATATCTTAATAAATGATAAGTAGTTATCTTATTCAAATGATTTTGCTTGATGATAGTGATAGCCCATTTGGGTACCACCCCTCACCACATATTCTACTGACAATCATACAGCATTGCATACTTAGTATTATATTTGTGTTCCAGTATAAAGGAAAATTACGAAAGTGTAACTGTACCTAACAAGGGAGATAACATCTTAATTCCCAAATCTGATGGCGTGGCGATATTAGGTTACAATTTCTTACGGCTTATTGTGCAGCGATAAGGCATTTGCGCTCCCTACCTATTTTATAATGAAAAAAAAACTTTATTTAAGTGGACCTACTAATTAAATCAACAGTTGATAAGAGTCAATAAGTTAGCCCAGCAATGTCACTGTTGGGCTAACTCCTCTCCTTATTGATAAGAAAGATTGGAGTTTATTCCAAGTTGCTTCATGTGGTTTAGTGGATGTACATATGGAAGATTTTTATCTGATATGCATGCATATGTCCTTATTACTGTGAATGTACTCCTTCAAAGTCGAGCAAGAGATGAGTGATTAAGGCATGACATGACAATATCCGTTTATATAAATGCTACTATGTACTTTTCCTTTAAATTTCTTTCACAGGCTGTCCATTGTGAACTACCGTGACCAGAATCGATCAATTCCATATACTCGTACCATGAAATTAAAAACTAGAACTGCAACTGAATTTTAAATTTAATTTTTTCTTTATTACAGATAGGTGAATATAGATTGCATCATGACTACTGTGTATCTGAGAGATATATAATCGATCTTAACAATGTGAACGTGCAGCTACTTACAAAACTTAATCCAGTTATATTGAAGAAGGGAGAAATTTTATGCACGGTATAGTTTATTACTATAATTTCTACATCATAGTTTGATATGAAATCATTTATATTATTATTTTCTTAAATACATTTCTATTTGAATATAGGAATACCCCGTGTTATTGCATGTAAAATTGACATAAGTTAGTATCCAAGGGTGAAGTAAAGTAAAAGTAAAGTAACAGCCTGTGAATGTCCCTCTGCTGAGCTAAGGCCTCTTCTCCTTTTTTTGGGGAGAAGGTTTTGGAGCTTATTCCACCACGCTACTCTAATGCGGATTGGTGGAATACACATGTGGCAGAATTTGAGTGAAATGTTACACCTGCAGGTTTTCTCACGATGTTTTCCTTCACCGTCAAGCACGAGATGAATTATAAACACAAATTAAGCACTTGAAAATTCAGTGGTGCCTGCCCGGGTTTGAACGCACGATCATCGGTTAAGATTCACGCGTTGTAGCCACTGGGCCATCTCGGCTTATATCCAAGGGTAGTGTTTAATATTTCTAAAAGTGCAAACATCATGCCATACCCACTTATTGTAATATATTAATAACAAAAATATTATTTTATGTAAATAAGTATAAATAATCGCAGTGTATAATTAAATTAATGACTATTATTTCGAAAAACCAACACAACAAAGTTTGAACTCTCGCCTTTATTGTGTTCAACGTAATGCGATAACTACCTTTATGTCCGGTTACGACCGGTTGACTATATTTAGGAAACGATACGTTTTCATGGAATTGTTTGCGAGGCGTAATTGTACAAATAATCATTACATCGAAATCATCATACATCAAAATCTAATTCGCAAATTTAGATAATAACAATAAAATCTTTTATTTCGAATAAGTATCATATATACAGACCATAAATAATAAGAAAGAAAATATTTACAATAATAATATTAACTCATAATACCAAAATACATTACATATATTAGAATTAAGTCAAATCAATTCAAATTCAATAACATTAAATTATATTAAATTAAATCATAAATTAATTAAAATTAAACAACGTGATTAATGTCAATTCAATTAACATTAATATTCATTATTAGTCATTTAGGGAATCTATTCAGTGAACAATTTTTTTTTCTATGTTTGGCTCAAAGGAAAAAAAAATTTTCCAATTCTGGTACCATATTCTTGGAGACCCTGATTAGGCTGAGATCCTTTTCGTTTAATACTGAGCCAACCATTCGTTATGAACTATCTACATATATATCTATTTACTCGGTGGTAGAGCTTTGTGCAAGCTCGTCTGGGTAGGTACCACCCACTCATCAGATATTCTACCGCAAAAAAGCAGTACTCGCTATTGTTGTGTTCTGGTTTGAAGGATGAGTGAGCCAGTGTAATTACAGGCACAAAGGACATAATATCTTAGTTCCCAAGGTTGGTGGCTCACTGATTGAAATTGTAAGCCATGGTAGCATATCTTACAATGCCAATGTCTATGGGCTTTGGTGACCACTTACCATCAGGTGGCCCATATGCTCGTCCGCCGTCCTATGCAATAAAATAATATATATTTTGTATATATAACAAAATATAAATTTTATTGAGAGAGAAAGCTCTCTGTCAATTTCTCGCATCGCTCAGAAGCTATTGTTTAATTGTCACGAAAATCGTCTTGGTGAGCTTTTATCATGACAAGATGCAATGTTTTTTAATATTCAGTGAAATATTGAGAAATTTTATATAATTAGATTATTTTAAAGAATTAAATAAATTTCATTTTCAGGAAGGCTATGGAACGAAGATCAAAGGGATTCACATATTGAACGCTCCTTCATTTGTAGACAAATTTGTTTTTTTAATCAAACAAGGACTTAAAGAGAAAGTGGCCAAGAGGCTGCACGTTCATTCATCATATGAGGAATTACATAAAGAGATTCCTAAGGAAATTCTTCCAAAAGACTACGGCGGTGATGGACCTAGTTGCGCTAGTTTAGCCGGTACGTAATAATAATATCCTGGGGCATTGCACACATCTGATCCCAAACTAAACAGAGCTCGTACTATGGAAACCAGACAACTGATATACTATATATAGTACTTTTTTTTTGTAAAACATAGTACATACTTATAAAGATAATAACACCCAGACTCAGGACAAAAATACATGTTCATGCACACAAATCTCTTTAAGTTATGTACATCATAAAAAATCAAATATCGACTGTTAAATAACATTTGTAAATGCCTGTAAATATCTCATTGACAATAAATCCAGAATACCTGACTGAGAATATATGAAGCTATAGGAAGCTACGTTATAAGTATAATATGACAAATGTAATATATGTCCTCGTATCCTATCAATGAAGCCAGGTTACGGATTATGAGATACGTTTTAAATGTCAATTTTATGCTAGAAACTCAGTTCCGATTCGAGTTTTAAAATGATCCTGATCTATTAGCTGAGTAACCATGGTGATTGTTTCTGTTCCTGAGAAAAATATAACTGAAATGATAATAATCTAATCCTTTCAGAATATTTGTCTAAAAAGTGACTTCTTACTTTACTTAATTGAAACGTGACGTTTGTGCCGAATGGGATCTGAATATCTTTATTTTACTTTAAAAAATAAATAAATTGTCATCGAGATAAAAAACTAACGTTGAAAGATCGATTGATTAATAATGTACCATATATTAAAATTAATTCATTTATAACCGATTAGAACATAGTTAACAATTTGTTCATTTCACGGAAATAATTATTGATACGAGGTTCATAACATCTTTGATCTTAGCGGTACGTTTAGAAGGTGTTAAGTTATTGCAGTATTTTAAGAATGATTTTATTTTTGTTTACTCTTCCTATAATCATCGACCTTCCTAAATTACCATGTTATATTATTTATGTATGGGTTTGTGCGTATGACATACTTTGCTTCTATTTACTTAAGTACTTAGCGTAATTGAGGATACCATGATAGAGGTCGTTTTCAATGACGGGGGCAAATATCGTCTCATGAGTGAACGCGTTCTTTTGACAAATGTAATAAGTCGCTAGATTATTTTTATTTATTTAGATTTTTAATTAATTTTTTGTGCCTATAATGACCGTGTTGAATAAAATTCTACCAAATGTGTATTCCAACCCCCATTGGAGCAGCTTGGTGGAATAAGCTGAAATCCGTCTCCTCAATAAAGCAGAGGCCCTAACCCAGCAGTGGGACAGGTCGTTACTGTTACTGTTAAATATATATCTACCAACTTATCGTATATTGTATCAACTGAATTTTTAACATTTTATGAAGAGACAGTATCTTCCCTACATTGATATATTTTTTATCTTCAGAACAATGGAAGAATATCTTCAAGACGGAAGAGTCGAAGAAAATAATCGAACAATGCAATAAACTCGTGACAGATGAATCAAAACGTAGTTCGATTCAATTCAACGAAGAGTATTTGGGATTGCCTGGGTCATTTAGACGATTAGACGTCGACTAGATTATTATATTTATATCAATTGCATACTTTTTATATCGGTCCTATACACAAATTTTGCACACCGGGTTGATTTGAGGCTTTAATAACTTTACTCACTGTTTTAAAGCTTTTAGACGTTAAATTAAGTTAATAATTAAATTCACATTTTTAAAAAGGCAATACCATATAATCAAAACAATACAAAATATTTAACAAAGGCAGTGACGTAATAAAAAGGTCCAAAATAATATAATTTGATTTTATTTAACCCTTTTCATTCGAATTCGATTTTTAAACGACAACTTTTCGCCCGCGGCTTATCCGCGGGTTATGGGGAGTGCGCAGGTATGCATGTTGTTCCTTCATTAAACTAGTTTATTATATTTATTAGTCATATATCAACTCTCGTAATCGTTATAGATTAGTAGAATTCGGCCCCTGGACGGTTCGACGATGACAGATAGAAATTAAAAATAATCTTCTAAATATATCTGTGGCTTACGCCTTTACCATAAAATCAGAGTTAACACTAATTCAGTTACATTACTGAGTGGTCGGTCTAGTACTTGTCTAGTTGCTATTTTATAAGGCTTTAAAGATTCAAAAAAAACATCCAAATAAAAGTTATTGAATATTAAGAAATTCTTTGTAGCTCCCCGAAGTTAGAATATTGACAATGTGACCGTGGTTCGAAAGTACTTAAGCCGTTGGTTCTGCACCTGAATTCTTTCCATCACTTCGGATTGCCATCCCGTCGAGTTATGAGAGTGAAGGTATAGATAGTGCACCTGTGTGCAATTTGTAATAATTAATTAATAATTAAAATGATTCTTAAAATATTTCCAACTTATCTCATTTAAATATTATAATGTATCGTATTTGTAGTTACTAACAGGTAAGAGGTTTATTTTTTATCAAAGTAATTATCCAATCTTAGCTAATTAGTGTATCTGGAACAAGGACGACATATATTCGATTTGGCCTAGATCCAACCTAGAACATCGATGACGTCTGTAAGTGGTCAATTGTTATTACTGATGCAAATACTTGACAACGAGAAATATATATGATAGGTTTAAACTAATGGTGAAATATTATGTTATTATAGAATGATTTTATTTGCAAAAATTATTATCATTAATATATTATTATACCACAGATCAATTCAGGAATTTGAGCAACCAAAAATGCGTTTGCTCTGCACAAAATCCCGCTACTCGATTTTTCGATCGGATTATGTTAGGGGGTACTTTCTAAGTATAAAACCAAGTTTTTGTCATCGTTTTTCAAATGGTAAAAAACATCCTTTTGTAAAATTCCGAGATTAAACGGTGAATTTAACGTTAAAAATAGTAGAAACCTCTTTTGTAAAGGATAACATTTTCCATCTGTTTTATTCAATAATTTTCCCCTATTATTAATACTTTCTGAGATATAGGTCCGAGATAGTTCTACAACCTTGATATACCTTTTTTTGTATTTCCAAAAATTATTAAGATATTTTACGAAAACCAAAAGTAGATGTTTTTAAGTCTCCAAATTCTCCTGAAATGTTTTCATAGCAATATCTTATTTAACAGTTATTGCAATGTATAATACAAAATTCGTCGTTTCAAATCCATAATTATTTACAGATTTCGCTAAAAATAATTATATATTAATTATTTATATAATTAATTTAAATATGGGTAATTAATAATTATACATGAGTGTATATTGTGTATTTGTTGAAAAATAGTGTTTTTGTTTTGTTGATTTTTTTGTTGTTGAATGTAACGAATTTTAAGTACATATTAGTAATTTACGTAGGAATTTTATTACACAGTTTTTTGTTGGAAACCCTCTTATCAAAGGTTGTCTGGACGAGATTGCTGGAAGCAATAAGACGGCCTTTGCACACTCTTTGTACTATACTTTAATTTGAAGCAGAATATTGTAATATATTTAGATAGAAATGGTATGCTATAAAACTTTTTTACTCTATTCTGAATAACATAACTTGTTCTGGGAATCAGCTGTTAGTTACCTTATATCTTTTTCTGTACCCTGGTTGAGTGGCTAAGACGTAAAACTGTAACAAACGAGAAACAAAAGTCTATACTTTAAGTACCCTAACGAACAGGGGACAATCACCAGGCCTAACTAGGCCCTGAATTTTCAGGTCACAAGGACACGACACGGCAGTTGCGACTGCCGGTGCGGAATTGCTCGGATAGAGGGGAAACCCTGAGGCCCGTACTCAGACTGGACTTAGGACCAGTCAGGAAGAACCCAGTGTGTGTGCACTCTAACTATATATAAGAAATAGTTAAATTAACTCATACAGGTTGTAACACAAACCCTGTCCGACCATTGAAGTGGTTATTGGATATAGTGAGTCGGTTTTTTTATGTAAGAAGGGACAAACGGGCAGGAGTCTCACCTGATGGAAAGCGACTACCACTGCCCATGGACACCGACAACATCCGTGGATTTGCAGGTGCGGTTTCGGCCTTGGAGGAAATAGTTCGCTCTCTACTTGAAGGTTTTTTTGTCATATCGGTTCGGAAAAGTCGCCGGTGAAAACTGGTTCCAAAGTGTGATTGTGCGAGGCAGGTAATGCCTTAAGAAACACACTATTGTGGATTTCCAGACATCGAGGTGGTGGGGATGGAATCATCAAGAGTCGAGTTTTACGCGAAGCGAGATCCCAAAAGGTCGGATCTCTCCTTCGCAGTATGGGCCAACGAGTCATCGCTCCTGTACAAATATGGAAGGGAGGGTTAACAGAAATTCCCTAACACAGCCTTAGCGAGAGACCAAAATTCGCGTGTTCCCGAATGAAGACGTACCAATCTCTAAATATCTGCACATATTCCGTATGTTTTCAGTTATACATTTGGTTTCAAATTGAATAAGTTTAAAGTGAAGTAACCATCTATTAATTTCCCACAGGCTACGGCCTCCTCTCCGCTAGAGGATAATATTTGGAGCTTATTCCACCACGCTGCTCCAGTGCAGGGTGCGACAAATGGCAGAATTTCGGGGAAATTAGATGGATACAGTTTTCACAACAATGTTTGTCTTCAACACTGAGAACGTAATAAATTAGAAGCTCATGAATGTTCAGTGGTGTTCCCCTGAATTTCAACCCGCAATCACCGGTCAAGATTCACGACATCTAAACGGTTTACGAAGAATAATGATACAAAGCGGCATGTATCAATAAAAGAATAACATTAATGACTCGTGTCCACCAAGTCAATATTCGCTAATTATTTTTATGGGCATTATTTGTGCACATTTCATATATGTGAGAAAGGAAGACCAAAGTCTATTCCTTGTCTATAATCGCGAGTGTTACTTTCTTGATAATATTTCTTATATTAGTCAGTAAGAATGTATTAATATTTTACATCGTAGAAAGTTATAAGTCTTTTTTACGTGTAGCTTGGCCGCGACTCCAATATTAAAATTTGAATTTGGAATTAAGATTCTCCTCCTTTTTTAAATCAATTAAAAAACCGTTTCTCGATTTTTCGATTTGACCAACATCTCATCTTACTCAGATAGCATAAAGTATTTACTTTAACGCATTTAACGGAAGGGCGAAGTTAATATTGTTATAAATATGTTTTTTTTTATTTATATCTTAATTACATTTGATTATATGCGTTTTTTGTTTCATTTAATTGCTTATTGTATATTTTTTATTAGCTGCGTTAAATGTAATGAATAATTTGCTTTGTACTTATAATTGAAGTTTTTTTTTTGCTGTAATCTTAATTTAGGCATTAGTGTAGGTATAAGTTTTTTAATAAGGCTTTGACGTCAGGAAGATTTAAAATAAATATTTTATTTTTATTTTATTCGGGAAACAAACAGTACAAATTAACATAATTAAAAAAAAACATAAAATATAAATCATTGACCAATAAAGTTTCCACAATTAAATAATACATAGAATAATGCGAGCAAGTAAATTACAATTAAAAAAAAAAATCTAATACATTAAATAAAAAGTAATATCATATAAACAGAAAATAATTAATAATTACAGTAGAATTTACAAAAATATAATCTTATTAATAATAAAATGCAAATGTAACTTAATATAAATAACAATAATTACTAAGAATTTTTCTTAATTTGTTCAATTAACTTTTGTAAGGAGCCTGTAAAGTAATCAATTGAACAGTATTCTTTGTTGTATAATAAACAAGAACGATAAATGAAGGCATTTTGTGCATAATTAGTACGTGTAGTATGTAAATTAAATAAAGATTTATTTCGCGAAGATTGTCTTGGACATCGGAAGTTAAGACAATTAAGAAGAAATGGAGAGTCAATAATATTATGTAGTCATTTCAGCAGAAATGTTTGATCCTTTATCTTACGACGTTTTTCTAATGGGATCAAATTAGGAACACATTGATCGGCAGCGGAATACCTAAATTTTAAATGCTTTAAGAATTTTGTTTGAATTTTCTCTATTTCTTTGATGTGGATTTTATAATGTGGATTCCAAATCACCGAAGCGAATTCTAGTATTGAGCGAACAAATGCATTAAAGAGAAGAATCAAGGTTGTAATATTTTTAAAATCTCTACTAATTCTAAGAACAAAACCAAGCATACGATAGGCTTTTGCAGTAACATACCTATAGTGTTGCCTAAAGGTTAATGAGGAGTCAAGGTGGACGCCCAAATCTCCCACCCCTGAAACCCGTTCAATAAGATCTTTATTTAAAGTATACTTGAAATTAATAGTATTTTTTTTTGCGGGAAAATGATATTACGTTACATTTTTTAATATTAAGTTGCAGGAGATTATCATTGCAATATTTAAAAAACTCATTCAAATCATCCTGTAATAAGTTACAATCAGAAGGTTTCCTAATGGTTTTATATATCTTCATATCATCAGCATAGAGTAGAATATGAATATGAATAGAATATGTCATAGAGATCGAATATATCCGTATAAGTCAGCGACTTAATGTATTTATTTTTTGTATTAGGTAGACAGACTGGAAAATGGGCCACTTGATGGTAAGTTGGCCCATAACAACACAACACCGGTAACACCGCCCATGATTGGCATTGTTAGTAATATTAATAATCCCTCAAAATGTGCCATCAACCTTGGGAACTAACATGATATGTCCATTGTGACTGTTACACTCACTCTTCAAGCCGGAACACAACAATAGTAAACATTCCTGCTTGGCGGTGGAATATATTATGGTGATTAGGTGGCACCTAACCAGACGGGCATGTACAAAGCCTTACCACCAATTTCATTCACAAAAATGGTTCTCTTTAGTCGATGGGCATGGATTGAATTAAGAACATCAATAAAACAAATGAAAGGTTAGTGGTGCTAACACGAGTTTCAATTCGTTATTGTTTTTTGATGTGAAACATTTATAGCAGCGGGTTCTGACTGATGCATGTATGCGTCGCCACGCTATATGGTAGTATTATATGTATGTGTATACACACATACGTATTTATGAAGGACGTAGATATTATTTTTATATTTATTCTAAGGAAACACTACAGATATGATGTTCGTACCTTTGGTATCAATAAGCCTTTTTATCTTGTTTTTTTTAAATGTAGTTGCAGTTGTCTCTTAGTTCAGTATACCTCCTGGCATAAGCCACCTCTAACATTTTCCATTAATTTTTATCTCTAGCAGCCCTCCTCCAATTTTGACCGGCTGTTAATTTGATCACATCCTCCTATCTCTTTCCTTGCCTTCCTCTATTCCCTTTTCCGTCTCTACCACCATTTACCATTATCTCATATGTAATCATTATGCTTCACTTTTTTAGGTACTTCGCAGTTTATGGCCCGTTCATCTCCATTTCAGTTGGTGTATCTTTTCGAAGCACGTCTGTTACTCTAGTTTTTGATCTATTAAAGGTGTTTCTTTTCCTATCCTATTTTTCTAGGCCAATCATGCTACTCTCCATAGCTCTTTAGAAGTGTGCTATACTCGCCCTGTGGTGTTTAGTGAGGTTCCAAGTTTCACATTCATTGGGAAGGCAGAGGAGAGGTATTAAACACTTTTCGATTAATTTTTATGCTATGTTCAGTGGATGTCATTACCTCCTTTAGGGACCAGTATTTTTTCCAGTTGTCTAAACTATTCTTTTGTTTATTTCTTTGTTAGATTGGTCTTTGAGAGAGATGATTTGTCCTAGGAAAATATATTTTACGTAGTCGAGAGTGTGATTGTAAATTTTGTTATCTAGGTTTTCGCGGTTGGATAATAGCTTAGTCTTGGTAAGGTTCATGTGTAAACCGATTTCCTCGCTGTCTGTTTAACCTTTGGTATATCTTACTATTATTTTGATTGAGTTCAGTAGATTAATAGAAACGTGCACACTCGTATATTTATCGAAATATTTTTATCCACACCCATAGAGTGATATCTATTAATCATACACGAGTGCTTTTATAAATTTATTTATATAAAAATCTTACTATAATTTTTTCAAACTGATTATGGCTGCAGATTACTGGATTTATAATAAATGTATAATATTTTATTCCTACTAAAATGATGCATTATATTTTATATTACAATTTACATAAATTAAAGAGTATTTTTAAATATAGAAAAACACGGTAGAAATTTAATTTTTTTTATTCTTTTTTTATCAACAGGCTGTTTTATATAAAGATGCAGATTATTTACTACTGTATTGTCATTATTTACAATCTCAAAATAAAATTGTTTCTGTCAAATGTCATGAAGAGTAGATCTTCATAAAGATTCGCCTGAAAAACTAAAACTTGACACACAATTGCTGACATTAAAACCAATTGATACCCTGGTATCTTCAAAACCATACAGCTACAGCCATAGTGACCACTCATTCTCAAAGCTGAGTTGGTGGTAGGGCTTTGTGCAAGACCGTCTGGGTAAGTCCCACCCATTTATCATATATTCTTTTCCGCCGAATAGCAATACTTGGTATCATTTTGTTCCATTATGAAGGGTGAGTAAGCCAGTTTAACTACAGGCATAAAGAACAAAACATCTTAGTTTCCAATGTTAGTGGCACATTGGCATTGTAGTTAAAAGTTACAACGATAATATCTATGGCCGATGCTACCATCAAGTGGCCCATTTTCAAGACCGCCTACTGATTTTATAAAAACAAGGCTAGCCAGCTGAGTGGGACATATAAGTGTAAACATGACATGTTCAAGTGCACTCTCCATTAATTACTCGATGGAAATAGTCTTGGCCTGAACTCTTGTTGTAGGCCAACTAACAGATAAACAGATTAGAGAGTTAAACAGTTATTCAGATTTTTAGCATTTATCACAATTCCCATCTTTTCCGCATATATTTCCGCGCCTTTTTTTTCAATAGACGCCATTTTGTTTTGCTTCCTCTATAACACAAAATGGCAAAATAATTTAAAAAATTACCACCCGCTATTACTGAATTACAAATAATTGTAATTTCGTAATAAATATTCATGGGACAAAATAATTTAATTGTACATATTTCTTATATTTAATTAAATTAATATACAAATATAGCCTAATATAATAATTTAAATTGTATTAGTATTCAACTGTTGTTCCTCATTAGATAACAATTAATAAATAATCCTAACAGCTATTCAAATTCATTTTAAGACATAACCACCCTTTTTTTTTTTTTTAACGTGGGGAAACCCTCATGGGTACCCTCTGAAGGAGGGTTATGTCGGACTCTTACCGACTAAAACCACCACGGTACCCTTCTCGTCTTAAGTGGAGCGCCACGGGATCGCTTGCGCATGCTACCGTGACGCTCAAGACATAACCACCCGAATTAACTCCAAAATTTTCCTATAAATAAAATACTTCAAAATCACTAAGCCAATAGAGCAAATTTCTATTTTAGCTTTAATAAAGCGACTGTGGCCCTTGGTAAATTAATTTCCTATAAGCCATTGTAATATCAAAATAAGTTTGAACTTGACTGTTTTAATTAAATCAAGATGGTTTTATAGATATCGTACCTATTTATACAGTGGGCTCATTTGAGCCTCATCTAGTACCCAATGTTTATTCATTTATCAATTAGTTGAAAATCAATAATTAACTTAATTTTTTTAGCTATTTATAAAGTAAAGTAAGTAAAGTAACAGCCTGTAAATGTCCCGCTGCTGAGCTAAGGCCTCTTCTCCTTTTTTTTTGAGGAGGAGGTTTGGAGCTTATTCCACCACGCTGCTCCAATGCGGGTTGGTGGTAGCTATTTATAATATTATGAAAAGATCAGCAAAACTTATTTAAAGAAATATCAATTATTACAAGACGTTCAAATTCTACAAAAAATTAAGCTCCGTTATAATAGATTTTTTGCAATGTGTTCGTTCGCTGCGTGTAGATTTTTTGTTCATCGCATAGAAATAAACAGGTATTTAAAATTGTAATGATTTGGTCTATGTGGCTTCACTATGACTTGGTAGATAGATAATTAAGAACATTTGGCCGTCTTACATTTACCCCTACCACTAAACAAAATATAATGCGATAGAAACTCGATTGTGCTTACTCGAAATTCAAACCGTGATAATTTCGTGGTAAACGATTTTAAAATATTTTTTTAGTTGAAAATATATGCATTTCTATTTTATTTCCAGTCCATACAAAAACTCCCACTAAACAATATGTTGCTAAAAATAATCTCATTACATTAGTAAAGTATACTGTGCATCAGAATATCCATGTATATGTACAAAATACATTAATTAGATAATCGCTGGATCACGTGACCAAATTAACAGGTTATAATTATATATTTGTAATTTGTACCGAAGTTCTAAATTTTATGTGGCTTTTTTCTGTGTATCCACATTCCGAAGCCTCTGCGACGCTTGGAATTGAAGTAGTTTTAATTATCTTTTTTAAGAAAAATATTTTTAATTTGATTAAATATTCTACATTTATGGGTTAAAAAATGAAGGTTTACAATCTGGTACCACCACTATTCTCGTATTAAGTGCAATATAATACAATAGCAAAAATATGCCTTTAAATAATTTACATTTAATTTCAAATTATTACATATTTATTTTCTAAATAATTTAATTTTGTTTTCGTAAAACTTTACTAAAGCGTTTTTTGTCGGATAGTCTTTTTATCAAGGAAGTTTCTAGGCTTATTTTTATTAATTATAATATGTTTATTAACTAAACCGCGGGGCAAAGTTAGTACAAAATAAGGATAGACTATATTACGCAATACATGAGTAAGATAAAGTTATATAACTCCTTTTCGTTTATTTTCATACATGATATACACTTTTTTTGTATATATTTCATTCGACTACCGAGTTAATTGTCTTAATTCCAATGCGATAGCTAAACCGTCTTTAAAAATAATTACATTGTAATAAATTCTTATGTTGCTCTGTTCTATATTTTTTCAGTTTCAAAATTTTCCTTATTTATTTTGTATATTTATAAAATTAGGACAAATGTGAAATATCAATTAAAGAGAAGTAATTGATCACAAAAATAGGAATCTAAGGACATTTTATCAATACACGGTTGAAATAATTCAATTTAGCCAGTCATGCGATCAAAATCATTTACAGACGTTACCATGGTAACCGCACTTAAGCGCGGTAACGTCTTACCAAAAAAAACATACAGACGAATTGATAACCTCCTCCTTTTTTGAAGTCGGTTAAAAATAAGTCTTTGACGCCTACGATGTGTTTGCTGCCAGACCTACTATCCACAGATATACACAACAATATATTATATAATTGACATATGCGTCGTTACTTAGGAAAAACAAGTGAAATAATAAAAAATATTGAAACAAAACATAGTAAATTTTTTTTGAATGCCAAATTCAAACGAACAAAAACCAATGACAGATGATAATTATTCACATTAAATTACTCATTTAAAAATAATTATGCAATATTTGCTAATGATATGCAAATATATATTCAGATTTTTAATCAAGCAAGGTTAAGACGTATTTTTATAGAACGATAATGATACTAAAACGAACACATGATCTTTTTATTTATTATATTGGTCATTGAACTTATATCCTTAGAATAATAACGCTCAGAACGAGAGATTGAAGCCATTTCAATTCGCCCTTAAGAGGCTGAATACGTTTTCCGTCATTACAATAAAAATGTTGTCAGGTATGGAAACAATATTTTCCACGAGTGCTTAATATTTTAAATAATAAAAATCTAACTATCATATTATAAAATATATATTTTAATTTTCTTTATGATTATACGTAAGATGAAATAAATAATATTAATACAATTAAATAATTTAAATGCAAACGAATATATTTTATAATTCAAATTCAAGCAGTACACATTTCCTCGCTTCATGGCGGAAATGTCTATTCGCTTGCAAAATAATTCGGCCGTATGTGTGCGTGTCCGTGAATGTAATAACGTGACACTTACGCACACATTAATTCAAAAGTTGCTTCAATTTTAAGCCGAACTATTTCTTTTTATATAGCTTAGGTAGACGGACAACCATTTGGGCCACCTGATGGTAAGTAGTCACCAACGCCCATAGACAGTGGCATTGTACATTTTAACCTTGGGAACTAAGATATTATGCTCACTCTACCTTCAAACCGGTAAACAACAATACCAAGTACTACTAGTTTTGCGGTAGAATATTTGATGAGTGGGTGGTACCTACCCAGACGAGCTTGAACAAAGCTCTATCACCGAATAAACTATAAATGAAACTATCGTTCTAAATTTTATTATTCTAAGCTTATATCATAATCTTGCTTAAGATGTTTTAATCGTTTCCAAGGATTATCATTGATTCTTTGTTCAAAGTAGACTCTTTCGCTTTAAGGCACTTTTGAGTGATGTTATGGTGACGTGACGTAGGTGTGTAGTTACCCATTTCCACCAATAAAATGAAGTATTTTAATTGAATACAGGAGTGGGGATGTCCCTGTTGGTGAAAAATCTGAAGCTTAATCGAATATTACGGGCTCGAATCTACGTAAAATGTTGGTAAGAATTCCAAGGCGAAAAATAACCCACCATTTCTGTACTCACCAGTAAAGGGAAATAAGATATGTCCCTTGTACCTGGAGTTACATTGCCTCACTCACCTTTGAAAGGTACTCATCACATACTCTACCGTCAACTTAGTACCGCAAAGTAAATAAAATATTCTACCAAATAATTAGAATGAGTGGTTTTTATACCTGTTTATATATTTCATATATTTATTAGGCCTGTTAGCGCTGTGTTGAATAACGAGTTTATAAATACTATATTATTCTTGTGATTATGTAAATACTATGTTATTTATGTCAGTAGATAAAAAGATCGATTGCCGAGTCATTACATTTATTATGTAAATAAAATTGTCTAATAGATATTAATACGGTCATTATAGATGTGGGTGTTTTTTTTAAAAGCAAGGCGGACTAGTATATGGACCACCTGATGGTAAGTGGTCACTAATACTCATAGACATTGGTATTGTACGAAATGTTAACCTTCGCTTACATCGCCAAAGCGCTACCAACCTTGGGAACTAAGATGTTATGTCCCTTGTACCTGTAATTACACTGGTTCACTCACCCTTCAAACCGGAACACAACAATACCAATTACCTACTGCTGTTTTGCGGTACAATATATGATTAGTGGATGGTACATACACAGACGACCTATGGTAAGTTGAGTAGTAAGTAAATATACACTGTAGTAGTAAGTATAAACTGACTTGATTTAACATGAGAACTTAGAACTTTTTCCGATGCAGCGCCTGCGCTAAGAGACTTGCATTTCGTAATTATAGTAGTCCTGAATTTTTAAATCACAATAAAATACAATAGAGCCAAAGACGGCTTTACCAGAATCCATAAATGACCGATACGGAAGGTACTCCTTCCGACTTTAGGTCTATTGGTTTTTTTTCACAGGCTTTGATGTAAAAATGTTCGACAAAGAAGGTCTGTGATTCTTAGTCTATTCAGTGATGGCCGTATTCTGTCCTACATATGTGTGTTATGTCTCATTAAAAAAAAACATTTTCATACAAAATATTGACTCCATTTACAGAAATAATTTTAATTGAAAAAAACTGAATTTAACCCATTTTTCTAACTAATTATTTAAGGAAGGACTATTATAAATGGTTTAAAAGAAGCTTGGAGCATGATCACCGAGAAACGGCGAGGATAAAACGGTATTACGGAGACTTGAAACCCATCGGGTTCGCGGTACACTATGTCAACAAATATTTAATAAATTTATTTGCACAGCTTCAGATATTCGCTACCAACAATGTAATAGATTCTTATCTAAATAAATAAACTTAATCTTTTGATACAATTAAAAAAATCTGCGATACTGCGAAGGTTTTGTGGAAACAAGAGTTCGTCATGTGTGCGGCTATTGTAAGCTTTTTAAAATCTATATTGAGAGCTGAAGACCGAGTTCAGTGGAGTGCTATTGGAGAGGCCTATGTCCAACAGTGGACGACGAAAGGTTGATGATGATAAAGATGATGATTATGATAATATTATATTTATCATAGAAATTTAATGCTCTTTGTGATGATGAATACAACGACACTTTTTTGCACTATTTATAGAAATGACTAAATACATTAAATTTGCATTCGTTGAATTTCAGGCTAATTTAAATTTAAATGTATTTAATTATCTTTGTTTGTTTTGTGAAAAAGGAAATAATGGGTTTTTATCTTTGATTATTCTTGATATTTATTTTTAAATTTTCGTTGTCTTTTAAGGCTAATATAGTCTATAGCATGTTTGTTTTTATAATTTTAGAATCAATATATTAACCGCCAAACATATCACGCAATACTTCGATCAATAATGTAGTAGATTACCGGTAAGCGCTTCAAAAAAATAACAGCACAAATTCGATCGTGGTTTTATTTCAAATTAGTATCGTCCAGTCATAACCAACGTTAAGACGTCAAAGTCTGTGAAAATATCCACCGCTATTGCATAAGTACAAAAAAATCACTTTAGCTCATCTGGGTAGGCACCACCCATTCAGATCATCAGATATTCTACCGCAAAACAGCAATACTTGCTATTGTTGTGTTCCGGTTTGAAGGGTGAGTGAGCCAGTGTAATTACAGGCACAAGGGACATAAGATCTTAGTTCCCAAGGTTGGTGGCGCATTGGCGATGTAAGCGATGTATAATATCTCTTACAATGCCAATGTCTATGGGCGTTGGTGACCACTTACCATCAGGTGGCCCATATGCTCGTCCGCCGTCCAAACCAATAAAAAAAAAACACCAAACCGACATTTAAATTTCATCTCTGTACGATAAGAGATTCGTTCTAATTTAGCTTGCAAAATTGGATCGAAATAAATAAACAAACATTGCAAGTTAAATAAAATCTTGTAAAAATATAACAGAAACGACGTCTCCGACTTTTAAGCTGTCAAAAATACTCAAGCCTATTCTAAGCGGGTTTTCAGCGAGCTCGCTTGTATAAATTCATGTAACACCGATGACACTCTGTTGCACTTAACAAAGTCTAGGGTGCGGCTGAGTATTCAAGAAAACACAGAATTTAATACGATTTTTATAAAGATATAATGATATGATAGAAGTTATGTTATAGTGGTAGATTTGTGACAATCAATTACCAAGTGTAACACTTCTACAGTGAATATTTTTTTTTAATTTAAATTAAAGGATGTCTTCTAAATGGGATAAACTCGAAAACAATTGAATGTATCCTCAAATGTATTTCACCAATGGACGGAGTGATTTATGACGAAGGTTTATTGGTATAATGGATTAATTTTGTTTTAATTGACTGAAATATAACGTTGATTGTTGAAGATATCGGGAAAATAATGCCGACTTCATTGCAGGTTTACTGGCGTTCGTCGCGTAAGCCAATAAAGTTATATATTTTACGATATAAACGTTTTTTATCTAGTCATTTATTCATACTCATGCTTATATCATATAATAATAGTTCAGGTGCAGGACCAACGGTTTTACGTGCTTTCCGAGGTACGGCACACACTTCCAACTTCCAGACTCCGGGTTACTGAGAATTTCGGACAGAAAAACACAATAACTGGTCCGATCTGGAATTTGAAAGGCCTTACATCTAGCCGCACCAACCCGCATTGAAACATCGTCGTGGAATAAGCCTTCTCCTCAAATAAATAAAAATTTTAACAAAACAAAAACCGACTTCATAGAAAAAAAAATTAACATGTACTAAAAAGTAAAAAAAATATTGCGTATTCTTCTATAATTTGATAATTAACTTACTATTTTCTACTCATCAATATGTAGGTACGAATGTGTTGTGTGGTTGATAATGTATTTACAATTATTGTTATTTTTATTAAATACAGACGAATTGATAACCTCCTCCTTTTTTTGAAGTCGGTTAAAAAGGAGAAGAGGCCTTAGCTCGGCAGTGGGACATTCACAGGCTTTTACATTTTTACATTTAGCTACTAGACCAACGAGGTAGTAAAATATGATGTTACATATTATTAATTTTTGTCTTAAAACCTGTTGTTAATTGCAAAATTGTCATTGGAATTTTATAGCGTGAGTAACTATCAGAAAAGACGCGAAGTTCGTACATTACAATGTGCTGTCATTGCTTTATATTTTCCGCTGCTACTGCGTTGTATCTGCTACGGACTGTAAGCATTCATTAATTATAAAGCAATAACGTATACACATTTTGGCATAATATGTTTTTTTTGTACGCTTTGTATTATAATTATAACTTTTTTTATTCCCAGGCGCGCATTTAAAATACATCAATACTAATATATAAAGCTGAAGAGTTTGTTTGTTGGATCCATCATTGTTGGCTAGTCAGAGACTAGAATTCCTCCAATTTTAATGATATAGTATATAATTATCTTAAGTTGAAGCAAGAATACAGGCGTGACTATATCTTTAAATAATAATACAATTATCATTTTACGTCTTAATGTGCAAAACTTTTTGCGCTATAAATATATATATTTTTTAATTTAAATGGTGTGTAAATGAATAGAATTAATTTCTAGCTATATTATACTTTTCAAGATTTGTAGAATGGTATGTGTCATACAATAATAGAATATCTTTAGTATAATGGGAGGATATTAAAATTGGACACAAAAGGCTAGCTAGCAACTACCTGAATGGTTAATAGTAATAGCGACCGGTTTTGATAAACTGTAAATGGTTGTACATGATCTTTCAGATGATATCTCGAATTGGGACCCAGCTTTTTAAATCTTTATCGATGAATATCACAGTATTATCATGTAGAAACACAATATTTTTAATAGTTTAGAATAACACATCAAAAATATCTAGTGAAAATATTTAATAACATGTTAATAATAGGCCGTATGGTGAGGTTCCGGTTTATACAGAAACGAGAACTCGAAACATTTATCAATTCCAAAAGTTTTACGGCCGAATACTGAAACGTCATTCAAAATGAAGTGGAACTTAATTATTTGGAACGTCATTAATTTCAAAATTTCGCATACTAAATTTTGAAATTAATGACGTTCCAAATAATTAAGTCCCAATCATATTTGAATGACGTTTCAGTATTCGGCCGTTAGATTGCAAAAAATTACAAATGTAATTCGTGATCATTCGTACTATGTATTCATACTTTATTCAAATAGGCAAGCATAATTGGATCGTCAATTTTTTAATGTTATTTTAATCTTAAGCTACAACCTGTTCAGAATATACATAAATTGTAACTAGAAGGAACCGCGAGAATTTCAGTAGCAAAATCGATCAAAACATATATCGTGTATGTACACGTAATATTCATGTACAATAAATATTTATTGTATAGGTAGACGGACGAGCATATGGACCACCTGATGGCAAGTGGTCACCAAAGCCCATAGACAATGTCATTGTAAGAAATGTTAACCATCGCTTACATAACTAAAATATTATGTCAATTGTGCCTGTAATTACACTGGCTCACTCACCCTTCAAACCGGAACGCAACAATACAAAGTACTGCTGTTTTGGTGTTGTTTTCACTTGGTGGTAGAGCTTTGTGCAAGCTCGTCTGGGTAGGTACCACCCACTCATCAGATATTCTACCGCAAAACAGCAGTACTTGTTATTGCTGTGTTCCGGTTTGAAGGGTGAGTGAGCCAGTGTAATTACAGGCACAAGGGACATAACATCTTAGTTCCCAAGGTTGGTGGCGCATTGGCGATGTAAGAGATGGTTAACATCTCTTACAACGCCAATGTCTATGGGCGTTAGTGACCACTTACCATCAGGTGGCCCATATGCTCGTCCGCCTTCCTATGCAATAAAAAAATATATATATATATATCTGATGAGTGGGTGTTACCTACCAAGACGAGCTTGCAAAAAGCTCTACCACCGAGTAAAATTATGTACGCCGTATTAACATCAACAAGCCACCAAGCTCTTTTACCATTCATTATCATCATCATCATGTAAGCCAAAAGAAGTCCACTGCTGGACAAAGGCCTCTCCTAAGGATTTTAATGCAGTATACGTAAGCTCACCTCCATAGCTATCTGCTCAATTTGGTGCGTGTCGCATATATTACATACTTCTTTGATATACAATAATATATATTTATTTATTGATTTTCTTAAATATAAATTAATATAATCATCATGTATTTCGATTTGTATTTTTTCATGTATTCGCTTAATTCTGCCTGCTGTGCCGGTCATTATTTTATATGACTGTTTTAATTATATAATAAAATAGAACTTAATAGTTAGATATATAGTTGTGACGATTGTTATTATTTAAATTAATAAACATAAGAAGGTCGCGCGAAATAAACTTTTTTGTGTACATTTATAAACTTATTTGCAAATTACAATCAAAACTGGACGGGTAGTCAGCAAAGACGCATGTCTTGGCAAACGGTTGAATCAAAAAATATTTTTCGTAAAACGTAAAGGTAAGAAATATGTGCAGTGATATGTTAGCGACGAAGACAATTTTTATTCAGTGTAAATAATAAAAAAATATATTTTTTGTGTTCGATATTAATGCGTTTAAATTTGGAACGTCCGCGAGATCCAGATGGGTAATTAACAAATGCTTAGGATTTTTTTTTTGATCATCTTTTGACTTTTATTGAAGCTCTTGTATAAAAAGTTTCTAAACTGTTAAGAATGTTTTTGAAGAATTTAACTAACAGTGAATATTTTTTAATGAAATTGATGTAATGTCCGTATAGTCCAACAAGGGTATTAATTCTACTAATAAGTTATCACTTTATCGTTTTTGTTTACTTCTACATTAATTCTGTAGTTCTAAGTAGCTTTTTCAAATTTTGACTTAAATGCTCGTTTGACAGAGCTTTTGTGTATGATAATTTTTTTTTAATAAAAAATGTATTATATGGACAAAAAATCTCAGTTAACACTAACGGCCTTGTTGGATTTTATTTTTTTAATATAACTAAACTAATAAGTTCATTTTTTATCCGACTTCAGCGAAATTGAACAAAGGGTTACGATTCTAGTAGACAATGTAGATTTTGCTTATATCTTAGCTCCAATTTAAAGTTTGATCTGAAAAGTGAGAAGACAAAATGGCATTTAAGAATATTATGATTAATGATTGATTGATCGGTGATGTCCTCCAACGATTTATTAAAATTAGAAATATGCGCACATACTACGGTGCACAAGTGTGTGTGCAAGCACATGTACACTCTATTTAACACATAAACTGTTAGTCTTGTTAGTCGCTGAAACTCTATCTAGTTGTTTTGGATTTTCAGTACCATCGGATTATGAGATGGGAAAGAGTATAGTTGAATTAGTGCACATACTTGTGCACTAAAACATGTGGCCAAAATCTAGCACGATAACATTGTCAGAAGTTAGTACTTCATCAGTTTCTATACTAAATTATTTAACATATTTTAAAAAGGTGTATTACCCTAGTCTTCGATACCCACGTCTCATAGGTTGAGTGATGTAATATTAAATTTAACTAAATATTTTTATTGCGTGGTGTGTTATGCAACAAATGAAATGCGTAACACACAACGCGACGGGTATATTAATTTGACAAATCTGTCAAGTTTGCTAGTAAATGTTGTTTTTTAATAGGATCACCGACAAGATTATAGAATCAATTTATTCACATAAACTAACTTCACGCTTTTAAACATTTATATAAACTTGTGTTTAAGTACTAACTTGCCTTTATCATCACAATATTTTCCCATAAAATTGAACTAGATGTTATTAATGTGTCTTTATTTCTCGTGTTTATACTATAATTAGTGTCTTTGTCTCTTTCTTTCATCTATATTATTGTGAACATATTGTGAAGTCACTGTTAGTATATCCACTGTTTAAAAAACATTCTTAAGTGAGTCTCGAACTCTAAAATTATAAAAAGATCGGACAGCTCTGTTTGTAGAATTAGCTGTCTTTAGTGTTACGTGTTAAGTAATATACCGTAGGATATAATGAATGTAGGGAAAGCTTATTAATTGAGCAAAATCAATAATTTATAGTTGTCTAACTTTTCTAACCTTTCCCCCCTCAGCGATTTATTTGTGTGTTTATAATATAAACTTGTAATTTAAGACAATTTATACATTTTATCATTACATTTCCTATTGTATAATAGTATTAGATACAGATATATACTTACCATAGTATATACTATAATAAAAATATGTTTAATATTTTTATCGTATTTTTGTCATATCGTATTAAATGTGTATATTCGTCGGAATTGGTATGTTGTTTGTTTTAGATATTTCTATTGAGGCCTCACTCTTGTTATGGCCTCGGGGCTTACTCGAATCACCTAAATTCGGCCCTGACATACATAAATTAAACTTAAGCAACCTAACCAAGTACATAAAACTAGTTTTGTTGGGCAAAAGTTGTTTTGACCGAGATAGAGTTCTGACTGTTTCTCTTAAAAACATACCTATTATAAAATATACAAATACAATATTAGCAGTACAGTTCCCCTCGTTTGTGGAAAAGGTTTGGTGCTTGAAGGTTTGGGTTTGAACCCACGATCATCGGTTAAGATTCACGCGCTCTTACCACTAGGACTTAATGGGGAGCGTCACGGGATCGCTTGCGCATGCTACCGTGGTCTAACGCTGACCTGACGCTGACGCCCGAAATCTTACACTTAATCGTCAGACGTTCGAAGTCAGTCACCCCTACCGTGTGTCGATCGCTAGATTAATAAGCGTTTACACATAAAGATTACAGAGTATGTTTGCTTGAACGCTCTAATCTCAATATGTATCAGTCCGAATTGAAAAAACTTTTTTCATTAGATTTATTAAGAAATTTATAGATATAAAGCTACGACTTAAAGACACAGCATAACGTTTATCGCCGCGCGATTTAACTATTGCTCCTATAGTGTACCACGGTTAGCAAAATAGCTTAATGCCTCACCCGCACCATCGTTGATGACGAGCGTAAATCACAATCGCATCGCCAATTCGCCATGTACCCGCATGTATTAACCAACAGAATCCTGTGATTATAAACAAAAATTTGTGAAAAATGAGATAGAAAGCGTTATACAGTTGAAGGCAATTTTGAAGGTTTCACTTCTACCACGTGTGAATGTCACACATGTTTTTTATACACTAACAGCCGAATACTGAAACGTCATTCAAAATGAAGTGGGACTTAATTATTTGGAACGTCATTAATTTCAAAATTTATTGTTCCAAATAATTAAGTCCCACATCATATTTGAAAGACGTTTCAGTATTCGGCCATAAAACCTTCTCCGTATCGTCGTGCATATATGCAGTATAAATATTGGTTTATTTATTTTTTCCGTTATGCATTACAAAATCAACGTCACCGTTATTCATTCGAATAGATAGATTTATTTGCGTAGAATTTTCTCGAAATTTTCACGATTATTCCATTCATGGTTTGTGATATACAAATATATATATAAAACTTATATAACTGTATAAATTCGTTTATGGTTTTATAAAATTAAAAACATTCGATCGATGCACGTAGTATCAATAAATACAAAAAAATAAACAACGGGTTGCACTCCGGGAGTGCAGAAGTGAAAACTTGAATATTAACGTTGTGCATATTTGATATTTTGGAATGGTTAGGAAAAAAATTTGCACGAATTGCTTTAATTATCAGTATAAAATTACTATCATTTATGTGATAAAATACAATATTCATTTATTGCGATAAACATTAACAATTTAACACTTCAGAATCCGTCTTACGAATTTTCAATCAGGGTCACGTGACCTGACGCGAATTTAACAATTTTTACCCATCACAAAAAAGTGCACAACGTCGCTAAAGAAATATTCTCTTCAAAAATACTAGTTATACTATTAAACCCGCTCAGCTTGACGCTACATGTTACATACATGCGTCAAGCTTAGCTAGCTGCGTCAGTGCGTCACATAACTTAATTGCTTTCATTGACGTCACATCAACTACAAAAACGTACGACGATAGGTATCATATATTCTACGTACTTCTGCATTATTCTTCCTATAATTGTTTTTTTTTGTTTATTGCATAGGGAAGTGGACGAGCATATGGCCCACCTGATGGTATGTGGTCACCAACGCCCATAGACATTGGCATTGTAAGAGATGTTAACCATAGCTTACATCGCCAATGCTCCACCGACCTTGGGAATTAAGATTGTTGATCATGTCCCTTGTGCCTGTAATTAAACTTCAACTTCAAACCGGAGCACAACAATAGCAAGTACTGCTGTTTTGCGGTAGAATATCTGATGAGCGGGTGGTACCAACCCAGACGAGCTTGCACAAAGCTCTACCACCAAGTATCTACATATAGTAGTAACATCTACATAATTATATAATATTAATAGATATATATGTATATTATCAGAGCTATTTTCACATGAACGTAAAAAGAACTGCACCGTTATTTACAAGTATTAACGCTTAATGGCCGAATACTGAAACGTCATTCAAATATGAAGTGGGACTTAATTATTTGGAACGCCATTAATTTCAAATTTCGCATACTACATTTTGAAATTAATGACGTTCCAAATAATTAAGTCCCACCTCATATTTGAATGACGTTTCAGTATTCGGCCGTAAGTTGCATATTTCTCATACTTAAATAATGTTATCTTTACAGATGTACATAAATGAATCGCACCCTATGTACCCTTATACGGATGATGAAAAACAACAAATACGCAAGGAGCTCGGACTAAAAGACACAATATTAGAAGAAGACATTGATTCGATACTTGAATGGTATTATAAGCAGCCTCATTTAGCTGGAGCACCAATAAGTATGAGGTTTTATTTTATTACTAAAACATAATTATCACGACAACAGTCTAAATAAGCGCATGGAATTAAGAAGCGCAGCTACTTATCTATACTAATATATAAAGCTGAAGAGTTTGTTTGTTTGATCCGGCTAATCTCAGAAACTACTGGTTCGAATTTAAAAAATATTTTTGTAATGTATAGTCCTTTTATCGAGGAAGAATCTAGGCTTATTTTTATTTATTATGCGTTTATTAATTATACGCGGGGCACAGCTAGTGTAATATAATTATACAATAATACCTTGTTCGAAAAGGGCTGCATACTTTGATATGTTTAAAGTACATTGATATTTACCATATAATAAACCCTTTTCAAGTCCAACAAACAATCACCTGCATATTATAGTTTCAACTGAAACGGATAAAGGAGATAGGCGGAGATAGGAGTAGGCGGACGAGCATATGGGGGGCCACTTGATGGTAAGTGGTCACCAACGCCCATTGACATTGGTATTGAAAAAGATGTTAACCATCGATTACATCGCCAATGCGCCACCAACATTGGGAACTAAAATGTTATGTCCCTTGTGCCTGTAATTACACTGGCTCACTCACCCATCAGCCGGAATACAACAGTACCAAGTACTGTTGTTTTGCGGTAGAATATCTGATGAGTGTGTGGTACCTACCCAGACGAGCTTGCACAAAGCGCTACCACCAAGTAAATGTGTTTACTATTTACATGGATATTATGATTTTTTTATTAAATATAAATAATTATAATTTAAAGTAAATGATTATAATGAGGATTAAAAAAAATACTAAGTAATGAATTAATTTACTTAATATACAGTCTTTGAGGATAATGATACAGTTATAATATACAAGAATATTCATCTAACTTGGGTCAATGAATTAAACATAATGGAGATTAAAAAAAAATCTCAATACGATTGTATGTTTTTTATGTTTGTTACCTCAGTACTCTTTTATTCAGACATTCGAAAAAATATTTATTTCTTTAAGAATGTACACTTCGCATTAATTGATCCCATGAAGAAAAAATATCACACCTAAGAGTGAAAAAAAAATAGGAGTGAATTTTATTTGAAATCGGTTTTTGTTGTGGAAGTGGACATATAGTGCAATTCCAACAAAAAAGGAATGCTAATTTTTTTATAATTATGTGTTAAATTCTCGTTTTATAGATCGAGATTTCGTCGAAAAGATGTTTATTTTTTCGAAGTGTTCCCGTGAGAAGACGAAGAAAAAAATCGATCACTTTTACAAATGTAGATCAGTAGCACCCGAACTCATTCAAACTAGAAAAACAGTCCTTTTTGAACCTGAAACAGAATTGTGGACATTTTAGTGAGTAATATTTTACTTTACAACTTATAGAAGTACATCAATCAATATAAATAAAACGATAGAGGTCTGCAGTTGTGCGCGTATCGCGGAAGAACTACTGGATAGATGTCAATGAAAATTTCTAAATTTTATTTCTTAGACACTTGGCCCTTATCAACAAAAAATATATTGTGATGTCTTCATTTAATAAAAAGTTATTAAGGTTTCAAGAAACAACGATTTGTATATGCACTGCGTGTTCAGTGATGTGTTTAATAAACAAAGTATATTTTTGCTTGCGATCTTTTTGATGTTTTTTCCTTCGTACATAAGAAAACTTTGTCAATATATCAAGCAACGCGGACGAAGTCGCGGGTATCAGCTAGTATTAAATAATTTATATATGTCAATTAATCAATACAATACTATACAGGGTTATTTGTAAAGTACCATCAACCTCGCAGGACTAGATAGCTAACACTATAAGCAACAACTTTTGTTCCACGAGCTCGGAGATAAATGTATATAAAGGTGGTTGGGTCCTAATAAAAATATATTAAGATTAAATATATCATCGACGTTGATATATTAGTTATCTAGTCGGCAGATGTTGACCTGCATGGATACATATTACGTATACATCGGCTTTGAAAAGCATAGAAGTCAAATTTCAATGAAATTCTGTCACATGTGTATTCCACCAACCCGCATTGGAGCAGCGTGGTGGAATAAGCTTCTCCTCAAAAGATAAGAAGAGGCCTTAGCCCAGCTGTGGGACATTCACAGGCTGTTATGACTATTGTGGTCAATGTCGCATATCATTCTCTGACATTTGTCGATCGTCTCACTTAAGATTCGAGTTACAGTTTAGTCCTACAGCATGAGATTCAGAGAGGGTATTTTCGCTCAGAGTATAGCTTTTTTTGTTTCTTTCAATGATACTATAAACATGTAGTCCTATACTTATCCTATACATTGCTCTTGTCACTTAAATATCTGATAATGGAATGGTGAATGTTTTAATTTAAGGAAACCAGAATATTGGTTACGCTGCTCTTTTCCTGGTTATACTTTTGGGGATGGCCACCATTGAAAAGGGAGGATCCTCCGACCAGACGGGTGTTGTGTCTGGTGGGCTACTGCCCCCCAACGATAGTTGTCGGGTTCTTGTATTTATGTTCAATCGCTCTGATAACTTTAATATCGCGATGTAGGATACGTCTGTTCATAGTTCGTATGTGGCGAGATAGATGTCGCTACATACTCTCCAACCTTTTATGGCACCCTGAGATTCTGAACACGTTGTAGATATACTTAATATTGTTAATGTTTTAACGATTTACAGCCGTCAAGCTGCTATGTTGAAACTATATAATGGGAAGAGGATTTCGATTTTTAAAATTAATGACCCTGATCCAAGCACTTTCTCGAACGAAGAAGCATATAGGAATACGATTATGGTATGTACATATATTAATACAAAAAATATCGCTTATATTATTATATTTATAGAACGTAATAAGATTGTCATAGATATTTAAGTTATTTTTTTATGTCATTAGTAATGTTTTAAGTATCTGTACAGATAGATTTAAATTAGTGTTCTGCGTCTTGCCCCAATTTTTTGCACCAATGGCCATAGACATTGGCATTGTATGAGATGTTAACCATCGCTTACATTGCCAATGCGCCACAACCTTGGGAACTAAGATGTTATGTCCCTTGTGCCTGTAATTACACTGGCTCTCTCACCCTTCAAACCGGAACACAACAGTACCAAGTACTACTGTTCTGCGACGAGCTTGCACAAAGCTCTACCACCAATTACATAAATAACAATTAAATTATTAATTTCTTCCAATTTTGCTAACAATATAAATCGAAATGCTAAATGATTCGCCATTTCGCATCGAGAATTTTGACTACAGATAATAAAATAAAAACTTCGATAAGAGGTTTAACTTTTGAGGTTTTACATGCTATTTATATTTCTTTTCAGTTAGGAGATCTCCGTTTGAAATTCGACTACGTGCTCGGAGATATTTGGATATTCGATCTAAAGAACGTCATAATTGGTCACATATTACGCGTTAATGTAACGTTAATTCAGAAATTCGTAAATATATTACAGGTAAGTACCATTTAACTTATAAAAATAAGCAAAACGCCTAAAGCAATGATCCTAATTATTTCTAAGAATTTCTAAGTAAATGATATTTATTTTATCCCTTGTTAATGATAAGGTTGCTAAGGATAACAAAATTGTAATTTTCGGACAACAAAAGTATTCCTAATTCAGAAAAATTACTTGACTCAATTATAAAATGTTGTAACCGACTTACAGCCATACGCTACTTTGATATCTATATACTTTAAATTTTATAATTATTGTATTTAACGTGGTGTGCCACCTCTAATATTTTACGAAATATTCTTCGTGTTTCGAACTACACAATTATCGACACGAGTACAGATTAAATAAAATGATAGAAGTCTGCAGTTGCGCGCGCATCACGGAAAAACTACTGGATAGATTTTAATGAAATTTGGCCCTTATCAAAAACAAGAATGATTGCGATATCTTCATTTAATAAAAAGTTATTAAAGTTTCAAGAAACAACGATTTGTATAATATGCACTGAGTGTTCAGTGATGTATGTTTAAACAAAGTATATTTTTGCTTGCGATATTTTTTTCCTTCGTACATAAGAAAGCTTTGTTAATAATTATATCAAACAACGTGGACGAAGTCGCAGGTATTAGCAAGTATAGAATAATAGGAAATAAAGAGGTTTGCAACTTTCAAATTAGGCAGATCTAGTACATTAATTTAGATGTTTAAAAAAGTATGTATTTTTTGTTGAAAATCGTCGATTTAATACATAATTCAACTCTTTTATTATCCGTTGTTGAGACGAAGTGATCAGTGAAACACTTAATCTTTTGATAATAATAAACTTTTATTGATTATATTTGGCTTATATATAGTTTGTTTTAAGATACACATACATAAGTAATAGGATCCTATGTAATATAGTACCTATGTTTATAATAGAATTATCTTACTCTGTCTTATATAACATAAACTATCTCCTTTTATGGTATATATCAATTAAGAGTCTAATTACATATCCAATATAATCCGTACTTTTTTCTTGCTTTTTTTGTTTTGTATCTCATATTTCAAGAATTTATCTATATTATTATTTCATATTTTGATATGTTTGTGTGTATACCATTCCCACAATTACAATCACATTTATTCAGGTTATAGTCGGAAGATATAAATATTTTATTCTTCATTTAAAACGTATATACACTGAGAGTTAATTGATATTTTTTTATTTTAATGTTTATTATTTTTAAGCGGAACAAAAACGTTGACGTCATTGAGTTTTTGTTCTCAGTTTAGACGTCATTGAGTTTCAGACTTCTCGTCTAATTAAAAAAAATATAATTATTAATTAACTTATAAAAAAATAGCAGTTTACGAGTAAACGCGCTACAATTTCGTGAAGGTCATCTATCCTCTAAAAACAATTGATGCTTCCACCAAGCTAAACCACTGCAGAATTTTCAGACTAAGTATAAGACTAATAAATAATAAACACATTATATCCTATGATTGTCATTAGGGGTCTCCCGCGACTTTTCCTGCATTTAGTAGGGATAAGGCCAGATGTTAGGTTCAAAAAGTATCGTTAGGGGTTTAAGCTTGCTAATACATACAAATTTGATCAAAAACGGTTTAGTGGTTTAACCTTGAAGCGTTATATACAAAGATCCTTTCGCATTTATAATACATGAGCATCATAGGATACATGCCAGCCTGCATTTCTGCTTTGAATGATAATAAAAAATCTTAAACATGTAATAATATAACAATTTTATCTTTCAGGACGGTATTGGTATCAAGCTTTATGAAATTCACGTCCTAAATACAAATTCGATAACCCAACATTTAATGAGTCTTTTCAAACAATTTATGAAACCTAAAATATTTGAAAGAATCATGTTCCATGGCAGCGATGAGGATCTTCAGACGTATATCCCAAAAATGTATTTACCCAAGGATTATGGTGGTGATCAGCCTTCATTAGAAGAATTCAAAGGTATTGTTATTTTTTCTGATATAATATAACATAGCCTAAACGAAACCCAAACTTATGAAGTTTTCAGAACATCAAACCCCAGAAAGTACATAAAAATCCAATATATTTAAAATAGTTAAATGAACGCTGTTGTGATAAGAACTCTGCTGGAGAAACCTTCTTTAAAAACAAATTATCGTGTTGATAGATACATATTGTAACTAAAGCTGATTTTCATCGGACGCCTGCTGTTTTCCTCATGATACTTACTGCACTGCCAAGCTCGAGATTAAATTATAAACACAAATGAAAATTTAGTAATACTACCGAATTATCCCAATTTCAGAATGAGCCCAGTCAAACCGATAAGCACTTTATCCATTTATATCTGTATGATTTGTTACATTGCTCTTATCTATGTTCTTCAATTGTTACAGATATGTACAGCAAAGAAGTACGTGAAGATGTTACAAGAAATTATCTTATAGAATGCTGTGAACAAATTTCAAATGAGAAATTGAGACCCGGTGATTTTAAAGAAGAATACTTAGTCGGATCATTTAAGAAATTAGATTTGGATTAATTTTTAGCTTAATTTATTTAGGATATTCATAAATTTATTTCGACTTGTATACGCGTCTACTCGCGTTTGTTATCCGTGACCACATGGTGTTGAAGCGTGATGATAAAGGACCTTATAAACGTTTAACGAGTAAATACTTAAACAATGCTGTGTCTTCTTCTTTCACATATAAAAACAATAATGACAGACAGTGAGAAAAATATTCTTATTTATAAAGATTGCGGCTGTTTTTCCAAACAAAAGATTTTTCCTTCTGAGTATTGGTTTGCCATTTGAAATAAAATAACACCAAACTGTTATGCTAATCACCTGCTATGAAAAATTTATAAGTAAGGCCGGTAGCCTATTAACTTTGTCAATTAATGAGTTTAAAAAAAAAGGCGAGAACGCCCAGTGGTGAACGCGTGAATCTTAACCGATGATCGTGAGTTCAGACCCGGTGAAGCACCTCTAAATTTCGTGTGCTTAATTTGTGATTTAAAATTCATCTCGTGAGGAAACCTGCATGTGTCTAATTTTACTAAAATTCTGTCACATGTGTATTCCACCAACTCCAAAAGCCTTAGCCCAGCAGTCGGACATTCACAGGCTGCTACTGTACTAAATTACTACTACTGAGGAAAAAAAATGATATAAAATTGATTAAGATATTGTATATCCAGATATTAACGTACTTAAAAAAAAATATTCAAATTTAGCTTAGGTATAGATTAATGAAAAAAATTGCCTTGTACTTTGTTTTAGTAAACCTTGTATTTAATTTAATAAACATATTTAAATGAGTGCCTAGGCTTTTTCTGATCCATTAATTTATTGTATATTTCAGAAAATAAACGAATGCAACAAATATAAATACTTACAAAGTTTCCAATAATAAATAATAAGATAAATCATGTCTCACATTAAGTGTTTTCAAATAAGTTTTAGATTATTTCCAGACAATACTTTGTTTGCGTAATATGTACACATATTCCGTTTACAAATATAGGCTTTGTGCAAGCTCGTTTAGGTAGGTACCATCATATTATATTCTATCTCCAAACAGCTATACTTAGTATTGTTGTGTTTCAATTTGAAGGATGAGTGAGCCATAGTAACTATAAAGACAGTGTACATGACAATTTAAAAGTGTAAATCTCATCTTTTTCAGTTGGCCTATTTGCCAGTCAGATAAAGATATGTCAATAAAAAAAAGGTTACTTAATTATTATAATTTATTTAAGCCTGGTCACTATATTCAAGCAATGCCTCGCTTTCTTATGAATAATAGGAGTGTCCAATTGATATTGACAGCAGAAAAGTCTGGTATGGTAAGCATGATCTAATTCAGTACCCAGAATTGGCTTCAGACGGAGGAATTCCTCAGTTGTCAAGATGATGTCAAAGACACGTTTTTTTTTTATTTAAAAGATTAATTACTATTAATTTATTCCTTTTTGTTGGTATAAAAATAATAAATTATAATTTTTAAATCGGAATGCTTCGTTTTGTATAATACTTTAACGTCACAGATCTTTTGTGTGGTTGCGTTAACTGTTTAAGAGTGATATTTTTGTAAAGTTTTAAACTTTAAAATGAAAAAAAATATACTTCCAACCTTTTGTGATTTTACGCGACACGAAATCCGGGTCGTGTCGTGACAGCTGCATCACAACTGAGTGTCTCTTTGTCAACGTCGAGAAAAAAAATCTTCTTTATGATTTTTTTTCTCAGCGAATATTAAATATTATAATTGAAACGTATAACGCATTCATTATTATTAACGACTTTGTAGTTTTGAAGATTAATGTTTTGTTTTTTTTTATAAAACATAGTCTTCAAGAAATATAAATTATACCTTCATTTATTAGCTCTGTACCAGATATGACCGGATCACTCAGCTATTATTATTCCCACCTCAGTTTGTTCTCTGAGCTATAAGTACACCTTGCTCTATATACCAGATTAAGAAAAAAAAACACTTAGTAAATTAATTTTCTATTGATCGAAAAACAAGTTTTAATTGGTGAACTAGTCATACTAGTAATGTACTTGTCTTGATGTCGTACAGTATAACAACGAGGAAGATGCATTAACGTATTTTGTCTTTAGTCTCCGAGCAATTGACGATGAAAACGCACTCATCTATCTACAAACCAATACCTTTATCCATTCATACTTATATCAATAAAATATTAGTAAATATGGGTATAAATTTTGATGTTAAATTTACATGCAATACGAATGCGATTTTATAACATTAAGAGCTGGAATAGAAACAACCCGTATCCATTCTAAATTTTCAAGAGATCCAACAAAGTTTTATTAAAATCGGCTTAGCGATAACAAAAGAAACCAGCCAGATGGAGACAATGAATTACTTTCGCATTTAGTAGTAGTATGTATAGAGTGGTTTAAAAAGTTTAGTCAACGCTGAAAATAAAAATGATGCTAAACTACATAATCCGAACTTCCAACACAGAAAGACAAATTCACAGTCCAATTTCTGAAATACGAAAACTGTAATTTAAATCATCTATATTATTTATGTTAATTGTTGCAAAGTAATCAATGTTAAATTACATTCGATTTGTTGAAAAACAATGTTTGCTTAACAGTTAAATCCTACGGGAGCTGAATATGACTGGACATAGCTATAAGGCGAAATTGATTTACAATGCAATCATGTGACATGCATGTTAATGGCTTAATTAGAGCACATCATCGGTCAATGTTTGAGAGCGTTCATGTCATGACGGCTATTAATCATTTGATCTACTGCAAATATAACAATACAACAGCGTATATAGTTACATTAGCATAACGAGATAATGGATTTTTTTGACGACAAAAATCAATTTTGAACAGTGCGATTAATTTAGTTGAATTTGGATACTATTTTAAATTTTGGGTTTAGTTTTTTTAAGTACTGCTATTATTATTTTTTACAAAGTGTCCAGTTATTGTTTCATTATGTAACTAGTCGGGCGGGGTTGTATTTAAGAAAAAAAACTCTTGTCTACGTCTGTAATTTCCGTTGGGTACAACGTTGGTGTCTTCAAATGTAAAGTTAAGTTAAGAAGATACCTGATCTTCTAGGCAAGCGTGCTAAGTCGTAGAATGTGTCGATGCTTAACTTCAGACAAGACAACGACCAAACGCTAGCCTATTTTGGGTAAAAAAAAGAACGTCCCATAGCAGTGATAATGTCTACACCGTGCCATGTAAGGTTATTGGTACCGCGCCTGAACTCGATCCGGTCTGGTGATGGTAGATTACCGTTCTATTATAAGAGCAAAACAACGTAGGCTTGTGTTTGTGCTCACACTTGTTTAGGTATTATAATACCTTGTACGCAATTTGTTATGTTGAGCAGGATACCGTAGGAATGACCAAAGAGGAGAGGGAGGGGAGAGGTTTCAATATAATCGACACGTGTTTTAAAAAAAAAAAATCTTATCTAATAGGTAAATATGTTTATTTATATTTTTTATAATAATTGTGGCTTAACTACCTGTCTACAAAATGTTCGGTTTAATTAAAAACTACATATTGACAGTGTCATAATAATGTACCAGGACCTGGATGACCGAGCTTTGCTCGGTATTTTTTTATTGGTAAATTGTGTGATTTTTCGAAATTATACAACGCCATCTACTGGAGTAGATTTAGTGTTGTTGTGTCGTTGCTCTCAATTAAAAAAATACTCGCCAATAGATGTCAGGAAGAGTTATTGATTATTATCGATAAAGTTGATTATTGAAAATACGAAGAAAATGACATTTTCTAAAAATGAAACCTAGCTAGATCGATTTATCGCCCCCGAAACCGCAAGCATACTAAATTTCATGAAAATCGTTGGAGCCGTTTCCGAGATTCAGATTATATATATATATATATATACAAGAATTGCTCGTTTAAATATATAAGAATATAAGTATTTCGGCTTTGAGACAGATTTTATTTTAAGCGAATAATCACTTATAAGATTTGAAAAATACATCATAATATTTTTCCTTACATTTTTACGTATTTTATTTACCTAACATTATTTTTATCTGTGGTCTGGCTAGTATGATTACTATAAAAGGTTACCTTTTAAAGTGCAATAAAAACTTGATATACCAGATATTGGAAAAATTATACAAATTGTGGAATCTTTGATGTAATATTATTAAAGTAATTTTAAATATAATAAAGTATCATAAAGTACTTTTTATGTGTATTTGTCTTAGAGCGCCCTGACGACATACATCTTTAAGGAAAACTCCAAATTGTTAGCAGTAATATATAAAAAGAAGTAAAGTAACAGCCTGTGAATATCCCACTGCTGGGCTAAGGCCTCTTCTCCTCTTTGTGAGGAGAAGGTTTTTGGAGCTTATTCCACCACGCTGCTCCAACGCGGGTTGGTGGAATACACATGTGACAGAATTTCAATGAAATTTGACACATGCAGGTTTCCTCACGATGTTTTCCTTCACCGTCAAGCTCGAGATGAATTATAATCACAAATTAAGCACATGAAATTCAGCAGTGCTTGCCCGGGTTTGAACCCACGATCATCGGTTAAGATTCACGCGTTCTTACCACTGGGCCATCTCGGTAATATATGTGGCCATAGCAGTAATATATGTTTACGAAAAGCTTCAAATGCATATTATTTTTTAATTCTTACCAACCTCCAATAATATGTCTCCATATGGTATGTCATATGGTGTTTCTATAAACATTTTAAAAAAGATTAATCTAAATGTAAGTCGGTAGCAAAATTGCCAAACGTAGCGCTATTCAAGCAACCCATAAATATTCTGAAAAAGAAAACAATAAGTAATTTAATGAAAACCAGTATATAAATTTGAAGACTGACTTGCTTCTCATGAGTGATTTTGATACGTGTGCTCTTTAAATGTTATAAATATTAAAGTTAATATCGCATATCACTTTCGAGAGGTATAATGGTAAATATTGTGTCTATTGTGTATCGTTGACGAGTTTTATGTTTCCTCTTGCCTCTGTAAGTTAATAGTTATTGATGAACAATAATTTGACTTGTAACGTTCAATTGTTGAAAGCGTCAATTCCTGTGAGGGACCACTTACCATCGGGTTCCAATTTATGAGTTGACCTACCTATTAAAAAATGTTTTATTTTTATTACATAGGAAGGCGGATGAGCGTATGCGTCACCTCATGGTAAGTGGTCTCACCCGAGGTAACGCCCATAGAGATTGACATTGTAAGAGATGTTAACCATCACTTACATTGCCAATGTGCCACCAACCTTGGGAACTGAGATGTTAAGTCTCTTGTGCCTCTAATTAAACTGGCTCACTCACCCTTCAAACCGGAACACAACAATAACAAGTACTGCTGTTTTGCGGTAGAATATCTGATGAGCGGGTGGTACCTACCCAGACGCGCTTGCATAAAGCTCTACCACCAAGTAGAAATAGTTGTTAAACAATAGAATATATATAATATATATTAAGATTAAGGCAATAAAATCACAATTCCACTTAATAGCGATAAAATAAACTTTGTCTGCGGCCAATGGCGAGAAGACAATAGAAGGCAGCGCTGGTCATAACTCACAACAGCCACGCCTCATCGGTAGGGACTCGAAATGTTATTTACGAAATAGCTGATTTATATTATTATCAATAGGGTTGGGTCATGTATCTGATTAATGTTTTGTTTACATTTTCAGAATAAAAACAGTGATATTCGAAACTGATTAAGTGGAAGAATTAATTAAAACAATTTCAATTATGTTTGGCATTTAGCATAGATGAAGCAGTGCCTTGGGGCACAACTTCACTCGGGCAAACCCGCCTGACATCACCTAACTGACAAATTATAGTGCACAAGGTTAACACATATGCACTCTCTATTCCTTTGCTCTCATTCGGACGGAAAATCCAAATCTATTGGAAAAAAATCAAGTGCAGCATTGAATGCTTTATGTGCTTTCCGAGGCACGGTAGATTAAAGACAGCCAACTTCCAGACTCCAGACTTTCTGAATATGTTTGAGACGCTTATGACCTTGCAAATAATCAGACTGTCGTATATATAATAGTAAATTTTCTGTTGATTAATATCCCCTGAGAATGGCCGCCGTGGCTCAAATTATACCTTGTTAATATGTACAGAATTAATTTAAAACAAACATAAGTATCAAAATTATATAAGACAAATATAACAATTAGGTACTCTATTGTTTTTTTTTGCATTAAAACGACTTGGTACAATTAGGATTTAAAACAGGTGTAGTTTTTGTATTTAATAATAACTATAGTAATATTTATTTACACTGTCTCATGCTCACGTTATGGTGGGGCGAATGTCATTCGAGTGAGAGCCATTGGCGAGAGCGGACGTGTCGCTTGCGCATACGGTGTGTTGTCGAGCCAGTGAACCGTTAGTGTAGTGTACAGTATATAGTGAACACTACAACAGGATTTCACCGTTTTTTGCTTAAAGATTTTACCTATTAGTGTTATTGTTACAGTCGAAGTAATGGCCATAAAAACCTAATGTTTTGGTTTCATCCTTTCATCGTGTGAGTTAACTGATGAGGTACTTAAGATAATGATAACATCGCAATCGTTATCGCCAGCATTTATAATTAGGTACATTTATATTTTTCAATAAAAACAATATGTGACGCTGATGCTGCGGTACATCAATTGTTATACCATTCAGTGGATTGAGGTAACAGTTGGTATAGAAGTATAGATTGGTAGAACCACGATTGCCAGGGTTGTTATAAGCGTTCTGTTGCCAGAGACCCTAGCCAAGTTGATATTCTACTGTTGTAAACGCTAATAGAAAACTAAAAATTGTATGACCACGTGACTTATCGTTGAGAGATGTCATTCTCATACATTTGTTTAATTGTGTTGCTTATTATTATATATTTATTCAACTACTCCAAGCTTTTAATAATTTTAAATATTTTAAATTTTTGATAGTTTAAAATTATCACTTCCTACGCTATACATACAGTTGTGAATCTAGACAGTGCGATTCAGGAATGTGATAGATACCTAGTATAATTTATACACTATTATACAATACGATGATACAGACTTTCAAGTGATACTCATTTTCACGTTTCTTGTCTGTCTGTATGAACATGATAAACTAAAAAACTACTGAACGGATTTTCATACAGTTTTCATGAATGGAAAAAGTGATTCAAGGCGAAGGTTTACGTGTATAATTCATTAATGATTTCTATAATTGTTGAAGCAGTCGGAAAAAAACGAGCCGATTGGGAACTTTCACCAAAAACGTTGTAAAATCCCTTCGAATTATAACAAAAAAATGTACGGTGAAATTTATCAAAGATAATTTACCATAGATCTACAGAAAAGTATGATCTCGACGGCATAATATATCTTTTAAGAATAGCTAACTATACCCACATTAATGTTTAAAAAATGGTTTCATAATAATGTTTTAATTGGAAAGCTATAAAAACGGATATGACATAAATCCATATCAAATTAAATACGTTATTTACTTTAAGCATATCATGTATATTATAATTGCCCTTTACACTAACCAATTAAAATTAATATCTTAAGGGTTATCGTAATTTTAAAACTATCGGGCACTTAATAAATTCAAGCGGTCCAACACCGATCATACTAACGCGTGATGCAACCGCCTGCGCGCTCCACGTCCCGCTGTCGCCCACTGTGGCTTAAAGCTTATATAAATTTTAAAGAATTTTTACTCTGCTACTCGGGCGCAGCCGGCGCGGATCGCTAGTTTCTTATAAAATTAACTCAATGAAAAAGAAACAATTAAACACAATTATTTTGATTAGATTTAATATCACATCACTAAACCAAACCAAACTAAATCGTCATTAAAAAGATTAAATTAAATCTACCAACGGTTCGAAATGTAGATTTTACCAAGTCAATCGAGGCCCTAGCCAAGTTGACATTCTACAATCGTAAACGCTATAGAAAACTAAACAAATATATGAGAATGACATCTCTCAACGATAAGTCACGTGGTCACATAACGTGGACACAGAACATCATCAAATAACGATAATATTACATAACATATTAATTTATCACACAATGAAGTTATTTCACATCCATCATAACCAAATGCAGTTTCAGATAATAATATATATAGACGACAAAATATAATTATGTATTTTATATGTTATTATTTTAAAATTGTAATGTATTTGTGGCAGCTCTTTAGACTACTCGAGTAAAGTGCAACACAAATGTTTGAGAAAACCATACACGAATATTTCGTAACATTAGAAGATTCCGTATAACTTCCAAGAATTTTAATATTTTAACGTTTCCTCTCAATAAAGTTATTGCTTAGAGAGAAACGGTGTAGGTATATATATAACAATAAAGAGCCATAATATAATGAAAAAAATATTGATCGTAAAATATAAATAAGCTACGTCTATTTTATTGCCTAATAGTTTTGTTCTAACGGGTAGGCATATTTGCAAATTCCCCATCTGGTGGTAAGTAGTGGTAATATATTAATTATTGAGTACCAGCCCAGCACATATGGGCTAAGACCCCTAAGGGAGATTTATTGTTAACACAAATTAAGCACATAAAAATACAGCTTCCCGGGATTTAACTCAGAATAATCGGTGAAGATTCACACCTTCTAACTACAAGGCCATCGCGGCTCATGTCTTTGTAATAATACTTTATTAAATTAAAAGTATTTTACAACAACAGCAACAACGGCAACACGAAGTCTCTGTCGAGCGCATACAGAGGTCTCTTCAGGAGCTATAAATATTATAATTATACTTCCACGACTGCGAATTTTATTATAATCTTACGGTATTCTGAAAATAAAATCCAATTACTTAAAGGGATTTAGTATCTGAAACTATAACGCTTCCTACAAAACCTCGCGATTCTATTTCATTTTAAAATAAAACACAATACTTCGATGTTTGTATATCTAAGATGTGGACTATTCCGTTGGTCAAATGTAGTATATTAGGCTTGAGCTATTTTTAAGCCTCAACGACTGGGGCTTATCCTCAGTGTATAATATGATGAAAAATACAAACTATGTGAATGTCCAAATGCTTGCTTTTTGTACTATAAGTATTAAATTAGAATAGTATCGTTTTCTATATCAAACCGGTTATGTTCAGATCAGAGATTTGTCTACTTAGTAGACAATTCTCTGATAGTGGCGTTTATGTAAATTTGTGAAGCAAAATTTTGCAACGATGCTGAAACAGAGTAGAGTTTTTTTATTTTAAAAAGCTTTCACCGAATTCAGTCACATGTTGAATTTTATTCTGTAAGCATATTAAATCGAAAAACTTTAAAATTTGTAAAACGTTTGCTTTTATAAAGGACCATTATCTGCTAGCCCTTCCTAATTTTTTCGGGGTCGGTGCAGTGCTATTTATAACAATGCAAGAAAAAGTATACAGCAAAGCTTCTACCAGTAGGTTGATTTCCCGCTATCATAGGTATATCGTATATCTTTTATTTTGAATATTGTCAAAGTAAATTAAATTCTCTAGCAATAAATTAATCATCAAAAATGTCTTTAAAGATTTCAAACAATCAAAAGATAGTCTACTGGTCCTGTTGTACAAAACGCTGGTGCGGAATAAATATTGCTCGCGCCCTAGCGATGGCTCCGCTAAATACTTACTGGAGGCCTTAGATCAGTTGCAGCAACGTGTGGTTCGCATTATTAGCACCCTCAAGGTCACGAACACCCTCGAACCTATACGATTGGGTCGAGCGTGCCACGGTGAGTACTCTGATGAATTATTCCTTCTTATTCCTGCTTCCGTTTTCCTTTAAAGTCTACACGTGCTAGCTCATGATGTCGCCTAACTGTGACATACCGTCGCGCACCAAAATATGTGGCAACTTTTTTCTTTGTCGCCAAAAAATTCTCTACCAGCACTTGAGTTCCCCTCTGTATATATATATATATATATATATATGACCTATATAATATATATATGACCTATATAACCTGAAGCCCTAGCCAAGTTGACATTCTACAATAGTAAACGCTAATAGAAAACTAAACAAATGAGAATGACCACGTGACTTATCGTTGAGAGATGTCATTCTATATTCTATATTCATTCTATATTCAGGTTTCCTTCAAACGGGGCTTGAAGAGACATTTTGCCGGATGACATGGCGAAGGCGGCCGATTATTCTTCCTGATTGTACTGGCCGTCTGCACGTCTGCCTCGCGTTTGAACTGCGCTACCACTTCGTGGAGTGAAGTCATTTGCCTATCCGCAATATTTATAAATACTAAAAATTAAATATTGATAGCGCGACAAATAATGGTCTAAATATAAAATTTTCAAATAACTATTAGAATATAAATTTCGTGTCTTAGACATTTATAAAATAAAATTATTTAAAATTTTAAATAATTAGCAATCTACGTCTATATTTTAAAACACATTATGAGTCTTGTTTTTTGAATACTTGTATTCATTTATATAATTCATTTACTTATTTTTCAAGACTACATATTCACACTTGCTACAGTTTTAGATTCAAGACTTTCCATTGGAAGACACAATAAAAGTACCGTGTAAATTAAAACGACCAAAAAAAGATTCGAAATGATATTTAATCTATCTTGAGATTACATTTTAAGTGTATAAACTCTGGTCTAAAAACATGCTACCTTAGAAATATCAGCGCAGTTTCTTTGTCAAAATACATCACTCTAAAATTAAATATAATATACATGCATTAAAAACTAAATTTCAATCGGACGACCAAACACCAAAACTATTACTACTTAATATTTAGAAAATAAAACTATCATCTAATTAAATTTTTCCATATATTTCACCTTTTTAGAATTTTAATAATTCTGATACACTACGCTAAATTTTTCACTAAACTTATAATACTACTAATCAACACTTAACAATCTAAAAGTGCCAGGCATTCCTGCATACTCCTCATTTAATATGTTTTTTTGTCTGAGAGTTTCATCCGTACCAGCTGCGTTAATTTCTCTCATATACATCAAGTGTTCCTCTGATGATAGAACATCCAGCCAATCCACTAAAAAATGAAAACTTGACAAGTATAATTCATAATGTAAAGTAATAAAGTTTATATCACACTAATTCATAAAATTACAATAGTTTAAAAACACTAAGATTATTTTTTATTAGGCCGCGGTAAAATAGAATTTTCCTAAATTAAATAATGGTGCCAAGCTTAATGTGAATATTTTGAAACATATGTGAAATGACTGTGGATATCTCGACGAGCCGTTTGGGGTGGTTGGTTAGATACTTGCCTTTCGCGCCGCAGGTCGTGGATTCGATTCCCACCTAGGACATACAATGTTCATGAACATGTCTGGTTGTCCTGAGTCTAGGTGTACCTTACTATAAGTATTTACAAAAGAAAAGTAGTATATGCAGTATATGAGTTGTCTGGTTTCCATAGTATGAGCTTACATAGTTTGGGATCAGTTGGCTATAATGTCCCAGTATATAACATTTTAAATTTCAAAGGCTATTATTTAATTGCATTGTTGTTTTTTTTAAATGTACGAACCACTGTCTATTGGCGGTGGTGACCACTTACCAGCAGGTGGCCCATATGCTCGTCCACTTACCATAAAAATATATACAGTAAAAATATCGATTATCCCAAGGGTTTAGTTGTAAAGGCCAAAAATGTGATTAGCTTATGCGACTGTCGAATCTGTGGTCTCCGGTTCAGGCTTCTGGTCGTGCCAATAGAAGGTAATTTGAGAGCAGTTTCTAATTTATAACTGTTTTTTGATGAAGGTAAAACGAAATATGTCAGAATACATCATATTATGTCAGGATACATCTTACATTTCTTTAAAAAAACTGTTTGAATCTGTAGTTTTGTTCGGTTGGAAATTTACTAGCTTTGACTTTTTTTATTTAATTTTAAAATTCGACACCTTAAGCATATACATACTTTGTAAATCCTTAAAACAGCGCTCCTCTCCACCATAGTCTTTCGGTAGTAATTTTTTTGGAATATATTTATGTATCTCTTCGATATTTTTGTGAACGTGAATTCTATCTGCGAGCTTAGCACTAAGCACTTGTTTTAGAAGCGCCACGAGACTGTTAACGATCTTTGATGAACTTATAATATGAATAGCTTTGAGTCTCATTCCATGACCTTCCTAAAAATTAGGAACAGAATTTATTTGATATAAATAGGTAAATTATTTTATTTCTTTAGGTAGAAATTTTCGAGTAATATAATAATAATAAGCGCACACTTACTATGAGTATTGATAGTGCTTCTTTCAATTCAACTGGATTTGTTTTTGACATAATATCTATAAGATTAGATTCAGAATAATCTAGTACCATCATGAATCCGGACACATAGTCGTGGATTTTTATGTACTCAGCTATCTGTGAACAATAAAATGAAATGAATTTTGTCATCAGGATGTAACATGAATTACTAATTTTAAACTAAACAAAATCTTTTAAACTAGAAAATGATATTTCACTTATAATTCTGAAAATTCTTAAAGTTGCTTTAGTTAATTCGCTATCGTAATATCTTAATGTATCTTAACTTACCACAATATTCATCTTATAAAAGTCAATAAATTGTGAAGCTTTGATTGCGGTGATATCCAAAAACTTGACCATCACAACTCTATAGTAATAATCTGTTAATTTCGGTAACGGGATAACGTAGCTGTAAGAAAAAAAAAAATTAAAATTATTCTAGCGAAAATTGGTTCACTGAGAAAAGACGTAACCTTTTAGACTGTATATAACTGAATTTGTTGTCTCTATCTATGACTGTTGTTTATCTAAAAATATGTTTGAAGATTTTCAACTCTTTTTCTAGGTGTTGAATGTATTTGAGTAACACGCCTTGGCTTAATATTGCAGCATCATCTGAAATTAGCTGAATAGCCATTTTCTCACCATCTACATATACAGTTAATGAATATACGATTACTTTTTTGATTAGTGTATCTTTACATTTTTTAGTTTAAGTTAGTATATTTAGTGCTGGCACGACCCAAGTCGAGTCACTATCGTTGTACACTCGTATTGTTGTATAAATATGTTTATACTTACCTAAATTCGTTTATGCATCCCAAGTCAGTTTTAACATTACATTCTTCAAAGAAGCGCGGTAATAACGTCCTCATCGTGCAAATTTTATCGATTTGAGTCTTAGCACGTTCTAAAGAACCCTTGCATGTTATGATACAAAATTCGTAATAATGTGGTCCTGTGAAAAAGTGGTGTTTATGTATCTTTAATTACTGGTGAGCTTCATTTTAATGTCGACCAATTATGAAAGAAAAGCATATTAGAGATGTTTGACGCTCGGAGCAGCTACTAGTACTCTTTGAATACTTCGTGAATACCCGCTTCATATAAAGCTTGACTGGACTTGAATTCCTAGATGGTATTGAGTCTTATTTTTCCCATGAAATTGTTTATGTTAGTAAGGTTTATATAAATAAATAAGTCACTGATCAATATGTCTGTTGAATAGACATATATCTTGGCACACAAGCCAACATTCTAAATACAAAATATACACATAAATAAATGACAATTGATAAATGAATGAAGAAATATGACAATACAAGATAATTATTTCTTATGTTTATTCATATACTAGCTGTGCCCGCGATTTCACCCGCATGTAACTTAGTAAAGTAATCACTAGCAGGTATAATATTTCAGTATATACATTTTTAGTTTTATTTTCGTGGGATATGAGCTTTATTTATTGACTTTCGCCACACCCGGATCTAAATAGAGCAACATACAATTGGCCATGAGTAAACCAGCAATCCCTTAAATCTACATAGAAGGTTTTGTCCTTATAAAAGTAAGTAGTAAGTTTAAATTTAACAAAACAGTTAGAAAAAAGTATACGCGGTGACGAAACTTACCTTACCTATAAACTTTAACTAAAAAAGTTACTTACAAGTTGAAAACCACCTACTCAACTACCTGTTTCAATATGTCAAAAGTATAAGAAGTACTAAAACTGTGTGGATGTTCTATCTGGATGCAGTGATTCACATTCTACTATTTTTTTGTTTGTCTGTCTGTATGTCTTCTTATAACTAAGACCGGCTTGACCAATCTTGAAGAAAATTGGTACACACCAACAAATGTTAGGCCTTATATAAGATCGGTAAACCCTTCGGTATCTTATGAAAATACTGCCATGTGTGTCCGCGCGCGTGTGTGTGTGTGTGTGTGTGTGTGTGTGTGTGTGTGTGTGTGTGTTTTTACAAGGCGTCTCCTCCTCTTATGAGGAGGTTTTGGAGCTTATTTCACCACGCGGCTCTAATGCAGGTCGGTGGAAAACACATAAGACAGTTTCAGTGAAATTCGATACATGCATTATTCGCGATGTTTTCACCTTCAAGCACGGGATGAATTATAATCACAAATTAAGCGATTCAATTAATTAAATTCAGTGGTGCTTGCCCGGGCTTGAACCCACGATTATCAGCGATTCACACTTTCGTACTGGACCATCTCGGCTTACTTTAAATACATTACAGATAAATTCAGTGATGATGATGATGTAGTGGACATTGAATACAGATAATATTTTATTAATTTTAATATTCGATGGGACAGAAAATCTGATGCTACCGGAAAGAGTTGAATCGATTTATCGGTTTATGTTTTGTGCTACGAAAACTAAAACATTTTTATGAATAACGTCGTCCGAAATACTTAATTATGAAAATTAAAAGATATCTTATAGAACATTTTATTTTAACTTTGAATTTTATCACAAAAAGTTATTCACAGTTTATGTATCTATCCGTATTTTTAATATAATAAGTTGTTGCATTGAAAACACGCAAAAACTCATACTATAATAGTGATTGGTTTTTATCGTTAGTAGTTCCCAAGGTAAGACGCGATTTTAGCGATATGAGGAATAGTTATTATTTCTTAAAGCGCCAGTGTCTATGTATATCTATAAAACTATCCAATATTGAGCTTGGATGAGCGTTCACAACCTCACTACGACTTGCTAGATAAATAAATGACATATATGCTTTAATATGACAGGAAGACGTTTATAATAATTAATTGGTGTAAATTAATTGGCATGGATCTTATTACCACTTAATACCCATCTATGAGTTTTACTCTACTAAAATAGCTGTATTTCTAGTTACCAGATATATAAGGATCGTTAAGAATGTTTCACCTACAAGTCCTATAGATCTAATCTTGGTCGGAATTTCTTAATACCTAACCGAGTAGATATCTAAAATCTTATAATTGGTTATTTCCTGACTTCGTGATTGTGTGTCTGAATTAAAACTAACACGGCTTGTGTCCTATTTATCTGTTTAGCCATTAGCCATTTACCGAAGTAGAATCAGCTCCAAAAATCTCTACTGGAGAGGATAGATTATTACTTTACTTACAGGGAATGCAACAATAGAAAGGTTTTATATCAGCCGAATACCTGGTTAGTCAGTGGTATCAGGTTACACATAGAACTACTTTTTTACTCTGATATTAAATATTGTTAATATAGTTGAATGTATTATCTTAGTAAATTAGGTGTGATTCTACTTACGAAAATCCTTCCTTTTAAAATGTTTTTGTTGTTGTACCCAGTCTCTCAGTATATCGATGGCCTCTTGCATTTGTCCGGGTTTATCCAGATTGTATTGTTTGCGGATTTCCGTCAAGGCATCTGGCTTATTCTCCAGGTACCTGTCTTTGGGTATCGTATCCATTTTTAGTGAGGAGTTGCCACTCGCTTCGACTGCGACAAATGTACTGACGACTACAGCCAACAGACACATATTATAATTTAAAGAATGCGCTCTACTTTGCGTTCGATTAATTAGGTAATAAATCTCTGTAGGTATCCCCAGAGAATTGTAAAAAACTTCAATACATATAAAATACTAAACATTTATACGTATTTTTAAAAACGCTATAACTATAATTAATTAAAACAAAATGATTATTTATTCAATTAGCGTATTTATAATAATAATATAATAATATCATAATATCTTGGGACATTTTTCACACACGGTCATCTGATCCCAAACTAAGCAGAGCTCGTACTATGGAAACCAGACAACTGATATACTACGTATTATACTACTTTTTCTTTTGTAAATACATACTTATATAGATAATTACAACCAGACTCAGGACAAACAGACATGTTCATGCACACAAATGTCTGTCCTGGGTGGGAATCGACCCCCCGAACTGAGGCGCGAAAGGCAGGGTATCTAGCAATCACGCCAACCGGCTCATCATTTATTTATTATATATATTTATTATATATTATTTATTATATATATTTTTTAATATTAAGAGCGCGCCTACATCTATCTACAATTCTTACAATACCAATGCTTATGGGGCGTAGGTGACCATTTACCATCAGGTGGCTAGTCAGTTTAACTATACAATAAAAAAAATCAAAATTTCAGATTACACCCGCGTCTTTCTTTATCTAAATAAATCGGCAGATTTGTATAATATTTAATTATGTTTTCGTGACGAACATACATTACAATTTCTTCTGAACAACATTGTATAGTTTTAAATTGAATGAAATCACTGTCGAAATGTTCCCAAGTCCCCTCGTCACAACTGCGCAGCAGCAGCTGGCTTAAGAAACAAATGTTTGTTTAATTTATATACGACAGGACATGTTGTTTTTCCCAAAAAGAAAATGTATAAAGTACTAAAACGTATTTATTAATTTTAAAATATTCTCGATATTTGCAAATAGAATTCATGATCCAGTTTATGTCTGAAAGATACCTACATAGCTTAATTAATCGAACTTGAAGTAGAGTACGTTTCATATTTATTTTTATCTAGATTTAATGTTTCTGATCTAACAATAGCCTTGAATGTAGCCTTGTAAATAGAATGTAGTTATAAAATATAAGTCCCTTAAGTATAATATGTGAGTCTATATATAATATGACCAAAGATACATAATGATGAGATACATAGGAAATTTAGTAGTTTTTTTTTAAATTAGATAGATAAGACAGATGTTAACAGTGAGTTCCATCTTACTGCATTAACAGACAGTAAAAAATATTAAATATATACTTTACACTTGGACATATAACCTTCCTATAACCTTAGCTAATGAAAAGTATTTCCTTCAAGTTACAAGACTTTTTTGTCCTCCGAAAATCATACGATGTTGTGACGTCGAACGATATACTAAACAAATTTAAAAAGAATTAATGTAAAATTTATGTATTTTTATTATTCACGCTTTGTAAAAAAAAAGTTATTAGTGTAATTTCAATGCGTATTTTTTAACCGACTTCAAAAAAAGGAGGAGGTTATCAATTCGTCTGTGTTTTCTTTTTTGTGTTTGTTACCTCGTAACTTTCGACTGGGTGAATCGATTTTGATGATTTTTGTTTTATTTGAAAGGGGTTGCTTCCCATGGGGTCCCATTTTTTTTGGTCTAGGTTTGACAATGGAATCCATGAGAAAACCATATAAGTCGTAAATTTGCATGAGGTATGTGCGCGACAAATGGACGAATAACTCAATATCACGCCAACCGATTTCGATGATTTTTATTAGAAAGAGTATACTTCAAGGGTTGTTTGATGATAGTTTGGTTAGATTCTGATGATAGGATCCATGACAAAGTAACGGAAATCTTCAATTCTTAGTAGCAAATTAACGATACACGGCCGAATCTTTTATAGGCTATCTAGATTTATCATTCACCTACCATAACATCGTTATGATCAAGTACTTATAGTACTATTGTAAAAAACACTTCTTTATATACCGTCAATAGTTTTCGCAGCGCACGCGAAATAATAACTTTTATAGGCAACAGTTTGATACGTTGGGTTACATTGCTCCATTTTAAGTAGGGATCTATAAATTTTTGAAAATATAATAAAGCCTATATTACTCGGTAAAGACGTAGCTTTCTAAGGGTGAAAGAATTTTTAAAATCGGTCGAGTAGTTTTTGATTTAAGTCGTAATAAAAATCAAACAAAAATCAAATCTTTCCTCTTTATAATACATAACTCATATGCATGTAAGCATTAGTATATATGTATATGTTTGTAATTGAAACATATTTGAACATCTCCTAAAAGTTGAGACCAATTTTGAAAATTATACATATATATATATATATATAGAATCGAAGAAGTACTCTTATATACATGTTATATTTATGTATGTTTATATATTAATTACTAGTGTTTTTCCCGCGGCTTAACCCAAGTAGTTCCCGTTCCCGTGGGAATATGGGGACAAAATGTAGCCTATGTTACTCCCTGATAATGTAGCTTTCCATTGGTGAAAGAAATTTTTAAATCGGCTTAGTGGTTTAGGCGTGAAATCGTCACAAGCAAACTTACTTTCGCATTTATAATATTAGTTAGGATAATATAGATACTTCTCCTTTTTTTAATATACAGACATTCCGTCATATTTTATGGTGAAGAATGGTATAACACAACATCTATAAACGAACAGTTTATTTAATTATTACTAGAAATAATTATTTAATTATGTTATGGCTGCCCAACACCCCACCAACTAAATCTATTTAATCAAAACATGTTAATTCATACATTAGTTAACCATATTAACTAATATTTATTAATTAAGTACCAAAATACATTTTTCTTTACGTTTCACTGTTTTAGATTAATATATTTAAATAATAATATAAACGGCGCTGTCTCATATGAGCTGCACGTTTAGAAGGTCTACCCATATTCTACCAAATTAGTGAGTGTACTTCAGATTCACTAAAAATCGAAAAAAATTTTTTTTTTTATTTGTTAGTTTATATTATACGACATAATCAAGTCGATGACAAAAATCGACTAATTAAATTTATGTTAAATGTCTTACCTGGAATTTAAAAAACAAAATTTAATTAATAACAGTAGTAAAATAGTAAAGAACATTTTTTGGGTGTAGTTTCGAAAAGGTCATTTTTTATATTTGGATTTCTCATGATATGTACTTGCTGGTCACGAATATAATAATTAAAATTGGCGCAAATTTCATTTTCAAGGTCAAAACTCGAAGTTGATTCCATGATTTTCAAAAAGTTTGTCTGTTATCTCAATAAATATTGATCTTAGAGAAAAATGCTTCGCACAAAAATTTTAGATTATACAATTTAATACATTTTATTTTTTAGAGAAAAATCCAGTTTAATGTACTCACGAAACCTCCCTAGAATCGTAGACCCGCAAAAGCGGGCCGACCCTCGGGACATCACGGTAGCATGCCCAAGCGATCCCGTGGCGCCACCCAACCAGACGGAGAGGATACCGCTGGTTTTTCAGTAGGTATTCCGGTGCCTTCAGTGCCGGCCAGCCCCAAAACCACCACACTCCATGTGGAGGAAACGCGTTTTTTTATGTAAGAGAGGGCAAACGAGCAGGAGGCTTACCTGAAGGAAAGTGACTACCACCGCCCACATCTATGGACATTTAAAACATCCGAGGACTTGCAGGTGCGTTGCCGACCTTTAAGGAAAGAGTACTCTCTCGTACTCTCGTACTACTTAAACTTTATTGGGAAATACTCATAGTTATGTCTTCGGCTTGGAAATAGCTTTGTAAGTTAAAGATTATAGTAAAATAGGTATTTCGTTTAGTCACGTCATATATATTTTTCTCATTGTTATGTTAAATTTTTCATTGGTCGATTAGTTGGTAATAAGTTCTTTTTAAATACACACTTTATACCAGTTTTAAAAAGATACAATTACCTATAAAAGTATCGCTTACAGGCCCAAAAATAAAGCACAAGGAAAATCATTTAAGTATATTGAAATAGATTTAAGGGAATGCTGATTTTCTCATGGCGTCGATTTATTGCCCTATCTAGATCCGGGTGCGGTGAAACCCAATAAATACTAATATCTCACGAATATGTTTAAACTAAAAATGTTGCTTGGACTGAAATATTATAAGTCTGCTCTTAGTATTTTTTTCTAGCTATATGCGGGTGAAACTGCGTGCACAGCTATATAAATTAAACATCGAAATGTATTTTTTTTTATAACTTAAATTTTATTTAAAACTATAGTAGCATACATTTATTTCTCTTATACAATAAATTCCTTTTTTTTTTATCGTGGGGAAATCCATCATGGATACCCTCCATATGTGATGTAGAATGGAGGGTTATGTCGGACTCTTACCGACTAAAACCACCACGGTACCCTTCCCGTCTTAAGGGGAGCGCCACGGGATCGCTTGCGGATGCTACCGTGATTATACAATAAATAGCTAATTTAAGCTGCACAAAACTATAGTTGATACTCTTTGATATACAAATGAAACTAATAATATGATGGATTTGCGTTTATTATTTACAAGTATACAGTTGGCGCAGAAGGCAAGTCATGATGTCATGGTAAATTTTATCTTCTGTAGGACGATTCTGTAAGAAAAAACTTGAAACTTACCGCAACAACGACAGTTATATGCAACATTTGTCATAAGAACACACGGATGATTAATTATGGGTTAACAAATAACAATTAAATATCCTGGGACATTATTCACACTCGGCCATCTGATCCCAAACTAAGCAGAGCTACGGAAACCAGACAACTGATATAAGTATTACGTGTTTTTGTTGTAAATGCATACTTATATAGATAATTACACCCAGACTCAGGACAAACAGATATGTTCATGCACACAAAATAAATGTCTGTCCTGGGTGGGAATCGAACCCACGACCTGCAGCGTGTAAGTCAAGTGTCCTACAACCAAGCCAATCGGCTCGTCGAAGTTTTTACAGAATAACAAATTACTTTTCTTTTTTTTTATTGCATAGGAAGGCGGACGGCCATATGGGCCACCTGATGGTAAGTGGTCACCAACGCTCATAGACATTGGCGTTGTAAAAGCTGTTAACCATCTCTTACATCGCCAATGCGCCACCAACCTTGGGAACTAAGATGTTATGTCCCTTGTGCCTGTAATTACACTGGCTCACTCACCCTTCAAACCGGAACACAGCAATAACAAGTACTGCTGTTTTGCGGTAGAATATCTGATGAGTGGGTGGTACCTACCCAGACGAGCTTGCACAAAGCTCTAGCACCAAGTAGAAACTTACTCATTTGCTTGCTCTTATTATTTTTATTTAAGATTAGTGCTCTATATTATACAATACTGTATTTTATAATACCCATTATGCTTGTAACATTTTAATAAATGTTCACACATCCTTATTGGAATATAATAGCAATTATACATAGCGTTACATTGGTGCCACGTCATTGCTGTTATTAAATTATTAAAACCGTTATTGAACATTTTATTAATTAATATTGTGTTATCAATTGTATCAAGAACCTAGATGGCCCAGTGGTGATACCGCGTGAATCTTAACCGATGATCGTGGGTTCAAACCCGGGCAAGCACCGCTGAATTTCATGTGCTTAATTTGTGATTATAATTCATCTCGTGCTTTACGGTGAAGGAAAACATCGTGAGGAAACCTGCATGTGTCAAATTTCATTGAAATTCTGTCACATGTGTATTCCACCAACCCGCATTGGAGCAGCGTGGTGAAATAAGCTCCAAAAACCTTCTCCTCGCAAAGAGGAGAAGAGGCCTTAGCCCAGCAGTGGGACATTCACAGGCTGTTACTTTATCAATTGTATAAAACGGTCTCATGTTATATAACATTAATTTTACTAAACAAATTACCTACCTCGGAAGAATCACAGCCAATTTGATAGCTTATTATGCAACAATGTTATAAAGTTTTTGGAACAAAGTTGTTTTACGCGGCTTACAGTAGAGTGAAATAGCCCCAGGTCACGTCATATAACGTAATAGCGTTTATACTGTGCCTACTAAATGCTTCAAAATGCGCGATGCGTTAGGCGTTCAAATTTAGGAGGTCGATATAAAAGAGGTTGAGATGCTTTTTAACCGACTTCAAAAAAAGGAGGAGGTTATCAATTCGTCTGTATGTTTTTTTTTTTTTTTTGTTACCTCATAACTTTCGACTGGATGAATCGATTTCGATGATTTTTTTTTTATTTGAAAGGGTTTGCTTTCCCATTGGTCCCATTTTTTTTTGGTCCAGTTTTGACAGTGGAATCCATGAGAAAACCATATAAGTCGTAAATTTGCATGGGTATGTGCGCGACAAATGGACGAATAACTCGATTTCTATTCAACGGATTTCGATGATTTTTTTTTTATTGGAAAGAGTATACTTCAAGGGTTGTTTGATGATAGTTTCGTTAGATTCTGATTATAGGATCCATGACAAAGTAACGGAAATCTTCAATTCTTAGTAGCAAATTAACGATACACGACCGAATCTTTTATATTTTATATAGATTTTATATAGATTTATCATTTACCTACCATAACATCGTTATAATCAAGTACTTGTAGTACTATTGTATAAAACACTTCTTATATACCGTCAATAGTTTTCGCAGCGCACGCGAAATAATAACTTTTATAGGCAACAGTTAAATACGTTGGGTTACATTGCTCCATTTTAAGAAGGGATCTATAAGTTTTTGAAAATATAATATAGCCTATGTTACTTGGTAAAGACGTAGCTTTCTAAGGGTGAAAGAATTTTTAAAATTCGAGTAGTTTTTGATTTAAATCGTAATAAAAAATCAAACAAAAATCAAATCTTTCCTCTTTATAATATGAGTTATGCATGTAAGCATTAGTATATATGTTATGTTTGTAATTGAAACATATTTGAACATCTACTAAAAGTTGAGACCAATTTTGAAAATTATATAATATATCGTATAAGTACTCTTATATACATGTTATATTTATGTATATTTATATATTGATTACTAGTGTTTTTCCCGCGGTTTCACCCGCGTAGTTCCCGGTCCCGTGGGAATATGGGGACAAAATGTAGCCTATGTTACTCCCTGATAATGTAGCTTTCCATTGGTGAAAGAATTTTTTAAATCAGCTTAGTGAAACCACTACACGCATAAACATGCGTGAAAGCGTCACAAATAAACTTACTTTCGCAATTATAATATTAGTTAGGATAATATAGATACTTCCCCTTTTTTTAATATACAGACATTCCGTCATAGTTTATGGTGAAGAATGGTATAACGCAACATCTATAAACATACAGTTTATTTAATTATTACTAGAAATAACTATTTGATTATGTTATGGCTGCCCAACTAAATTACCCTACCAACTAAATCTATTTAATCAAAACATGTTAATTTATATTCATACATTTAACCATATTAACTAATATTTATTAATTCAGTACCAAAATGCATTTTTCTTTACGTTTCACTGTTTTAGATTAATATATTTAAATAATAATATAAACGGCGCTGTCTCATATGAGCTGCACGTTTAGTAGGTCTACCCATATTCTACAAATTAGTGAGTGTACTTCAGATTCACTAAAAAAAATTGGTTGCCTGTAAAGTCGGTATACGGGCGAAAGTTTTACGTGACAACGACTTTGAGTGGTAAAATAATTTTAATGTGAATATTCATTCGTATAGTAGGAAGAAGACGCGTGCCTTTCACTTTTTATGTCTGTCTCTCTCGCTCTTAGGCGGGCTAACCATGCCCGAGTGGAAGGGACGCGTGCCTCTCACTCGCTCTCATTGTGAGCGCATAACGTGAGCGGAGCGTAACGCAGTTTCTTGAAGTGTCACCCGGCAAACCAATTTATAAGACGTTGTCACGTCAAAATCGAAAAATAAATAAAAATTTTAACAAAACAAAAACCGACTTCATAGGAAAAACAAATTAATATGCACTAAAAAGTAAAAAAATAATTGCGTATTCTTCTATAATTTGATAATTAACTTACTATTTTCTACTCAACAATATGTAGGACGAATGTGTAGTGTGGTTGATAATTTATTTACAATTATTGTTACTTTTGGAGTCGATGTCAGCCAAGATGGGTTTATAACTACATACATAGTTAGTTATAGGTGAGATGTGCTTGTGTCGCACGCGCAACTTAACGAGGCGAATAAAAGTCAATTTGTAATGTGTATGTTTTTGTTTGTTTTTAAAAGATTCCCGTATTATTATTGCTAGGTATATTATAGTGTTTCCTTAGCTGACATCGGTGTGACAATTTACATTAATGTGATCAATTAAAATCTTCATTTTAAAACTCGGTTTGAATCGAAAAAATATCGTACCGAACTTCATTCCCGACCCGCACCATTTTTTTTGTTAGAGGATCGGTGAAAACCTACGGTAACGACTCCTAACAAAATCTCATTTGTTAGTAAAGTCTTAGTAAATGTTCAAAAATGATATAAAAAATATTTTAAAACTGGCGTGTGACAGCAATGCTTAGCACAACTAGCGTGTTACAATGAAATGAATTTTGTATAAACAAATTGATATGTCAACAAAATATTAAAATAAATAAACAAATTAAATTACAGGTAAAACAGTTTGGAGACGTTTTTGCGTTTGTAGTAGTGTACACACACAGTGATACCGAAATATACCACGTGGTTTGAACTCCCGCATAAGTAGCATGTAAGTTAAGTGTCACGCCATTTTGTTTAATATCTATTTATTTATTTAATATCGAAGTACTAACAAAAGTTACAATAGTACATCCAACAAACAATATACAATGTATGACAAAAAAGATTGATTGCACTTTTAATTATAGGTATTACAGAATGCTTATTGTTAATTTTGTATCTGTTATTTTTGTAATTAAATTTACTAATTATTAATAGATAACATAATAATATGATAACAACACATAATGGTGTATTATAATGAAATTGAGTTAAAAAATTAAATATTTTTGTACTTGGTATAAAAAATTATACATAGCATTGATTGTAATTTTAATTAGAATCGAAGTAAATGAATGTTAGTTTGAACAAATATAGGATATAATCTAAGGAGAGAAAAAAGCGTTATATTATATTCAAGAGTGCTAACGTAATAGAGAAAAGCCACAACAATTTAATTACAAAACAACAGTAAGATTAACATAAAGTTCAATTTATTGGAACTAACTAAATTAAATTAAATAATAAAAATCAAATAACGTCAAATCGTTATTTATTATTTGCCATTCTTCAGATGTCTATTTATTTTTAATTTAAAAATTTTAATTCAAAATGATAGATCCTGTTAGGTTTTGGCCATTCTATTTAAAGGAGAATTTTTCCCCAAATTCGTCCTATGCTTAGATGTATGAAATAAAGGGATTGATTTTCTAACAGTGCGCCAAATATTAAGCTTGATTAAGGCGAATAGAGGCGAGCAGACAATGCCACATTTAACTTATGTAAAAAAGTCATATCCAGTAACTTACGGCGTGCATTCAAGACTACAACACGGAAATACATTAGCATTATATTCCAGGCATGATTGAGATACACATAAGCGATATGAGAGATATTTCGAAAGTTTTCTTTGTATCCTTTCTATCCTATCTCTATGTACCTGGTATTGCGGTGACTATATGATGGAGCAGTACTCAAGTTTGGTTCTAACATAGCAATTATAGAACGTTAAGATTGTTGATACTCTGTTGAATTCCCTGGGGTTTCTGAGTACGAACCCTAGTGATTTAAATGCAGCCTTAAGAGTACTTTCCATATGGGCTGTAAATTGCAATTTGGAGTCCAGGATCACGCCTAAATCGCGGATTGTCTCAACTAAAAATAACAGAAAAATAATAAAAATAACTGAAAAAATATCTCAAAGTATCTAACGGTACCCCCGTATCGCGACCCCGAAACGCTTAGTCTATTACTAATTTACGTGAAATAATAGTTTTAAATTTTCGCGGACGAAATCGCGGGCAAAGTGCCCATCAAAAATATTTTTATTTATCATCTAAGTAATTAAAAATATTTGACCTTATTTTAATTTATTTAGGATTATTCTACGTACTATAATATTCTACAGTTCCTTTTCCACTAAGCTTACAAGAACTTAACTAATCAACACTTAACACTCTAAAAGTGCCAGGCATTCCTGCATACTGCTCATTGAAGTTGTATTTTTGTCTGAGAGTTTCATCTGTAACAGCCGAGTTAATTTCTCGCATATACTCCAAGTGTTCCTCCGATGATAAAGCATCCAACCATTCGTCTGGAAATTCAAAAAAGGTGGGAATAATTTGTTGTGCCAATAAAAATAACACGTTTACATAACAGTAATTAAATTACAATATATTAAATAATTGAAACTACTATTAAATATTTTATATACACGCGGTAAAATATAATTATAGACATGATTATGAGGTTTCATTATTATTGTGAATATTTTGAAACAAATGTCAAGAGTTATCATTCAGTTGTAACGTTTTGAAAGGTCCGGACAAGTGCGGGATAAGTTATTTATAACGATAGCGAACATTTTAAAACATATTCTCTTAAAAACATAACTGGAAAACTATTCCTGCTTAACACAAAGTGTTACAAGCCTGTAAAAAGAGACATTAAATGATGACATTAATTCATGAGTCATTCAATTCATCTATATTTGCCTGTTTATAATAACTTTGTAGCATCATTTTGTAACATCATTTCAAAAAGCATTATTAGCTTTTTTTCCTCTTCAATCATTCATATTTTAAAGTAAAACTTAACAAAGACAATATAATTGTGTCGCAAAAAAAGAACGTGTGCTCAGTTCCGTGACCGTGGGTTCAAGTCTGGGCAAGCACCACTGAATATCATGTGTTTAATTTGTAATTATATTTCAGCTCGTGCTGGACGATGAAGGAAAACATCATGAGAAAACTCGCATGTGTCAAATTTCACTGAAATTCTGTCACATATGTATTCCACTAACCCATTGGAGCATCGTGGTGGTATAAGCTCCAAAACCTTCTCTTCAAAAAGAGGAGAAGAGGCCTTAGCCCAGCAGTGGGACATTCGTATGCGGTTACTGTACCGTAGCATTTTTAATTACCTACCTATTTAGCTATTTCAGTTTTGTTTGCAGTTGGAAATTTACTTGCTTGAGCTTTTTTTTATTTTAATATTTTACACCTTAAGCATATACATACTTTGTAAGTCTTTTGAACAGCGCTCCTCTCCACCATAGTCTTTCGGTAGTAATTTTTTTGGAATATATTTATGTATTTCTTCGATATTTTTGTGAACTTGAATTCTATCTGCGATCTTATCACTATGCACTTGTTTCAGGATCGCCACGACACTTTTAACGACCTTTGATGAACTTATAATATGAATAGCTTTCAGTCTCATTCCATGACCTTCCTAAAAATTAGGAACAGAATTTATTTATTATTTTTATAATAAAACAACTTAATGATTTCTTTAATAATGATAGTCATCTATGTTGAGAAAGTATTAATCTAATTTTAAGTAGGAATTTTCGAGTTTCATAATTTATTAAGCACACACTTACTATGAAAATTGAGAATGCTTCTTTCAATTCAACTAGATTAATTTTGGACAGAAGGTCTATCAGATTCGTTTCAGAAAAATCTAATATCACCATGAAGCCGGCCGTATAGTCGTGGATTTTTATGTACTCAGCTAGCTGTGGAATAATAAACTTAAATGAATTTGTGGAACAATAAAAATCGTCTGGATGTAAAATTAATTACCAATCTAAATAATGTTAAGATTTTTGAATTAGATAATTACTTTATCTGATAGTTCTAAATATTCTCAAATTTGCTGTAGTTAATTCGCTATTGTAAGATTTTAAATTATCTTAACTAACTTACCACAATATTAATTCTGTAGTAGTCAATACACTGTGAAGCTTCGATTGCGGTGACATCAAAAAACTTGATCATAATAACCCTATAGTAATCATCTGTTAATTTCGGCAACGGGATAATGTAGCTGTAAAAAAGTAGAATTGTAAGAAGGAAATGGTTTACACCCAGATACTGATCTTTGTACTCTTGGAGAGAATAGTTTGAAATTAAAATCACTTTTATATCTAGGGAAACTCAATCATACTACCTGATGTGAAATTAAAAGGGAAGTAATTAAAATTATTCTTGCGATCTTAACATAGGTTCATCGAGAAAAGACGTAACCTTTTAGACTGTATAAAGCTGAATTTGAAAATTATAGATTGTAATTACTTGAAAGATTGTAATATGTTTTTTTATCTAAAAATATGTAGTTGCTGAAGGTAACTAAAACTACATACAACCAGTAAACAAGCCTTTTCTGCATTGCAGCATTATCTGAAATTAGCTGAATACTCAAAGGCCTAATACCCTAGGCTGAATACCCTAAGGCCTCTTCTCCTCTTTTTGAGGAGAAGGTTTGGAGCTTATTCCACCACGCTGCTCCAATACGGGTTGGTGGAATACACATGTGACAGAATTTCAGTGAAATTTGATACATGCAGGTTTCCTCACGATGTTTTCCTTCACCGTTAAGCACGAGATGAATTATAATCACAAATTAAGCACATGGATTTCAGCAGTGCTTGACCGGGTTTGAACCCACGATCATCGGTACAGATTCACGCGGTCTTACCACTAGGCCATCTCGGCCCATAAAAAAATAAAAATACATGCGCATTAAACTGTAATGTCGACTACTTTAAGAGTTTAGCAAGCACAGTCTTATGAAAGTTAAATAGACATGTTCAACGTTTGTGGTCAGGAAGAGGCGTTACGAGGTTGTTCAATCTACGTATATTTAGTGCTAGCACGACCCAAGTCGAGTCACTATTGTTGTACACTCGTATTGTTGTATAAATATGTTTATACTTACATTGCTTCGTTTATGTACCCGAAGTCAGTTTTAACATTACAGTCTTCGAAGAAGTGCGGTAATAACGTCCTCATCGTGCAAATTTTATCGATTTGAGTCTTAGCACGTTCTAAAGATCCCTTGCATGTTATGATACAAAGTTCGTAATAATGTGGCCCTGTGAAAAAGTGGTGTTTATGTATTTTTAACCATTATTTTATGCATTTGGGCCACCTAATGGTAAGTGGGCATCTACGTCCATAGACAATGGCATTGTAAGAAATGTTAACCATCGCTTACATCGCTAATGCGCCACCAACCTTGGGAGCTAAGATGTTTTGTCCCTTGTGCCTTTAATTATAATGTCTTACTCAACCGGAACACAACAGTACAAAGCACCGCTGTTTTGCGGTATAATATCTGATGAGTAGCTGGTACTTACCCAGACGAGCTTGCACAAAGCTCTATTAAGGAAAAATAAAACTTCTGTGATTTTAGATGATATTTTATAATTTTGACAGAGTCGAATCGATTTATTTGTCGAATAAGACATTTATGAATAACGTCGTCTGAAATACGTAATTATGAAAATAAAAATATAAGAATAAAAATTCTCTTTGAATTCAATGTTGTGTTTTTAACGCAAAAAATATTCAAATTTTATATACCTCTTTATCTCTATCCGTATTTAGTTGAATTCAAAACACGCAAAAACACATATGGATATCTCAACAAAAAATATAATAGTAATTAATTTTTGACACAGTCAAATATTTTTATTTTCATTTGCAAACATATTATTTCCTACACATATTTCAATATTTTTCAAAATTCACTACCGAATAGGCTGAAGTAGGGGTTGAAAGTTTGTATAGGCAGTCCGCATAAATAAATGGATATTATTCACACAAGGCCATCTGATTCAGATTGATACTAAGCAGAGTTTGTACTATGGAAACCAGACAACTGTTTTTACATATACTACTTTTCTTCTGTAAATACAAACTCATATAGATTACACTCAGACGCAGGACAAATGGACATGTTGATGGACAAAAATGTCTGTCCTGGGTGAAAATCGAGCACGAGCCAGCTGCCGTGTGAAAGGCAAGTATTTTACTAAACATGCCAACCGGCTTGTGAGTCTGAATTAATGCTGACATTGCATAAGGCTTGTGTCCTTTTTACCTGCAAATAAACTCCAAATACTGGCCAATCGAAAGCCATCCATCAAAGTAGAATAAGCTCTGAAACATTCTCCTCAAGAGGAGAGATTATTACTTTACTCATAAGGAATACAACAATACAAAGGTTTTACATCAGCTGACCCTACTTTTTTATTCGGATACCACTCTGTTGAATATTGTTATGTTGACATTTAATGTATTATAATGTATTCTTTAATGTACTAATTAGGTATGATGCTACTTACGAAAATCCTTTCTTTTAAAATGTTTTTGTTGTTGTACCCAGTCTCTCAGTATATCGATGGCCTCTTGCATTTGTCCGGGTTTATCCAGATTGTATTGTTTCCGAATTTCCGTCAAGGCATCTGGCTTATTCTCTAGGATCCTGTCTTTGGGTATCGTATCCATTTTAGTGATAAGTTGCCACTTGCCTCGACTGCTTCAAATATACTGACAACTACAGCCAACAGATACATATTATTGCAAACTTTTTGTTTATTCTATTGCAAATTCTATTAATTCACATATGTAGGGATCCTTATAATAATTTTGGTTTGATTATCACTGCGTATTTATTATATAAATATATATTTTTAAGGATTATAAACACGCCTCAATCTATCTATATTTCTTACAATAACAAAGTCTACGGGCGTAGGTGACCAATTACTAGTAGGTGGCCCATATTGGTCTCGTCCGTTTACCTATTCAATCAAAAAAAATATCAAAATTTCAAATATCACCCGCGTATCCCTAACACATCCCACTCAAGAAGCGATCTTACTTGTGTGCTTTGTTTATCTAAATCAACCGACAGATTTGTATTAATATTTAATATTGTTTTTCGTGACGCACATACATTAGAATTTATTCTGAACAATATCGTATATTTCTTTTAGCTATAATATGATAATTAACACAAATCGCTGTCGAAAAATTCCGTAGTCCTCTCGTCAAAACTGCGCCGCAGCATCTGGTTTAAGAAACCAATATATGTTTAAAGTATGTCATATACGACGGGACATGTTGTTTTTCGCAAAAATAAAATGTATTAAGTGCAACAAGGTTTTTATTAATTTGAAAATAAACTCAATTATTTATAAATACAATTCATGATCCAGTTTTTGTCTCGAATAATATTAAGAGTATAAACTAATGACATGTAAAGATAACTTTTGGTATGAATACATAACAGGTGGTTCTGATTATTCATTATTCAATACTTTCACAGATAAGTGAAGTATTTCAAGTAAGGGAATGTCAGAAAGACAAACAAAACACGAATAGATACATAACAAAGATTCTTTTCAAAGCTATTTCACAAAGATCAGCAGACATTTTTTGTCTTTCGGAACAAGGAAGAAAATCACATGATGTTGTGACGTCAAACGATTTACTAATTCATTTTAAATTGCATTCATATTAATTTTATATTTTAATTCACACTGTAAAACTAAAATTATTAAATATATATATATATATATATATATATTTATATTGGTCGTTGTCGTTATTTAGATAAATTAAATTTTATTCGGGGTAAAAATTTTGCTCAGAATTATAAAATTGATTACATAAATAGAACCGACTCACGAAGCAAATGTGAATAAAATACGATAATCTTAATTTATTTTTATATTAAAATCATTAATTTACATTAAAACCTTAACTAAATACAAATAACATTTAAAAATAGTTATTATACAAGTCGTGACAGCATTCCCCCTTTGAATCGCAATTCCGATTCTCTGGGCGAAAAATGAACCAGCCCTCCTGTCACCAGTGGAGGCAATAAGGCGGGGAGTAATATTTTGGATGATTTTTTTGGCACTATTACTCCAAGGTCCAAGCGTTTCAACTGCAAACGGAACAAAAATATAATTTGGAATAAGAGACGAATATTTGTTACGTTTGTTCGTTTCAGTTTTTTCCGCGGCAGCTCCGGTTTTTACATTGTTCCCTGGTATGAGACGGGGACAGATTTATTTAATATTTTTTTAAATTTATTTACTTAGATTCATTTAATACAAAAATAGTACATCTTAAAGTTGACCAAAACAATTTCTATAAATTTGACTTAAGGTTTGTTAGAATATTTTAGAAGTAATATGGTGTTTCGGTTTTATTTTCGGTATGTTTTTTATAAAAATAATATGTATAATTTATTAACAATTCGTACTATTACTATATGTAATTGAATATATAAACGCCCAATACTGGTCATATGTATCCACTAGAAGAGAAAGTTTGCAGTTTTACAAGTGGCAGTTTTTTATTCGACTGGTACAGGGTTCAACATGGCATGCAAGTTAACTACGCCATACGATATGAATTATTAATTCAGTAGCATAAAGCGCATATCAAATATTGGCAAACGGGCTACCTGATGTACCTGTACAGTTGCATTGTAAGAAAATTAAAAATGTAAAACCCCCTCTCGTTGGGCATACACCATCCGAAGGACCGTAGTTAAGGCCCGCCAATATGAGGTATTTTGGCCTGAGGGCTGGAAACACCGTACTGGCAATTATACGCTTGCGTCATGCGGTCCATGGCATCGTATGGTGCCCCCGTCTAGGTGGACGGCAGCGACACTTCAATCCACCCTGGAAACTTCAGGTCATACTCGCGGAAGTGTACCAATTCCGGAGGGAAGTATGGTCATGATGTGACCGTCCAGGATTGGAGGAGGCGGTGCGAATCCAATCTTTCACCCAACAACCCCGTTTCGTTGGTGGAAGGAGGATCTGACGTCCCCATCATTAGGCCTGTTAACAAATGATCCCCCGCCAAATGAAATGCTGGGTAGCGAGATAAGGCGACACACCGACATTCAGGCAGATTTGCTTACCAGTTATGGGCGCGTTGGTAATTACTTGCATGTAGTAGCAGTAGTAATGGGAGGTAACACAATATCGTTACGATTGTGGTACACCTTCAGATACGGCGCGCCACACTCTGCTGCTTGGGTCGGCTGACATACACCAACAATATTTTTATTTATTTGAAAAACAAAATTTTCATCCAAGTAATTAAAAATATTTGACCTTATTGTAATTTGATAACTATTCCATGCACTATAATATTCTATGGTTCCTTTTCCACTAAGCTTACAAGAACTAAACTAATCAAAACTTAACACTCTAAAAGTGCCAGGCATTCCTGCATACTGCTCATTGAAGTTGTATTTTTGTCTGAGAGTTTCATCTGTAACAGCTGAGTTAATTTCTCGCATATACTTCAAGTGTTCCTCCGAAGATAAAGCATCCAACCATTCGTCTGGAAATTCAAAAAAACGTGGGAATAATTTGTTATGCCAATAAAAATAAAACGTTTACATAACAGTAATTAAATTACAATATGTAATCTATATTTATACAAATATTATAAAAAGGTATTTTTTTGTATGTTGGTTTTTAAATCAAACTATTGTACTGATTATAAAAAAATATTTTACTGAAATCTACGTTACCAGCGCGACGTAGCTATGTTTATTTAAAAAAAATATTAGAGATCCCTACAAAAATTGCAATAATGTAACTTAAGGTATTTTTTTTTTATAAAAGTAATTATATATATATATATATATATATATATATATATATATATATATATATATATATATATATATATATATATATAATATATATTTATAGTATAGGTAGGTGGACGAGCATATAGGCCACCTGATGGTAAATGGTCACCAACGCTCATAGACTAACTAACCTTGAGAACTAAGATGTTATGTCCCTTGTGCCTGTAATTACACTGGCTCACTCACCCTTCAAACCGGAACACAACAATTCAAAGTACTGCTGTTTTGCGGTAGAATATCTGATGAGTTGGTGGTACCTATCCAGACGACCTTGCACAAAGTCCTACCACCAAGTAACACACACCACGATACTAATCTTTAAGGAATCAAATAGCTTCATAATAGAAGTTGATTAATAATAATTAAGTAAAGGAACAAACACAAATTAATTACTCCCGTTACTCGACTTCATAGAGTCAGTAACTCTTTTGTGGGGCAATGTGTACGTTTATACAACAGGATCCCAGAAAGCGTTCAAAATGTTTCAGTTACTAAATTTAAAAAAATTGTAAAGGAACGCTTGTGTGCCAAAGGTTATTATACAATTAATGAATTTATGGATGATAGCACACCTTGGGAATGAGACGATCGCCGCATGGCTATTTCCTTTTGTTTTTTTTTTGTAAAAGACAAAAAACAGACAAAAAAAAAAAAAAACAAAAACATCAACCCGCTGAGTTTCTTTCGCCGGTTCTTCTCAGGGCTGGGTGTTTCTTTTCCGAACCGGTAGTAGTTTCTAGTTTGACAATCAATAAGTAAGTGTAATACTTCAATATTGAATAAAGTATTTGAATTTGAATTTGAGTAATAAAAAGTAAATTTCTCTTTTAATTATTCGAATTTGACCTTTCGTTTAGAAGATAGGACTGGTAGAGTTATGCAAAATGTAAGAAAGATATATAAAATATGCTGTCGCGAATTTTTTTAGCACTTTTTCCGAGTAATAATTCCGCCATACATAATTGTTGCGTAACTTTAACCATATACACAACGCACGCAACTAAACTCTCAAAAACGATTAATTTTCCCGCTTTTGCCACAATTTTCATTGTAACTCCACTCTTACTGGCTTTAGCGTGGTGTTATAAAGCCTAAAACTTTCTCTAATAAATGAACTATCCAACACAAAAATATTTTTTCAAATCGAACCAGTTAATCCTGAGATGAGCGTGATCAAACAAACAAACTATATATATATAGCGAACACACTAACACAATATATTATCTTAAAAAAAATCAGGAAAACTATTCCTTAACACAACGTGTACAAGCCTGTAAAAGCAGACACGGGTCCCAATTCATGAATATTTATCTATTTATGCCTATGTTTATAATAACTTTGTTACGTCATCATTACAAAAGCATTATTATTAGCTTCCTTTTCTCCTTCATTCATTCATATTTTGAAGTCAAACTTAACAAAGAATATAATTGTGTATCATAAAAGATTCCATAGTATTTTTTTTCTACGCCGAAGTCAATTATCGCTACGTTTTGGCTGTTACAGTAAAGCTGATTTTGATGAAGGAGAAATCAAATGCATAATTATATATGTATGATCTAGCCTATTTAGCTATTTCAGTTTGGTTCGCAGTAGGAAATTTACTTTCTTTAACTTGTTTTTTATTTTAATATTTGATAGGTATCTTAAACATATACATACTTTGTAAATCTTTTGAACAGCGCTCCTCTCCACCACAGTCTTTCGGTAGTAATTCCTTTGGAATAAATTTTTGGATTTCTTCGTTATTTTTGTGAATGTGAATTCTATCTGCGACCTTAGCACTAAGCAATTGTTTTAGAAGCGCCACGAGACTGTTAACGATCTTTGAGTCACTTATGATGTGAATAGCTTTAATTCTCATACCATGACTTCCCTAAAAATAAAGAACACTATTTATTTTAATATAAGACCATATATTTTTATAAAATACAACCTTCATATCCTTTAGCAGGCTATCGTTATTCTAAAAATATCGTCCTAATTTTGATTACAAATTTTATAACTCATATAAAAAAAACCCACACTTACTATAAAAATTGAAAATGCTTCTTTCATTTCAACAAGATTTAGTTTTGACAGAAAATCTTTAAGATTAGTTTCAGTGTAATCTAGTATCAACATGAATCCGAGCGAATAGTCGTAGATTTTTAGGTACTCAGCTATCTGTGAAACAATAATAATAGTAAAATCTGATTCTGAGTCTGATTGATTGATTAATTACCAATTCTTAACTAAAGGATCTTAATATTTTTAAATTAGTTATTCATTTTGTCTGAATAAGCAGAGATGGCGCAGTGGCTACAACGCGTGAATCTTAAACGATGATCTTGGGTTCAAACCCGGGCGGGCACCACTGAATGTTCAAGTGCTTAATTTGTGTTTATAATTCGTCTCATGCTTGACGGTGAAGGAAAACATCGTGAGGAAACCTGCATGTGTCAAATTTCACTCAAAATTTTACTCAAATTCTGCCACATGTGTATTCCACCAACCCGCATAGGAGCAGCGTGGTGGAATAAGCTCCAAAACCTTCTCCCCAAAAAAGGAGAAGAGGCCTTAGCTCAGCAGTGGGACATTCACAGGCTGTTACTTTTTGTCTGATAGTTCTGAATATTTTCAAAGTTGCTTTCGTAAGATCGTAAAATTTTAACTTATCATAAAATCAAACGTCTTTCAAAGAATTAATATGTGTACTATAAGTATAATATAGTAGTAAATTGTGAATACTTACAATAATACTTATTCTATAGTAGTTAATAAATTGTGAAGCTTTAATTTGGGTCATATCAAAACACTTGATCATAACAACCCTATAGTAATCATCTGTTAATTTCGGCAACGGGATGATGTAGCTGCAAGATAAGAGATTCGTTAAGTAAGAACTAAATAATATTTAAAAATATATATGTATCGTCTATCCATGACTTATGCCGAGATACTGAAATTCGTATTCTCTTGGAGCGAATCATTTTAAATTAAAATCATTTTTATGTCTAGCTAAGCCCAGTCGCTCTATCTAATGTGATATTAATAGGGAAGTAATTAAAAGTATTGTAGCGAACATACGTTCACCGTTTATGTAAGGAGAAGAGACCTTAGCCCAGCAGTGGGACATTCACAGGCTGTTACTGTTACTGTAACTTTTATGATTTTTTTAACGATATTACAACGACAAGCCTTGACCTGATGACGCAGCAAATTCAAATTCTAATATCTTTATTCAATGTTGAAGGGTTACACTTTATTTTTGATTGTCATAAATCTACCACCGGTTCGGAAATAAACAGACCTGAGAAGAACCGGCGAAAGAAACTCGGCGGATTAATTTTTTTCTGCTCATTTTGACAATTATAGATTTACATAATAACAATACAGTAATAATATTCTTTATATGAAACAGCCTGGAGGCGATCGTTTCATTCGCAAGGTGTGCAGTTATCTAAAAACTCATTGATTGTATAATATCCTTTAGCACCCAAGCGTTCCTTAACAATCCTTTTAAATTTCACAATTGAATATTTTTGAACGCTTTTTGGAATCCTGTCGTAAAAGCGTATACATTGTCCCTTAAAAGACTTACTAATCCTGCATAATCTAGTAACAGTAGCTGGAAGTTTATACTTGTTCCTAGTGTTAACAGTATGTACGTCACAATTTCTGGGAAAATCTTTTATGTTTTTGCGTATTTCCATAACATTATCAAATATATATTGAGAAGCGACAGTCATTATTTTAATTTCTTTAAATTTACATCTTAATGAATCTTTAGGGTCCAGGTTATAAATTGCACGAATAACCCTCTTCCGCAGTACAAAAATCGTATTTGTGTCGGCTGCATTACCCCAGAGTAGGCCAGCCCTATCAACATCAGTCAACATTCTAATTTTTTTTACTGGGAAAGCTGCAGAGCTTAGTCTATTTGCCAATTTATTAATATGAGGGCCCTATTGAAGCTTAGAATCTATGGTGATACTAAGAAATTCTTTGGCTTCTACAAAATCTAAGGGTTCCTCATTTAGAAGTACATTAGTTTTTACAAATTTCACGTTGGGAACAGTGAATTTAATACATTTTTTCTTTTTATTGTTTAACAGGAAATTATTAACATTAAATCAATGTACTATTTCAGAGAGAACATTGTTTATCTCGTCATATATTGATAGGCGTCTTTTAATTTTAAAAATTGATGATGTGTCATCAGCAAAAAATACTATCTCATGTTTATTATTTAAAAGATGGGGCAAGGCTTTTATACAGACGAGGAACAGAAATGGACCAAGAATAGATACTTGAAGGACCCCTACACCAACTGGAGCCCCGGGAGATCTCTTTCTATTAATATCAACCCTCTGAATCCGATCGCACAAATACGAATTCAGAAGGCTGACTGCTTTGTTCCTAATGCCATAGTGATGTAGTTTCCTGATCAAAGTTTCGTGTTGCACACTATCAAAAGCCTTAGATAAATCAATAGAAAATATCCCTAAGGCATCCTGCAATTCTTCCCAAGCTCTATAAATATTTTTAACGAGCCCGACACCAGCATCGGTTGTCGAGCGACCCCTTGTAAAGCCAAATTGTTTACTGTGTAGCAACTTGTATGTGTAAAAATGTACTAACGTATTCATTTTTCAAAGATCTTACTAAGCGTTGGTAGAACAGAAATTTGTCTATAATTGTTGGGGTCTCCAGTACTACCAGTTTTAAAAATAGGAATTACCTTACTGTGCTTCATAAGGTCAGGAAATACGCCACTAAGAATACAATTATTAAATATAATAACAAGACAAGGTGCAATTACTACCTTAATAGAGATTCCCCACAGATCGGCCATTTTCTTAATGTCTAATGAATTAAAAGTTCTTATGATATATTTATCACTTACACTTAACACTTTAACTTTAGCAGTTAAAGGAAATGTTACATTTACTTATATTGTTTTTCAGTAACGATTCAGCAATGGTAGGAAAGGAATTGAGTGATTTAGTAGTTGAAACTGGAATGTCACCAAAGAATTTTCCTACCTTTGCTGCTGTGACTCATTAGACCGGTCTCGGTGAATGTTTATTCATATATGTATATACTTTTAGAATTTATGATTACTTTTTTAAGTCTTTGCAAGTCTTAATTCAAGTTTTAGGATATAAAAACATTACATATATAAAAATACGTCCATATTCAAATACAATGTCGTATACTTTTCAATTTTAGCGAGCATATATACGACAGTTGAATAAATATTTTTACCCGCTGTGGTCTCGAGATGACTATAATATGTTAATGATAAGGTCCTCCAGACCGATTTCGGCCACGGCGGCCAATCTCAAGAGAGATTAGCCAACTGCGCAGGAGATATTATAGTGCACAAGTGTGTACGCAAACACAGGTGCACTCTCTTTTCCTTTGCTCTCATAATCCGATGGGACAGCAATCCGACACGTCCGGAAAGAGTTCAGGCGCAGGTAATAACTAACTTCCAAACTCCGGGCTGCTACTGAGAACTTAATGACAGAAAAACTCAATAAATATTTATTGGCCCGACCTGGGAATTGAACCCAAGACCGGGACTGCGGCCTTATATCTAGCCACTAGACCAACGAGGTATGTTAATATAATTTACATATACAGCTATATATATGGATATTTTAGAAAGTCCTAGGCTGAGTCACTATGTTTATATACTCGTAAATATATTTGTACTTACAGAACTTCGTTTAACTGCTCGAAGTCGGTTTTAACATTACATTCTTCAAAGAACTGCGGCAACAACGTCCTGAACGTGCAAATTTTATCGATCTGTTTCTTAGCACGTTCTATAGATCCTTTGCATGTAATGATACAACTTTCGTAATACTGTGGTCCTGTGAAAAGAAAATAAAAATCAAAATAAGTAACTAACTAAATTTTTAACACAAACTAACATTTAATGTAAATAAACATTGTAAATTATAAAAAAATCAGTTAATAAATAACGGCCGAATACCGCACTCAAATATTAAGTGGCACTTAATTATTTTATTATTATGTATATTATGATAAACGAGCAGCCGTCACTCTATAACATAATCGAAATTCGTATAAAAAATGTTTTGTTCTTTAGAAATTCACAAAAAATAATAATTTTGGTTTTTCGAAAAAAAAAAAAACAAATTAACACAACTAATATAATTAAATCTTATAGTAGATATTTAAATAATGACATAAATTAAAAGTAAAGTAACAGCCTGTGAATGTCCCACTGCTGAGCTAAGGCCTCAATAATAATAATGATATATTTTAAGAGAATAATGAATTAATGAAGAAATGAGAAAAATAAGAGAAATACTTGTTTACTGTTATTCATATTATATAGTATATATTTTTAATAAGTATAACATTTTAGAATAAAAATTTGAACCCAAGATGCCAGAATCTGTGACCGTAATTGCTACATTAGATCAACGATGCAGTCAACATCTGATACTTACCACTTTGATACTCTTTACGGCTACTTGACAATAGTAACTACCAAACAGCAATATTTTGTATGCAGTGTTCCGGTTTAAATGGTGTATAAACAGGTTGAGAGACATAAAGCTTAGTTTCCAAGGTTAATAGCAATGGTTAAAATGTCATACAGTACCTACCATTGTTTTTGGGTGGGTATCTGGGCCATACCCACCCAAAAACAACAATGACAGGTTTGACAGTGTGCCTCCATTTTAAATATAAAGAAGGAGTTATGTTAGGTTTTAGCATCAATCCAAAAAAAATCTGAATAATATAAAATTTCGAATCGTTTTAATTCAACGGTTCTTACTTCGAAACAATTATACATTTATAAATAACATCGTCGTAAAAAATATAAAATAACATTTAATTCAAAATATGAACCTATATGTACTGTTTTTATCGCAAAAATTGTTCAAATTTTATACATCCGTATTGATTCAAACAAATATTAATTTAATGCAAGTTACAAAGGAGCTGAAATCCGCAACACGCAAACACACAAATCAAATTCAATTTTCAATGAATCAAAAAAATTCAAGATTTTTTGACTACAACCTTGTTAAATGAATTGCTTTATTACTACTGGAATACATTGATAAGGTTTCTTAAGTTTTTCTCTGCTAAAAGCTCTGTAATTGTAGCCAAACACATGATCAACAGCAGCCCACATCAAAAAATAATTTTAGTCCATGAACTTGGAGGAACAATAAATTAGGATGTATTCATTACAAAAATCTACGTAAATATGTACGCCTAATTCTTGGCTTTATACGTAGAAATGTTAAAAATTAAAAAAAAAATACTAATAAACTATTATAGATTCCTTTACTTAGTACTTAAATGTGAACAAATTTATTATTATATGATTATTTACTTAGCAACTAATTAGAGTATGTACATTACATTATGATATTCTAGTTATCAACTACATAGAAAGCATATAAAAAGTTTCACCCACAAGTCTTACAGGGCTAATATCTTGTCACCTCTTAATGCCTAAGTAGACGACACTAAATTAATTAATAAAAATCTCTATTTATTTGTTTCAATAGGAGGATATAGTAATTCTAATTAATGTATATATCGGCCCCGTGAGTAAGTAGGTTAGACTTCTGCGCACTAAAACAGTTCCACAAAATAAGCACCTAGAACTAAAATACAAATTATCTAAAATCTTATAATTGGTTGCTTCCTGGCCTCGTGGTTGTGAGTCTGAATTGACAATGATATTGCATGAGGCCTACACCGAATGTTAGATCTGGTTTTATGTCCTCTTTATCTGTAACCACTGGCTCACTCAAACGCCATCCACCAAATCGTTATAGTATCCACCAAAGTAATTATTTATTAATTATTATTTTACTCACAAGGAATACAACAATACAAAGGTTTGATATTAGCTGAATATCGCAAGCAACGCGGACGAAGTCGCGGGTATCAGCTAGTAGTATATATATATAAAAAAAACATACAGACGAATTGATAACCTCCTCCTTTTTTTGAAGTCGGTTAAAAATAATTGAATATTGTTATGCTGAATGATTTATCTTATCAAATAAGTTAAGATGTAACTTACGAAAATCCTTCTTTTTAAAATGTTTTTGTTGTTGTACCCAGTCTCTCAGTATATCGATGGCCTCTTGCATTTGTCCGGGTTTATCCAGATTGTGTTGTTTGCGAATTTTCGTCAAGGCATCTGGCTTATTCTCTAGGATCCTGTCTTTGGGTATTCTATCCATTTTTAGTGAGGAGTTGCCACACGCTTCGACTGTTACAAATGTACTGACGACTACAGCCAACAGACACATAATATGTGTTTATAATTATTATTATAATAATCATAAAACGCAAGGTAATTTAAGTTCGCTGAATTATTTATCTTTAGGTTTTCGTTAATAATTGTGCAAAAACATCAATATTTATGCAATCAACATGATATTTTATACAATCGATTTAAGAAACAAATGTGCCTTGTAACCGTGTGACATGCGTTGTTTTTGTGAAAAGAAAACATATTAAGCGCCCAAAGCTTTTAAATGAAATATAAAATAAGTCTCGATTATTGAGAATAAGTTCGTTTGTCTAGTGGCTAGATATCAGGTTACAGACCCGGTGGTCCTGGTTAATTTCCCAGGTCGGGCCAATAAAATGTGATTGCTTTTCAGAAAATTCTCAATAGCAGCCTGGAGTCTGGAAGTTGGAAGTGTGTACACTGCCGTGACTCGGAAAGCCGTTGGTACTGTGCCTGAAATATTTCTAGTCATGGATGGATGGATGGATTGCCGTCCCATCGGATTATGAGAGAAAAATAAAATTCGATATATTAAGTTACCCGGCCCCGTGAGAGGTTTGTGGGATTCTTATACACTAAAATCACTGAGATTGCAGTCCTGGCAGGCTGCAGGATCGTGTTGCGAGATATAACGCCCCTCCCGTGCTGTACTCCGCTCGTTGCTCGGTGAAGCTTCTCCTCAGAGGGCGATAGTAATTTAACCAAGACCCCCCATAAATCATTCCTCGGTATTGCGTACGGAAGCGGGGCCATCCTGGCTCTCATCCTTCTCAGGGCCGTCTGAAATAGGACAAGCAAGGTCCTCACCTCACGCATCTACGGCTCCAGGGTTACGCCCTACCTTTAAGCCCTGGAAAGTCTGCTGCCTGATGTAACGGTTATTGTGATACTTTGCACCGCACGTAGCAACAGCACAACAAACTTACTAAATGTTTTGCTGTTGTTTAGTCGTACGTAACAGATGGATCTGACGAAAATTAAAGTTGTAGGCAAGTAGTTAATTAATTTACTGGTAGTAGAGCTTTGTGCAGGCTCTTGTGGGTAGGTACCACCCACTCATCAGATATTCTAGCGCAAAATAGCAGTTCTTGGTACTGTTGTGTTCCGGTTTGAAGGGTGAGTGAGCTAGTGTAATTACAGGCACAAAGGACATAACATCTTAGTTCCCAAAGTTGGTGGCTCATTGGCGATGTAAGAGATGGTTAACAACTCTTACAATGCCATTGTCTACGGGCGTTGGTGACCACTTACCATCAGGTGGCCCATACGCTCGTCCGCCTTCGTATAAAATAAAAAAATTAAAAAAATCTTTCACAGATTTAAGTGAAATATCTCAAGTAAGGGAATGCCACCAATTAATACAAACAAAACAAGAAAAGTAATCAATTTGAATGAAACATGGGTTCCCATCAAAGTTATTTCCCAAAAATTAGCAGAAATGTGTGTCCTACCCTCAAGTTTCACCCCCGCTTTGTTTGCTTTTGTTGTTCGCATCAAATATGACAATCACACGAAGTTGTGACATCGAAGGATTTAATAATCAAGTTAATTATAAAATGCATTAATATAAAGTATACATTTTCGAAACAATATTCTAAAATCAAGTAATATTAAATATGCAAAATAAAATTTTAATTTCAACACGTATCTAATTTTTTAATAATATTATGACCTCATCAATTCGTTGTAGAAAAAACAACTAATTAAATTTAAGATAGTCGTTGGAATTAAACAATGAAAAATAAAAAAGTAACAGCTTACGACTAGACACATAATAAATTATGTAAATATTTCCCACAATTGAATGTTTAAGGAGATAAGAAAATAAAATACAAATATAATTAATTTGACTTAAAGTTTATAATAATAATATCCTGGGACATTATTCACACACGGCCATGTAACCAGACAACTGATATACTACATACACTGCTTTTATTTTGTAAATACATACTTATATAGATAATTTCACCCAGACTCAAGTCAAGCAGACATTTTCATGCACACAAATGTCTGTCCTGGGTTGGAATCGAACCCACGACCTGCGGTGCGAAAGGCAGGTGTTTACCGACCACGCCAACCAGCTCGTCAAGTTCGTCAGTTTGTAAAAATACCTACTTTAAAAGAAATAGGAGACGCGTTCCGGTTATTTTTTTCAGATTTTTTTCCTTATGTCGCAAATTCGGTACAAAACTTGGCGACACGAAGCCACGAGTCTAACCCTCTACGATAAACCAGCGCAATCCGCCTAAACAAGTTTCTACTTCAAAAACATCCTGGCCGACGTTCTTGGTTAAGCTTCAGCTGGGAGATTGGTTTCCCAACACCATAAGAGTTGTTAAGGCAATAAAATGCTAACGTTATAATATGTGCTTGGCAAATTTAATATAAATGTTTCATATAAATGTTTATTCTCTCTGGAAAAACGCACCCGAAGGAAGAGTTAATGGGACACCACGTAGATCCAACACAACACGTAAAATAATAAACTCTATACAAGATAATTGTTAAAATGCAAATGTATATATTGCTTGTGATATTTCAATATGTTGGGCACTCGTCAAAGCTGTCGGGTCTAAATTGAATATTATGCACAAATTGAATCCGCCCTACTCGGGCACCTGTCAACAAAATTCATGCCCGCCGTTATATTGGTTCTTATTGTGAAATCACTTACGTACAAATAGAATTTATTTTTATTAGAATTGGTAGTACTAAACTAAGAAAATAATATTTAAATTATTAGTTATTCAATTAATGCTAAATCGTAGAAACAAGCAGTATATTTCCAATGTAATTGCGATAGAATTTTCATCAAAAATTTAAATGTTAAAAACATGATACGTATACTTGATTTTTCATCACAAGAATTTAATAAAGAAATACGTTTAAATTTAATTTAGTATAACGTACTTAAGTACTATAATGATCTCATTTGATTTAAAGAAAAAAAATAAAATTTAATAATGTTGAATGAATATAAACAAAAATTTTGACAAAATAAAAACCGACTTCAATTGAGAAACAAATTAATTTGCACTAAAAAGTAAAAAAAATAATTGCGTATTATTCTACAATTTAATAATTAATTTACTTTTTCTACTCATTAATATGTAGGTACGATTGTGTTGTGTGGTTGATAATGTAGTTACAATTTATTATTCTTGTTTTTGGATATACATAGTTATAGGTGAGATGTGCTTGTGTCGCACGCGGAACTTGACGAGGCGAATAAAAGTTCATTTGTAATTTCGTTTAATTAGGTATTGGTATTCTGTCCCAGTACTCACAGTATATTGTCGTTCGTATAAAAGTAATTTGTAAAAAATGGTTGTTTGTAAAGTCGGTTTACGGACGATAGTTTAACGTGACAACGTCATAATAAAACATTGATGAAATGACTGCAATCGAGTGAAAGAGAGATAGATGCGGCGCAAGCGTACAGTCAGCGCAACGGGACAATGAGTCATCCTTTTTCGTGCAAGCAGCCAGCGTTCATCGATTTATTAGACGTTGTTACGTCAAAAAAATATTTCTTAAAGTATTCTCGTATTATTATTGCTAGGTATACTGTAATGTTTCGTACAAATAAATGTCAGCGCACTGTAGAAAATGTAGCTTACGGCGTTTACATTGAAATTCATGAGATATCATCCGTATAGAGCGACGCTGATCGGGCTCTTTTAAACGGGGAATCAATGAATACTGTAAGGTAGCGTACAGTTAACTGTAAATATTTCAATTTATACTTTCAAAAGCGTTTGTCCTGACTGACTTTCGACACAATGTATCTAGAAAGATTAAACTTGGATCATCATTTTGTTTATTTCAAAAATGTGATTTACTGTGAAATCTGAAATTAATTCGATTTAATTTTTTTCATATTATTGTGATATTACTATGTTGCATTGGTGTTATGATAGTTGAGATAAAATATTTTACACTATAAAAAATACATTGACCGAGGCTTTGCCTACTACGATACCTTTTTACCTAGTATAGGAGTTCAGGGATATAATTGCATATATTTAAAAGAGCCTAGATGCCCCAGTACCTTGAACACGTGAAACTTAATCGACGTTGCAGGTTAAAACCACAGTAAGGAGTAAGGACCACTGATTTTTGGGTGATATGCTTTGGGTATATAATTCAGCAGCCACTCAGCAGTAAAGAAAATCGTGATATCGCGATGAAATTTACATATTGTGTTGAATGAAAATCTTTCATATGTGGCTCCACTTACCGGCATTGGAAAAGCTTGAAAAGCCTAAAAATGTAACAATGTAACCCGAGGTATCAAAATATTGCCTATAAAAGTTATTATTGAAATCCTTATCATCCTTATTTAAATAGTATAGCAATTTTACTTATCGTTACATTGCTGCCTCATCATTGTAGCTATAAAATGTAATATAATGTAAGTAAACATTATTTTGTTAATTAAAATTTTGTCATCAATTGTAAGAAACGTTTTTTTTAACGCATAGGTAGGCGGACGAGCATGTGGGCCATCTGAGTGGTCACCAATGCCCAAAGACAATGGCATTGTAAGAAATGTTAACCATCGCTTACATCGCCAATGTGCCACCAACCTTTAGACGTTTTCATGTTATATAATATCACATAATTATTTATTTATTACATTCGGTGTTAGGGCTTTGTGCAAGCTCGTCTGGGTAGGTACCACTCACTCATCAGATATTTTACCGCAAAACAGCAGTACTTGGTATTGTTGTGTTCCAGTTTGAAGGGTGATTGAGCCAGTGTAATTACAGACACAAGGGACATCTTAGTTCCCAAAGTTGGTAGCGTATTGGCGCTTTGAATTTTTTTTAGGAAAAATGTAATGTAATAAAACAAATTACCTACCTCGGAAAGTAGACTCAAAGTACAATTTATGTTTATTATGCAACAATGCTACAAAGTTTTTATAAATGGATCGGTTCGAACATGTAATGGACCGAGGGATTCTGACACAAAATTTCAGGTCATTTATATCAGCATGGCGACTCTATAGGGGTCTAAAAAGGAAAATAATGGTCACAGCGCTGGTACCGGCGGCTCTACATCTTACAGCCCGCCATACGAGAACATGTTAATTTTTAAAAAGAAAACTTTACAACCATTTGTACCAGGCAAATTTTTGCACAACTAATCATCGCCATTCACGAAAATCATGATGCCATACTTTCCCGACGGTTCCAAATTGCCGCCATACCGCCGCAAAGGAGTAAATTTTTTTTTTCGCAAAACGATTTGTATCTATTTGTAAATGGAAGCTTCGCTTATTTACATTACATTTACATTATGCACATAAATTTAAAATAACCTGTTTATCGCGCGTTTTTCTATTTCAAACAAAGCTGGTTGTATTTATAATATCAACAATTAGAAAATATTTACACAGATTAAATAAGGGTATATATAAATACCTTTAATTAAATGTACAAACAATTCTTTTTTAGCCAGGACCTTTGCTGACTTTGAAGAAATTGTGGCTCCACCACAAATCACGAAACGAGAGATGGAGATGGCTCTTAATCGACTCAGGGTGAGAACCACTGCCCCGGCACCGGACGGAGTGCCTTGACGTGTTCTGCGAGACGGCCTGAAACACCTAGGTTAAAAGCTTCGTGAACTGTTTGACAAATGTATTTTCAAAAAACAATTACCAAAGCCATGGAAGGAGGGTAAGCTGGTCCTGTTGGCGAAGGTGGGGAAACCACTAGAATCTCCTTCAGCATACAGGCCAATTGTGCTGGAGCATGTATCACCATCCAAGGGACGGTTATAAATGTTAAGGCCCAGATGAAATATCTGGGTCTGATCCTGGACGGAAATTGGAGCTTCGCACAACATTTTGTCCAACTGAGCCCGAAGCTCATCAATGCCGCTGCCGCCTTGGGCCGCCTTCTACCTAATGTGAGAGGGCCGGAATCACCATGCCGGCGCCTATATGCCGGTGTGCTGCGCTCCATGGCACTATATAGTGCACCCATATGGGTGGACGCTCTCACTGCGCGTAATAAGGCTCTCCTACGTAGACTGCAGAGAGTTATAGCAATGAGGTCACCAGACGGTGTCGTGGACGGCGGAAATACATGTTGCGAGCGACCCGCCTTGTGAACTCCATGCCGAGGTGCTTGCGGAAGTGCACCGATTTCAGGTGGGGTGAATCAGCTATTTAGCTCAACATGCTTTGATTCGCAGATGGGAGGAGGACCTACAGTCTCCATCAGCAGGCCTGGCGACAGAGGAGGTAATCCGCCCCCACTTGAGTCGCTGGGTAACAAGAAGAAGCGGCAAACTCACGTTTAGGTTGACGCAGGTGCTTACAGGACATGGCTGTTTCGGTAAGTACATTCCCTGGCGGCGACAGTCGGCGCAGACCTCTCGCTGCTAAGCATGGCGTTAATCACGCGTTAAATGCTGGATGGAGCTGGTCGCTTTCTGCGCGAGTGTCATGTCGCAGAAAAAGGCCGCGGAGCGTGAGCGTGAGGCGTCGGGCTCCACTGACCCGCTCCGCCGAAAAAGACCGGGGAGGAGGCGTCGGCGCTATGCGCACCTTCTCCCCCCGTCGTAAGCGTCGGCGGGGCTAGTCGGGTTCTCTGCATGCCAGGAACCCAACTAAGAAAGGAGGCCCACGCAATCGGGCCAACCGTCGGGGCGTCGCGGTAGTATGCACAAGCGAACCCGTGCCGCTCCACCGAAGAGACGATGCAGGTACGCTGGTTTTTAAGTGGGTATTCCGAAGCCTTCAGCGCCGGCGAGCCCCACATACGGGGGGTAACCTCACGTGGGGGATAAGCGTAAATGCGTGTTTCCAACGAGAAAACAAAAACACTGCTGACTTACGCAGACACCTTAATCGTGATAAATCCACCCATCCATAGTTTAGGAAAGCACAAAGCACAAACACGGCCTTACACAGATAAACCCCAAACAAAATTACTCTTTTTATCAGTAATTTGAAATTACTATCAGAATAAGTCGTGTTTTTTTTAAAACTTCACGTGTGAGATACGAAGTGTGAAGTCTAATAAAATACCTCACTTTATTTCTCACCAGTAATATGTAGACAACCGACTTACATGTGCTATACTATTTTGAAGCGTCTATTCATAAAATGTTATTATTATAACAGTCAATGTCGCATATCACTTTATTATATTTCACGACCATTTGCGGAGAGTTTCGATTTTGTTACACAGTAGCCAGATTACATAGTTAAAAAACACTGCAATACGTGTTTACATAATATATAATATGTTAACATATAAAAGAGCGAACATTTTCATAATACTTGAGTTATTTCCCTCTGAAAAAAAAATACTTGATATAACATAAGAATAGCTCTGATAAAAACGCAATTGTTTTCTTTGTGAAATCAAACCTTCATATTGAAATGCGTATCCAATCAACTCCCTCCCAATAAGAATGTAAGAATTGTTTGAATACAAATTCATATATCGGGAATGATAAAGGATATTGTTTATATTTTATAAATAAAAATCGCTGTTGATTGGTTGAGATATTAAAAAAACAAAATATTTTTGACGTGACAACGTCTTATAAATTGGTTTGCCGGGTGACACTTCAAGAAACTGCGTTACGCTCCGCTCACGTTATGCGCTCACAATGAGAGCGAGTGAGAGGCACGCGTCCCTTCCACTCGGGCATGGTTAGCCCGCCTAAGAGCGAGAGAGACAGACATAAAAAGTGAAATTCAGTGCGAGATTCTTTGTATAAATTAATGTTTTAAATATAATTCTTTGTATAAATAAATGTTTTAAATTGTTACTATTATTTCATCCTTCTTCCTACTATACGAATGAATATTCACATTAAAATTATTTTACCACTCAAAGTCGTCACGTAAAACTTTCGCCCGTATACCGACTTTACAGGCAACCAATTTTTTTTACTGGAGAATCCAACAAGCACTTTTAAACCTAATTACATGTTTAATTGTAAAGCTACCCTTGGTTAGGAATTTATGTTCTACCAAGAAAAACTGTGTTCACTTGGTAGGGCTTTGTGCAAGCCTGCCTGGGTAGGTACCAATTACTCATACGATATTCTAACGCAAATCAGCAGTACTTAGTATTGTTGTGCTCTTATTTGAAGAAACCATTGTAAATACATGTATGTAGGACATCTAAGCGCCTATGGTTTGTGATGCATCGTCGTTGTAAGGGATGGTTAATATTACTTTACCACTTACCATCAGCTGGCTGATATTTGACCGTCCGTTTTGTATTCTATAAAAAAGACTATAATCATTATTTCACATATTGTTTTCTGACATTATCAAGATAATGTTCTGTGGTGATTTTCAAGTAATTTCTTTCAGTATAGATTGACAGGACTAATTAGCTGATATTAAAAGTAATATAAAAGAAAATATGAGTAAAAATCATAGTAGTACTTCTTGATTAGTTATATTATTATTAATATTATTTCCGTACTAGTTTTCGCCTGAAGCTTCGCTCGCGAATCGTCAAGGAGGCAATCGTTGTAAGCAGGCGTGGTTGAAGCTTACTTCATAGCAAATTTTATCAAAAGTTCAGTGTTTCAGCTATGAACGCGTTGCAGACAGACACTTATTTTTGGATATTTACTATTAGTATAGTTATATTTAACTATGATTAACGAAACGTATAAACTATTTCCACATAGTAAAAATACTTTCACTTGGTGGTAGAGCTTTGTGCAAGCTCGTCTGGGTAGGTACCACCCACTCATCAGATATTCTACCGCAAAACAGCAGTACTTGGTACGGTTGTGTTCCGGTTTGAAGGGTGAGTTAGCCAGTGTAATTACAGGCACAGGGACATAATATCTTAGTTCCCAAGGTTGGTGGCGCATTGGCGATGTGAGCGATGGTTAACATCTCTTACAACGCCAATGTCTATGGGCATTGGTGACCACTTACCATCAGGTGGCCCATATGCTCGTCCGTCTTCCTATGCTATAAAAAAAAGAAAAATGATATAATTTTTATCATACAGATTTTGATATCATTACGGTTTTGAGTTTATCGATTGAAAATAGTTGAAATATCGATTACAAAGAACTGTTCCGCCGCAGATTTTACGGTAACTTTATTTAAATATAACTATCTTTATTAACGTGGCGCTATCTGTCGACGTTGTGGTGCGGATTGAAAGGTGTGTGTAACGGATACAAGGGCATTTTAGTTTCTCTTGGCTGATGGCACTTTGGCGATATACGAGACGGTTAATATTTCATACAGAACCAATCTATATAGGCAATTGTAACCACTTATCACCAGGTCACCCATTTGCCAATATGATTACTTGTTCATTAAAAAAAACCTACTATATTTTATATAAAGCTCCGTATCGCTTTGTTTTTCATGGATGATAGGCCCAATACCACATTATGTATAATAGCGGCTTGGAATTATTAAGTAGTCTTGTCTTACGTACACAAGTGATCGAGGCGGTATGGAGCTGTTACCAAAGGATTCCATATTTGAATTCAATCCAGATACACTTGAGTGTTTAAGAAAACAATATGACTTAGATAAACCGGGAAGGATCGAGGAAGCTATAGATCTTCTTCATGACTGGATTCAAAAACAACCTCATTTTATGAAAAAAGATTTCGGTAAGACATAAAACATTTTAATTAATATATTAAGTGACTTTTAGCTATCTCGTGACACAAATGACAAATGAATGGCGTAATTTTTAACATGAAATTTGATAAAATCTCTGTCAAATAGTTCTGTCAAAATATATATATATATATATATATATATATATATATATATCTGCATTTTGACTGTTTTAAGTATAAAATGGATTTTAATGAAATTGTTATTGGAAGTTAATGGAATATTAATAAGTTGTAATTTTATTGAAAATTCAATTTATCTACATTTCATTGTCCTAAATAATTAAATTATTAGATAAGATAGATATTATTAGTGTCTTTAACGTGTTTTTTGTGTTTATCTTCTTCATATAATTATGACGTGTTCTCTCTTCTTGAGGTAGTTTGATGTATCTGCATATCAACATCACAAATTCACCCAATATTTTTGTTTTTCATATTTCTTTTTGTGTGTCAATAGAGCTATTATTTAAGAACAAACTTGAAACTCACAGCAGAAAACGGTCGTGAAATACAGAAAGTGATATACGACATTGACCATAATAGTTTCAATAATATACGGATCAAAATAGTATATCACCAAAGAAAAGTTCGAACATTTCACTGCCGAGTAATGAAGTTAGTTCATGAAAAGCACTGTTTTCTTTCTATGGTTGTTGTTAATTTTTTTTTATTGTATTGGAAGGTGGACGATCATATGGGCCACCTGATGGTAAGAGGTCACCAACGCCCATAGACAATGGTATTGTAAGAAATGTTAACCATCGCTTACATCGCCATTGCGCCACCAACCTTGGGGACTAAGATGTTATGTCCCTTGTGCCTGTAATTACACTGATTGATCTTAATGGATTTCTGGTCCATTCCGTGTTACATTATGGCTATATAAAGAAATCATATATTATTGTCAAATATGTTATGCTGAGATGGTCCAGTGGTAAGAACTCGTGAATTTTAACCGATGTTCTTGGGTTCAAACTCTGACTAGCCACATAGAATTTCGATGTGCATAATTTTTGATTATAATTCATCTTTAGCTTGACAGTAAAGGAAAACATCGTGAGGAAATTTGTATTTGTCAATCTTCGCTGAAATTATGCCACATGTGTATTCCACCAAAGTGCATTGGAGCAGCGTAGTGGAATAAGCTCCAAACCTCCTCAAAAGAGTAGAGAAGACTAGCAGTGGGACATTCAGAGGCTGTTCATGTTTGTTTCATATTTTGGATCAAGTTTAATAAAATATAAAGTAAATATTTTCATATTATTATGTCTTAATTAGAAAACTCTGAGTTTAAATCCAAGTAATGATCTCGCTTTAAATTTTAAATAATTACTTCGACCAATACTCTTGATCGAATATTAGAACGTATATTTATTTACAATTAAAGATATAAACAATATTTTATAAATTCTGAAGTAAAAATAAGTAGTGTGTTTATTGGTAAAAAAATAAATAAAGCCTTATTAAATCTGCCTGAAGCACCCATTTTCGTTTGTATCTTTATATCTTTAAATATAAAATTTTCGTATCTTTAAATAAATCAAATTTTATTTTTTAATTTTTTTAAATTTAAATAAATAAAATTTTATATTTAATTTTATACAAAAATAAAGACGAAAAAAAATGCTTTTTATCAATATCATCTCTTACATCGTATATATATTTATGCAATATAAGACAAGTTATTTTTATTAATAAGTTATTTATAGATAATGACGTCCTTGGATGTCAGTTTATTCCGTCTTTCATTAAAGAATACATTGTGTCATTTTCAAATATACGTCATTCGAAATAACTTTCAATTAGTATAACTGATAATTAACGCAGTGCCATCAATAGTGAGAAATGGAGAAGTCTCGTAAAAGCCGCAACCTACTCATCAGACTTTCCATGACCACGACCACTCCGTCAGGAGTGTACGACTAAGAAGAAGAAGATAACTTATAGTAGCAATATGACAAGGCGTTATAATAAGTATGAATCAGAACTCAGTATCAGTCAGTAACAGCCTGTGAATGTCCCACTGCTGGACTAAGGCATGTACTCCTCTTTTTTTGAGGAGAAGGTTTGGAGGTCGTTTCACCACGCTGCTCCAATGCGGGTTGGTGGAATATGTCACACATGTGACATAATTGTTTTCCTTCACCGTCTAGCACAAGATGAATTATAATCACAAATCAAGCACATGAAATTCAGTGGTGCTCGCCGGGTTTGAACCCACGACCATCGGTTAAGATTCATGGGTTCTTACCACTAGGCCATTTCAGCAATCAGAAATATTCATTGTTCATTATGATATTTATTTTATTCCATCTTGACATCTTAGTTCCCAAAGCTGGTGGCGCATTAGCGATGTAAGCGATGGTTAACATTTCTTACAATGCCATCGTTTATGGGCGTGACGACCTACCATCAGGTGACCCATATGCTCGTCCGCCTACCTATACAATTAAAAAAAATATATTTAAGTCTGTGTACGGATCTTTACGTGTAATTAATATCAAAAGAACCATCTTTTTATTTTAGTTAACCGCTGCTATCTAATATTTTGCTTTAAATATACATGAAAATATTGGCAATATTATTAAAATTTGAAAGCCTCTGTTTAAAATAGGAAGGCAGACTGTCAAATGCGAAGCCCGATGGTAAGAGGTCAGCACCGCCCATAGACATTGGCATTTTAACCTTTAAATATGCGAAGTTGCAAAATTAGTGTCAAAAATTTTACCTTTACTTGACGATCACACAACGATTGTCGCAGATTCAATCAAAACAATATTTATTTATTTATTACTTTATTGCACAACAATATACAAATATCACAGAAGTAAAGAAGAAATATCATCAATTAATGATGCGCAAAGGCGGTCTTATCGCTTATAGCGATCTCTCACAGACCTTTATTGGAAGGAGTTTTGTAAGAGTACAGGTAAGTGCATAAATAAAAGGAGACATTTTAATAATAACAATTTTAAACAAATATTATGTATTAGATAACAATATAATATAAAATTAAATATAAATAATTGTAAACTACATACTATTCCATACATATATACATACTTACATACATATATATAATATCTAACAATATCTTTAAATATACTATACAATGTTTGTATATACATTTGTAACCTTTCGACTTATGTCAGAGAATTTTTTGTCCATCTGTTCAGACATTCACACTATCGTAATATAATATCCTGGTATATTTTTAATAATAAATCTTCATTGATAAATATTTCATTTTTATACTTAGTAATATTATAAATGCGTTGCGTTTGTTGTTTGTTTGTTCCGTTTTCTTATACGACGCATGTTACAATTGGGGTTTATTTATTACTCGGTGGTAGAGCTTTGTGCAAGCTCGTCTGGGTGGGTACCACCCACTCATCAGATATTCTACCACAAAACAGCAGTAAATACGGCGGTAATGTTGTGCTCCGATTTGAAGGGTGAATGAACCAGTGCTATTACAGGCACAAGGGACAGAACATCTCAGTTCCAAGGTTGGTGGCGCAATGGCGATGTTTTTTTTTCTGAAATATACCACTGTGCCACTGTCAATTGCCACTGTCTGTGGGCGTCGGTGACCACTTACCATCAGCTGTCTCATATTCTCGTTCGCCTTTTTCTTTCTTTGTCGTTCCCTCATTAATGAGGACCGTATATTTTGTCATCACATGCTTCTGTCCTGCGCCAGTGCAATAGATCTTCGTCTCATTCGCCTACATCACTACATTTTATAAAACAAAGTCCCCCGCGTTTCCTGTCTGTCTGTATGAACTAAAGAAGTACTGAACGGATTTTCATACGGTTTTCACCAATGGATAAAGTGATTCAATAGGAAGGTTTACGTGTATAATTCATTAATGTTTTCTGTAAATTTGTTGAATAAGTCGGAAAATAACGAGCCGATTGGGAGCTTTCATCGAAAACACTGTAAAAACCCTATGAATTATAAAAAAATAATGTATGGTGAAATTGTTCCCATTTCTGTAGACCTATACAGAAAAGTCCATAATGGCATATGTATCTTTTAAGAATACACATTATTTTTTTTAAAAATGGTTACATAATAATGTTATAATTGGAAAGCTATAAAAACGGATATGATATTAATTCTTATTAAATTAAATGCGTTACTTACTTTAAGCATTTCATGTATATTATAATTTCCCTTTACACTATCCAAATTAAATTAATATCTTAGGAGTTATCGTAATTTTAAAACTATCGCGCACTAAATAAATTCAAGCGATCCTACACCGATCATACTAACGTGTGATGCAACCGCCCGCACGCCCCGCCACCCCGCTATCGCCTACTGTGGCTAAAAGCTGATACAATACTACGACAGTTTTTTTAGGAATAATTACTCTGCTACTCGGGCGAAGCCGGGGCGGGTCTCTAGTATACTATAAAAAAGGGCATCTATTTAAAAATAATACAGATAAACCATACACAAATCATAGATAAGAGATACAAAGGATGTAAATAAATATGCAAGATTTGCTCATAAATGGTAAATAGACATGAACGTCGTTTTTACATAACGGTTTTATTTTTCTTATAAAATTATACTTCATCAATATAATAACAATAATTATACTACCATCCTATAATTAAAGTACAAAACACTTATATTATATATTTCTAGACAATTAATTGCACGTGATAATTTTTTTAAATATATTTATTTATAGAATTGTTGTACATTTACATTAATTATATACATTCGTCAGTCTTTTAAAATGACTGTAAGTATTTTTGACGAAAGGGTTAAGAGCTGATTAAGGGATTTTTGGGTGTTTTCTGTCTTTGGTGACTGACCAGAAATCAACCAATGAACTAGACCATTTCGTGGGTGAACGAGTAATGACTGTTTTAATGCTCAAATTTGAAATTTGAGATGCATCAAAGGTGCTTATAAATATTGTATTTACTTGGTGTTAGGGCTTTGTGCTCGCTCGTTTGGATAGGTACCACCCATTTGTTTTGTTTCGGTTCGAAGGGTAAGTGATCCAATGTAAGGACAGGCACAAGGGACATAAGATCGTAGTTCGCAATGGTGGCACATTAGCGATGTAAGCGATGGTTAACATTTCTTACAATGCCAATAGCTATGGGCGTTGGCGACCACTTACCGTCGGGCGGCCCATACGCTCGTTAGCCTACCTCTTCTAAATAAACGAATAAATTCTTAATAAAATTCCACAGCCCATACTTGAGGTAAGCTTACGCTTACGCTTAGCAAAATTAAATATATTTATTGAAATCATAATTATTTATCTGACAAAAAATAATCATGTGATTGATTGCAGGATCTCGTGTAAGGATTATAAACATGTACTATGTGTTATTTTATTTTCTTAATATGTAATTAATATAAATGATGATGCTGATTTTTTTACTACCTTGATAACTATGTATTAGATCGTTTTCCTTCTTGTTTGACTTAACTCAGACTGTGTATAGGAATCGAGGTTACCCTATTCATCTGGGATTATCCTCACAGCTAGCTTGTTTTTATCTAGAAGATCAGCATTGCATAGGTGTTACCTTGTTTTTGCAACTATATGTAACTTGCAGACTGTATTTTACGTCTATTTCGGCTTGTCGAAATTTTGGCTGGTAAGATCTTTATACAATTATAACAGAGGAGCTATAAATTGCACTAACATTTTTTTCTGATTACGATATACGACACGCACCTTTAAATGTAAGGATTCTAAAATTAATATTGTGTATCAAATAAAAAACATAAATACGTGGAACATACAGTATTTCGAAGTCATGGCTTATTTCTTCGTGATGTCATGATAGACGATGAGTGTTTTATTCTAATAAATAAAATAACAGCCGAAAATAACTAATCATTCTGTTTTATTTACATAAAATCAGATGTCTATTTTTTTAAAATGTCAACCTTCTGACAACTTATTTTATATAAAAATAACAATAAATCCACTGCTATTCTTTGCTTGGGAATGCAGATAAGCTAGTGTAATTACAGGCACAAGGGATGAAAATCTGAGAGTTTAGTTTCGTGGTTGGCAGTTAATGGACAGTGTAAGCGATAACCACTGCTTCTTACCTATGGGCGCATGTGACCATTGACCAGCATCCAGCCTATTAAAATATCTATAAGAAATAGATAAATTGTAATAATTATGGTTTATTTACAAGTTTTGACTGCCTCGTTGGTCTAGTCACCTAGTGGTTTGATATAAAGCCGCCGACTCGATGGTCCTGGGTTCAATTCCCAAGTCGGGCCAATAAATAGTTATTGGGGTTTTCCGTCAGAAAATTCTCAGTAGCAGCCCGGAGTCTGGAAGTTGGAAGTGTGTACACTCCCGTGCCTCGGTAAGCACGTTAAGCCGTTGGTCCTGCGCCTGAACTCTTTCCGGTCGTGTCGGATTGCCGTCCCATCGGATTATGAGAGCTAAGGAAAAGAGAGTGCACCTGTGTCAGCGCACACACTTGTGCACTATAATATCTCCTGCGTAGTTGGCTAATCTCTCTTGAGATTGGCCGCCGTGGCCGAAATCGGTCTGGAAGACCTTATTATTTACAAGTTTACTTTAAATATGAATAAGTTAAAAAGGAAACCAAATTTTACCAATAAATGTTTAACATTACGAGTACATACTGTTTTCTTCTTTCGGATTAGAAGATACTGTTTTCTTCTCTCGAATGTTTAATCAATGTTGTCAGAAAGAGATAAATGAGTATTTCACTAAACATACGTTAAACAGCGTTCATAAGGCCTTAAATCCTTAAAGATCAGTAATTATTTTAAAAAACCTAATAATTCACGCCAAGAAATCTCTTTATAACATTTTATTATTAATGATAATTTTATCTTTTACAGCGAGAGACTATTTGGAGAGGACAATTATTATATGTAAGGGGTCAGTGGAAAGAGCTAAAGTAAAAATAGATAAGTTATGCACATTCAGAACATTGTATCCGGATTTATTTGTGACAAGCGATGTTAAGAATTTCCAATCTCTTTCTGATTTGTGAGTATACAATTTATTAAAATTAATTACCTATCCCGCCTCGATACAGGGAATCTAATGTTTTAATGTGACGATTTTGTTTGTTTTAATCCTACCAGTCAATTTTTTTTTTGGGTTAGGTTAGGTAACTTATTCATTGAAGATTTTCATACTATACAGCATCACTCTATCACTCCCAGTAATCGGTACCTACTAAGTAACAGTTACTGCGGACGAAACCGCTCGAGAATATAGTACAAATTATATCTAGAGTTACTATATGTATTATATTTTAACTATGTTGATTGAATACTCATATTCCTATTCCCCAAAACCTTTTCCTATGAAGAGGAGAATTAACCCCAACAATGAGACTTTGTCAGACTGTTAACTTTACAAAAAACAGGCAAAACGTGACCATATATTTTCTAACACTACACTTGAGTGTTATAAAAGTTTATTCATCTTTAACTTTTATTTTATATTAGTAATAACAACTATATACACATCCATTTACGTTATTAGCCTTACAAATGAACGTTCTATAGCGGGTGAATAGTTAATCGGTTTCTCTCTTTCTATCATCAGTAATTTAAAATTCGCTAGAAGAAGATAGAGTCGTGTGTAATGTTCATTAGTAATTATGTTCTAAATGTTGTTTGTTATGTTTCTGGAATAACCGTGAATATACTTCTAAGTTCACATTAATCCACTATACAGTACTGTTTACCAAATTAATCTAATATAACATTTCTCTGTAAGCGATTTTGTTGAGACATAATTGTCTTTGAGCTGATATAGCATTTTGACCGGCAGATGGACTTCCTGATACTAAGTGGTCACTGCTCTTAGACATTGGCGATGCAAATATTAACTATACCGTACATCGCCAGTTCGCCACAACATTGGGAACTAAGACATTATATACCTGTGGTAACACTGTCTCATCCTTAAAAATTGGAACACAATAATACTAAGCAATCGCTGTTTAACAGAAAACATATTGGTTAGAACACGCGAATGTTAAAATAATACTGTGGGCTCAAACTCTTTAGTGATACAGTCAGCCATATTTACCCACCCACTTGAAAAAGAGTAGCATGTTACATTTACCTAAAAATCTACAGCATCTCAAAATAAGCACAGTATTGGGATATTTATGCAGTGTTGTCAATCGTTATAATTATGTTACTGATCATATTCCGTTTCTACTTCGATTCTAGATATGGTGTTTTTCTTCCCAAACTAACAGATGACCATTATAGAGTCTACATGTTTAGGAACCAAGCGAAAGTTTTGGAAAATGGATTTCATGAATTTTACCGGTACTTCTATAAGGTAAGTTTTTGTTATGTGGGCGTGCGAAGCCGCAGTGCAACATTAGGCCTAAATGAATAAATGAATTATATCCGTTAGTTACCAATATCTGACAATCGATAATTTTGCCATTGTAATTAGCGACGAGTCATTAAATATAAGTGCACGCGAACATCAGCCAAAGTAACTGTGGAATTAAATGCAATAGGTAACATGCAATAGGTAAATTTACATATTAAGAACTGGTTTTGTAACTGTGTTAATTTCCATCGACAGCATTTAAAATATTCAAGTCATACAAAGTGTTGTATTCATTTGAAGATAATGAAAGTATTATATATATTTTTTAATAAATAGACAAATGTGGCATGTGGTGGTAAATGGTTACCATGTAGACATTACCATCGTCAGACACATAAACATTGCGAATTCAGAAGTTCTTATGCTCGTTCCACACAGGTTTCATAATTTCAACCACTATTCTCCATTTAAAGTAATTCTTTTGAATGGTCCACCACAAAAAGAAAAGGTACTGATCGGTTTTATCAATATCGGGTTTCGTTTTGACGCTTCGATAATATAATTTAATTATTGACACTTTTAAAACATGTTTTAATAGTGCCTTCAAAAATCAAGTTAAATGAGATAAAAAGGCTTAAATATGATATAATAATTATGTCAAATTTTAACTGTGATAAAGCGTGAAGAAGTAACAAATATTCACAGCACACCTTCGTATCTATAAGTGCAATTATTATACTAGTAATTAAAGTCAAATGGATATAGTGAATTATTATGGTGTCTCTTTATGTACTATGTTAGGTGTTGTATTTCCATTTTCTAGGACAATAATATATTCGACCTTGTTACTTATTTATAGCCATTGCGTTTCAAACATTGATAGGGAATTGAAATCTTGTAATCTTTCATGCATAATTGATTGGCATTATCGGTAGCAAGGTTAAATACTATAATTTATGCTAGCTAACTGTTGATAAAAACTCAAAACTAAAAGATATTAGACTAAACAAAAAAAAAACAGAAAAAAAAGATATATAAATTAAAGCCTTATAATAAGTAATGATAGAAAAATATGTACTTAAAAATATATATTTAAAGATTACCCTGGACACAGATAGACAGCCAAAAATAAATTGATAGTTTAGGTTTCGATAACTCTATTATTATATAAATACTTTAAGCTTATACTTTTAACATAGCCTAGAAATAATCTTTTAGCAATGTGAATACATTCAAGCCCACGATTACTGCAATGGTGTGGTGGTCTGCCTTGATTACAAAGATGCTAATATAATGGAAGCCGTTAAAGCTTTGAATGTTGTGGACATGCAACGAGCATTGACAGTAATGAAGGTTTGTCGGAACTTTAATACAAGTATAGTAGTAGTAAGTATAGCCAGAGCTAAGGCCTCTTCTCTTTTTTGAGGGTTAGAGCTCATTCCACCACGCTGCTCCAATGCGGGTTGGTGGAATACACATGTGGCAGAATTTCTACCAAATTCTTAATACAAGTAATTAAAATATATATATATATATATATATATATATATATCAAAAATGTTGTATACAATTTATATAATAACAATTGAATAGTGATTATAATATGCTTTTTTCAACCAAATATAGCCAACTGGGTAAGATATGTCATTATGCATAAATATGTATGCGCAAACACAGGTACATACTGTATGTACACTTTCATCCGACATACAAAACCCAACATATTTTTATCGACTAGACCCGGGATTTGAACTTGGTATTATGAAATATGTGACTTTATAACTAGCCAATAGACCAACAAGACAAATCAACAACGAGACTGTAAACATAAGAATTAATATAAATAAATTCGTAACTTTGAATGATGCATTATTGTATTGTTTGAAACTATTATATTTTCAATATGAAGCTTATTTTGTGTGACATGTGAACGAGTCCTAAGAATAATTTCAATGTTTTAGGAAGGATATGGGATGAGAATCAAAGGTTTACACTTTCTAACCGACTCGAAAGCGTTGGATATTTTAATATCTATATTTAAACAAGTGTTTAGCGCAAAGGTCATGGGACGGATGGTGATGCATAAGAAAATAGATACGTTATATGACTATGTACCTAAGGACATTTTGCCAGAGGATTACGGTGGTAAAGAAAAATCGCTATTCGATCTTCAACGTAAGTATAGCATAATATTCACTTGGTGGTAGAGCTTTGTGCAAGCTCGTCTGGGTAGGTACCACCCACTCATCAGATATTCTACCGCAAAACAGCAGTACTTGTTATTGCTGTGTTCCGGTTTGAAGGGTGAGTGAGCCAGTGTAATTACAGGCACAAGGAACATAACATCTTAGTTCCCGAGGTTGGTGGCGCATTGGCGATGTAAGAGATGGTTAACAGCTCTTATAACGCCAATGTCTATGGGCGTTGGTGACCACTTACCATCAGGTGGCCCATATGCTCGTCCGCCTTCCTACGCAAAAAAAAAAAAAAAAAATTCTCATTTGACGAGCCGGTTGGCGTGGATACGTTTCGCGCAGCAGGACCCACCCAGGATAGGTTTATGTGCATGAACATAAAGATTCTATGTGAAATTATATATATTAGTATGTATTTACAAAATAAAAGTAGTATATGTATGTTAGTTTGGGATCATATGGCCTAATTATTTCTTAATTTTCATAATAGTTATTAATTTTTTAATAAATATATTGATAATTACTACCCTTTACGTATATAATTTAGGATATTTTGAAGTATGCAATATTATATAGATGTTTATCAGTATTAATATGCCAGTCTGTTATTTATTATAAGGAAAAAATTATATATAACTTAAACGAACTTTCTGGCTTAGTTAGTATTGTGGTAGGACTTTGTGTTGTCCGTCTACATATTTTATATAAATTTTAATACATTTTTTTGGATTGCAGAAAAATATATAAACATACTAAGTTCTGATGATTTTATTAATTACACAAATGAAATGAACAAGGCGTGCACGAACGAAAAGCTGAGACAGGGCGACAATGATTACGGTTTGGGTATTGCAGGGACATTTAGAACATTAAGCGTTGATTAATAATAACTTATTGGAACGAAGCTCTTTTACGCGGCTTACAGTAGAGCGAAGTGACAGGAGTTCAAGGTCACGTCATATAACGAAATAGCGTTCATACTGTGCCTACCAAATCCTACAAAATGCGATTTGTTGGGCGTTCTTTAGAAGGTAGATACAAAGGAGGTTTTGGCGCTTTTTGATGTGACAATAATACAGTAATATAATCAATAAAATTCTACAGTTTACAACACGGTTTGAAAAAAAATCGAACAGAACTTCGTTCCTGAAAGGGGGGTTTTAAGATCTTGGTATGTCATTAAATGGTACATTGTATATTAATAAATATTTTTATTTAGGCAATGTTTTATTTTATCATTTTTATTTATATTCGTCTAATAAATCGATGAACGCTGGTTGCATGCACGAAATTGTCCCGTTACGCTCATTGTCCCGTTTCGCTCATTGTCCCGTTACGCTGATTGTACGCTTGCACCGCATCTATCACTCTTTCACTCGATTGGCCTATGAGTGCAAATAAAAGTAAATTTATCAATTAAATTGTAGATTTCATTTCACTCCATCTTTGTATCCATACAGAATAATGATAATTCAATAAAAATGACTCAATTTTATTCATAAAAGTATGCAGTCATTTCATCAATGTTTTGTTATGACGTTGTCACGTTAAACTATCGTCTGTAAACCGACTTTACCGACAACCATTTTTTTTTAGTTTCTGTTGTGTGATCAGATGATCGATATGTCCTTTCCGAGTATGAAAATTTCATGGTGGTTGAGTAGTTAAGACGTTACAAACAAAAAATATGTTAACAACTTAATGCATTCTTAATTTCCTTTTATTTTTAAAGTTAGTCGAGTCTTTTTCCCAGAATTGGTACATATACTAAATAATTTAGTCTATCTCATTACTTTTAATGATCTTTTATATAAAACAAATAAGATGACTACATTGAATTTAAAAAATCAAGTTTAGTATAAACCGTAACACAAACAAACAAACATTAATTTTAACGTTTCTCCCAATTGCCACATCTGCGATTATTATTACACCCATGTAGTTTCTTATCACGTATATTTTCAGTGCGTTATCGTCCTAATATTGTCATTGCGATCTTTCCCGCCGCTTTTACGGCCTCTCAGGGTTATATAGCAGACATCATCACATTCTTAGTAATTTATGACCGTAGAGGAAAAAAAATAATATACTATGACAACTCATTACACGAACTGAAACGTAAAGACGTAATGGTAACATTTGTGTCTAATATTATTGTCACGGTCGATAAAGTAAAGGAAAATAGTGTACTCGATACTATCGCCTTTATAAGCTTCGTTAGCCTCATAATTCAGAATTGCTAAATAACAATTTTCATAGCCCTTTCTTTGAAAATAAAGGATTTTCGTGCAATCTTTTATCTCCTTTGGTTAAAGGGTAAAAGGAATCCGTATGCAGATTTTTACGGTGCTAGCACTAGTTGTGTTTTTCGCTGGAAAAACGCATTTACTCGCTTCCCCCACATAAGGATGGGGAGGTTATGTAGGGCTAAAAACCAGCGATATCCTCTCTACTTGGTCGGGGGGCGCCACGAGATCGCTGTGTTAGAACCAGTAGTTGGGACTGTGCTTGGATATGCTAGTCAGTCAGTTATTTTTTATAATTTTATAAAAATTATGTCCATGGTTCTATGGCAGTGTTATATTCATTAGTAAGGTCAATGACATTTTTATGTAGTTTGATGCGAGTATTTTATTGGACTTTTTTATATTTTTATTTAGTGTAAACGTCAAAATAATAGTCTTTCATCCCTTTCCTTTTTAGCTTTGACGTATTTGCCACAAGATTCTTCAATACGGATTGATAAATACACAGATTTTCATCTGACACATACAGCATTCTGACCAACATGGTCAGAATCCTTTAACCCTTTTTAATAAGTCATAGTAAGTCAACTTTTTATAAACATTTTAAAATACATAGATATAAAAAATTATACGATCAGATATCCTATCATTTTGACCCCCCTGACTCTTCACCTGTGGCCGAAGCAGCGGGTGGTACCCAGTATTACTATATTAAGAAATTATATCATACAAAATGCTAAACGCCTACATAAATTATTCCGGACCACATTTTGTACATAGAGACGATTGCTCTCAAAAACTTTTAGGCGTCACGTATCTCGAAGTGTACAAACCGGCCTAAGTAAACTCAACTCTGGTTTGGTTTAATTAAAACATTCAGAACAAGTATCAGAATCTTCTATTACAAATACCATTATGTTATAAAGTTATATTTTCTCTTAAGAATTAACACATTACCATAATAACATACTCTCTACATCATATTAATTTTAAAGACTGCCAAATATTGCAATTCATATTAAATATATAGATAATAAAATGAAAGTCAAAGTTTAATAAAAAAATCCAACTTGAACGATGAAGCAGAAGTCTGATTTAAAAAAAAAACAGTGACGAACTTTATGATTTATGTGTGCAGTGTGCATGTGATTTCCTAGTCTTATCTATTTTTGATATTTCTCCTATATGTATCCGTTTTTATATACAAAAATAAAAACTCGAAGATTTTATTTGAGGGAGGTAAATGTTAATTTATAATATCAACATGCCAAGCAAATCATTAATAAATAGATGTTTGTATTTTATTAGAATAGAATAGTATATATAGCACCGACGTGTAAAGCACAACGCTCACATAAGGGATGTTACCGTCACTGGTAAGGTGCATAAGAGTGTAATTTTTTTTTTATTTCATAGGAAGGCCGAGTATATGGGCCACCTGATGGTAAGTGGTCACCGAAGCACATAGAAAATGGCATTGTAAGAGATGTTAACCATCGCTTACATCGCCAATGCGCCACCAACTTTGGGAACTAAGATGTTATGTCCCGTGCGCCTGTAATTACACTGGCTCACTCAACCTTCAAACCGGAACACAACGGTACCAAGTACTGTTTGCGGTAGAATATCTGATGAGTGGGTGGTACATACCCATACGAGCCTGCACAAAGCTCTAACACCAAGTGTAGTTTAGTGTTATGCTGTTTGCCTTCACATACTAGTCGATCTTATCCCAAAAGCGCACCAATAGTAATTCATATTAAAAATGAAACTTTACTCTACATTTATTAAAATAGTTATTGTGTTTTTGGATAAAACTCAATTTTCTCGTAAATGAACCATATTTTAATTACGCGAGAACCGACTCCACCGTCAAAATGTCTCTTAAAAAGAACCATAAAAAATGTTATAGTATACGGTTTAGTACTTAATTATAAAGTTAAATTATTCCTCGTCACCGTTATTAGAATTTGTAACACTGTTTACATTGTTTAAAAGTAAAAGACGTTGTTCTGTTATCTCTGACTATATACGTATATTATATTATCACATGTATTTATGTTTTGATATAGTTTTTTATTGTTTTATATGTAAGTTTTCAAACATTTAATTGAAACACGAAAAGAAGTAGGTGGCTTATGAAAGCTCTAATGCCAGAAAAGCCACAAATGTTTAGAAGTTGTAGCATATTCCAACACTCTGAATTTCACCATCGGACATCGCGCCAGAACGCAAAATTCCATCCACACCATTTCCTGCCTCGCACAATTACTCTGTGGAACCAGCTTTCGCCGGCGCCTTTTCCTTAAGAGCGTACTCTTTCCTCAAAAGCCGGTAACGCACCTGCAAGTCCTTGGATGTGTCAGATATCCATGGGCGGTGGAAGCCACTTTCCATCAGGTGAGCCTCCTGCTCGTTTGCCATCTTTTACATAAAGAAAAACTCTACTCCAGTATTTCAGTATAGTGGTACACATACTTGTATTTGAAGAACGTTAAAGTTCTGGTTCTTATTTATATGTATCGGATAGTAATGAAAGAGGATTATTTTTATACCTTATAAAATATTTTTTTCATATAATGTACGAACGTATGTAATGTATGTATATACTATTCTATAGCCAAGTCTACGAAGAATAGTATAATAAATGTGGCTGTTCTGAAAATACCGACTCGAGCAGCCGTGAGAACAGGAATGATGTTTCAACGCTCATGAATAAACGATTTGTGTCACGCCAGTTTTCTGTTTTAAGGTCACGCTGCCTTATGTAGCAAATAACGTCTCGTATATATCACAATTTTAAGTTCCAGAAACGCAAAATTTTTTATGATAAATAGATTCCATTTGACGGTAAACCCTCATCCAAAGACATTTGTCTTATTGCAAAATAAATTTATGGAGTCGCCCCCTTAATCGAACTGCATAAAAATAATTTTCAGTGTTCAGATGGTTTATGGTTGTAAATTGATTCATCTTAATTTGATATTTCTAAATTGATATTTAGAAAACATATTTGATTTTCCTTTACCTTTACTTGTATGTAACAAATAATAACGTCCTCATAATCTATTGCAGCCACGGCGGCCAATCTTAAGAGAGATTAGGCAATTGCGCAGGACATATTATAGTACACAAGTTTGGGCGCAAACATAAGTGCACTCTCTATTCCCTTACTCTCAAAATCTGATGACAAAGCGAATCCGCCACGACCGGAAAGAGTTCAGGCGCAGGACCGTGGCTTTACGTGCGTTTGGAGGCAAGGGAATGTACACACTTCCAACTTCCAGACTTCGGGCTGCTACTCCAAATTTTTCGACAGAAAAAGTGATTACATTTAAAATAACCAACAGCGGCCTCAAGTCTCACTTTCAGCACCTCCTCGTTCAATTAGCTTCTTCTCTTGGACATATATAATATTATGTAGCAGTGTTGTTGTATTCCGGTTTGCAGAATGCGTGAGCCATAGTCATTACAGGCACGAGACACATAACATCTTAGCTCCCAAATTTGGTGGCGCATTGGAGATAGAAGAGATGGTTAATATTTCGTACAATGCAACAACAAGTCCAAAGCCCAGTGGTTACCAATCTGGCGCATCCAACGCAAGCCTCCTCCTGAGGCCCAAGAGGAGCGCCCCACACCTGGGATCCCGCTTCGCTTCTCCGTGGCCGACCTTACCACGGGTACTGAGCCCCCTCGGGGGGGGAACCAATCTGCCGCCCTAATAAAATTATAAATAATTTAAATAACAAAATAAAACTCACAACAAACAAATGAATATTTTTGAGTATACATAAAAAATACGAAGCGTAAACAATAATGTACAATGAATTTGTCATTGGGAATATTCAACGCATTTTTAAATATATAATCAAAATCGGTTATCTAAATATTATTATTTAAAAAACATAATTTAGCATCAACTCGTGGAACAAACAAGATTTACCTCTTGTAAATACCTGAAAATAAAAACGTGCACAAAAAAAAAGGACACAAATTTTGTAAACATTTTTTGTACAAACAATTTTCAACGCACACGAGCTCTGAATATATTATAGCGAGACAGAAAGGGCAAAAGACGTGTAAATATTTTACAAGGTCGGCTTTTTTGTTTGTATAACCAAACCCTAGATTACAAGTCACCTTTGCTTGTAAGATTGAACGATAAAAAATGATATCTGATCTAGATTTCATATTAATAAACCTGGCTCAAAATACAAAGAAACAGCAAGACTTCACCTAGCACCTACCCCATTACTAATAAACGTTGTATATCAATGTTGTATTGTTAAAAATGTTTTGTTTACTTCTTTCAAATATCTAATTGCAAATGATAGAAAGAGAGAATAGTTATTAACCATTAACTCGCTATACGTAATCCATTAGTAGGTTCACCGATTATATTTTACTGATTTTATTTTCCCATTTGTATTGTTTTTATAAACTACATTCATATTTTGATTAATTGATTGCATGTATGATAAAATTTAATGAAATAATGGGCGATGGTGACAACCATTTGTTAACAATGACCAGTCCGCCTATTCAATCAAGTTAGTCTACTGCAAGTTGGTTTGTTTGTCTGCATATAGCAGAATCATAACACGTGTTTGTTTTATCGCGAATGTTTTCTTTTAACGGTAAACAATAAAAACGATTAATAAACACAATTTAACAATATGAAAGCTACCGTACTGGCCCGGATTTTAAAGTAAAATCTATACTAATATTATAAAGAGGAAAGATTTGATTTTTGTTTGTTTGTAACGATTTAACACAAAAACTACTAGAATGATTTTAAAAATTCTTTCACCATTAGAAAGCTGCATCTTTACCGAGTAACATAGGCTATATTATATTTTCAAAGAAATTAGAGATCCCTTCCAAAAATGGGACAATGTAACCCAAGGTATCAAATATTGTTGCCTATAAAATTAATTAAATCTTCTCTTAGCTATGTCTTTTGTTAAAGTCCACGTAAGCTCGACCATTTAAAACATTGAAATATATAAAATAACATATAATTACTTTACAACGTTATATTTAAAACGTCGTATATAACACAGAATGAAAATAAATAAATTACAGTTTCAAATTATTTTGTTTGCAATAATTTCCTTCAAATTAAACGTTGCTGAAATAGTAGAGAAGATGTAAAGGGTATTTAGTGTTTCAATAATGTAGAATATTCCACCTGAATTCTTAATTAAAAATACTTTGACTATATCACGTGATTCATTTAATTAATTCGTTTGAACTATTTTAGTAACAAATCATTTGTAAATAACAAGTAATTTTGTGTAAATTTCTCAATGCTGTATTTTCTTTAAGTAAAACGGTTCAGAGCTCATTCCACCACGCGGTTCCTCTGTGGGTTAGCGGTTATATATGGGTCACAATTTTTGTACATACATATATATTTTCAGTTCAAACTTAAAGTATTAGCAGTAAGGTAAAGACTGCCAGCTTCTAGACTCCAGATTGCTACTGAGCTACCCATCCCGGAATCTAACCCCTTGTAGAAACTCCAGGTATGCCTGATTTGATATCCACTTTACCATCAAGACAGTCAAACTAAGCATCATATATTATGACTTATCACTGTATCGGAATTATAATAGTGAGCCATCCAACCATAAGCGTTATCGATACATCATATTGCTATTGTCATCATATATATCGAAGCGCGAAACATGAGTACAAAATATGACAATCGATAATAATAATCATTCCAGAGATGTATGTCATATCACACATCGCAATAATGCTTTATCATAAACAGCGAATCTTTGACATGATCGATTATCTATACTAATATATAAAGCTGAAGAGTTTGTTTGTTTGATCCGGCTAATGTAAGGAACTACTGGTTCGAATTTAAAAAAAAATTGTGTTGTATAGTCCTTTTCTCGAGGGAGGCTGTAGGCTTATTTTTATTCATTATATTATTTATTAATTATACGCGGGTGAAACCGCGGGGATCAGCTAGTCCTTTATACATTACTATTTTCCACCCACATTTGAGGCGATGGGGGCACGTGTTAGGTCTATATCCTTTCACATACTAATTTGAGTAAAAATACAAAAGCACAGTAATTTATCCCCAGATCTAGCATAGCCGTAACATCCAGTGTAATAACAGACACAAGGGACATACGGCCGAATGCTGAAACGTCATTCAAAATGAAGTGGGACTTAATTATTTGGAACGTCATTAATTTCAAAATTTAGTATGCGAAATTTGAAATTATTGACGTTCCAAATAATTAAGTCCCACTTCATATTTGAATGACGTTTCAGTATTCGGCCAATAGCATCTTAGTTCCCAAGGTTGATGGCGCATTTGCGATGTAAGCGATGTTGAACATTTCTTACACTGCCAATGTCAAACGACATTGGTGACCCCGTAACATCAGGTGGCCCAAATGCTCTGCCACCTACGTACCATATTAAAATATATATTTTTTAGAAGTGTACACAACACTTCAAGAAAAGGATTTTTTTAGGTTTAGTAACGACCATTTTGAAAAGATCTACTAATTTTATGCGATTATGTAATCATATTAATAATAAGGTCCTCCAGACCGATTTCGGCCACGGCGGCCAATCTCAAGAGAGACTAGCCAACTTCGCAGGAGATATTATAGTGCACAAGTGTGTGCGCAAACACAGGTGCACTCTCTTTTCCTTAGCTCTCATAATCCGATGGGACTTCAGGCGCAAGACCAACAGCTTAACGTGCTTTACGAGGCACGGGACTGAACACACTTCCAACTTCCAGACTCCGGGCTGCTACTGAGAATTTTCTGACAGAAAATCCCAATAACTATCTGTTGTCCCGACCTGGGAATTGAACCCAGGACCACCGCTTCCGTGGCCTTATATCAAGCCACTAGACCAACGAGGCAGGCAATATGAAAACCGTATGAATGTCTCATATTCATACGGTTACAATAGGTAGTAACTAATTAAGAAAAATTTAATAAAATAACGAATTATTATTGGCGTATTGAATTATTAATTATTATTAACGAATTGTTATTCTTAATAACCATCATAAAGAGTAAACAGTAACTGCATGTGAATATCTCACTGCTGGGCTAAGGCCTTTACTCATCTTTTGAGGAGAAGGATTGGCGCCTATTCCACCACGCTGCTCCAATGCGTTTGCGTCAAATTGGTGGAACACACATGTGACAGAATTTCAGTTATTTTTTTTTTTGAAGAAGTTTATAAAAAGTTATATATTTTATCATTTTTTTAAGTTCGATATACTTGGGCCGCCTTGAGTATTATTATATTTAGCACGTTTTTATAGTTTTAGCATCACATGACCATTGAGATTGGTTCCAACAGAATAAACACTTCTTAATTGTTATAAAATTTACATTTATCAAAATGAATACAGATATCATAAAAATGTTCATATACTAATTAATTCATATTGGTCAATTCATATAATAATGGTTCTGGTGATGTTGTACCGAAATAGTTCAGAAGTTAGAACAACTGTGAATCGGATATAGTGTGTTCGAACGGACAAGCGCCACTGATTTTGTATCTATCAATGATGTCAGTCTGATAGATAATCCAGAGCAGTGATGATCACGTATTATTGAGTTATAGTATCATAAATTCCAAACCCTTCTCATTAAAAAGGGACTTTACCCAGTAGGACACATTCTGTCACAAGTTTTGTTTCAAGTTTAAAATGGTCGGGTCGGGTTAGTGTCTATTTGGTTTCTTCACATTTTTTGTACGCTAAGAATGCAATAAAGGTTAAACATAGTAGAAAATTGTTTTGTTAGATATACATTTTAGAATGTAGTTGGAATATTGTCGTTGTAAAGACTAGTACAAACTAGTAAGAGGAAGAGAGTTATACCATAATGATATGCTCTGCCTTTATTATAAATATATCAATCAAAACTTTAAAAACAATATTATATGAATATCGACACATTTTGTCTAATAAAAATAATATGAAATAAATTTTAAGTTTTTACTTTGCATAAAGTTAAACATATTTATATTTAAAAGCAATTAAAAAATTGACACTTTCATTTAAAAGTTACGTATAGCGGAAGAACCGAACGCCGTAAATGATTATGTTAAAATTAATTACAGCTTGCATTGCTTGTTTTTGAGGTCTGTAATTATATTATTTTAAAAGATTTTATATAAGTAAATTTAAATAATAAGACCTTCATTTTATCTTTCACTAATCAAATACCAATATTCAAACGCGTTTATCTACTTAACGTGTCCTCAATCTTACTGAGAGGTGTTAGTGCAAAAGTTTTCCTGGTCGGTACAGTTGAAATTCGAGAATACACGTAATTTTTACGGTGAGAAGGAAATACTTTTCGTATTACAAAACTTTTACGTTAAAACGAGCACAATTCATAGACGGTACCATCCTTTGTCTTACTTTTAGCAGAAACGTGAAGTGTTTAAGAAAGAGAGAGAGAGATAGAGAGAGAAGGGTGGGCCATAGACATTAACCTTTAGTTTTTTTTTTTTTACTATAAATGGGCCAACAAACATCAGATCTAATATGTTATGTTAATACGCGTGTAATGACCCGTCAAATTGAAACAGTTATATAGTAAAAATATAATATAACAATACTGCAAAATGGCTCGGTGTACGGGTGAGTCATTGGATTACTCTTTCGAGAAATTAACAGAAACAAGTTTGGAAGTTGACAGAGTTTACACTATCTTGCCATAACCATTGATATAACACAGCAAGCATGCTAAAAGGCTAGTCTCGATCTAAAGTCAATATAAGAATTAAATGTACATTATTATTACAAGGTATATAGAATATATGATGATGATAGAGCTTTGTGCTAGCTCGTCTGGGTAGGTACCACCCACTCATCAGGATATTCTACCGCAAAACAGCAATACTTTGTATTGTTGTTCCGATTTGAAGGATGAGTGAGCCAGTGTAATTAAAGGCACAAGGGACATAACATCTTAGTTCCCAAGTTTGGTGGTCCCATTGGCGATGTAAGCAATGGTTAACATTTATTACAATGTAATTGTCTATGGGCGTTGGTGATATGCTCGTCCGACTAATTATACAATAAAAAAAATATTTCGAACCGAAAGAAGGTGCAGGCTCTCTATAAGATAGCCCGACAATGTTGCAAAGGTTGGGGGAAGGCACTGAACGCGGGCACCGCAAGACCGGCTGTCGTGAAAATATCATTGTGCAGAGATGGACGTCTTTGGGCTGAGATGATGATAATAATGATGTAGCAGACATATACGAAAACAAATTTTGATATCAACAAATCTTATATATTTTAATTTAGCAGCATTCGCTTGCCTAGATCGACAAATTATATAAATCTCATTAATAAAATCTTCGTCATTTTAAGTACCTATTTATATTATTACAGATAAATATTAAATGATCTTCATCAAATTATATCTAAGAGAAAGATTTAAGCGATGTTTATTCAGTTATAACGATAAGCTGTTCCGTGTTTTACTTTTTTCACAAAGGTATCTTTAATTCTTTTATAGATCAAAGAAATTAAATGAAATATATTTCCTTTTATCTATATTAATATCGTGTTTAATATAATTTGACTACTTACGTAAATACATATTTAAATTAATTATTCAAGTGAACCAAGGTGGACCCGTACCCAGAACACGTTCACCTTAAGGTCATACATTGAAAACAAGGTGCCTGTTGATTGACTTAATATAAATTACCTCAGCTGGTAGTCAGCTAATACATTTATAATACACTTTATACTTACCGGTCAAAACTGCATGACAATATTTTATAAATTATTATATAAACATTACACACAATATTTTAAAAACATATTTATCAATGGAAAACTTACAGCAACAATATAATTGTTATGATAAAGTAAACATGATTAAATTCATCATTAAGTTAAGAAAACTAAAATGTTATTGGGTATGAATTATTAAAACATGACCGTATTTAATGGCGGTTGTTTTCACAACGAATAGAATATCGAGCGATAGAAAAGTTACAGTTTGAAGAATTTATAAATTTTAAGATTTTTTTTTGTCTATGGTCTTTGCATATACTAGTATATTGAGAGAATGTGTAGATTTGTATAAAGAAACTTATATTAAATATAATAATTCATTAAAATTATTAACATTGTAACAAATTTTATAACATAAAAACAGTTGAATACTATCTTATTAACTCCACAGCCATCATCTGTTAATACGTTTATAATACGATAATACGCTTCTGTCCATAATCCTGTTAGTCTTGATATTTCGAAACCGCGCAAATCAAACAAGCATTTTTAAAATGCCTGATATTTTACAGTACAGATAGTGTTATATAGTGAGCTATTTGCACCTGCGTTTGTCCTAAATACTAGATACATAAATTAATGCGTCTTATTTATATGTTTCAATATATTCGCTCCGTGGCCATGCCACGCCAATTATTGCCATATAAGCCATGGTAATTAGACGCATATGGTATACGACAGCTTCGGTCTTGTGGTTGACAGCATATTGAAATGCAATAATTATCCTTATTTCAATTGATAATAGACCTGTAATTGTTTCAAATTTTTTGATGTTTTATTATCGAATGCCAGTGATCTGATTCGTATTTGGCCATTAGAATATGATCAGTAACCGCTAGTGGTGTCAATGTGTGCGTTTTGCGATATACATTAGCTACCGGCAACTGTACGGCGTTAAGTCGACTTAATAATTCGAAATAATAAATAATAATATTAATAGGAAGCGACAGACATTATTTTAATTTGCTAAAATTTACATTTTAGTGAATATTTCGGGCCCAAGTTATAAATTGCACGGTTTATTTTTAAAATACAAACGTCATACGAGGCCTTTAAAAAATGTGTAAAAAGTGTTTTAATTATGAGAAATTATTCTCTTCAATTAATATTGTTAATTTTAATTTTGACATATTTTATTAAATTATGCCAAATCATTCATATTTTTAAGGTAAGATCAATTAAAATGTGTATATAATTTAAATCATTTAATATATACTTAGTATGCAGTATAATTAATTCTAAATCGTAATTATATTAATAGAATTAATTGGTAAAAATGTCTATTACTTGTTGGTAATATTATTGTATATTATATAATTGTAATTTTTTTATTATTATATAATTGTATTTTTGTAATAAATTTTTACAAAAATTGCTTCGAAATCAGGACAGAAACTGACTGCAGCAGTAACGATAGCAAATAAAGTTATAATCTAAGTGTAATACTTGTACATGTATCCTTCAATAAACGAGTGAAGTGACTACAATAAAAAGAAAAAGAATTAAAAGAGCACTTTCTTTCACTCACTTTCCTCGCGTTCACGGGATTGTCTTAAATATCATAGCAATACATACATTTATAAAATACGCTAAGTAAATAAATAAAATGTATGTTTGATAAATTATTATTATAAATTTTAAGCGAACTGAAGTTTTCGAAAAATTCTCTGTGGATCCCTAAAGAGTTATTTGATTATTACAATAAAAGTCTGCTGACAATAGTTGTCAGTACATTTGAAGAAGTCGAGGCGAGTGGCAACTTATCACTAAAAATGGATACGATACCCAAACACTCGATCCTAGAAATGAAGCCAGATTCCTTGACGGAAATCCGCAAACAATACAATCTGGATAAACCCGGACAAATGCAAGAGGCCATCGATATACTGAGAGACTGGGTACAACAACAAAAACATTTTAAAAGGAAGGATTTTCGTAAGTAGCATCGTACCTAATTTACTAAGATAATACATTCAACTACTATAGAAACATTCAATAGAGTGGTATCTGAGGATAAAAATAGGTCTATGGGCCACCTGAGGGTAAGTCGACAACAACGCCCATAGACATTGTCATCTCCCATTTTATGTCCCTTGTGCCTGTAATTACACTGGCTCACTCACCCTTCAAACCGGAACACAACAGTAGTAACTACTGCTGTTTTGCAGATTAATATCTGATGAGTTGGTGGTACCTACACAGACGAACTTGCACAAAGCTCTACCACCGAGTAAAGTCTTTGCAGCCTGGTACCACCAACTCACTATGTATTCCGCTTATCACCTTTATATTGTTGTAGTATATTTATAGGAGAGTTTTGAAGTTTATTTTACTTTGGTGGATACTATTACGATGCGTTGGACGGCTTATTAGTGAGTCAGCGTATTTACAAGTAAGGTTTTCTACAATTTACCGACTATGATTGCTGCAAATGTTGAAAATCTGAAAATGAAAAAATACTGTGTCAAATAATCACTATAACATTTTGTTTTAAGATTTGTGTGTGTGTGTGTGTTTGTGTGTGTGTGAGAGCTGAACTCTTATGCAGCTTACGTTAAAAATAATATTACATTTAAAAAACTTCGAATAAATACGGATATATAAATTATGAATGTTTTTTTTTTTTAAATCACATTTTGATTCGTGATGAAAACACAACATTAGGTTCGTAGTTACAATAAAATTTAATCTAATATCATTTGATGTTCTTAATCGTTACTTATTTTTTCAATAATTTAATAATCATATATACCTAAATTTATTTGTAATACACTTTTATAAATACACTTTTTTTATATTTCAAATAAGAACTTAGACTGTAGGTAGACTGTCTTTTACGGGTTCTTAAATAATAATTAATATGCCCCTTGTCATCAAAAATACATACATAAAATTATCTTTTTCACAGGAACACATTATTACGAATTGACTATTATCACATGCAAAGGATCCATAGAACGTGCTAAGAGACAGATCGATAGAATTTGCACGATGAGGACGTTACTACCGCAGTTCTTTGGAGAATATAATGTTAAAACCGACTTCAAACAGTTAAACGAAGTTGTGTAAGTATAAATCTATAAATATAAATAAAATTGGAGTGTCTGTTTGTTATATTGAAATAAACGCTTTTTACTACATGCATATGAATATATATATATATATATATATATATATATATACGGTACATACACCAAAATATTTTTTTTTATAATTTTTGTCTGTCTGTCTGTTTCTTCCGGCTAATCTCTGAAATAGCTGGACCGATTTTGACGGAACTTTTATAAGCAGATAGCTAATGTAATAAGGAGTAACTTAGGCTACTTTTATTTTAGAAAAAAAAATAAAATAAAAATGCAAAAACCAAAAAAAACTAATGAATTTTTTTGTTAAGCTCTGGTGACCATGATAGGTGCAATATTCGTCGTAAAAATAAAAACAAAAATCTATTTAACTTCCGTATATCTGAACTCGCTTAGCTCAAAAATTAGTTGACAAATTTGAATACACACAAATTTGATAATATTTTTATGATATAAACTGCCTCGTTGGTCTAGTGGCCACAGACCCGTTGGTCCTGGGCTTAATTCCCAAGTCTGGCCAATAAAATGTTAGAGATTTTTCTATCGAAAATTGTCAGTAGCTGCCCGGAGTCTGGAAGTTGGAAGTGTGTACACTCCCGTGCCTCGGAAAGCTCGTAAAGCCATTGGTCCTGCGCCTGAACTCTATCCAGTGTGACAGATGTCCTGAGTAGTTGGCTTATCTCTCTTGAGATTGGCCGCCGTGGCCGAAATCGGAAAAATTATAAAATTAGAAAATAAATAAAAATTACAAAAGAGCATCTTCTAACAGCTTTATATATATATATATATATATATATATATATATATATATATATATATATATATATAAAAAGAGATTTATTATCTAAAGACTTCATTCAGTCTTTCTCCGTTAACCTATATTTCTATTACTTTAACATCAAGTAGATTATCTGGGTTTAGCTAGATATAAAAATGATTTTAATTCCAAATTACTTACTTCAATGAGTACAATTTTTCAGACGTCATCTCAGCATAAGTCATTGACACTACGAATTTATTTATAAATTGAGTTTCCTATTAACAATTCTCTTTTCTTACAGATACATTATGCCGTTGCCGAAATTAACAGATGATTACTATAGGGTTATTTTGATCAAGTTTTTTGATTTTACCACAATCAAAGCTTCACAATATATTGACCACTATAGAATGAATATTGTTGTAAGTTAGTTCTCACTATATTTAATGTAATATACATTTACAATACAATTTAAAAAAACAATAAGACACTTACGAAGACGGATTGACTACAGCTACTTTTATTTTTTCAGTACTTGAAAGACAAAATATTTACTAATTTTAAAAATCATTAATTTTAAGTTTAAAATTGAGAATTTGTTTCTCATTCTGATGACGAAATTGATTTTATAATATTATTGTTTCACAGCTAGCTGAGTACCTAAAAGTCCACGACTATGCCGTCGGGTTCATGTTGATACTAGATTACACTGAAACTAATCTTGTAGATATTCTGTCAAAATTAAATTTAGTTGAATTGAAACAAGCATTTTCAACTCTCCTAGTAAGTGTGGGCTTTTAATATGTATTCTACAAAAATGGTCTGTTTATGAAAATGTCAACCATTCATGCAAAGAGAGTACACGTAAAAGTATTTATATGAAATGAATTATAGTCTTGTCTTTCAGGAAGGTCATGGAATGCGAATTAAAGCTATTCATATAATAAGTACATCAAAGGTTATTAACAGCGTAGTTACGCTTCTTAAACAAATGATTAGTGCTAAGATCGCGGATAGAATTCACATTCACAAAAATATCGAAGAAATCCGTAAATGTATTCGAAAAGACTTGTTGCCGAAAGACTATGGTGGAGAGGAACGCTGTTTAAAAGATTTACAAAGTATGTGTAAATGTTTAAGGTATTAAATTTTAAAATAAAGTTCAAGCAAGTCAATTTTCAAATTGAAGGAAATGAAAGAACCAGAAAAGAGTTTAAATTCCAGCTTAAAAATATAGATATGACATCACGCATTTCATATCTTCTGCATCAAAATCAGCTAGAAGCAGGAACTAGCTCTCCAAAACCCAACCTTTTATTTAACTTTTTACTGACCGCGCACACACACACACACACACACACGCACGCACGCACGCACGCACGCACGTAGTATAATATCAAAAAAAAATGCTTGACATTATAGGATGTTTTTTTTTTTAATTTTGCAGAGGAGTGGCTGGACGCTTTGTCATCAGAGGAACACTTGAAATATATGCGAGAAATTAACGCAGCTGGTACAGATGAATCTCTCAGGCCAACAGACTACTTCAATGAGCATTATGCAGGAATGCCTGGCACATTTAGAGTGTTAAGTGTCGATTAGTTGAATCGTCGAAAATACACCGTATAATAAAAAGGTCAAAAATACTGAAATAATTCGATGACAATTTTATTTTCGAAATAAATAAAACTATTATTGTCAGATTGTTACAATTTTTGTCAACTGTTACAAATATTTTTTATTTAGGATTACAACATGACATACAGTAATAATTACAAATTAAAAGTTTACAAATTAATTGGTTTAAGGGTGAAAGTTGCCAAATTAATAAGTAACCACGACATACAGAAATATAAGTGGTATTTGTGTTATAATGTTATATTTATTTTCTTTTAGGCCTTCTTTTGGTAATGGATTGATCTATTTTACCTTAGAATAAGCGAACTTTCTCTTATTGTATACTGGAATCGTTTTCAGATCAGAGTTTGTACACAGTGAAATAAATGGCTTAAATAAGGAACGAAAATCTCTGAGGCATCTGGGAGTCTTATATATCGTAACGCTTGACTCTTGACTCTTATTAATCTCGGTCCAACTGGATCTTTTATCCTCTCGTTACTTATTTTTAATTGAGAACAAAAATACTTCGTGGTAATTTCATATATGTTATTTAATTTAATTAAGTGTGTTTTAACTATTTTGATTTTAAGACTTCGTGTTTCATTTCCTGTGTCGTGGCCACAAGGCCACAAAGGATACCAATGGAAATAAGTATTGGGCTATTGTTGGATTATATCAGTGTTGATATACATATCTGATTGTTTAATATATTTAACCTCTACAAATTGCATTTTATTTATAATTTTGTATATTTTATTGATAATGTACAATATTAACTCTTTCTATTATTCTATTTTGTGATGAAAGTATATGAAATATCAAATTTTGTATGCAATAATTATATTCTTTTTTTTTATTTTGTTATTTTTTGCCTTCTACAAGTACCGAACAAAACCTTATTGTATTAATTCTAGTTGTGTATTTTTGTTGTGTTATGGACATGTAGCAAAATAGGCTCCAAAACATCTTCTTAAGAGTATCTTGAACCTCGGGAGTCGTGGGACTTTTAGAGGCTGTTATTTAACTGTACCTCTTGCAGGAATCATTGAATTAAGTTCCTAAAGAAAATATATTGCAAGTATTCTTAAAAATCATGATTGTCTTTAATAAGAACGACTTATACTTAACGCCTCTCAATGATTGTGCTGAAATTTGGATTGCTGCTTCACCCAGTTATAGCACAACAAACCAAACGACTCGTTGAATATGTCATTATTTTAGATTCATAAATTATAAATTAAAATACAAATTCTAATGTAGGCGTTCAGCAAGGAGATCCATTGGGTCCTGCTCTTTTCAGCCTAGGTATCCATAACTGCATCAAATTTAAAATCTAAATTAAGCATATGGTACCTAAATGATGGAACCATAGGAAGTAAACTGGATGATGTTATTGAAGATTTAATTAAAATGAAAGAACGTTTTAATAAAGTTGGTCTCAAATTAAATTTTTCGAAATGTACCCTACGTGTATTCGGGGTGTGTCTCCGTATATTTTATTTTTTCATTATTATAAATATGGACTGCAAATAACCAAGGGCTAGCGAATAATACTGATCCTTTAAAAAAGCAAATCTTTTATAAATTTTAAAATTCCTTCGAAGTATAAAGCTCACAGAATAAAATTTAACATCGTGACTTTGCATTCAGCGAAAATTATTTAAAATAAAAACGCTACTCTATTACAACATCGTTGCAAAGTTTTGCATTACTAATTTATATGAACGACACCATCATCCGAAATTAATTGGTTTGGTAGAGCCAACGACACTAAGTATTATATTATTGTCATAGTTGATTATTATCAATGAAGTCATGTTGTTCCGAAACAGATTAAGCTAATTAATTTATTAACAGAATTTATCTTTGAATTTAAAAAATATTTTTGTGTTGTATAGTCCTTTTTACGAGGATGGCTCTAAGGCTTAATGTTTATATTATATTTTTAATAATTTTACGCGGGTGAAACCGCGGGTCTCAGCTAGTTATAAAAAAAATTATTTGCCATTCAATTCTAAAAATTAAGCATTACCTAAACTAAAATTAACTACTAATTCTGTACTTCAAGTATAACATTTACCTGATAGATACAGGAATAAAAATAATGTTAGTCATAAAATATTTTATTATATATAGTAAATGATAGCACTAACCAATACACTAATATTTATTTAAGGTAATAATAAAATCAGCTATTAAAAAATTAGGCGTAATTATAATACTTCCTGTTATACCACGAAAATTATCTATATATATAAAAAAAGGATCTTTGTATATGTATGACATCGACAAACTCAGAAACTATTTGACCGATCATTATGAAAATTGGTATGTATATGTATTTTTCCACGGAGAAGGTTTATATGCTATGCCCATTGATGTAACTCGCCACCACGCGGCGCTGTAAAGTATCGACTTCCGCCCCGTTCAACCGATTATCATAAAACTTGAAATATATCTGTTATTGTAAATAATAAGAACGCAATTCAGAGTTTTTCAAAATTCACCACCTTAGAGGGTGAAATAGGGGTTGAAAGTTTATATGGAGAGTTGGTCATTTTTAATCTAAGAAGCATGAAATTTTATATACAAGCTTTTGTATAAATAAATATGTAAATCAAGATTTTTGAAAACTTACCCTCCAAGAGGTCACCCTCTTCACAATAGGGGTTGAAAGTTTGCAAGATGACTCCGTCATTTTTGAAGTAAGAAACATGAAATTTTATATACAGGCCTGGCCTATGGTTGGAAATAAAATACATACGTATTGAAGGGTTTTCGAAAATCTACCCCCAAAGATGGTGAAATAGGGGTTGAAAGTTTGTATGGCGGGTCCGTCATTTTTGATGTAAGAAGCAGGAAATTTAATTTTAAAGCTTCTGAGCAAAAATAAATGCATACTTATTTTGTCATTTTTGAAAATATAACCCCAAACGGAGAAATCGGGAACGGGTCGGAAACTACTATAAAAAATGCTCTGATGAAACTTACTGTTTTTAGAGCAAAAATAGACCATAATTAGCCTATTTTATTATTTCTTATTTTATCGCGGGCTAAGCCACGGGTGAACCGCTAGTTTCTTATATAATAGTATGATAATTTAAAAAAACTACATCGATTATACAATCAATATTTTTGTGAAAATTATGCCTATAATCATGGTTTAATCTACAATTGTAAGAAAAGCGAATGCATGGTCTTTCAGGTCAAGGGAAAACCGATGCCTCCTGTTAAGTTAAACGGGATTACATTAAAAATAACCGAACGGTATAAATATCTTAGGCATGTGGTATCCTATGACCTGAAAGACGACGCGGATATTCAGAGAGAACGCAGGGCTTTGTCTGTTAGGGCGAACATGATTGTCCGCATGTTTGCTCGTTGCTCTACGCCAGTCAAAATCACTCTCTTCAGAGCTTACTGTACCTCATTCTACACGAGCAGCCTGTGGGCTAACTACACGCAAAAACAGTATAATGCCCTGCGTGTACAATATAACAATGCCTTCAAGATGCTAATGGGTCTGCCCCGATTCTGTAGTGCGTCGGGGATGTTTGCCGAGGCGCATGTAGACTGTTTTTACAGAACTATGCGAAAACGGTGCACATACCTGTTGCGTAGGGTTCGGGCTAGCTCCGGTGGCGTCCTGAGGGTATTCGTTGACAGGTTCGATAGTTTGTACTTGAACCACTGTTGTAGGATTCCTATGCTGACAAATCGATCCTGTCTTAGGTTAAAGTAGTCTTTAGAATTTACTAACACATAGGCTTAAATTACTTGTATTACTAACAATATATACTCCGTGTTGGTTGAAATAAAGTATTTTATTATTATTATTATATTATAATTTATAATTTGGAAACTCATGTGACTTTTCCATTTACCTTACAAGACCTCAACTAATCAACAGTTAATGACCTAAAAGTGCCAGGCATTCCCGCATACAGGTCATTGAAGCAATCTTTTTGTCTGATATCTTCATCTGTACCAGCTGCATTAATTACTCCCATATGGTTCAAGTGTTCCTCTGATGACAGCGCGTCCAACCAGTCCCCTTTGAAAAAAAAAATACTATAACTATTTTTTTAATTTAAAATCGGTAGTTCGACCGAAAAATAAGTCACGGCGGTAAGTGGTTTTGACGCTGTATGTAATATTAACCATCCCTTTCCAAGATTTGTAGCCAATGCGCTACAAATCATGGGAACTAAGATGTTGTCTCTTGTGCCTGTGTGTACCCTAGTTCATTGAAACTTCAAGCCAGAGCACCTGAAATTTTACTGACCCTTCACACCTGAAATTTTTCATAATCGTAGTCCGGGAGCTAGAAAAAGGTATATGAACAAAATAGCTTTTTGAATATATAAACTATATACATACTTTGTAAATCTTTTAAAGACCGTTCTGTTCCCCCACAATCTTTCGGCAGTACTTCTTTTGGAATATTCTTATGGACTTCTTCAATATTTTTGTGAACTTTTATTCTACCCGCGACCTTAGAACTTATAACTTGATTCAAAATCGCTACAAAAGCGCTAATGACTTTTGATGGACTTACAATATGAATAGCTTGAATTCTTAGTCCATAACCTTCCTAAAAATTGGGAGCAAAAAAATATTTCATTTTATTTATTGTGAGCTAAGAGAAATGCTTAGACAGACTATCTTTGCCAATATTAAATCTAATTACTTAAGTATAAAACTGATGTGAACTTATAACGTTTAATTTGCAATGATCTAAACTTTTCATCAAAATATTTTCTTATACTATTCAATAGAAATTTTTATATTAACTTAATCATTGGGTCATAATCTGCTAACCACTGTAGTAATGGCAAATAAACAAATAAAACATTGGATTGACGTTATAAACGTTCGAAATCATAAAAATAATCTTCAATGTCATTTAAGTTATCGGAAATTTGAAAGTGAAATTAAACCAGGTAGTGAAATAGTATTACGTTATAAATATATATAATAATCAAAAACTGTTTGTAGTGCAAAACATAGCAGAGCTATTAGCAAATCAGAAGAAATATAATTATATACATGTATTCAATATGTTTGTCTCGTCTCCATCTGTTTCTGGAATAGAATTATAACAACAAAACATACTTACTATGCAAATAGACATAAACTGTCTCAACTCAGTGACACTGATTATGGACAAAAGTTCTATCAAATTTGCTTCAGTAAAGTCCAGAATTAAAATAAATCCTTTAAAATAGTCGTGATTTTTAACGTATTCAGTTAGCTGTAAAATAAAAATCATCAATTCGCTCGTTAAGGTATAAACTATATATATATATATATATATATATATATATATATATATATATATATATATATCATAATCATCATCGTCACTCATTTTTTTAATTCAAATTAAAAAAAATACTTAAATTGGCAGAACGTTATATTGAAAAAAAAAACTGGTTTTCGATATAATTATTTACGTTTTTGAATACTAGGCAGTTTTATAACAAGAAATCTATTCTAAAGTTTTATATATACAATTAAGTCCCCTTACCCCGTCTGTCAGTTTGTATGTCTGAACCCGATAAACTCAAAACCACGGAACGGAACTTCGGAAACGAACTTTATACATTTTTTACCAATGGAACAATTTATGACGAAGTTGTATGATTTGTATCTATATATGAGTTGTATATTATTATGTAGCTTTTGTTTACTTTAGCTTACTATGTTTTTATTGTCCACCACAAAGATTAAAAATTTAAAAAACATTCATACAACCTTATTATTATTGGCTTACAACAATGATGCAACGGCGTAAGGAATTACACATATGATATGAGGTAGGTGGTACATGTCACTCAGATTTTTTGTTACGCTTTCACGCCTAAACCTGAAAAGCTACATTATCTCCCTGTATTTCCACGGGAACGGGAACTACGTGGGACACTAGGCGTGGCATAAGGCGTGGGCAAAACACTAGCAATAAGTAAAATAACTTTTTTTTTAAACAGGTTTTGTGTAAATTTAATAAAATATGACGATGATTGTCGAAGTTCAAAAAAATGATGCTAAACATTAGGTACTTGCATACGTAATATGTACTTTTATTTAATGAGACACGAATCAACAGAAAATTTTACAGTGGTAGTGCCATGCTACATACCTTCAGGTTGTAGCCGAACGGGCAGGCAGGCCCGGGGAAGTACCACTCTCTCACTTAAAATCGGCGTGAAGTGTTAGCCAAGCTACCGCGTTTCGTCCGGTATGTGAGAGTTCCGGAGGCCCAATTTCCCCCCCCCCCCCCAACAAAATGAGTGCGCAGAATCAAGAACAACTACCGCGGGTACCATCTGCGACTGCGGTGGACAATCCCTCTCTGGACATCCATGCTCAGGATATACACCGCGTGAGCAGGGATGCCCAGGCTGCCCTTCGAATTCTGGGTGGGGCAATTTTGCGCTCCAGAATGGATGGGGCAGAAGGAGCAGGCATCTTAAGGCAACCCATTCAATCCTTACTGTTGACTTCTGCAACATCAGGGGACCCGCCTGGTGGGGGAACTGTTTCCCCACCCAGGTGAGTTTGTCCCTCCGCCAATGGCCCCCCGCTCCGTGATCCGCAGAGAGGACGCAGTGGATCCACCACTGATCACGGAGCGGGAAATGGAGATGGCCCTCGGTCACTTGAGGGCCAAGAAGACGGCGCCGGGTCCGGACGGTGTTCCAGGGCGAGTTCTGTGCGGCGCCCTGGAATACCTAGGTGCAAGGCTTCGGGGGCTGTTCGACGACTGTCTGACCAGCGGGCAGTTTCCGAAGCCTTGGAAGGTTGGAAAGTTGGTGCTGTTGCCGAAGGAGGGCCGACCGCCCGGTTCCTCCTCGGCATACAGGCCGATTGTGCTGCTGAACGTGACGGGCAGGTTGTTTGAGAAGATTCTTGCAGCCCGTCTCGTTCAGCACCTCGATGAGATTGGTCCGGGTCTGTCAGAGGCTTAGTTCGGGTTCATGGCGGGTCGTTCGACTGTCGACGCCCTGAACGCCCTGAAGACTCGGACCACGGAAGCGGTGGCCCAGAGGCAGGTGGTCTCCCATTCGGCACGATCAGGGAGGCACTCCGATACCATGGGGTGCCGACCTATGTGAGGAGGCTGTTGGAGGCGTACCTCCAGGACCTGGAGAGGTCGTCTGGGCGGGGGGCGACGGCAAATTGGTCCGGCGTCGGGTAGGCTGCGGCGTTCCACAAGGGTCGGTTCTCGGCCCAATTTGTGGAACGTCGGATTTGATTGGCTGCTGAGAGCCCCCGTCCTTCCCGGTATGGGGGTGTTGTGTTACGCAGACGACACCCTCGTCACCGCGACAGGGCGGGACTTTCGGGAGGCGGCCCGCCTGGCCGAGGTCAGAACGACGCTGACCGTGGACCGCATGGAAATGCTGGGCTTGAGGGTCTCTATATCCAAAACGGAGGCCCTCCTTTTCCACGGTCCACGGAGGAGCCCCCCACGAGGGGCGAGTATCACCGTCCACGGGACGGTGATCGCTGTGCAGGCCCAGATGAAGTACCCGGGCCTGACCCTGGACGGACGATGGAGCTTCGGGCAGCATTTCGTGCAGCTCGGCCCGAGGCTCATCAACGCCGCCGCCGCCTTAGGCCGCCTCCTACCCAACGTGGGAGGACCGGGCTCGCTATGCCGGCGCCTCTATGCCGGCGTGGTGTGGTCGATGGCACTGTACGGTGCCCCTATTTGGGTGGACGCACTCACTGCTTCCAACCGGGCCCTCCTGCGAAAACCGCAGAGGGTCATAGCGGTGAGGGCGATAAGGGGTTATCGTACGGTGTCGTGGACAGCGGCGACCCTCCTCGCGGGCGATCCGCCCTGGGAACTCCAGGCGGAGGTGCTCGCGGAGGAGTACCGCTTCCGGGCCGAGGCGAGGGAGCGCGGCGACCGTCCAGGGACACAGGGACCAGGGCCCTGGTTTGGTAGCTTCTGCAAAACGGCGTCACGTCGAAAAGTAGAATGCTATCAAGCCTGGGCTGAAGCGACGGCATCGCGTGATGTAAATACCAGCGCATTTAAAAAGGAATATAACTCTGCCACCAGGTCTTTCAAAAGAGTTATTGCCAAGGCAAAGTCGGAGCACATAGGCAGGATTGGCGAGAGATTGGTGCGTCTTCCTTCGGGAACACGCGCATTTTGGTCTCTCGCTAAGGCTGTCTTAGGGAATTTCTGTCAGCCCTCCCTTCCATCTCTGCATAGGAACGAAGAAACGTTGGCTCATACCGCGAAGGAGAAAGCTGACCTTTTGAGCACTCACTTCGCGTCTAACTCGACTCTGGATGACCAAGGAAAGATACCACCTACAATCTTGCGGTGTGATACCACGATGCCGGAAATTAAATTCCCACAAAGTGCGGTTCGTAAAGCACTTTTTTCCTTGGACATCCATAAGTCGCGTGGGCCCGATGGCATTCCTCTGATTGTGTTGCGTGTTGCGTTACTTGTGCTCCCGAGCTGGCACCGGTCTTAACGCGCCTTTTCCGCCACTCCTATACATTAGGCGTAGTCCCGAATTCTTGGAAGACTGCTTTGGTGCACCCGATCACTAAAAAAGGCAATCGCTCTGATCCAACAAACAATAGACCTATTGCTGTCACCTCCTTGTTCTCCAAGACAATGGAATTCCTTATTAACTGCCAGCTCCTGCGGTACCTAGAGGAGCACCAGCTGATCAGCGACCGCCAGTACGGCTTCCGTCGAGGTCGCTCAGCCGGTGATCTTCTAGTTTACCTGACTCACAGATGGGCTGCAGCGGTTGAGTCCAAGGGGGAGCAGTAGCACTCAGTCTAGACATGGCGAAAGCCTTCGGTCGGGTATGGCATAAAGCACTTCTCTCGAAGCTTCCATCCTACGGGCTTCCCGAGAAATTATGCACGTGGATCACCAGGTTTTTTGGCAGATCGGAGCATCAAGGTCGTTGTCGACGGTGCATGCTCTGACTTAAAGTTCGTCAATTCTGGTGTTCCACAAGGCTGCGTTCTTTCACCTACTGTGTTTCTTCTGCATGTCAATGATATGTTACAAATCAGTAACATTCACTGCTATGCGAATGACAGCTTTGTAGGCGTTCTTTACACCGGCCGTAGCAATATTTCTCGGGAATACGTCGACGAGTGTCGGAACAAACTTGTGTCTGAAGTCGAGACCTTGTTAACCAAAGTCTCGGACTGGGGCCGACTAAACTTAGTCCAATTCAACCACAATAAGACACAAGTTTGCGCGTTAACCGCTAAAAAATCTCCTTTTGTCATGTCCCCTCATTTTGAGAATACTCCCCTCGCTGCCACAGCCATTATCGGGATATTTGGCGTCAAGATTTCGAACATTGTTCAGTTACGCGGTCAATTGGAAGTTAAAGCTAAATTGGATTCTAAAAAGCTTGGAGTGCTCAACAAGGCGACACAATACATCACGTCGGCCCATCGCCTACAACTTTACAAAGCGCAAATTCGGCCCCACATGGAGTACTGCTCTCACCTCTGGGCGGGAGCTCCCCAATACCAGCTTCTTCCTTTTGACCGTATTCAACGTAGAGCAGTTCGAATTGTCGACGATCAGACTATTACTGGTCGGCTTGATCCTTTGGATTTGCGTAGAGATGTAGGGTCTCTCTGCATGCTCTACCGCATATATCACGGGGAGTGTTCTGAGGAGTTGTTTGGTTTAGTCCCGGCAGCTGAGTTTCACCCTCGGACATCGCGCCAGAACTCTAAATTCCATCCCCAACACCTCGATGTCTGGAAAACCAGCTTTCGCCGGCGACTTTTTCGAACCGATATGACTTAAAAACCTATAAGTAGAGAGCGTACTCTTTCCTAAAAGGCCGGCAACGCATTTGCATAAAGTCAAGTAAAGTCAAGTAAAGTTAAGTTAAGTAAGGTCAAGTCGAGTAAAGTCGAGTAAAGTCGAGTAAAGTCGAGTAAATTCGAGTAAAGTCGAGTAAATTCGAGTAAATTCGAGTAAAGTCGAGTAAATTGCGGTATATCAGAGGTTAAGAATTGCACGTGATAGCAAATTTTTCATTCACGCCTAGGTGAGATCGGCTGAACTTAGCCTAGCTTGTGGGTAGTATTAATAAGTAAAAAATAACTCACAACAATCATATGTTTGTAGTGATCCATAATTTGTGAAGGTTTGATTGCTTTATCGAAATACTTGGCAATGAAAACCCTATGATGATCATCGGTAAGTTTTGGCAAATTTAAAGCATAGCTGAAAGAAAAAAATTAAATGTAATTCAACATAAATATATTATTCAGATCATGTAGACATATAACGAAGTACTGTAATAATATTATAACGAATACACTGTAATTAATAAAAATTAAAATCTCCTCGAGATTTTTTTATTAGGATTTTGGAGGTGGTGAAGGGCAAGGTGTAAAGTTTCTCATCCTCCATTGAAAAGGGAGGATTCTCTGACCAGACGTGTGTTGTGTCAGGTGGGCTACTGCCCGACGGTTGTTGTCGGGTTCTTGTATATATATTCAATAACTTTAATATCGTGATGTAGAATACGTCAGGTCGTAGGTGGCGAGATAGATGTCGCTACAGGATCTCCAATAAAGAACAACAAACATCACAAATTTACAATATAAATAGGCAGCATTAATAATAAGTATATAGTAAATTACAAAAGATCACAAAAGTCTGTAATTCTTGCAAAAATCTGTAAGTTGGTCTACATAGGCAAAACCAGCTAAAATCATAACTCCATTTTGGATTACCAGAGTCCGTCAAACATTAGTTTTGTAGAACTTCCTTCCTTAATCTTTTTTGCTCTAAATCTGCCACTTTTGAAACATTTTGAAGATGTTCCCAATCATTCGTATAGCGCGTGCTCGTAGCAGCAAAATATTTTAAATAAAATAAAAAGTTAAAATTTAATACATTATTATTTAATATATAAATAATGACTTCAATGTTGTTTCTTTATTATAAATATAATTTACCCATTATTTATAATGATAATTAACCAGAGATAATCAAATTTGTTTTTTCCGTATACATATAATTGCGAACACCAAACTGTGATGCAAAAATTAGTATAAAATAAAACGATGTTTATCCGTACTCGTAGGTGGGGAATTTCCATCGCTTTTGCCTAGCCGTTCGATAGTAATATGGGGCAGGCGGCATTAATTCATGTAATTCCTTAGCATATTCTCAGAAATGTATCCGATAGTGACGCAACTAGTAGTCGATATTCAAGACATTGGAACCTAGACTCAACCATTGTGTCGTCTCCTATCAGCCTCCTGAAACGCCTCTCAATCCCATCTAGAGCCTCAAGGTGGTGATTAAAAGAGCCGTCCAAAAGGTGAGAGCAAGAGCAAGAGCTTTGTATAATCTGAGCTGTCAGGAATAAAGCAACGTCTTACCTTGGAGAGAATACTAAGCTTTCGAGCGGCTATTTGAGCTTTGGTCTCAATAAGAGAGCCAAAATTTAGAGTTGACGTGAGTGTAGCGCGAAGAAGGTCAAGGTGGGTGCAGTAACAGGAACCGATACTTTTCGGAAAGACGGAGGTAGCTGGAATTCACTCTTTTTGGCAGAAAACAAACACGCCTGCGTCTTGGTTGCATTGAACATGACCAAATTGGCAGCACCCCAATCGGACACTACTTTAAGGGTCACGCTCAGGCGCTCAACCATGGCCTCTCTCTGAGCCTGGATTTGACCCTAGTAGCTTTCGACAACTGTGCAGTCTTCTGCGTACCCATGAATACCGGGCATTAGCAGATCATTGACGTGCAGCAGAAATAGTGTACGGACCCCTGGGGAACACCAGCATTTATAGCCATTTGATCCGACGATTCAGAAAGTCTGAAATCCGGAATCAAGAAGCTTGCTGATGAGGCCATCGAACCATCGAACAAATAATTGATATATACATACAAAATCAATCTTTAAATTGCATCTTTTGAGGACATTTTTAACTTTGTGCAATAAGTTAAAAATCTCCTCACAAGACGGCTATATTGTGCATGCGCGTTAGTGGATTCAAATTTGAAAATAATCAATCGAATTTTCATTCTAGATTAACATTCATCGGTAAGCATGAGATGAAATATAAAATTAAACACGTGAATATTCAAAAATGTTTGCTCGCTTGGTCATATTGGCTCTTACTATACAACTCACATAATTCTCATTAAGTACTCACATAATTTCGTGTAGGTTTCCCAAGTCAGTTTTAACATTACATTCTTCAAAGAACTGGGGTAACAACGTCCTCATCGTGCAAATTTTATCGATTTGTCTCTTAGCACGTTCTATGGATCCTTTGCAACCAATGATAACGGCTTCCAGATAAAAACGACCTGTAAAAAACGATCTTTAAATATTTTATGTATTCATTCAATAATTTAACAGATTACATACATTTATTTATTGCATAGGAAGGTAGCCGAGCATATGGGTCACCTGATGGTAAGTGGTCACCAACGCCCATAGTCATGAGCATCGTAAGAGATGTTAACCATCGCTTACATCCCCAATGCGCCACCAACACACTAGCTCACTCACCCTTCAAACCGGATCACAAAAATAGCAAGTACTGCTGTTTTGCGGTAGAATATCTGATGAGTGGGTGGTACCTACCCAGACGAGCTTGCACTAAGCCCTACCACCAAGTGATATAATTCCATTAATATATCAATCGTAATAAACTTTATGAATACACAAATATGGACCGGGAGATACTGATACTGATACTACTCCCAATGTATTTGAGAAATATCGAACGTATCGTAGCGCAGGTTATTATAATTTTAAGTGTGTTACGCAGGTGCACGGCACAGTTGCACTCTCTATATCCGCACACTCATAATTTAATGCGCAGGCCTAATATCTATAACTTACAAACTTTCGGCTGCCAGAATTTCTTGAAAAAATGCAATGAATTTTATAATCGGCCCAAATCGGAGTGTGTGTCGAAAATTATCTCAATCAAATCAAATCAGAACAGACTTATATGCTAGCTATACTAGTTATTCCAAATATCATTAAAAATGTTTAATTGGTGGGTTGACGTGTAGAGGCCATCTCAAAGTAAATGGTCACCATCCATAGACATAGAAGTATTAAACATTCATAACATTACAAGTATTGATTTTTAGTAACTGGCTATAACCCAGCTTAAATCCAGATTAAACTATAAATAAATGAGATATGGCCGAGTCATATTGAAATTGTGCTGGTTAGCCGAAACAACCTACAGGTTGTTCTCCACAATCATTCCTCGCAATCTCCTTCAGTTGTATAAAAATTTAAAAGACAATGTTTAGTTGTGTGACGCTATATCGTAGCTATTATTACGAACTTAATTTAGTTATTCTAAATAAATTCTTAAATCATTTGTTCAATACAAATTGTCTATTTGAGTTATCATTTGTTGTATCAATCATACTTGGAAACTCTCAACAGTTATTGTATTGTGAAAAGGTAATTTGAATAGACACAAGAGTTATCAAAAGCAATACAATAGACTACAATTTTATTATTGTTCCCGTCCCGGAGCTATGCTGTATTTTTTTTAAATATATTTTTTAGAATTTCATAATATTTTGAAATAAGAATTACAATACACTTTAAATTTGGAAAAAACTATATAATAATCTGCAATCGCTAATGTTGTCCTCTAGAACAATAACGAAGTCAAATACATAGGAACATTTACAATCAAACAAAAACCGCTCTAAATGATATAATCATAGAATCGAAATTAGGTGTAGTTGAAATACGTCAGAATTCGGACTAATATAATAAAACTAACAAGTGGTTTAAAACATTATTATTATGGGAACAACCTTGATTGTATTTATAGTTTAATAAAAACTAAGCAAAATATTATAATATCTTCTAGTGTTTTTTTTAAAGAGAATAGGAAGTTTTGGTACATTAAATGATTTTTGAATGTATTAGAAATGGTTTAAAATTAAAAAAAATAGAAAAAACAACATACAGACGAATTGATAACCTCCTCCATTTTTTGAAGTCTGTTAATAAACAGATAACTAAGGCAATGGATATAAATACAAACATAATTTGAAGCCATAGTATATAATTAAATTATTAACGCTGCAAAAATAAAATTGAAGCAAGTTATTATCGGAGGTTATACAAAAAACAATTCGAAATAACTCGAAACACAATTTTTCCACTCGACGCTTGTGAATATATTTGCATACAGACACTAATGACGCATCAGCGAAGTCTGATATCTGGTTTTATATACCTTGTGTCCAATAACATCACTAATTCAGTCACTGGCACACACAGCAATAAAATGTATTTGTTTGATCCACAACTTAATTGGGAAACACAAGAATAAAACTATACAAAGTTTACAAAGTCGCCAAGAAAATTGGTAGTTACACTTTTGTTAAATAATTACTTAACGTAGTTATAATATGTTTGCTCAAAGCCATTAAAAAACTTAATAGTTCGTTGTTTAATTCGGTTGTTTATCACGGTCGCAAATTAACAATAATGTGTATTGTTTGTTTAAATTATATTATTATCGATACTCTAAGTAGCGTCTAGACGATATTTCTAATTAATAATTATAATAATATCGTGAAACATTATTCACACACGGCCATCTGATCCCAAACTAAGCAGAGCTTGTACTATGGAAACCAGACAACTGATATACTGCATATACTACTTTTTCTTTCGTAAATACATACTTATATAGATAATTACACCCAGACTCAGGACAAACAGACATGTTCATGCACACAAATGTCTGTCCTGGGTGGGAATCGAACCCACGACCTGCGGCGTGAAAAGCAAGTGTCTTACCAACCACGCCAACGGGCTCGTCATGGGACGGCAATCCGACAAGACCTGACAGAGTTCAGGCGCGGGACCTACGGCTTTACGTGCTATCCGAGGCACGAATTAAAACATTATTAATTAATTTTAATGGGTTCATTCCCAAAACTATATAAGCATTTTTTACTCAGACACTGCTTCATTACATATTGCTAGGGTATGCGAATTGAATGACACTATCTAACTATATAATATATGATGCTACTTACTAAAATCCTTCATTTTAAAATGTTTTTGTTTTTGTACCCATTCATGCAGGATATTGATGGCCTCCTTCATTTGTCCGGGTTTTTCCAAATTGTACTCTCTTCGTATCGCCATCAAGGTGTCTGGCTTAGTTTCTAGGATCCTGTCCTTGGGTATGAAATCCATATTTAGTAATCAGTGACCACTCGCCTCAACTATCTCAAATAGACTGATAGAAGCAGACAGGAAATCTCTAGAGATTATCTAGGTTATCTAAGTTTTTTTTAATACAGAAATTATAAATAACATCGTGTAATATGATAATTAATCAATTCATTTTTTATTTGAGATTGTGATATAATACGATATTATAAATAGGTAACTGCGCATTTAATTTAACAAATGGTTATAACTCTTGAATTTCTTGTAGGTTTTTTTTTCACTTCCTTTACTATTGTTTCTTTTAATTAACTGTCGAGCCAACAATCGTTATTATCAGTAACCACTTTGTTGCTCTGGAATATAATCAATTCAAATATATAACATATACATTATGTTATTAAAAATATATTTTAAGTTATAATGTTTAGACATTTTAAATTTATTATATTATCTTAAAATATAATAGAAAATAACCACTCCATCTCAATTCGTGTCTTAAAACCTGTCTAAGGAAACTTTTCTGGTTAGCGCGTCCATCAAGAAATACTATCGGGGATGTATTGTGTGTAAATGTACTTAAATCCCCCCAATAAACAAGAGTACCTAAGTGTATCTATACTAATATATAAAGCTGAGAGTTTGTTCGTTTGATCCGGCTAATCTATTGGTTCGAATTTAAAACATATTTTTGTCTTGTATAATATGTCCTTTTATTGAGGAAGGTGGAGTAGGCTTATTTAAATTCTTATTAATTATACGCGAGTGAAACGGCGGGGCACAGCTAGTATATTTGTGTTTTTGTTTTATATACCAGTATTATACAGAGTGTAACAAAATTCGTGTCTGACCCGTGAAGTGGTTATTAGGTATCGTGAGTGGGTTCTATTCATGTAAAAAAAAAATTGGTTGCCTGTAAAGTCGGTATACGGGCGAAAGTTTTACGTGACAACGACTTTGAGTGGTAAAATAATTTTAATGTGAATATTCATTCGTATAGTAGGAAGAAGGATGAAATAATAGTAACAATTTAAAACATTTATTTATACAAAGAATTATATTTAAAACATTAATTTATACAACGAATCTCGCACTGAATTTCATATTAACAAAATTTTATTTTTACCTTTACACATACATACGTATTTATATACAAATATACATACAATAACTTGCAATACATTTGCGTACAATGAAACAGCGTTTACTACAACTTAACTTGTTCCTATCTGAGTGATTTTGCCCGAGTGGAAGGGACGCGTGCCTCTCACTCGCTCTCATTGTGAGCGCATAACGTGAGCGGAGCGTAACGCAGTTTCTTGAAGTGTCACCCGGCAAACCAATTTATAAGACGTTGTCACGTCAAAATTAAAATATTATGCAAAAAAATTACTCATAAAAAAATTTTTTTTTCAATTTCATTTGTAAATGACGAAAATTTCATGGACAACTGAGGTTATGACCTCGTCTCCGACCTACCCGATAGGTTAGAGCTATCGAGCGCTGACCCCCGCGCCTGTGTTGCAATATAATTGTCGTTATTTAGTCAAATTAATTTTTTTTCGGGGTAAAATTTTGCTTAAAATTTTAAAATTTATTACTAAAATAGAATCGACTAATGATACCTAATAACCACTTCACGGGTCGGACACGAATTTTGTTACACTCTGTATAACAGTTGTTAAAACTCCAAGTCCCGAGCAAGCACCACTGAATTTTCATATGCTTAATTTGTATTTTTTAACGTAAATAAATTTTAGTATGTATATGATTTCACTAAAATTCTGCTACATATATAGTGTGGTGAAATGGGTATAGCGCGGCGGAGTAAGCTCCTAACCTTCCCAACAAAGGAGAGGAGGCTTTAGCCCAGCCGTGGGACATTCACAGAATATTAATGTACGGTAATATTATCATGTCTTCCTGGCCACAGTGGTCTCTTGGGACTTCCTTCTGTGTGGAGCATATTATGATGTACAAGAAATAAACAAATTTGTATGTTTAGTTAATAAGCCGTTATCATCGTCGACATATTAAACTAAAACTCAAAAAATATTCAAGAGTATATTATAACATGTCTGACCTTTATCTATAAATAAAAATAATAATTATGATAATACAATTTTAATCGTATAAATAGTTTAAAAAAAGCTTTTTAATATTAATATGATATATTTGTAATTTATACAAAGCATCAGAACAATTTATTATATTACAATTTAAGCATTTTTGTTATATCGGCTTATATCCTAGTAATACTATAAATGCAAATGTTTGTATGGATCTTTGTTAAATTGTTACTCTTTCACGCAAAAACTAATGAATGGATTATATTCATTAAAAAAAAACTTTTACAAATAACTACTTTTAAAAATTATTTTACAGAAACAGAATAACTAGCTGCCCGTCCCGACTTCGTACGGGTAATATAAGGATTTTTATCCCGTGCAGTTTTTAACCAATGATATATAAACATTCACCGAACGATCTCTTCACCCATCCAGTAGAGTGTGTCTTTAGTACAGAACATAATTATAATAATCCTCAAAAGTTTGTATGGTTGTATGGACGTTTGTTATTCTTTAACGCAAAAACTACTTAATAGATTTTAATAAAACTTCACAATAATATAGCTCATACAATAAAATTGGATTTTTATTTCCAAAGTGCACATTGGATTTACAAATTGATTCTTATCAAAACAAATTCTTATCAATTTTCAATAATTCTGATATTTAAGGTAGATATACTTTGTCTTTTACACTATGTTTTATGGACAAATATTCTAAAAATTACAACGATGGCAAAGTGAGTACACTGCGGGAGTGGTGGGAGAAGCATTCGGGCAACGGCTCATTTCCCAGTGTGCGACCGGTACGTACGAAGACGCGTGAGGGCAGATATGTTTGATTTTTAAGGCCCTAATCTATACTAATACTATAAAGAGGAAAGATTTGATTTTTTGTTTGTTTTTTGGGAGTGGCGAGGAACAGGGACACACCACCATTGAAAAGAGAGGAGGAGGATGGTCTCCGACCAGACAGGTGTTGTGACTGGTGGGTTACTGCCCCACGGTTGTTGTCGGGTTCTTGTATATATGTTCAATCGCTCGGATAACTATAATATCGCGATGTAGGATACGTCAGTTTTATAGTTTCGTATGTGGCGAGATAGATGTCGCTACAGTTTGTTTGTTATGATTTAAGTGAAAAACTACTCGCCGAATTAAAAAAATCTTTTACCATTGGCAAGCTACATTTTTATCGCGTAACAAAAGCTATATTATATTTTAAAAAAATTAGAGATCCCTTACCTGAAATGGAACGATGTAACCCAAGGTATGAAAATGTTGCCTGATGTAACACAAGGAAACTAACGCCGCACTTACATGGACAAATTGTTGATCCTTTTGAATAGATATTCCTAAAAAAAGTCATAGTGTCTCGGACACAGAAATATTAGGAAGCCTAAATACAATTTAAACTTCGAGCACTGTACAAAATCTATTTAATGCTCAAGATAAGATTACAGGAACTTATGGTAGTCTCAAAATGATAAAATATAGGAACCAAAGATTTAGCGCCGAGCGCCCAGAGGTCTCGAAAAAAAGTGTAGTCGTTGCAGGGTCCCTTCTCCTCGGGCGATGACGTCGGATGATGAAGTCGGATCGTAGGGCTGCGACGATTGGTCGACAGGGCTTCGTATGTAGTCTTGCGAACAGCCTTATCAACATTAGCGGTAATGCGTCCCAAGGAATATTTGCTCCACATATTAAAGAAGGCGCGTACATAAGCACCCCCCCTGGAATACCTTCGGTATTCTAGTTGTCATCGTGATTTGGTAGAGGGCATAGTCTTGTAAATGGCCTCCGTACGCTGCCTCTTTCCGTCATGATATCAGCAACTCTGCTCACACCGTCGATGCCGGGATGTAAGTGGATGACACGTCCCAAACGCCAATGAAGGGGTGGATTGTTGTCCTCTTGGAGAAGAACTAAATCCCCGACACGAAGAGGGTTGCACTTCTTTGTACGCCACTTGGATCGCTGCTGCAACTCGCTGACATATTCATTTTGCCAGCGTCTCCAAAAATGTTGGCGAGCTTGCTCTATACGGTTATAGCGCTGCAGCCGAGTAGCCTTTTCTTCCTCCAAGACTGGAGCTGGCAGGGAAGACAGTGGTCGGCCAATCAGGAAGTGCCCTGGAGTGAGAGAAAGAAGGTCGTGAGGGGAAGAAGAAATAGGATATAAGGGTCGGCTATTTAGAATGGCTTCCACCTGTGCAAACAAAGTAGAAAGCTCCTCGTACGTGAGATTTAAATTGCCCATAACTCTTTTAATGTGGTGCTTAGCTGCCTCCCAATATCCCCCAAAATGAGAAGCATAAGTCGGTATAAAATGAAATTTTATATTTTCGGTAGCTGCGTACTCAGATAGAGAGTTTTGATTTTCTTTTAAGAAACTACCGATTTCCTTTGCCGCGGCAACGAAATTCCTGCCGTTATCGGAATAGATTTCAAGCGGTTTGCCGCGTCGGGCAACAAATCTCCGTAATGTCATAACAAAGGCATCCTTTGACAGCTCTGTTACAGCTTCTAAATGAACGCATTTGTATCGGAAACATATAAACAGACATAAGTAACACTTGGAAAGTTTTGCGCCGCGGCCTTTCTTATTTAAAATCATAAATGGACCTGCGAAGTCTACCCCTGTCGTAAGAAAGGGAAATGCTGGTATAGTACGTTGTGACGGAAGATGGCCCGTTATAGGTGTTAACGTGTTACGCCCCTGTAAGCGCCTGCATCGGACACAGTTGCGTACAGTACGACGTGCGAGATTTCTGCCAGCTAATGGCCATATGTAGTTTCGCACCGTATATAATAAAAGCTGCGGCCCAGCGTGCATTTGTTTTACGTGTTCGTACCGAAAAATTAAAATCGTTAAGTAATGTTTAGACTGTAATACTATTGGATGTTTCTTTTCGTAGTCATAGTTTGAGTGTTCTAATCTACCGCCTACTCGAATAATGCCTGAATTATCTAAAAATACGTTAAGTGACTGAAGAATACCTTTGTTTGAAATAGATTGAGTTTTGTTTAGTGCATTGTATTCATCAGGAAATGACTGTATTTGAGCAAATTTGCAAAGATAATTAAATGAATTTTGTAATTCGTCTGTCGAGAGAATCCCTCTTATTTTAGTTTTAGGTGATTTAATATTATGAATGAATCTTAAAGCATAAGCAAATGATCGTTTTAATCGAACAAAATTAGAAAATCTATCAAATTGAATTATTGGATCAAACACCAAAGCTACACCAACCTTTAATTCCGGCAATTCGTTATCAGTTTGTCTGTTTAGTGATGGCCACTCTGATTCAGTATTAGCTAAAAAACTTGGACCTGACCACCATAATTTGGATTCTACTAAAAAATTTGCTTTAGCGCCTCTAGAAATAAAGTCAGCCGGGTTATCATTTGTTGGTACGTGACGCCAATTTGCGGGAGTGGTGGTTTCACAAATTTCAACGACTCTATTTGCCACGAAAGTCTTTAATTTATTTGGACTTGTATTCAACCACCCTAGCACTACACTAGAATCACACCAGTGTATAAATCGTGTTATGCTGCACCGTAAAGATTCTAACACCAGTTTGCAAAGCCGAGCAGCGAGTAAAGCTCCTAGCACTTCCAAACGAGGAATGGTAATAGGTTTGCTTGGATTTACCTTTGATTTAGAGCAAAGCAATCTGACCACTACGTTACCATTTGAGTCAATGGATCTAAGATATACGCATGCTCCGCAGGCTGATATAGAGGCGTCGCTAAACGAATGCATTTCAACGGTATCGGGTGAATCGCATAAAACAAATCTAGGAATTTTGACTGATTCTAATGCCACTAAATCAATTTTTAATTCATCCCAAGTACTCTTTAAGTCAAGAGGAACGGGTTCATCCCAATCCACCTTACGAAGCCATAGTTCTTGCATAAGAAGCTTAGGTCGGATGGTACAAGGGCTAACGAGGCCAAGAGGATCAAAAATTTTAAACGAATGTGATAAAATTATCCTCTTGGTTACTTGATCATTACTATCGTAAGGTATATTTGTTAATATGTGCAAGGTGTCATTAAGTGGTTGCCATTGTAAACCCAAAGCGCTCGTAGACTCACTTAATATTAATGGATCTAAAGTGTTTATTAATGAATTTTTAAAAATTGAAGGTACATTGGATTTGAATTTTCTAAGTGGAAAACAACCAGAACTTAACACCGAAACAACCGATTTTAAAATATATTCCAATTGTGGTATTGAATCGGCGCCTGTCAACAAGTCATCGATGTAAAAATCATGCTGAATGATTGTTTTAATTTGTTCATCTGCACACTCTTCTCCTAACTGCCAGATGCACTTAGTACTAAGATAACTAGCACTTGCGAAACCGTAAGTGACCGTATTTAGTCTAAGGGTTTGAATAGGCTGCGACTCGTCGGATCTCCATAAAATTAATTGAAGATTACGATCCATTTCATGCACAGTAATTTGGCGAAACATCTTTTCGATGTCACCCGTCAGCACGTATCTATGTTGGCGGAAACGTAATAAAATGGAGAACAGGGAATCTTGAACCGTCGGACCATTAAACTGTAAATCATTAATGGAAATACCTGATGAAGTGCGGGCAGATCCATCAAAAACTACTCTTAATTTAGTTGACTCGCTGCATTGTCGTAGTACTGCGTGATGGCATAAATAATAATAGTACGGATTTGGTCTAGGACTTTGTAGCACAGAACAATGACCTAACTTGATATACTCATTTATGAATTCAACATATTGTGCCTTAAGCTGAGATTGTGCTTTAAAGCGTCTTTCAAGATTTAAAAACCTAGTCCTAGCTTGAACGTAAGAGTTGCCCAAATTGTTTGGTGAGTCTTTGAGAGGCAAACGAACACAAAATCTACCCGAGGAATCGCGAGAAGTGTGAGTCTTAAAATGTTGCTCACATGCTTTCTCGTCCTCGCTTAATATTTGCCTTTGTGGTAGTTCTTCTAACTCAAAAAATCGTTCAATTAGTTTATTGAGATCATTAGATTGTGTATTTAAAGTTTGAAAATTACAATTAATAGTAGATAATTGCGAGTTCAAATATAGAGGACCGGATAAAATCCACCCGAACTCAGAGTTTATTAGATAGGGCTTATTAGAACCTAGACCCTTACGCTCGCTACCTACGATGTTCCAAAATAGATCAGCGCCGACTAGCACATCTATCGGAGATGGCTTGTAAAACGTTGGATCGGCTAACTGAACATCCATAGGTATATCGAGAATCTTAGTATTTATAAAAAAACTAGGAATATTGCCTGTCAGTTCTGGTAGCACCGGACATGTTACATCGACGCAAAAATCATTGTGCAGCGATTGTAATTGAATTGTACAGTTGGCTTGGACACAATGAGAACTAGCATTTCCGATACCTATAACTTGGACAGGTTCCGTAGAAGTAGACTGTAAACATAGCTTGTCTCTTAATCTTTGAGAAATTAAACTTGATTGACTACCATTGTCCAGTAACACGCGCACCAGCTCGCCTTTATTATTTATAGGATTTAACGCCCTAACTATAGCTGTGGATAATAAAGTTAATTTGTTGGTATTGTTACTGGCAAAATGAACGTTCACATCCTGTTGATGGACAGAAGTTGCTGGGATAGACGTGTTAGGGTTAATAGCATCTGACGATTGGCAACTATTATTACAAAGCAAAGTATTATGTCGCCCTTTGCATTTGCGACACGAACCAAGACGACATGTGTAACTTGTATGTCCAGTACGCAAGCAATTGCGACAAAGCTTAAATTTAGAGACGAGCTCTTGCCGTTGCAATACCGACTTAGACTTAAAATTTGAACAATCATAAATACGGTGTTGGCCATTACAAATTACACAATTTTTCAAATTTTCCTGACTGATAAGTTGTGCTGAAAATGAACCTCGAGTCTGTCCCCCTTTATGTATTTTATTAGACTTGTTTGTGTTAGGGTGAGACAGGGAATCGAACTTTGACTTACTATGGTTGTATGTTTCTAAAATGTCTGCACGATCCTTGAGAAACTTGTTAAATTGCTCTAAAGTAGGTGAATCAGGAAGATTGTTCCTGTGCTCCTCCCATTTCATACTAGTTACGCTCCCGAGCTGCGCAGTGACTATATGAATTATAAGCGTATCCCATTTAGAAGTAGGTTCGCCAAGGGTAGACAACGCACGTAAATTTTTATTTACATTGTCGATAATAGACCTAAGCGACCTTTCGCTTTCACGATCTGTAGCCTTGCTGTCAAAGTTGAAAAGAGAATTTAGATGACTCTTTATTAAAAGTCTTTTATTATCGTACCGCTCACAAAGTAACTGCCAAGCCATGTTATAGTTAGACTCGGTTACCTCCAAATTACTTATTACCCGAGCGGCCTCCCCCTCCAAGTAGGAATTCAGATAGCAAAATTTGATGGTGGCCGGAATTTGCTTGTTATCGTGGACAAGTGAACAAAAGAGATCCCTAAACTCAAGCCATTTATAATAGCTTCCATCAAATTTCCCTATTTGCAGAGTTGGAGGTTTGAAACCCATTCCTGATTGTTCATGACAACAGTGTGATGAGTTGCTATGAGCATCGATGGCGTGCGAAGTGTTAGCTTCATTGTATTTATTTTGAAAACGCTGAGCGGTGGCAATAAGGCTAGCAAATTCGACCTCAATGTTATCACGCTCATCAATCTCCACATCCAACTGTGCCGAATTCAAAACTTCTATCTGAGTTTGCAAATCCTCAAAAGATTTTGATAAATTCTCTATTTTTGCGAGTTGTATGTTTAATTTCGATATCTCGACCTCATCGAGCTCGCTCAAGTTGTCTAAATAGCTTAAATAATTTTTAAATTTTGTTAAACGTCCTTTAACTGAGCTACGTTTAGTAAGCAAATCTTTTATCTTCGCGTCCGACATGATTATACTTTAAATGACTGTAATCTCGACTTCGATAATCGTAAACAAATAATCAGTAATGTTAAACGAAAGAAACTTTAAAAATAAACGCTATTGCTATGTAATTAAAACTGAATATTGTGGCTTACGCTTCTCTTTTGTTTATATTACTTATCTCATTTAACCGGCGCGTGCGGTCGTCTATCCGCTAGCCGCGAACAATGGGACGGTAAGTATCAAGTCAGCTGTCCGCTCCACCTGTAATACTATACAGAAAATATCTATAAATCATTTGAAACCAAACAGCTAATGAGGGAATGCAACAAAAAAATATATATTGGAAACTAAATTGACTTCATAAACTTTAACAAAATTATTTAAACTAAACAAGTTTCTTAGTCGAGCTTATCTTTAAAAAATAACTTGTAAATTGTAATAATACACAAGAATGAATCGTAATCGGATCGCAAGATAAAATTACTTATACTTGGATTGCAATATATAGCTTTGTGAATGTAACTTAATTTGTTTAGAGATAATAATAATTGGTTTTAGTTTATACTTTAATATATTATATTCTACCAAATGTAACGTTAACTATACTGTAAAATATTAATAGACATATATCGCTTAAATAAACCAATTAACAAAAAATATGTAATGAGTAAATTTATTTGTTAATTATCTATAATGAATGTGGGTAGTTTGAGTAAGTATTATATACTTACGCTAAATTACATTACATATAACATTATGATAGTTGTAAATTACAAAATCTAGACTTTGAAGCAATTATGATGACGATCTCGAGTTTGCTAACATTGTTTTACACAATAGTGGAGCTGAACTAGGGATTATTTTAAAAGGTTAGGGAATGCATGGGAATTTAGAAAAGGAACACTTAGCTGATTGGCTGACGCTGCGGTGCGGATTGCTGACCGGCGTGATGACCTGAAGCTGTGGACTGCCAATTGCCAAACTGGGCCTTGTCCCTTCTTGCTGTGCTGACCCTGTGACGTAACGGGTGCGACTCGGCGACGTCTTCGTGGATTGTTAGAAAGAAGATCTAAGGATAGATCTAGATGCTTGCAGGCAATGATTCTGAGCCAACCTGTGTCCTGTCACGGTCGCCACTTTTCTATGTCTCGGACACAGAAATATTAGGAAGCCTAAATACAATTTAAACTTCGAGCACTGTACAAAATCTATTTAATGCTCAAGATAAGATTACAGGAACTTATGGTAGTCTCAAAATGATAAAATATAGGAACCAAAGATTTAGCGCCGAGCGCCCAGAGGTCTCGAAAAAAAGTGTCGTCGTTGCAGGGTCCCTTCTCCTCGGGCGATGACGTCGGATGATGAAGTCGGATCGTAGGGCTGCGACGATTGGTCGACAGGGCTTCGTATGTAGTCTTGCGAACAGCCTTATCAACGTTAGCGGTAATGCGTCCCAAGGAACATTTGCTCCACATATTAAAGAAGGCGCGTACACATAGTTTGCGCTGTTTTCATTTTATATTGTCTCAGTCGATGTTAGCCGATAACAATACAATCAAACTACACTACTAAAAACTGCTCTCATACAATAATAACAAAATAATAATAAGCTTTGTTACATATTTAATATAAGAGAATAGAATAAAATAACACAAAGTAAAACAAAAATTACAAATAAGAACAGGGTGATCCTATTGCTGGGTAGCTTTACTCTTAAATAAACATATGTGAGTGGTGTAAAGGGCAATTATAATAAACAAGAAATGCTTAAAGTAGATAACGTATTTAATTTGATAAGGATTAATATCATATCCGTTTTTATAACTTTCCAATTATGACATTACAACATTAAAAAATGGTTACATAACCATTTTTTTTTAAATTAAAGTGGGTATAGTTAGGTATCCTTAAAAGATAGACATATGCCATTACGGACTTTTCTGTAGAGCTATGAAAGGGAAACAATTTCACCATACATTATTTTGTTATAATTCAAAGGGTTTTTACAGCGTTTCCGATGAAACCTCTCAATCGGCTCGTTTTTTTTTCGACTTCTTCAACAATTATTGTAATATTTCAACAAATTTACAGAAACCATTAATGAATTATACAAGTAAACCTTCCTATTGAATCACTTTATCCATTGGTGGAAACGGTATGAAAATCCGTTCAGTAGTTTTTTAATTTATCGCGTTCATACAGACAGACAGGGAACGCGGGGGACTTTGTTTTATAATATGTAGTGATAGTGATAATATAATAAATATTGTCGTATCTATACTCTATACTAATATATAAAGCTGAAGAGTTTGTTTGTTTGATCCGGCTAATCTCAGGAACTACTGGTTCGAATTTAAAAATTGTTTTTGTGTTGTATAGTTTTTTTTTTTTTTATTGCATATGAAGGCGGACGAGCATATGGGCCACCTGATGGTAAGTGGTCACCAACGCCCATAGCCAATGGCGTTGTAAGAGCTGTTAGCCATCTCTTACATCGCCAATGCGCCACCAACCTTGGGAACTAAGATGTTATGTCCCTTGTGCCTGTAATTACACTGGCTCACTCACCCTTCAAACCGGAACACAGCAATAACAAGTACTGCTGTTTTGCGGTAGAATATCTGATGAGTGGGTGGTACCTACCCAGACGAGCTTGCACAAAGCTCTACCACCAAGAGTAGTATATAGTCCTTTAATCGAGGAAAGTTCTAGGCTAGGATATTTATCCATTATATTTTTATTAATTATACGCGGGTGAAAACGCGTGTTACAGCTAGTCATAAATAAAACAAACTATAAAGATTATACAATAAATATTTATTTTATTACATTTTGTCATGTCTTATTTGTTTTATTATAATTTGGATACCCGTGAATCTTTTAATTTACCTTACAAGACTTTAACTAATCAACACTTAATAACCTAAAAGTGCCAGGCATTCCTGCATACAGATAATTGAAACAATCTTTTTGTCTGAAGTTTTCATCTGTACCAGCTGAATTAATTACTCGCATATGGTTCAAGTGTTCCTCCGATAATAGCGCGTCCAACCAGTCTCCTGAAGTAAAAATACTATAACTATTTTTTTTATTATTGAAAGTCGGTAGGCTGCCTGGAAAATAGGTTACCCGATGGTAAGTGGTCAGTGGTAGATACAGGCAGCCTTTGGATTTATCGATTATACTGATACTAAATAACATATTATGTAAATATAGATACTATATTAGATATAGTTATGAACAAATCGTAATCAAATTTTACATGTATCGTAGTCCGAGACCCAATATCTTTATATATGTACGAGTATGTACGATATAAGCTATATACATACTTTGTAAATCCTTTAAAGAGCGTTCTGTTCCCCCACAATCTTGCGGCAGTATTTCTTTTGGAACATGCTTATGAACTTCTTCAATATTTTTGTGAACCTGGATTCTACCCGCGACCTTAGAACTTAGAACTTGATTCAAAATCGCTACTAAAGTGTTAATGACCTTTGATGGACTTATAATATGAATAGCTTTAACTCTTATTCCATAACCTTCCTGAAAATTAGGAACAAAAATCATAGTGTAATTATAGTAATAAAGAAAAATAAACAGTGTTGAATTGAACATTGAATTGAAGTGAGATCATTCTTCGAGATAATAAAAATCGATGTTGAGGTCGTGAAAACGTTTTCAAAGTCAACGAATTTGCCATCGGAAATTTAGAAGTAAATTTAAAGTGGATATAACTTGTTGAGTGAAATAGTATTATATTAAAAATTGTATGTTAATTAGCCGAGATGGCCCAGTGGTAAGAACGCGTGGTAAGAACCGATGATCGTGGGTTCAAACCAGAGCAAGCACCACTAAATTTCATGTGCTTAATTTGTGATTATAAGGCTTTAGCCAATCAGTGGGACATTCCTAGGCTGATATTGATGTTAATTAGGAACTTTTTGTAGTTAATTATATAGCAGAGTTATTAGCAAATCGCACACACACACACACACACACAGGAATGTCTACAATTACTAGCGGTCCCGACAGACGTCGTTCAGACATACAGACATTATATTTCATTTGGTGATGAACCGACAGCAGCACACACCGGGTCCAATTGTGTTTTCAAACCATCTAGGAACCTTTGTGATATACACACAAAATTTCATCCAAATCGGTCCGGCCGAGGTAAAAGAAAAAATATATACTTATGTATGAATTGTATATGTTTGTATCCGCCAACTGTTAATGTAACAACAGAACATACTTACGATTTCAATAGACATAAATTGTCTCAATTCACTGACATTAACTATGGACAAAAGGTCTACCATATTCGTTTCAGAAAAGTCCAATATTGAAATCAATCCGTTAAAATAGTCGTGGACTTTCATGTATTCTGTCAGCTGAAACATAATAATCATCATAAAATCTCTAATATTGCTCGTTAGGGATAATATATCTATAGTTAGGAAACTCCGAGGTCCATACAACAGCGTTATTAAAAAAAAAGAAGCGCGGCATTTCGCGCGCATATTTAATCGCCGCCATCTTGTTAGTGCATATAAAAATGTAACGTAATTAATTAATTACTGGCGCGATTTATGATTTGTATTATGTTCAAATGTGTTATTTGGATTTATAAAGTAATTGAGTGAGTAATTAACAGTAATTTATATGATTTGGTGTTTGATTTATGAATAAATTAATTCGTGATCCTTATAAAATCAATTTTCACTTCTGGATGCTAAATCTATTTATATGTATTTACAACCAAGTAAGGTTACAATTGCAGTATTATTATATTAAATTTAAATAAAAATGCAAATAAATAATGCAGTAAAGAAGCCTACATAATTTCTGAATGTGTGACTATATAAATAAATATATTTAACGTTTTTCATAAGCGTTGCTTATCGGCACTTTAGTTAAAACCTGATGTCTCCCTTATCGTTATTATTGAACGCCAAACTACGTTTATAAGTATGACCGATATATTTTAAAGGAATGTAATAAGATCATCAAGTAGCTTAATTGATACAATTAATATAAGTAATTTAAAATATATTGAAAACAGTCGCAAAATAACAGTACTTGGTATTGTTGTGTTACGGTTTGAAGGGTGAGTGAGCCAGTATAATTATAGGCACAAGGGACATAACACCTTAGTTCCCAAGGTTAGTGGCGTGTTGGCGATATTTTTTTAAAGAAATATTAAATGCCTGTCTATGGGCGTTATGGACCACTTACCATCGGGTGGCCCATATACTCGTCCTACCTAAACTGTAAAAGAAAAGATCTATGATGCATGAATATTTACGAATATTATGAAAAACACTTCCTTAATTTGACAAAACTTTGATTTATAATTTAGTCATTTGCAATTTTAAATACTATGCAATTCTGTAACAAGAAATCTATCCATGTTAGTGACAAATATTTTTAATAAATAATACATTTTAGTATGTAATCATTTCTCTAATTATTATAAAATACAGTCCCCTTATCGCGGCTCTCGGACTGTCGTTCTGAACCCGATAAACTCATAACTGATAACCACGGAACTGATTTTTATGCAAAATGATGTGTATAATAAATTTATAGGTTTTGGGTATTGACCGAAATATGACGGTAATTGTTGAACATTTCGAAAAAAAACATGACAACTGGGATACTTGCAAGCAAGCATGCATGCTAGTTGTGCGTAGATATAACTATACACTTGGGTGTTTTATGTACTCTTATTTAACGGGAGCGAAGCTGAGGGAGGTATCTAGTGGGTAGTAATAATAAGGAAAAAATAACTTACAACAATCACATATTTGAAGTGATCCATAATTTGTGAAGGCTTGATTGCTTTATAGAAATACTTGGAAAAGAAAACCCTATGATGATCATCGGTTAGTTTTGGCAACGTAAAAGCATAGCTGAAATAAAAATTTAAATGTAATTCAACATCTGGACATATGTATATTATCTACATAAATAAAATGATAGAGGTCTGCAGTTGTGCGCGCATCACGGAAAAACTACTGGATAGATTTCAATGAAATTTATCCAGCTAAATTTTATTTCTTAGACACTTGGCCCTTATCAAAAGAAAAAATTATTGTGATATCTTCATTTAATAAAAAGTTATTAAAGTTTCAAGAAACAACGATTTCTTCGTTGATGAAGAAACAACGTGTTCAGTGATGTATGTTTAAACAAAGTATATTTTTGCTTGCGATCTTTTTGATGTTTTTTCCTTCGTACATAAGAAAACTTTGTTAATATATTAGGCAATGCGGACGAAGTCACGGGTATCAGCTAGTCCAGAATAGGTAGGCACATAACCAGATACTGTATTGAATAAAAATGAAAATTCACCTCATTTCAATCCACAAATTGATCATCAAACTTCCTCGCTAACGCTTTTTCGCTCTAAATCTGTCAATTGTGAAATATTATGAAGATTCTCTAAAAAATCATTTTTTTCTATACTTCTGGCCGAATACTGAAACGTCTTTCAAATATGAAGTGGGACTTAATTATTTGGAACGCCATTCATTTCAAATTTCGCATACTAAATTTTGAAATTAATGACGTTCCAAATAATTAAGTCCCACTTCATACTTGAATGACGTTTCAGTATTCGACCGTTCGAGTAATTAGGAGGGCTCCTAAATAGTATTAGCTCAGGGCTTAATTAACGGTCCGGCCCTGAACGTCAGAGTATCTCACAATGTCTATGAACAATCTAATTGATATCTTAATACAAAATCAACCTTCAAATGTCCCATAGCTTTTTTTTCTCGCAGTTGGAAACCTTCAGAGAGGTACTCTGCTCCCTCTTGCGGTACCGGGTTAAGTGGGATTCTTAACTACTATAACTACTGTGAGATCGTCTTCAGCACTGATCGGAGAGGCTGCGGGTTAGTTTATATAACGCATCCGCGGTCCCACCTGTGCCGTTTTCCGCTCGTGGATCGCTGGAGCTCTCTTCAGGCGGCGATGGTAATCTCACCCCATTGGCACTTACTATACAACTCACATAATTCTCATTAAGTACTCACATAATTTCGTGTAGGTTTCCCAAGTCGGTTTTTACATTACATTCTTGAAAGAACTGCGGTAACAACGTCCTCATCGTGCAAATTTTATCGATTTGTCTCTTAGCACGTTCTATGGATCCTTTGCAACCAATGATAACGACTTCCAAATAAAAACGACCTGTAAAAGAACGATCCGTAAATATTTTATGTATTTATTCTATAATTTAAAATAAATAATAATATATTCGTCTTTGTTTTTTAACACGTTGATAACATTAATATTAAAGTCAACTCACAAAATATGTTCCGGCATGTTACGGCACTTTGAATTTTATTGAGCCAAAAATGTATTCGCTTGACCCGACATTCTGAGTAATTCTGTGTAAAAATTCCACCGGCGTATAAAGACTAAACTGGTATGTAACCGCAAAGGGTAAACTGGGGTAAACGGTACCTTCAATGAAAAATCTAATATCACTCAAGTTAGGTGAGACTCAACAATTGCGCCTCATGAATTTTAACGAGACATTTTCTTTGCGACGCCCAAAGTGATCCGGGTGCTTAATCTCCCACCTGAGGAGGTCGGGGTATAGAAGACGATACTTAAAAGGCAATTTTGTGCATTGAATATTTTAAATTATAGCGTAACATTTTTTATTAAATGAGACAAAAACCTTATAATATATAATCGTTAGGCGAATATTGAACTCAAATTTATATGTTAGTATAAATATACTAACATATAAAGTTGAGCTATTTATTATATAAATATATAAAATACATATATATTTTACTAGTACTTGCAAACGGCTTCGCCTAACTCTTAGGAGAAGAGCGGCGGGTAAGTTAAAAAAAAGTAGCCCATGTTCCTCCTTGAAGCTTAAGCATGCTTCATACGATTATTAAAATCGGTTCACTGGCTCAGCCTTGAGTTACTTTCGTATTTATACTATTAGTATCGATTAATATGATAACAACGAAGGAGCGCTATGCACACACAAGAGAGTTGGAGTGTCAGCATGACGGGAGATATAGGATCAAGACGTCATGCGTCACGGCGTACGATGCGGTCTCCCCCCCCCCCCCAGGTGCACCAGAAGTTATTTCACATCATATTAAGATCTATTATGTAAGAAAAATATTTAAATAAAACTTTACCTTTCGTTTCTTATTTAATGTTTATATAAGAAGTGTATTTGTATAATATTCATCAACGTTACAAAACATCTGTAAAGGTCGGTTTGAAACTGAAATTGCTTTTTTTTTTATTTAAGACACAATTTTAATAAGTTCCCTCAATTATATTTTGCTTTCCATCACAGTTTTCCTTATTTTTCTTAATACAAACTTTGAGATTACCTTTTACTCCGAAATTTTGGCAAATAAATCTTACTTCCAACGCGAACATCTTGTAATTTTCGTATCATATTTATACTTTTTTAACTTATAATATCGTATTTTTAATGTGAAACGATGAATAATGTTGTATCTTATCGTCACATAACACATTATTTTCAGTAAATGTTTATTCGTGTCGTTTTTTTAAATTTAATGAACAATTTTTCCAAAGACAAATGTTGTGTTTCTTATTTTTAATTATTGTTCTATTATTTGTATTTAGTTAAGGTTTAAATGTAAATAAATTATTAATAGCTTAAGAAAATAATAATAAGAATTTTGTATTCTCGTTTTGGATTTCGAATTCACGAAATTGGTCAGCAATTGTAATTGCTATTATTATTACTTACAATAATAATTATTATTACATATGTACATCGGCGGCTTACGTTGGTATTTGTTTATTTTAAAATAATTAATGATATTCTTATTTTTATTTTAAATGAATATAATACTAAGATACTTTATTAACAAATTCGTGTAAAGAGTTGTGTTAGGACTTTAGGAAATGGGACGGTAATAGTCCAAATTGTTTGGTGTCTTAGCGGGCTATAAAACATTGTGCTGTTTATGTTTTAATATGGGTAAATATACTATTTAATTAAAAGTTGCTTACCTACTATTTATTTATGATATATTAATATGTCAAAGGAGAATAATCAATTATATTTTGGGGTGTACAGCACAGGTGCATTCTCTATAACCGCACTCTCATAATTTAATGCGCAAACCTAATAAAACGTAGAAGTATCAAACATGTCTTACATTCGAAATGCGCCGCCAAGGCATCTAAATGTTACGTCTGTAGACACAACAATATTAAGTATAGCTTTTAAGCAATACTTAGTACAATATATGATGTCTAAGTGGTAGGTGCCCAGACTAAACTAAACATAAATGAGATATGGCCGAGTCATATTGAAATCGTGCTGGTTAGCCGAAAAAACCTACAGGTTATATTCTCCACAATCATTCCTGGCAATCCCCTTAAGTTGTATAAAAATTTGAAACACAATGTTAAGTTGTATGAAGTTATATCGTAGCTATTATTACGAATTTATTTTAGTTATTCTAAATAAATTCTTCAATTGAACAAATGGTTCTATACAAGTTATCAATTTGTTGTATCAATCATACTTGAGTTTCCACGTATGATTTATCAACAGTAGCGGTTATTGTTTTGTGAAAAGGTAAATTGAATAAACATAAAAGTTATCAAAAGCAATACAATAGACTACAATTTTATTATTGTTCCTGTAACGGAGCTATGCTGTATTTTATTTTAATATTTTTTTTAGAATTTCATACTATTTTGAAATAAGAATTGCAATATACTTTAAATTCGGAACAAACTCTAGTAACAATCTGCAGTCGCGAATAACGAAGACAAATACATATTATAAGAACATTTTAACATAGACACAAAAACCGCTCTAAATTACATAATCATAGAATCGAATTTTGATGAAGTTGAGATACGTCAATATTATTTGAAAATATATCTAAAAATTAACTAACTAACAAGCAGTTTATAAACATCATTAGTATGAGAACAAACTTTGTATTCAGTATTTAATAAAAACTCTAATATGATATCTTCTTGTGAATCTTTTTTTTTAAGAACAGGAAATATTCATACATTAAGTGATTTTTTAATGTGTTAGAAGTGATTTAAATTAAAATAAACAGATAATTAAGACAATTGATATAATATACAGCCATTGTATATAATTTAAATAAAAAGCCGCTAAAAAAAATAACCAAATTATTAACGGAGATTATGGCAAAAAACGATTCGAATTATCTAGAAAGTCATTTTTGCTACTAATAAGTTTCATATTGAAACAGATATTAATTAACGAGTGACACATCAGCGAAATCTGATGTGTTTTTATGTCACATATATCCAATAACAGCACTAGCTCAATCACAGACACTCACAGCAATAAAAATGTTTATGTTTGATCCTCAACTAAATAGAGAATCACTAGAATAATTAAACGAAGCCGGCAACAAACTTAGTATTCACTATTTTATTTTTTATTTTAATTTAGTATTATATAATAATACTTATTTTTAATACGTAGTTATTGTTATAATTAAATAAATAAATAACAGTAATATGTTTGCACAAAGCCAGAAAAAAAAGCTTTTTGTTTAATTAAATAATTATTTAAATATAATATTTTAACACGAACGCTAAAGTTATTTAAGTTATAATATTATCGATACTCTAAGTAACGTCTAGACGATATTTCTAATTGATAATTTTAATTGGTTCATTCCCAAAACTATATAAACATTATTTACTCAGACACTGCTTCATTACATAATGCTAGGTATGCGAGTTGAATGACACTATCTAACTATATAAGCGATGCTACTTACTAAAATCCTTCATTTTAAAATGTTTTTGTTTTTGTACCCATTCATGCAGGATATTGATGGCCTCTTTCATTTGTCCGGGTTTTTCCAAATTGTACTCTTTTCGTATTGCCATCAAGGTGTTTGGCTTAGTTTCTAGGATTCTGTCCTTGGGTATGAAATCCATATTTAGTAATCAGTGACCACTCGCCTCAACAATCTCAATTAGACTGATAGAAGCAAACAGGAAATCACAAGAGGTTATCCGGTGAGTTTTGTACACACACACACACACAGATAAACCACAGATAATTTGTATATAAGTAAAATAGTCGAATAGATTAATTAAGAAATCATTTTTTGTTTGAGATTGTGGGAGTACAATACTATATTTAGTATTATATTTAGTATTATTACTACTATATTTAGTATTATTACAATACTATATTCAGTGGCTATAACAACAAATAATAAAAATAAAATAAATATTTAAGTGGGGCTTCCATACAACAGACATGACTTTTTTGCCGTTTTTATTTGATCGAATTCGACTCGCACTTAGTCGGTTTTTTGTTTACACTTCCTTCACTAGATCCTCAGTTTTTTTTTTTAAATTTACTATCGAGCACACGATCTTTATAATCAGTAACCACTTCGTTGCTCTGGAATATAATCACCTCAAATAATAAAAAAAATATACATATATTTATGTTATGTTTTTAAAAATATATTTTAAGTTATAATGTTTAGACGTTTTAATTTTATTATATTAAGTCTTAAGATATAATAGAAAATAGCCACTCCATCTCAATTCGTGTCTTAAACTGTCTAAGGAAACTCTTCTGCTAAGCGGATCCATCAATAAATACAATCAGCGATGTATTGTGTGTAATGTTATTAATTACCCCTATCCCCCCAAAAAAAAAGAGAGTAAGCGAAATAGGTATAGGTTATAGATATAGATTATTATAAATATTTGTGTTTTTGTTTTATATAACAGTATTAAAACCGAATAGGACCAGTTGCAGTGGTTAGAACGCTTGAATCTTAACAGATGAGCTTGGTTTAATCCCGGGCAAGCACCATTGAATTTTCATGTGCGTAATTCGTGTTTTTAATTTGGTGTTTGACGGTTTATGTGTATTATTCCGTAGAAATTCTGCTACATGTGTATTGGGGTGCATTGTGTATAGCGTGGTGGAATAAGCTCCATACCTTCCCAACAAAGGAGAGGAGGCTTTAGCCCAGCCGTGGGACATTCACAGGCTGTTACTGTACTGTAATATTATCGTATCTTCCTGGCCACGGTGGTCTCTTGGGACTAGCCTTCTGTGTGTTACATACTATGATGTATAAGCAATTAACAAATGTGTTACTTAATAAGTCGTTATCGTCGTCGACATATTAAACTATATTACAAATAAAATCCAAGAGTATATAACCTGTCTGACCTTTAACTATTAATTAAAATAATATGATTATAGATTATTTATCGTATAAATAGTTATTCGATAAAAAAAACTCTGATTTGAGTACTTATTTATTCCTAACCAAAAATATGTATATCAAATATCATGTTTCTAATTTGAAAATAATGCATTTCCATACAACGGTTATCCCATATTTCACCTCCTTAGGGGTGGAATTTCCAAAAATTCTTTCTTCGTACGCGTTTTCATTATAAAATGCATCAACTGTACAAATTTCAATTCTCTAACCCCAGTCTAGGCTCTGCATTGATGAGTCAGTGAGGACAAGTATTTTTATATGTATAGATGTTTGCGAGATAAGGCTGAGAATTATTATTTATCCTAAAATATGAAGAGTATGTTTCCATATTCGTCTATATTTCGCACCCTACATAAGCCGATTATAAAGATAAAACTTTATATATTTTTAAAAAATCGTTTAATTTAATCACGAGGCCGTGTTTCGTTAAACAATTTCGTTAAAATTCTTAACATTCCACCGGGACAGTAATAACTTTGACGACGAGCGAAACCTTTGATAAAAGTTGGGCAAAATTCCTAGCATTAACATCAGTATGCTTTAGCAACAAAGGTTCGATGTTTATTAAAATATCTTCACCGGATCAGCTTAAAGATTCAGGTAGAAATAATAACGATACAACTTACCACCTTTCCGAAGTTCTAGTATTAAAAACTTATGTGACTGGGTCAGTGAGGGACATAGTTGAAGGGAATGGATATGATTTACTTGGTGGTAGAGCTTTGTGCAAGCTCGTCTGGGTAGGTACCACCCACTCATCAGATATTCTACCGCAAAGCAGCAGTACTTGGTATTGTTGTGTTCCGGTTTGAAGGGTGAGTGAGCCAGTGTAATTACAGGCACAAGGGACGTAACATCTTAGTTCCCAAGGTTGGTGGCGCATTGGCGATGTAAGAGATGGTTAACATCTCATACAACGCCAATGTCTATGGGTATTGGTGATCACTTACCATCAGGTGACCCATATGCTCGTCCGCCTTCCTATGCAATAAAAAAAAAATGCTCTGATTTTAAAGTCGCGTCTTTTTAGAATGACATTTTAGAATTATACATTTGAATTTAATAAATGTTTGTTAAAGTTGTAATTTCTCTGCTACTTTATGTTTGTATTTCGACTAAAAATAAATAAACTAGCTTGATCTTGATTATGAATCTCTAGTATTCATTAAAATTACGTTTTGAGTGAAGGAGAAATCGGAACTTTAGACGCGAAAGTGGATATGTTATACCAGTGTTGTATTATAAACGTATATTAATTTAGAACTATATATAGTACTATTTGTATGTTGAGCACAATATAGCAGAGGTACAATAGCAAATTGGAATATGTAATTATAAGGTTTTTATCAAGTTTTTATCAAACGCTATATTATGTAAATAACATTGTTCCTACCGGTATGTAAATGGGGCGACGATAAAAAAATATTTCATATATAAAAATATATTGAAATGATTATAATATATTTATTTTTAGTATGAACGTTATTTAATCAATATGACATTGAAACTATCCAGTTATTAAGCCAGCTTCCCGCAGCATACTTGATAGATGTCACTGACATTTGATGAACTGGTTGCAAATTGGGTGCATTTTATTGTTATCACCTACAACAATAAACATCTCAAAAATATATCCAACTGGTGTAATAGTAAAATATATTGAATAATTCTGATATATTTCATATAATTTAATCAATATGACATTGAAACCACTAATTCTAATATATTTCATATTTCATATATAAGTATATTTCATATTAGAATTATTAGTTTTAAAGAATAAAAATGAGACAAAAAAAATAACTATTAGGCAAAGATTTAAGGAAGAATTTGTAAAGAAAAAAGCGATCAAATTAAAGTTAAAATAAGGAATACCTTACGCACATCCTTTTGGAAGCAACAACTGCATGTATAGTTTTCTTGCGCCGATTACAATCTCATAAGTAAATATTAAAGTGCTTGACAAACAATTAACAATAGGTTTAGAATTAGAAAAAAAAATAACAAAGAGAACGGAAAAAGTTTACATTGACATTTAAATATTATTATTAGTATCTTTAATAACTTTACGGTAAGTGTTAGGTTAGTCCGTACTGATAAGGTCCTCCAGACCGATTTCAGCCACGGTGGCCAATCTCACGAGAGAATAGCCAACTGCGCAAGGGATATTATAGTGCACAAGTGTGTGCACACAAGTGCACTCTCTTTTCCTTAGCTCTCATAATATTAAAAAGAT